>CM053622.1:611465473-611524082 GCA_028646595.1 Phalanger gymnotis | reverse complement strand
ATATCATTCACTTAGTTCAGGGGAAAAAGTCAGCACCCTGAACTTCACAGCAAATATAAACAGAAATTACAAACAGAAAATATAAACAGGTCAATAAACAGGCTTTTGTCTGATCATAGCAATATGCGCATAGTTACCAGAGAGAAAAGCACCACCAATTGGTTTTCAAAGCTGGGGATGAGGGGGGCGAAGAGAGTGGGACTTTCAATGGTTACCCAGAGTCTCATCATCAACACTCTTTCATGAGTGTGCACCCAAAACAAATTGCTAACCTCAGATCTTATATACATGTCTTGGGTCCCCTGGGCACTTGATTACCTCAGTGCTGAGAAGCACTCCAAAACAAAAGGCAAAAGGGTCCCACTTTACCTGCCCCTTTCAAACAAAGGCAAGACTCATTAAAGGTACTTGATTGCCTTAGCATTCCAAAAGAGAAGAACAGCAAAACAAGTCCCACCCTAATTACCATAACAGATTGTCATGAGTCTCTCCTTGGGAAGTAAGTCAAATGATTTGATTAGGGCACTTTTTAGCTTATTTTAGTCTCCTTGTTATTGTAAATACTTTATACTGGTTAAACTATTGCATAAAATAATTAAATATGGTTGGTGTGCATGTCTTTCCTTTTATCTATATCCCCAATTTAATATCTCATTTTGCCCCAATACACCAATATCCAAATTTAATAATATTTAACATAAATCATAATGGAGGTATATTGGTAGCATGCCATATTTTTTTTTCCTAATTTTTAGTTCTCCTAACTCTGCACTAATTTTGACCTTAGCTCTAAGAAGTTTGTGGTCTGATTGAAAATAATGACTCCAGTGGCAGCTAGGTGGCACAGTTAGTAGAGCACTGGCCCTGGAGTCAGGAGGACCTGAGTTCGAATCTGGCCTCAGACACTTGACACATGTATTAGCTGTGTGACCTTGGGCAAGTCACTTAACCCCAATTGCCCTGCCAAAAAAAGAAAAGAAAAGAATGACTCCAAAATATATGACTCCAAATCCAGTAATGTTTTATTTCCTACAGTTAAAATATGATCACTTTCTTTTTTTGTTCTCTTCTTTAGGGCTTGCCATATGTAGTAGCTACCTGTTGTTTACTTGAAGATATACAAGTTACATAAGCATGTCGATCAAATTTATAAGTTCATGGCTTCTCTGATTCCATATTCTTGTCCATATTTTCTAATATTTTTCTTGCTGTCCTTGCCTATTCCCACTTTTACATCAAAGTCAGGAGGTATCACTGTACAGGTAGATACATTTTGAGTGTCTTATTGAACATTTCAAGAACTTTCCATTTTTTATCCTCTGCAAGAGATATAGTGCATAACTTTCATTACTTTCTTGGTGGTCTTTTTCAAGTATTTATCATTAATACTGCAATTCAAGATAACCAAATATAAAATCAAATGTTGTTTCTTGTTGCCTTTGGGCTCAGGATAAAACCAACTTTCTCAACTCTTTTATTTGCCTCTCTAAGAATAATTTGTGAACCATCCTTCCATTTAAGTACAACTTTATTCTTCTGTTTTGATGTACAGTGAGAATAGCAAGATTGATGTAATTCAGTACATAGAATATTTGTTCCTTGCTCATTAGACCAGGATCACACACTCCTCAGTGCCAAGAGTTAAAATTCATAGAAAACTTTAAAACTCAGTTTTAGCATGCTCTGCCATTCCACTACCATCACAGAAGAAGAAAGGGGCTGCCCAGGTTGGACTAACATTTTGTACTTTTCTTTCATTCATGGGTTTCAATTGCTAGAGAAACATTACTAGGTCGACCAACTGGTGATGAGGCTCTACACACTTAGCTGGGCTAGTTTTCAGGGAGCAGACTTTATTACCAGGATCATAAAACTCTCTCTTCTCTCTCTCTCTCTCTCTCTCTCTCTCTCTGTCTCTCTCTCTCTCTCTCTCTCTCTCTCTCTCTCTCTGTCTCTCTCTCTCATAGCTATCTATTTTTCATGATTAATGTTGCAATTCAGATAAGGAAACATTTTAATTAAAAACATTTCTCTTTTCTGTAGGGATATTTTTAAAATATAATTTTCTAATAGTAAGACAAATGTTAGAATTGTAGTTTTTATGTAATGGTTTATAGGAATAGCTTTATATCTCAGTGCAGGGAATGTAAAGTTTTTGTATGTACTTGAATCATGTTAAGTCTGTGAATTCTTGACCAGAGCTAGCATGGGGGAGATTTTCCAGGAAAGCTATTGATGCTCAAACATTTTGAAAGAATTATATAACTTAAAAAGCAATGTATGCATGGGGAGTGGGATAGCTGTCAAATCAGATAATCATTTTCCACTGTTATGAATTATGTTTAAACTTTTTCTACATAGTCCTTCAAAAAGATTTTTTTCTTTTTTATTCATTAGTTTTAAAAATATTATTTTTAACATTCTTTTCTTTTTAAATTTTGACTTCCAAACTCTCTCCTCTTACCCCTCCTCTACTCATAGAGAGGGCAAGCAAATGATAGTAATTATACATGTGGAACCATACAAAATATATTTTTATATGTCATATTACAAAAAAACCAAAATAAGCAAGAAAATTATACTTCAATTTGCATTCAGAATTCAATAGTTTTATCTCCAGATAGACAGCTTTTTTTTTTTCCCCAGCATGAGTCCTTTGGAATTGTCTTGGTTGATTGTATTGACAAGAATAGCCAAATCTTTCATAGTTGATCGTCATTATAACATTGCTGTAACTGTATACAATGATCTCCATGTTCTTCTCACTTTGCCTATATGTTCCTATAATCTTGCCATGCTTTTTTTTCCCCTGAAACTATTCCCTCATCATTTCTTATAGCACAATAGTACTCTAATCATGTGCCACAACTTGTTCAGCCATTTGCTTACTGATGCCATACATTTGATTTCCAATTCTTTGCCGCCACAAAAAGAGGTACTATGAATATTTTTGTGAACATATATCCTTCTCCTTTTCCTTTGATCTTTTTGAGGTAAGGACCTCGTAATGGTGGTTTTGTGGTTCTTTGGGCATAGTTCCAAATTGTTCTCCATAATGTTTGTACCAGTTAACAACTCCACCAACAGTTTATTAGAGTACTCATTTTCCCTCATCCCGTCTAGCATTTGTCATTTCCGATAGGTGTAATGTGGTACCTCAAGGTTGTTTTAATTTGCATTTCTCTAATCAATAGTGATTTAGAGTATTTTTTTCATATAAGTATAGATAGTTCTATTTTTTTTTCCTTAAAACTGCTTCTTCATATCCTTCCACCATTTATCAATTAGGGAATGGCTCTTATTTTTATAAAATTGACTCAGTTTCCCCTATATGTGAGAAATGAGACCTTTATCAGAGAAAGTATTTTTTTCAATATTACTACATTGTCTATGGTATGTATTAGCAAAATTTGTTTTTCCCGATTATCCCTTTTCAATTAAGTACAATTTTACTTTTCCTTTGTTTCTGATCATGATTGCCCTGACTGTCCTCTTTCAACAGAAGCATAATAGACTGTGCCTTTTATTTCACCTTGATGTCTTTCTGTTCCAATTGTATCTCTTGTACACAACATATTGTTGGATTCTGGTTTCCAATCCATTCTGCTATCCGAAAACATTTTATGAGTTAGCTCATCCCATTCCCATTCACAATTATTATTACTAATTTTGTGTTTCCCTCCATCCTATTTCCTCTGTTATTCTTTTCTTTCTCTTTGTATCTTGAGGTTCAAACATTGCCTGCCACATTCCCATTTTTCTTTCTACCATAAAAGTTCCTCCCTGTGTAGAGTCTTCCTAACTATCCTAGTGATGCTAAAGCTCTTAGGAGTTACGTGTATCATCTTCCCGTGTAGGAATGAAAACAATTTAACTTTATCAAGCCCCTTATGATTACTCTCATATGTTTATCCTTTTATGCTTCTCTTGATTCTTGTATTTAAACATCAAATTTTCTATTCAGCTCTGGTCTTTTCATCAAGAATGCTTGAAAACTTTATATTTAATTAAACATCCATCCCCTTCCCCCTCCCTCCCAAAGGATAATACTCGGTTTTGTTAGATAAATTATTTTTGCTTATAATCATAGTTCTTTGCCTTTTGGAATATCATATTCCAAGCCCTCTGCAACTTTAATGAGGAAGTTCCTAAATCTTGAGTGATGCTGACTGTGACTGCACAATATTTCAATTGTTTCTTTCTGGATGCTAACAATATTTTCTCCTTGACCTGGGATCTCTGGTATTTGGCTATAATAGTGCTGGGATTTTTCATTTAGGGATTTCTTGCAGGAAGTGATCAGTGGATTCTTTCAATGTCTATTTTATCCTCTACATCTAAGATATTGAAGCAGTTACCCTTCATAATTTCTTGAAAAGAGACTCTAGGCTCTTTTATGATCCTGGCTTTTAGGTAGTCCAATAATTCTTAAGTTATCTCTCCTTGATCTATTTTCTAGTTTTTTTTTCTTTTGAGATATTTTTCACATTTTCTTCTATTTTTTCATTCTTTTAATTTTGTTTATTATTTTGTAATGTCTCATGGAGTCATTAGCTTCCATTTGTCTAATTCTAATTTTTAAGGAATTATTTTCTTCACTGAGTTTTTGTATCTCTTTTTCCATTTGGCCAATTCTGCTTTTTAAGTTGTTATTATTTTTTTTTTTGCATATTTTGTGCCTCTCTTACCAAACTATTTTCCCACTTTTTCCTTTACCTTTCTTAGCTCTCTCTCTCTCTCTCCCTTTCTCTGCCCTTCTCTTTCCCTCTCCCTCCCCCTCCCCTTCCTTTCTTTTCTCTCTTTCTCCTTCTTTTTCCTTTCTCTCTCCTTTCTTTCTCTCCTCTGTCTTCTCTTTCTTCCTTTCTCCTCTCTCTCTCTCTCTTTGTCTCTCTCTCTCCCTCTCTCGCTCTCTCTCTTCAAGGATTTATTGTTGGCTTTGGATACAATTGTCATTTTTCTTTGAGGCTTTGTTTATAGATGTTTACACTTTATTATCTTCTAAATTTATGTCTTGGTCTTCCCTTCTCTTAGTGGCTTTTATTTTCATTCTTTTTTGTTTGCTCATGTTTCCAGTCTATTTCTTGACTTTGAACTTTGTTAAAGTTTATCTCTGTTGACCTAGGATTGGGGAGGCAGTATGCCAAGCTTTGGACTTTTTTGTGCTGCTGTTTTCAGAGATAGTTCTGGAGGTCTATAAGTTTTTGGTGCTTCTAATGTGGTGTGATCTGAGGAGAGCTGTGGTCACTGCTCTTCTGGTTTACACTCTGGTCTTTACCCAGGAAGGGCCCCTGCTCCCTTGCAAACACCTGTGTAGTGCTTCTCTTGGCTCTGGAGCTATAACTAGGTCCCCTGGTCTCCTGCAGCCACAAGCTCCAGTACTCCCCTCTGCTTTGGAACTGTGACCAGTGCTGGTGAGCCCTTCACAAGTACTCCTCTCTGCCCTGTGACTACAGCCTAGAACTAGGTATGTGCAGTAGGGTTGCCAATCAGTGCCAGCTGCACTCATTTTCAGCAAAAGGTCCCCTCTAATCTTTTTCTGATCAGTTGTCCACCCCTAAATCCCCTCCACACACACATCTTATTATCTCTGGGCTGAGAGTTCTCTGCTGCTGCCACTGACACAGGTAACTACAAGGTCTGTCCTGGTACTGCTGCTACACCATTAGCCAGTTCCCTCCCTAGTGTCATTGATATCTTCTGTTGACTTCTTAAGTTGTCTTAGGCTGGAAAGATATCTCACTCTGATAGATATCTCACTCTGATGTCTTATTGGCTCTGTTGCTTTAAAATTTGATTTGAGGAGTTAATGCTGTTTGGAGGGGAATATTGGGAGAGTTCATCTGAGTAGCTGCCTGTGTTCTTCTGTCTTGGCTCCCCACAAAAAAAGATTTGAGACTGAAAATATTGGTGGATTTTGTGATTTTGTTGGTCAGGGAAATTTCTCAAATGTTCCAATTTTGCCTTCACTAGAATATATGAATTCCACCACTTTTCAGTCATAAACATTTTTTTTCTCTCTTTGTATAGAAAACATAGGCTCTCTCTTTGTATAGAAAACATAGGCTTCTATGTTTTCTACATGACTGGCCAGTGGCTAAATCAGTTTGGTAAATGAGTCAAAACTTAGTGGGATGTCTCTTCGTAAATAATATTGATATCTGGATAAAAATATCATAAGTGCTTCAAGAAAAGAACTCAACATTAACCCCTAACTGCAACAAGCTTCAGAAATTATTCGGAGTCCGGGGAGTTGAGACCACTGATTAGATTTTTCTTGATCACAAAACACTTTTGTTGTTATTTCATAGCCTGAGAACCATTTCCCCCTCAAAGGTTTTGACTGAAACCCCTAAGGCAATGGTTAACTGAAAAATATGTTTCCAAACTGGTAGTTCTTCTAAAGCAGTGATTTCCAAATTTTTTTCATACCTATTCTTATTAGTAAAATATTTTTGGATATATTCAGTTATTTGTTTATAAATTATGTCTACCACTATGCTACCATATAAAACATGGAAATTTTCAAAATGATGAAAAAAATATGAAATAATAAACAGGAAGGATTCCCAGGCAATCATTGGAATTTGAGTTGGAGAAATGATGTGGCCAGACCTTCACCACAGGAAAATCACATTGGCAGTTGAATGGATGTTATATCTGAGAGGAGAGATGCTTGAGGCAGGCAGGCTTTTGCAATAATCCTGGCAAGAGGTGTTGAAGGTCTCACTTAAGATAGTAGCTACATAAGTACAAATAAGAGAATGAGTGTGAGCGATAAGTAGGTAGCAATGACAATTTTTGGTGATTATTTGGATATATAGTATGTGGGATGGTGAAGATTTGAAGATGACACCCAAACTGTGAAGCTGAGTGACTGGGAAGATGGTCTTGCCTTGCACAGTAATGGTAAAGTGTGAAAGGAGCCTAGGTTTTATGGAAAAGAGAAGATACTAGATCTGTGATCTATTATAATGCATCCATGTCTGCTTGTCCTGTGTACTTAGTAAAGTTTAAAAAAAACACCCATCAAAAATGCTCAATGTCAGGCATTTTGAAGTATTTTGTTTTCTTAAAAGGTATTCCTTTCTATCTTGACAGGTAAATGCAGGCTTTTAGCTCACAAAATATGAGAGATTTTTAATAAGATGTCTTTATTCACAAGACAAAATAAAAGACATTGTTGAGAGTCTACTGAGACCATACAGAGCACGTCTGAGCTGCTTTATTCTTTGCTCATAGAGTGGATGCATTGTAGTTTTCATAATTAACACAACTCTAGTAACAAGCTTTAAAGACCACCTGTATTTTAATAAATGCCTGCTAATTGACTGATTAATTATGAAATGAGTATTGCTTTTCTGTCAGGCTAGTAAAAGCAAACTGATTGAGCCAGAGGACTCAAGCCTTAAGCATGTTCTCCCGATAAATCAAAATCAGGAATGACCCAGTGCCTAATTGCATTCTGATCTGTTCTCTGCTGTTATCTAGTTATATAACTCTGGGCAAGTCTCTTTCTTACTTTCTCTGGATATCAGTTTCTTAATCTATAAAATAAAAGGATTAGACTAAATGATCTCTTATTTCCCTTTGAGCTGTAAAAGTCACTGCCCTTAAGGCTGCATAGCTATATATCACTGAACATTTTTAAAATCTCTAATTAATACCAGAAATATCTTAGGAACAAGACATAAATTCAGTATAAGGATGAAAAATAGCTCTTTGGTACATTAGGACTCACAAGATTCTAATTATATCACAGCCTTGATATTAGACATTTGAAATTTAATCATAATAATTTACCCAAGTATAGAAAAAATCATGTTATTAAAATTAATAATGATAATGCCATCATTAGTAATACATTTAATTAATGATGATAATTACACAATGTCATTTTTAGAAGCAGCTTGGAATAATGGAGAAAGGAATGGCCTTAGAGTCACAAAGACCTGGATTCAAGTTTTGTCTCATATATAAGTGCTATGTGATCATGGTGAAGTCATTAAACTCAGTGGCCCAGGAAGATCTTTAAGACTATGAGTTCCAGACCAGTTGCCACTCTTCACTGGAGGAAGTTTTCATATTGAGCATTCTTCCGGACCTCTGAAATCTCAGGTATGGATCAAAAAATGAAAGAAATAATGCATTTACATAGTACCTTAACATTTACAAAGGACTTTCTTTCCAACAACTCTGTGAGTTATATTGTGCATATATTCTACTTATTTTAGAGGTAAAGAAACCAAGGAACAAAGAGGTTAAGTGGCTTCCTTAGAGTTGTGCGGTAATTTGTGAAAGCCAATAGAGAAGTCAAGTCTTCTGACTTCACAACTAGTTAGTAAACTTTCTACTGTACATCTTTTGCAACATATTTTACTTACCCAAAGCAACATAGATGTTTGGAAGTAGCTTTCAGTGAATTTAGTCATCAATTTGAAAACATCTTTAACCTTTTTCCTTTTTCTTCTCATTCCACAAAAGGAACAATGCTAAGAATGAATTAATATTCTATTATAATATAATTCACTTCAATGAGATCCTGATCATTGACAAATGACTATTTTATTTAGCAAATAAAGACTTTTATCTTCATTTTCTATGCAAATAAAAGGTAAAAGAGAATAAGAAAACTAAAAAAAGAATGCATATTAGCAACTTCCAAAATGAAGAAAAATCAGCAAAGCCCTAAGCCCTGAAATCCAGCTGCAGTTAACAGTGTGCCACTAAGCTCTCATGAACAATACTGGTACTGTTTCAATTTAGGGCCATGTTAATGCTGTTGAGTTTTGTTTTTAAGAAGACAAAAATGTGCATGAAACAACTACAGTTCTCACTAAGCTGGATCTGAAATCCCATCTGTTCAGATTGCCTGTTTGGACAAAAAAAAAAAAATAAACTAAGAACCTCAGAAAACAAACCTGTTTCATTCTGATACATTCTTATCTGGGATAGCTTATATTTCTAGTATTAGCTCAAATTTCAAGCATGTCTTCATTATAGAATACTTGACTTTCCTTCCTTCCTTCCTTCCTTCCTTCCTTCCTTCCTTCCTTCCTTCCTTCCTTCCTTCCTTCCTTCCTTCCTTCCTTCCTTCCTTCTTTCCTTCCATCTTTCCTTCCTTGCTTCTTTTCTTTTTTGACTGGGGGTAGATTTATGCTGGAGCTAGCTCTAATTGTGAAAATATTAAAATTTCAGCGTGAGCCTTTGTACCTCAGAAATCAGCAAATGCTGCAATGTGGCTTAATTTATTGTTTTGTTGATTATCTGAACTTAAAAAAGTCTTCATAATGAAGATAGAACTGAAAAGTGAGGATCATTTACATGGCATTATCCACAGGTACTATAACATAATCTGCTATTTTGATACTGAACTGAAAAGTCTGAAAAAAGTGAGTTCTATAACATAAACCTGGATTTAGCCCATTTTTACCTTTTGCTTAGACCCTTGCAATAGCCTCTTATTAGGGCTTTCTCACTCAGTTCTTTCTTCATTCCAATTAATCCTCACAATAGCTGCCAAAGTGATTTTTGTAAAACAGTTCTGATTATGTTGCGCTCCAACTCCCCACTTAACAAGTTTTGGTGGCTACTATTACCTGTAGGATCAGAAACTCCTCTGGCCTTTGAAATCTCTGTAACCTAGTGCCTTCCTATATTTCCAGGCTTATTACATAATATGCACATCCACACACTTACTAGTCCAGTTGTACTGGCTTACTTGTGTTCCTTACAAACTATATATTCCATCTCATCGATCCTTGGAATATGTTCTCTCTTCACTTCTGTCTCTTAGAATCTCTGGCATCATTCAAGACTCAATTCAAGAGCCATATTCTGCAGGAGACCTCTCTTGGTCCCTCCAGTTGCTAGGGCTCTCTCTTCTGAGGTTACTTTGTTCTTACTTTTATGTATCTTTTATATACTTATATGTATATGTGTCTCCCAGGCTACCAAATCTGTACTGTAATAATAATAGCTATGTCTTTTTGAACTACAGTCAAAGAAAACTAGTTCTCTTTCAAAGTTTGCCAAAGTTCCTATCAATCTTTACTTTTTATATAAGAATTAATATATGTATAAATGTACATGATTTTAAATGATTCTTAAATTTTCAAAAATAGTCAAAAGAGAACATAAATACTTAAAAAAACCCCTTTTTTCCGTGATAGCTAGTGAGGTGAGATATTCAGAAATAGCTAGAATACACTCTGTTATACTGTATTCATATCATGTTGTGACTTGGATAGAGCCTTCTAATTCTAATGTTCTGTAGATTTCCTAATTTATAAAATTCAGTTGTGGAATGTATAGGCTGTAAAGAAATGAGTAGGAGTCAGAAAGGGACGTTTGTAGAGAGCTCCTGTAGTGTTCCAGCATATTTATAAAAATGTGGCTAATTCTACCACTTGTTATATTTGTTGGACATTAAATTATTCATTTTTTCTTGTAAGGCAATTGAATCGGTAATAAATGGAAGCAGTGAAACAGTTTTTTGTGCTTATGTTAATGCATTATAAACTTCAAAATGTAATATGGGATTGTTTGTAGGAGGGCAATTATAAATAATTCAGGAAATACAGCAAATAGGAGAAACCAAATTTGCCTACTGAGATAACAGATATTACCTGTAGCAGTGAGAGAAATCTGTTGTTGACTGTCAACTTTAAATTTCATAATTATGCCTTTTAAAATACCAAGGTGAAGGTACTAAACATGTTCCATAGGTAGTGAAATGACTGAGTTCTTTTATTTGCATGGATATTGTTCTCTGATGAGATTCTTCAAAAATGATCCTCAAGGATCGTTTACATGACATTATCCATAGGCACTATAACATAATCTGCTATTTTGCTATTGAACATTTTCTAGTAAACTGAATTTTGCCTCAGTCATATAGATTTTAAGGGTTAACTAAAAATAAACGGAAATGTGAATTGGGATAGATAATGCAATTTGAGTAAATAGTTGAAAATTTCAAACTGAGCACTCAAAGTGATTGAATCTATTATCTGTGGTATAAGTTCCCTAAAGCTGAAGGAGATGGGGAAGGAATGATGTGGACATTAGGAGTCATAATGTTGACCCACATTAACTTTCATAACAGGGCATTGCACTTAAAAAACTGCCTGTTCGTATCTTTAGACATTTTTTGAGAAACTGCTCATTCTTATAAATTTGAACCAGTTTAATCAATGTTCGAAATGAGACCCCGATCACAGATACTTGCTGCAAATACCATTCCCTTTCCCCCAGTTAACTTCTGCATTTCTAGGTTTAACTACATTGGTTTTATTGGTATTAAAACTTTTCAATTTTCATGCAATTAAAATCATCCCTTTTATCTTCTGTAGTCCTTTCTCTCCTTTTTTTCATCTTGAACACTCCCCCATTCCTAGATCTGAAAGATAATTTCTTCCTTGATCTTCTAATTTGTTTATGGTATGACCTTTTATATCCAAGTCATTAAACTCCATTTGGACTTTGTCTTGGTGTGAGGTATTGGTCTAAGCCTAATTTTAGCCAGACTGCTTTTCCAGTTTCCCCAGAAATTTTTGTCAAAAAAACTTTCTCCAGTAACCGGGACCTTTGGTTTACTGAATGCCATGCTATTGTGTTCATTTCTTTCTTGATGTTGGGTTGCTAATTTATTCCACTAATTGATCTTTTTTTTTAAACAGTACCAAATTATTTTGATAATTATTACTTAGGGTGGTTTGAGAACTGCTACTCTTAGAAGTTCTTCTTCTTTAATTTCTCCATGAAAATGCTTGCCATTTTTCCTTGATTTATAAAGTGATCTGTTGATAGATTATTTAATTTGTAACTCAATAAGGAAGTTCATTTAGGTATTACTGTTATTTTTATTATATTGGCTTGGCCTATCTATGAGCCTTTTATATTTCTCCAGCTATGTAGGTCTGTAGTTCTGTAAAGAGTGTTTTGTCACTTATTCATTTAGTTTCTCTGTGTGTGTCTTGATAGTCGAAACACAAGTATTTTATACATCCTCTAGATATTTTAAATCAAATTTCTCCTTCCTTGATTTTATAGACAAAAGTGATAATGATTTATCACTATTTTATATCCTTTAACTTTGCTGAGTTTATTAATTTATATCAATCAATATTCATTTGCCCATGTAGGACAGGTAGTCTGGAGCATGCTACTATTTCCAGGATTCCTGTGCTCATCTCACTGTTGGTGGAAGTTGGTCAGCAGTTGTTGCTGGTGGTGATAAAACAGGTAGGCCCTTTCTCCACTATAATTTCTCCCTTCAATGATAGCTCTGGGGGCCAAACTGGAAGCAGATCTGTAAGTTTTAAGATTTTTAGGCTCAGAGTCCTGGACTCTTTTCAGTAGGATCTGAGGGGAAATGGTGGGCAAGGAGGTGGTACTGGTTTGACCCGCTATAACATGCTTTAGCAATCTTATTGCAATAACTGTGTTATATTGGCTAAGCTTTTCTACAAACATCAGCAATAAAACTCACTGAATTTTGCTTCAGTTCAATTTTTTGGTGGGGGTGGGGTGGTATATGTTGTCTATGGCTTATTTAAGTTAGACTAATTATGGAGCTGGACATGTTGAAGGGAGAGCAAAGTTATAGCCATACCAATATAAGGAGGATGAGGATATTTCAATGTTGTAATTATTGAGAGAAGAGTAATTTAAGGTGGGTTTAGTTGGCCAAAATTGTCATATGCTGCAAAGAGGTCAAACAGAATGTGGACTCAGTCTTGTTATGTTAAAAGTGATTAAGAACTGTGCTTCCCTTTTTATGGCACATTAACATTCTAGTGCCAACTCCATGGGCCAGTGGATAGAGCACTGGATTTGGAATCAGAAAGACCTGAATTCAAATTTAGCCGTAGACAATTATCACCTGTGTGATTCTGGCAAGTCACCTGACCTCTATTTGCCTTAGTTTTCTTATCTTAAAATAATAGCAATAACATAACCTACCTTCCAGAGTCATGGCAAAGATAAACTAATATTTGGCAAGTATTTTGTAAACACTAAAGTGCTATATAAATATACCTATTAATACTGCTCCAAATGGACAAGGAGTTTCAGCAAGGGTTTTATTTTTTTAAATATATACATAAAATGGAATAACATAGCAAATATAATATAATTTCTTTGCTTAAGCAACCAGCAATGATTATGATTTCCATATTGATCCACACTTTCTCCTAATTTCTTTAAGAAAAGAAAGTAGACATTTTCTAGGATATTCCTATTCCTGAAGGAAAATCAGGAAAAACCCATTACTTCATGCTCTATGGTTCTGGGGTCCATGGTGTGAAATTCTGTAGATTATTTACTGGCTCTTAGTTCAATTTTAACACTATTAAATGCCTGTGGTTGAATGTCCTTTTAGGTACTTCAGCTCTCCTCCCTTTAAGAATGATGTCCAAATGCATTTAGTCCAGTTCAACTTCTCTTTATCTCTTGAATACATACCCTTTTCTATATATACTGTCACTACCCTGATACAAGATCTTATCACATCAACACTTGTACTATTGGAATTGAATGCTCATTAGCTAGGTGGCACAATGGATAGAATGCTAGGCCTGAAGTCTGGAAGACACTTCTTCCTGAGTTCAAATTGGTCTCAGACACTTACTAGCTGTGTGACCATGGGCAAGTCACTTGACTCTGTTTGCCTTAGTTTCCTCATCTGCAAAATGAACTGTAGGAAAAAAATGGCAAGCCATGCCAGTATCTTTGCTAAGAAAATACCAAATGGTGTCATGAAGAGTCAGATGGGACTAAAACAACTGAACAACAATAGCCTCCCTCCCACAAGTCTTTCCCCACTCAAGTTCATCTTCTATTCAGCCACCAAATTGATTTTCTTAAAATGGCAGGTCTGATTATGTTGCCTCCTACTCAATAAACTCCAGTGACTCTCTGTTACTTTTGGTATCAAATACAAAATCCTCTGTTTGATGTTCAAAGTCTTTCATAACCACCCTCTTCCCATCTTTCCAGTCTTATGCTTCACTCTCCAGCATATACTTTTTGATCCAGGGACACTGGCCTCCTGGCTGTTCCACAAACAAGACATTCTATCTCTCAGCTCGGAGAATTCTCTCTGGTTTCCCACCCCCTTCATGACTAGAATGTTCTCCCTCTTCATTTCTGCCACTGACCTTCATGGCTTCCTTTAAGTTCCAATTAAAATTCTACTTTCTACTAGAAGACTTTCCCAATCTCTTGTAATTCCAGGGCTTTCCCTCTGTTAGCCATTCCTATTTATCCTGAATGTAGTTTGTAAATATGCGTTTGCACATTGTCTCCTCCATTAGATTGTGAGCTCCTTGAGGGAATTGACTATTTTTTGCCTCTTCTGTATCCCCAGTGCTTAGCACAGTGCCTGGTACATAGCAAGTGCTCAAAAAATTCATATCGATGATTTTCTACATCTTAAGACACCTCACTTTCCTTCAAGGTCTCGCTAAATACCAGCTTTTCTATGAAGTCTTTACTGATTCTTCTAGCTGCTTCTTCCTCAAATTACTTTGTGTCATTTTCATATCTGTTTTCACATATATCAATATTTTTATATGTCTCCTAGAGATGGATTGTAAGCTACTTGAGGAAAGAGGCTGTTCAAATCGTTGCTTTTGTATCTTGAGTGCCTAGCAATGTATTTCATACATATGTTTGTTGATTGATTTTTTCATTACTTCCCAGAAATGTACTTGAGCTTTTAGTGTTATCACTTCGGCATTGTCTGGGAATATATCTAAGAAATGGTCACCTGGGAATCATTTAGGATTAGAGAGCTCATATCCTGAGTCCTACTCTCTTGATCCCACTTTTCCCTTCCTGTTCATTCAGGGTAAATATTTTCCTTATTGGTATATCAACCTGACCTTAAGGAAACCACCCATTAACTTGCATATTCATCTAATACAGATTGCAGTGTATTTCTCCCCTAAATCTCTGTCTGCCTCAGTTTCCTTAACTATGAAATGTGGGTAATTATTGTACCTACTTCACAGAGTTATTAGGATCAAATAAGATAATTGCAAAGAGCTTAGCATAGTGCTGGGTACATAGTAGGTGCTTGATAAATTCTTGTTCCATTCTCTCTATCCCTTTCACTCATCCTTGGGACACCCACCCTGGTGTTAAGAATGGTAAATCAAAGCTCCTAGATCATTACTAGTAACTCAAAGTTCTTTGGATACACTGCTGTTAATGAACAGATGCAATTGTGTTATGCAGGACACTGAGCTAAGTCTGAGACAAAAAAGACAAAAAAAATTAATCAGTTCCTGCCATGAAGGAAGACAATTTTAACTTAGGAAACTACATGTACATAAATATGTGCAGAATGTATATGAAATAAATACGAGGCAATTTGAGGGTTAAGGCAGGGTGCTTGAAACTGGTAATGTCAGGGAAAGCTGGAAGAAAGTGGCGCCTGAGCTGAGTTTTGAAGGAAACTAGGAATTTCAAGAGGTTGAGGCTAGATAGGAATGCATTCCAAGCATGGGAGTTGCAGCTAGGTGGCACAGTGGATTGAGAACTGGGCCTGGAGTCTGGAAGAGTCATCTTCCTGAGTTCAAATCTAGCCTTAGACATTTACTTGCTGTGTGACCCTGGGCAAGTCACTTAACCCATTTTGCCTCAGTTTCCTCATCTATAAAATAATCTGGAGAAGGAAATGGCAAAACACTCCAGTATCTCTGCCAAGAAAACCCCAAATAGGGTCCCTAAGAGTCAGAAATGACTGAACAACAACAATCCAGTCATGGGTGGATGGCCATTGCAAAGGAATATTCAAGTCAATAGGCATTAAATGCATAGTATTTGCTAGGTACTATGCTAAAGAAAGAAAGGGAATAAATTAAAATATATGCAATACAATTTTTTATAATGAAAATGTATTCGAACTAGTTATAAGCTTTTATGTCTTCTTGGCTATTCATGAAATATTTCTTAGAATTGATGTTGATATAGTATAAAGCCAGTACCTCTCTACATTTTACCCAATGTCATTTTGAAAAGTTCATAGAACTGCATGATAATAAAGTTAAAAGGGACATCCAGGTCTTTCTAATCCCAGCCCTTCAATCCATAGAGGAAGATACAGGCACTGAATGACTAAGCAATTTGCCAGAAGTCACACAAGTTTGTGTCTTTGTTGGTAGATAAGTCAGATTAGGAAATATGAACTGAAATTTTGTAAATGAAATTCTATTTTTACCTTTGACTTAAGTGACTTTTTCAGAAGTATCTTGTCTTCATTTTTGATGACTTGTGTGTCAGTAAATCCAACAATTTCATTTTAAATTTTATTCTTTTTCTTTTCTATTCTACAGTCCTGATCCTGTTAAGGTTTTCCTTTGAGTAGTTAATGATTATCAAATAACTAGTTAAATAAAGTATTTCTTTAAAGAAAAGATAAGATAAAATCATCCTTTATTAATAACTCAACCAGAAATACATCATTCTTTATTCGATTTGGTAAATCATGCATTCAACTTTTTAGAGACATCAGAGTATAGTGGAGAGAGGTTTCTTCTGAGATTAAAAAAGATCTAGGATCACATCCTGCCTCTGTCCCTTAATGGCTGTGTGATTCTTGTCAAGTCATCTAACCATGTTGTGATTCAAGAAACTCTCTCAAGATGATCCACTCCGTCATAAATGGTTCATGATCTGCTTCTGTGGAGGGAGTTCCTATACTCCCAGTTTAGGAGTATAGGAACACGCTGAGAAAATTTAAAAAAAAATCCTTCACCTATGTTGTATAATATTGAAGCCAATCCTACTTTACTTGTCAACCTGCTTTTCCCTCCCTTCTCTCTCTCTCTCTCTCTCTCTCTCTCTCTCTCTCTCTCTCTCTCTCTCTCTCTCTCTCTCTCTCTTTCTCTCTCTCTCTCTTTCTCAAACTCCATCTAGGGCATTGTTTGCTCACGTTCACCTGAGCCCTTAGAAACTTGGTGTAAGCACTGGTATAGCCCCAAATAGATTTTTTAAAGTCTTTAGTACCATAGCCATGCCTATTTAAATAAAAGATCAGGGGGACAAGGGAGTTAAGTATTTCCATGATTTTATTGTTATAATAATGACTGCTGCCTAATTAACCTCGAACTTAGCCTAGAGAATAAAGGCATCCCAGAGTGCAATTAAAAACCTGCAGCATAAGGGTATGTAGAACAGAAGGAAAGCAAAAAGTTGGCAGAATAAGACGTAGGATTCTGATATATGGATTGAAATTGTATTCTCACCTTCCTCTTTGTTATAAAAGGGTCTCTCTGCTGCCATAAATTTGTTTCTCCATAAATGCCCTAGATGTTCTTGGACTAAGCAATGCACCAGAAAAGGAAATGTGAAAGATGGTGTTAAACACTATCAGAAGCTGAATGGTGAAGTTTCTGTAAACTTGTAAGCAATGACTATATTTATGTCTATCTCATGGGGTGAATTTTGTTTAAGGATATTATAAAATTAATAGCAAATACAGCATATATACATATAATACATATCATCATATACACATCTGATTTGAGGGGAGTCCAAAGGAATTAAGTCCAATGCCATACGGTACTTGTACCATAGTAAGGACAGACTTTTACTATAACAACTTTTTTTTAACCACATTAAATTTTCATAATAAAATCATTTGGGTTCACTTTTTTCTTAATATAAAGCATTCCATCAGTGACTAAAAGCAGTTTAAGCTCTAGCACTTTACCTCTCCACCTGATATCAATGTAGGAGTAATTTTTTTTCTCATAAAAGTGGAACATATTGGAGAAACAGTTTATTGTTATGGCATGCAGGGCTGTTAATGCTATAAAGGGGGTATATCCCACTAAAATTGGACTCATGTGTCATCATAGTCTAAAGGTTAGCATAAAGTTTCTAAGAGAGAGCCAGAACCATTAAAGTCCTGTGAGGTCCTATCAAGATATGGCATCTTTCAATATGGGTCCAGAGATGGACCAAATGTCTGTCATCATCGTGTAGGACCAGCCTATGCTATATCAAAAAAGTTCATCAACTGAAAACTGGCTTCCAGGCCATGAACCTGGCCACAGGAATTACTAGAAACTGTCTCCTTAGGCATGTAGTTATTGTGACCTGTGCTGGTAAAAGGAATAACCACACCTATGAAATTCCAGATCTTTTGAAATTTTGGAAAAGGAATTTTGATCTGGATTTGAGGAGTCAGTGATTCCCAGTATGAAAAATATTTTCAACCATGCAGGGTGGTCATTACTTGCAATCTGATAGTCTTATAAGAAAGCCTGAGACAGAGAGAAGGCATTAAGTAACGTACCCAGGATTACTTAGCCAACATGTGTCAGAAGTAGGACTTGACTTCAATCTGGCCTTCTATTCACTCTGTGACACTCACTGCCTCTGTTAAATTGAAAAAAAAAACTTATTTGTCTGTATTTACATTGGGGCATATGCAGAACTTCAAACATTTTCTAGCTTGGGAATTCACAGAAATAATATTTTATTTTAGGCAATAGAAAATGCAGCCAAGAACATGCTTTAAAATCATTTCATACACATAGTTTCATAATTACATAACTTTAATCAGTCCCAAAATTGAAACATTTTTGGGATTTTGTAATATAGGCTGAAACGCTCAATATTTCATCCATAACCAACTACCTCAGCCAAAATACTAAAAGTCAGTCACTACCATTATACTTAAGTTAATCTTTACTGTGGAAATGCTAAGTGAACCAAGTCAGTTAGAAATAAGTTACCACCAACTGACTGTGCTGCTTCTTCTCCAAAAACAGTTTAATGCCATTTTTTCAAATTTATTTCTCACATTTACTCATGAATAACTCTGAATATGTAAATAGCAGGGAAAAATGAGTGGCTCTAAAGATTTAGAAGTTAATGATACATTTAGTAAGGCATGACCAATAGTCCCACAAAGAAATCTGTTGATACCTCTCTCTTAAGCTCTATTCACATATCATCTACTGCTTCTTGGACCTCTTGAATCAAATGTCCTGTAGAGATTTCTAACTCAACATGTTTAAAACAAAACTCATATTTACCTCCCTCGTCCCCTCCAAAAAACCCAAATAAAACCTGCCAACTTTCCTATTACTGTGGAGGGAACTGCCATCCACTCACTGAAGCTCACAACCTTGGTGTCATCCTTTACCTCTCATTCACCCCACATTTCCAATCTGTTGTCAGATCTTGTCATCATTACTGTCACCATATCTCTTGTACATATCTCCATCTTTCTGCTCACGTATCCACCACCGTTGTGTTGTCCTTAATCACCTTTTGCTTGGACTATTGCAATGACTTTCTAATTGGTGCCCCGTGACCCAGCTACTGAAGTGATTTTCCCAAAGTGCGCAAGGTCTGACCATGCCAACCTCCCACCCCCAACACCCACCCACCTCAATGGCTACAAGCTCCTTTACCTTCAGGATCAAATATCAATCTTCTGTTGGGCATTTACAGACCTTCACTTTCTGGCTACTTACAACCTTTCCGGTTTTCTTATCCTTCATATATTCTATGATCCAGCCATACTGGCTTTCTTGCCATTCCTCACATATGACACTCTCTAGATTCCACACATTTGCTCTTACTGTCCTTCATGCTTGGAAAACCCTCATTTCCCACCTCTGCTTCCTGGCTTTAGCTAAAATCCTGCTTCCTATAGAGGTCCTTTCCCACCACCCTAAATGCTTTATCTCTAAGATCTTCTTCTATTTAGACTGTACTTATGTTGTCTCTCCTATTAAAATGTGAGCTTCTTGAGATCTGTGTTTGTTTGTTTTTGTTTTCTTTTATGTCCATGGAACTTAGCATAATACTTTATATAGAGTAAGCACTTAATAAATATTCGTTGCTTTGTGGCCCATGAGTGAAACAATTGAAAAATGAAGCAGAACCATTTAAGGGGCTCCTTTCTTTCTCTAAGTAGATTGAACTCTAAGTACATAAGTTTGTAAGTACAAGTACATAAAACTCTCATATTATTTGGTTAGATTTTTAAGGACATATGTACACAATTGAAGTAAATGGAACTTGGTAGTTGGTTTAATTATGCTAAGTCTCTTATTGCTGAAATCAGATTGTTACATGCTAAATTATCAATTACCACATTATCAGGAATATTGAGAAAGTATTGATTTGATCTGTTGTAGCCAACTCTGTTGTCATATTGGAAGGACATAAGTGTGCATCTTTATATATTTTAAGTGTATGGGTTCAGAGAATTTAATAATTTAACATCTTGCCTCAGATAACTTGTTAGTTGTGTGTCCCTGGGCCAACCACAGCCTCAGCCTCAGTTTCCCTAATGTAAAAGAGGATACTAATAGCACCTATCTTAAAAGGTTTCCTAAGGATTGAATGGGATGATATATAGAAAGTGCTTTGGAAGTCTTAAAGTGCTATACACATGTTAGCTATCACTCAATGTTAGCCATTTATCAAATGGAAATATTCATTACTCAAATGTGTCTGTGTAGCTCTCTATATGGATATCTAATTGGACAAGATCACTTTCCCGCTATATTTTTTTGTTCTTATAAAATTTTCATGATAAAATCATTTGATTTCTTTTATTAACCTGTATAATTCCATCAGCGAATACAATCAGTGTCATCTAGCACTTTAATTTTCAAGCTGTTATCAACATAATGTATTTTTTTCTTTATAAAAAGTAGAACTTGTTAGAGAGATAGCTTATCATTGGGGCAGTTAGGTCTTTTAATGCCATAAATTTATCTTGGTATATGGCATGTAGGATACATTATCACCAATTAGAGCCAGGTATAGGTAAAATATTAACAGGGCTATTGTGGCATATCTATTTTGCCACAATATCCTTCCAGTAATGTGTACAATGCATTCAAATAGAGATCCCTTACCTAAATAGGCAATAAAGCAATGTGAATATGCCACTACATTATAGCATAAACCAAATGCCAATTATTAGAATTTACTTGTACTGTTTTACTGGTCAACCAAGATATTGAATGACCATGTTATTGTCTACTTTAAAAGATGACATTCTAATGCTCTATTTCTTTGTTTCTAATATGATTATTCAAAGTCACAACTTTCTCCTTCCCTTCCCCCATTTTATATTTTCTATTTTAGGCATCTTTGATTTTTCAAATAAATGTAATGATCCTTACAAATCATTTCAGAGAGCCAGTTGGATTACTAAAATTTTATTCTATAAAATGGCAGTAAGAGCTAATATTTATTTGTCACTTTAAGGTCTACAAGGTGTTTTACATATATTATTATTCGATTTTCCCACAAATCCTGTTGATACTTCTCTCTTAAGCTCCATTCCCATATCATCCACTGCTTGATAATGTATCCTACTACCGTAAAGTAGATGCTATAATTATCCCCACTTTATTATGGGAAAACTGAGGTTGAGAGTGATTGAGTGATTTGCTAAAGGTCATATAACTAATCAATGTCTTAAGCTAGATTTGATCACATCTTGACTCAAAGATGAGTGCTCTCTTCAGTACACCAAAATGCCTTCAAGCCTTGTTCTTTTCCCCAGTGACCAATTCTTTCTTCACCTTCTCTTAAGCTATTCCTTATATCATCCAATGTGAAATTCTTTTTCCCTACAAGGCATTTCTTTTTTTAAAATTAATTTTTAGTTTGCAACATTCATTTCAACAAGATTTTGGGTTACAAATTTTCTCCCCATCTCTATCCTCCACCCACCCCAAGATGGCATGTATTCTGATTGCCCCTTTTCCCCAGTCTGTCCTCCCTTCTATCACCCTGCTCACCACCACCCCCATCCCTTTTGCCTTACTTTGTCTTGTAGGGCAAGATAGATTTCTATACCCCATTGCCTGTATATCTTATTTCCTAGTTGCATGAAAAACAGTTTTTGACAATTGTTTTTAGAACTCTGAGTTCCAAATTTTCTTCCTTCTTCCCTCCCCACTCACCCTCCTTGAGAAGGTAGTCAATTAAACATAGGCCACACATGTATTGTTATGCAAAACACTTCCATAATAGTCATGTTGTGAAAGACTAACTATATTTCCCTCCATTCTATAATGTCTCCTATTTATTCAATTTTCTCCTTTGACCCTGTACCTTTTCAAAAATGTTTGCTTCTGACTACTCCCTCTCCTAATCTGTCTTCCCTTCTAACACCCTCCCCTCTTATCCTCTCACCCCCTACTTTCCTGTAGGGTGAGATACCCAGCTGAGTATGTATGTTATTCCTTCCTTAAGCCAAATCTGATGCAGGTAAGGTTCGCTCATTCCCTTTCACCTCCCCCCTCTTCCCTTCCATTATAATAGCTTTTTATTCACTCTTTTATGTGAGATAATTTATCCCATTATCTCTCTCCCCTTCTCCTCCCAATGTATTCCTCCCTCACCCCTTAAATTAATTTTTTAGATATCATCTCATGAGTTACAAATATCATCATTCTGTGTAGGAATGTAAACAGTTCAATTTTAATAAATCCCTTATGATTTTTCTTTTCAGTTTACTTTTTCATGCTTCTCTTGATTCTCGTATTTGAAAGTCAAATTTTCTATTCAGCTCTGGTCTTTTCATCAAGAATGCTTGAAAGTCTTCTATTTCGTTAAAAATCCATTTTTCCCCTGATAGATTATACTCAGTTTTTCTGGGTAGGTGATTCTTGGTTTTAATCCTAGCTCCTTTGACCTCCAGAATATCATATTCCAAGCCATTTGATCCCTTAATATAGAAGCTGCTAGATCTTGTGTTATCCTGATTTTATTTCCACAAGACTTGAATTGTTTCTTTCTAGGTACTTGTAATATTTTCTCCTTGATCTGGGAACTCTGGAATTTGGCTGCAATATTCTTAGGAGTTTTCTTTTGGGGATCTTTTTCAAATGGCAATAAGTGAATTCTTTCCATTTCTATTTTACTCTCTGGTTCTAGAATATCAGAGCAGTTTACCTTGATAATTTTCTTGAAAGATGATGTCTAGGCTCTTTTTTGATCATGTCTGTCAGGTAGTCCAATATTTTTATGTTATCTCTCCTAAATCTATTTTCCAGGTCAATGGTTTTTCCAATGAGATATTTTGCATTGTCTTTGGTTCTGTTTCATAATTTCTTGATTCCTCATAAAGTCCTTAGCTTCCATTTGCTCCATTCTAATTTTAAAGGAATTATTTTCTTCAGTGAGCTTTTGGACCTCTTATTCCATTTTGCCAATTCTGTTTTTTAAGGCATTTTTCTCCTCATTGGCTTTTTGGACCTCTTTTGCCATTTGAGGTAATCTATTTTCTAAGGTGTTATTTTCTTCTGTAATTTTTGGGGTCTCCTTTAGCAAGCTGTTGACTTGTTTTCCATGATTTTCTGGTATCTCTCTCATTTCTTTTCCCAACTTTTTTTCTACTTCTCTTACTTGATTTTCCAAATCCTTTTTGTGTTCTTCCATGGCCTTTGACAAATTTATATTTTTCTTGGAGGCTTTTGATGTAGGATCTTTGATTTTGTTGTCTTCTTCTGCCTGTATGTTTTGATCTTTTTTGTCACCAAAGTAAGATTCTATACTCTGAGCTTTTTTATGCTGTCTACTCATTTTCCCAGCCAATTAATTGACTTCTGAGCTCTTTGTCAAGGCATTACTCTGCTTCTAGAGTGGAGAATGCTCTGACCCAAACTTTGGGGGTTTTGCACAGCTGTTTTCAGAGCTACTTGTAGGTACCTGTAAATTTTCAGTTCTTCTGAGGTTGTATGATCCAAGGAGAGTTGTTTGTCCTCTACTGGCCTGTGCTCTGGTTTGTGAATGACCTCAAGCACTCTTTACTGCCTTGGAATGGCTAGGAGGACTCCTTCTCCATAGCTACCAGAGGCATTCCATACCAGTGCTCCTCCGCACTGCAGGACTGCCAACCAGGACTGTGATTCAGATCCGAGCAGGGCAAAGCAAGAGAATCCTGCCTCAGTGGTAGCAAAGAGATCCCTTCACTCCTACGCTGATCAGCTTCGTGATTTCCCCCTACCATCCGTGGGCCTGGAGCTCTGGAAGCAGCCACTGCTGCCACCACTACATCTGCTGCAGCCACCTTCACCACCCCAGGGGCTGGGCCAGATCATGCCCTTGGCTCCCAGCAAGGTGCAATAGACCCTTCCCAGCATCCATCCAGGCTGTCTTGGGCCAGAGACCTGTTTCACTTTGTCATTTTTTGGGGGTTTTGTAGCTCTAGAATTTGTTTAGAGTCATTTTTACAGGTGTTTGGAGGAGAGCTCAAGCAAGTTCCTGCTTTCACTCTCCCATCTTGGCTTTGCCCCTGATGTGAATGTTTTAAAGAAAGTATCTCACTATTGAAACTATAACAAAACCAGCCTTTCACATTGTGACTTTGACATGCTCAAACGGCAAGTCATGGCAACAAATCTTTTTTTGCCATCAAAATAATCATTATAAAGGCTAAAGCAACATTTCTTTTTTTTCTGACTGGATAGATTTGGTTTGGGACCTAGCAAAGCTTTTTATTTTGTTTTTGGAACAATGGATAACTTCTGATTTGTAAATAGATAATGAGCAATGGATACATTGATCTGATAAGTTTCACTAATTTATGCAGTATTGGGAAACTCTCAAATTGCCCTCTGTGAAATGAAAAAAAATATTTCTTGCTATATTTGGAAGTCTTTAGCTTCTGGAATAAATTTAAGCTTAAGTGATATGATGTAATCTAGGTCTATCTGTTAATGAAACAAATGATCAGTTTAGTAAGGAGTGACAAAAATCAGTCCAATTCGCTATCTGGCGTTGTTGAGATAAACCCATAAGTTAGAGTTTTTCATTTTTTCTAACAGTTCTGATATGATAGAGATGAAACTTTATATTTCATCTTTACCATCATTACCATTCAACTTCACCATCTTTAAACTTCACCAATACTTAGATCAAGTCAGTGAATTCCCTGAGAAGAAAATAGATCAGAGAGCCCAGTTCAGCACGATGCCTGAGTCATATCAGGCCTTAAGCATTGGCCTTGAAATCAGGAAGACCTGGGTTCAAGTCCTGTATCAGGCCCTGAGTGATACTGGACAAGTCACTTGATCTCTCTTAGCCTCAGTTTCTTCATCTGTAAAATAAGCATAATGATAAGATGAGTCTTCTTGACTTTAAGCCTGACACTCTATCCACTGTGGCGCGTATCTGTGTAAAGCAGTTTGCAATTCTTAAAGCTCTACATATTTATTACTAAATCAACAACCCTCTATGTATGTTGCATTGTACTAATGCATTGTTTATACAGATCATTTAGTTTAAGACTTGTACTATTGGCAATAGCTTACATTTACACAGTGTTTTATAGTGATATGTTGCTTGTTCATATTCAATTATAACTAATATAGAGAAACAACCAGAGAAGATTTTAGATGACATAATGTGTATAGGGAGAAAACAACTGGTTTTTGGAAGGGATGACCTAAGTTAAATCCTGTGTGACCTTGGGCAAGTCACTTAACCTCTCAGGGCCTCAGGGTTTTCACCTATAAAATGAGTACTTTGAACTAGATGAACTCTCTGGTCTTTTCTACATCTATACCAGTGTTTCAGATCATCTAGGGTGAGGGTGGGGAACCTGCAGCCTCCAGGCTCTCTAGATCCTCAAGTGTAGCCCTTTGACTGAATCTGAACTTCATTTGTTCTGTGAAGTTTGGATTCAGTTAAAGGGCTGCAATTGAGGATCTAGAGGGCCACATTTGGCCTCGAGGCCACAGGTTCCCCACCCCTTATCTAGGCTCTAGCAGCTTGGCCATTTTCTAGTTGCATGCTCTTGCAATGTTTCACTTCTGTTTCTTTTATCTAATTCACTGGGTCATTGGAAGGATTAAGAGAAATGAAATATGTAAAAGCAATTTCCAATTTGTAGAACACTGTACAAGTATTGTTGAATCATATCTGAGTCTTCATGACCATTTTGGGAGTTTTCCTGGCAGAGATACTGCAGTGATTTGCCATTTCCTTTTCCGGCTCACTTTACAGATAAGGAAACCAAGACAGATTGGGTTAAGTAACTTGCTTAGAGTCACACAGCTAGTAAGAGTTTGAGGCCAGGTTTGAACTCAGGTCTTCCAGACTCCATTTCTGAGGCTCTATCCACTGTGCTGCCCACAGTTAAGTGGTAGGACTGGGCCAAGAGTCAGGAAGACTCTCCCGAGTTCAAATTAGACCTCTGACACTTACTAGTTGTGTGACCCTATTTGCCTCAGCTTCCTCATCTGTAAAATGAGCTGGAGAAAAAAATGGCAAACCACTCTAGTATCTCTGCTAAGAAAACCCATAAGTTGTTATGAAGAGTGAAATATGACTGAAAACAACTAAACAACAACAACATAAATGTTAATTATTACTGGAAGTATTTTATTAATAATGTTTTACATAATGTAGCAAGTAATCTATAAGATATAAGAAAGTGTTAGATATCACAGCACATCAATAACCTTCTTATAATCTATTTGGCATATATCGACATTCGGTATAACCTGGGTCTGCTTCGTAATTTTAATTAGCAAACTACTGATAAGAGGCAAGAGAAAAAGCTTTCTTAAAAACCATACAATGTTATCCTTTTTCCTTACAATTTTAACTTACTCCTGATATTCTTAAAATCTCACATTTAGAATTTTTTTTAGAGTCACATCTGTCCTATTATTCTGGCTTCATTCATCAATCCTATCAATCCAGAGACACTGGCAGAGTAGGCTGGTCTTGAAGTGCAGCTTTTGATTAAGTTCTGAGGACTAAGCTATTGACACAAATTTGCTTTGTATGGTGCTCTGTATCCATAAGCCTTGGATATTCATGCATCTGGATGTGTTCAGATCATAGAGTCACAGACTTAGAGCTGAAAAGAGTCATTAGGGGCCACCTGGTCCAAAACACTCTCATTTTACAGATTAGAGAAAAGAGCCTCATAGAGAGTGAGATACTTGTTCATGGTCACAAAGGTCATGATATAAATTTTCTATTAGTTATATGGATTCTGTCAAGCAGACAAAGCTTTAGAATGAGTTCTAATTTATGAACCATGTTGTGTAGCACTCTTATAACATTCTTGTTAGGGCTCCTTTATGGAACTATGGCATAGATAAAATCATCTTAGAATAATGAAGCCTTAATTTTATAGTGCTTTGTTTTAATAAGGATGTTACTTATATTCACCCATTTGATACTAATAATAGCCCCACAAAATAAGTAAAATAATTCACATTATATTTTTTATTTATTTAATATTTTTAGTTTTCAGCATTGATATTTGCAAGAGTTTGAATTACAAATTTTCTCTCCATTTCTACTCTCCCCCACTCCAAGACGGCATATATTCTGATTGCCCTATTACCCAGACAGCCCTCCCTTCTATCACCCTACTCTCTGCCATCCCCTTTTCTCCTACCTTCTTGTAGGGTAAGATAGATTTCTATGCCCCATTGCCTGTATATCTTATTTCCCAGTTGCATGTAAAAACAACTTCTTTTTGAATATCTGCTTTTAAAACTTTGAGTTCCAAATTCTCTCCTCTCTTCCTTCCCCACCCACCCTCCCTAAGAATGCAAGCAATTCAACATAGGCCACACATTATCCTTGTGCAAAACCCTTCCACAATACTCATGTTGTGAAAGACTAACTATATTTTCTCCCTCCTGTCCTGTCCCTCTTTATTCAGTTTTCTCCCTTGACCTTGTCCTTTTTTGAAAGTGTTTGCTTTTGATTACCTCCTCCCCCTATCTGCCCTCCCTTCCATAATCCCCCTTTTTATCTCCTTCCTCCTTCTTTCCTGTGGGGTAAGATAACCAATTGAGTGTGTATGTTATTCCCTCCTCAAGTCAAATCTGATGAGAGCAAGATTCACTCATTGCCCCTCACCTGCCCCCTCTTCCCTTCCCACGAAACTGCTTTTTCTTGCCACTTTCATGTGAGATAATTTACCCCATTCTTTATCTCCCTTTCTCGGTCTCTCAATATATTTCTCTCTCATCCCTTAATTTGGTTTTATTTTTTTAAATATAGTCCTTTCGTATTCACCCTGCGCCCTCTGTGTGCATATCTATATCTATATCTGTATATACATATATGTATGTATATGTATATTCCTTTCAGCTACCCTAATACTGAGATCTCATGAATTACATACATCATATTTCCATGTAAAATAAAACAGTTCAACTTTTGTAAGTCCCTTGTGATTTCTCTTTCTTGTTTACCTTTTCATGCTCCTTTGATTCTTGTCTTTGAAAATCAAATTTTCTATTCAGCTCTGGTCTTTTCACTAAGAAAGCTTGAAATTCCTCTATTTTATTGAAAATCCATATTTTGCCTTGGAGCATGATACTCGGTTTTTCTGGGTAGGTGATTCTTGGTTTTAATCCTAGCTCCATTGACCTCTGGAATATCATATTCCAAGCCCTTTGATCCCTTAAAGTAGAAGCTACTAGATCTTGTGTTATCCTGATTATGTTTCCACAATACTCAAATTGTTTCTTTCTGCCTGCTTGCAGTATTTTCTCTTGATCTGGGAGCTCTGGAATTTGATGACAATATTCTAGGAGTTTTCTCTTTGGGATCTTTTTGAGGAGGCAATCAGTGAATTCTTTCAATTTCTATTTTACCCTCTGGCTCTAGAATATCAGAGCAGTTCTCCTTGATAATTTCTCAAAAGATGATATCTAGGCCCTTTTTTTGATCATGGCTTTCAGGTAGTCCAATAATTTTTTTAAATTCTCTCTCCTGGATTTATTTTCCAGGTCAGTGGTTTTTCCAATGAGATATTTCACATTGTCTTCCATGTTTTCGTTCCTTTGGTTTTGTTTTATAATATCTTGATTTCTCACAAAGTCATAAGCTTCCATGTGCTCCAATCTAATTTTTAAGGTAGTATTTTCTTCAGTGGTCTTTTAGACCTCCTTTTCCATTTGGCTAATTCTGCCTTTCAAGGCATTCTTCTCCTCATTGGCTTTTTGGAGCTCTTTTGTCATTTGAGTTAGTCTATTTTTTAAGGTGTTATTTTCTTCAGTATGTTTTGGGTCTCTTTTAGCAAGTCATTGACTTATTTTTCATTGTTTTCTCGCATCACTCTCATTTCTCTTCCCAATTTTCCCTTTACTTCTCTTACTTGCTTTTCCAAATCATTTTTGAGCTTTTCCATGGCCTGAGATGAATTCATATTTTTCTTGGAGGCTTTTGATGTAGGGACTTTGACTTTATTGACTTCTTCTGGCTAAATGTTTTGGTCTTATTTGTCACCAAAAAAAAAAAGATTCCAAAATCTGAGTCTGAATCTGAGACCATTTTCGCTGCCTTTTCATGTTCCCAGACAACTACTTGACCCTTGAGCTTTTTGTTGGGGTACAACTGCTCATAGAGTATAGAGTACTTTGTCCCAAGCTTGAGGGGCTGTGCTGCTATTTTCAGAGCTACTTCTACACAGCAAGCTATGCTACACCAGCACTCCTTCTCCCCCAAGAACTGCCAATCAGGATTGTTGGCCCTGATCAAGCAGGGCAAAGCAGGCTTTGCACTCCCACTCTAATCTGCTGCTTAATTCCTCCCACCAGCTGGGCCTGAGGCTGCAGGCAACTGCAGCTATAGCTCTGGAAGCAGCTTGAGAGCTGTACTACCTCTGCCGCCCCTGGTGTGGTGGCCTACCGGGAACTCCTTTCACTCTGTCCCAGCAGCTTTTCCCACTAACCTGCTCTGTTGTGTTTGACGTTTATGGGTTGAGAAGTTCGGTAACTGCCACAGCTCACTGATTCAGGGTACTGTGCCTGTTCCACCCAGCTCCTGGTCTGGTTTGTCCTGGTGCGGCCCATGCTGGGCTCTGCATGCTGAGCTCTAGTTAAAAGTACAAAGCTGACAAATGTTACACCGAATGTTACCCTCTGGCATGTAGATTATAACAATGTTTACCCAATAGATTGACATATATTTTTAAGCTTCTACTATATGCCAGACTTGTATTACAGGAAGTACTTGTGATGCAAAGACAAAAAAAAGACACAATTCCTGCTTTCAAAGAACATATATTTATCAGGCATAGTACAACATGTACTCAATTACGTAACTACTGTATGCTTATAAATCCTTGGTATTGGGGAAACTCAGACTGGTAGATCACATGAGCTTAGGAATTCTGAATTGCAGTAGGCTTAAAACTGACTATCTGCATTCAATCTGGCACCAAGATAGTTGCATGTGTGTGTGTGTGTGTTTATATGTATGTGTGGGGGGTGGTGTTGGCAAATTGTCTGAGAAGGAATGAACTATATGAGATCAGCTACAGAGCAGGTTAAGGGTTCCATGTGATCAGTAATGAGACTGGGTCGTTGAATGGCTGTTGTACTTCCAACCTGACTGAGACAAGAAAGAGAGGAAGAAACAATAAAAAGAAATCCAACAAATATTTCAGTGCCTACTATGTACCAGACACTGTACTAAGTTCAGGATTTACAAATAATAAAAGAAAGATGGTCCCTGCTCTCAAGGAGTTCACAGTATAAAGCAGGAGACAACACACAAAAGGAAGCAGGAAAACAGGAGGTTGGGAAAGGAACACCAGGGGTACCAGGTACAGGGGCATCTTGTTCATGGAGTTGAAACCAGGCAAGGCAGCAGATGTAAAGTGGAGTGAGCTGAGAGTTCAGTTTCTGCCTTCTATTAAGGGACTGCATTGGGGAGAGTTTGGTACTCTACCATGCAGCCCTCCAAATAAAGGACAGAGGAGGCTGAGAGAGGAGGTGTAAATCAAGGCTTGATTTAGCAGCATGGTATTAAGTTTAGAAGTGATGGGCTTATCCTAGGAGGGGCATATTGTTCCATGGAGTTGGAACCAGGCAAGCAACAAATGCAAAGACAAAAAAAAAGAAAGAAGGGAAAATGTAAAAGTGTGTGTATGTATAGGTATGTATATTTATAAATAAATGTTTTACATATATATCCATATATGCATATGCGTATATACATATATACATATACATACATAGAGAGGGGGGAGAGAGAAAAAAGAGAGTGAGAAAGAGAGAGGAGAGAGAGAGAGAGAGAGAGAGAGAGAGAGAGAGAGGATGAGAGAGAACAAATGAACTTTGATTTTTGTCTACCAGAGCAAAATTGGATACATCTCTCCCTTAGGGTTTGAGATATCTCTGTTCTAATGGCATCAATTCAAACCCTCATTCCAATGTGGTCCCCTCACTTTTAAATGCCAGTGACCAGTACTCTAGTTCCATTGGACTATTTTATATTCATTAGTTTTTCCAAAAGGAAATTTAGTTCAAGGTACAGTAAGAACAGGGATACAAATATTTCCCTACATATTCTCTCTTATTCTACTTTAATTTCTAAGGAAAATAAGCTTAGACTTCATTCATATTCTCCTTAGCATTGGTACTTCAGTTGTTCAATTGTTCATTTCAAAATGTTTTATTCTTGCTGAATGAATTCTTATCTCAGCTATGCTGAACTGGGTTCCAAAGGTAGCCCTTCACTCCTCAGGTCCTCAAGGATGAGCTGACTGGATGCAAATTCCAGGAAAGATTTTATTCCTGGAACTTCTGGTGAATGCTGTGCTGATCTTTCCAAACTCCAGGCCGTAGGCTCAAATCCCCTTATCTGAAATGAGAAAATAAGCACTGAGTTGAAGAACTGAGGTTTATTTTCATAGACTGCATTTTGGCTTTGAATGAGAAAGGCCCAAAGTCTCTCCCCTTACAGCATTTGTCTCTCTTACAAAAATTGTCTCTCATATCTCTCTTCTTTCACCTAAATGCTGTTAGGAAAGATTCAAAAGCAAAAGAGAGAAGGACAAGTTTGGGGAGTGCCTTTTGTATCCTCTTCTTCTCCAGTTCTGGCTATGCAGCCACAGTCAAAAAGACTTTTCTTCTCAAAGATTTACAGTCTGGAACCAATTACAGAACATCTGTGCATATTCCAAATCTCTTTGAGGGCACTTTCATTACAGCTCTTCCTGAAACAGGTTCCTTATCCTCTTCCAAATTGCATCATAGACCCTTTGCGTAAGCTCCTAAGTACTGGGGTCATTGACCATTTCCCTGTTACATAGTCAATTCAAGAAGGAGAGAGTGCTAACAAGGGATGGAATTCAGAAAACCCTAGTGCAGGTAGTAGCGCCTCAGTTATCCTTTGACAGAAGACAGGAATTCTATGAGGCTGAATAAAGAAGAAATTGCTTTCCATATTTGGTGATCGTTTGTGCAAAGGCATGAAGGCAGCAGGTGGGATATTGTATATGGGAAACAGCTAGCAGGCCATGTTGGAAAATGGAGAGGGCGCAGTGGAAGGAGAATAATATGAACTGACCAAAAAAGCTGCTGGACATCAAATTGCGGAGGGCTTTAAATGCTAGACTGAAGAGTTCATATTTTATTCTAGACATAATAGTGAGTTCCTAATGATTTTTGATTGGTGTAAGGGGATGGTGGTGACATGTGGGATCTATAACAACAAATTCTACTTATATTTAGACACAATGTGTTATTGTAGACACTGCAAGTTATTGTAGAAAGAGCATTTCACTTGAAGTTAGGAAATTCAGGTTCAAGAATTCCATGCTCTAATTTGTCACTGAACTAATTATAAATTTTGTCTAGTCATTTTACTTCCTTGACCTCAGTGTTCTTTAATGTAAAATGAAGAAGATGGACTAAATGAATGGTATCACATCTCCTGATTCTAATATTCTATTATTCTATGATTTGTTTATATGGAAGTTTGAAATAGTCCATGGAATTAGGCAAACTGGTCAGGAACCAAAATCAACATAGTTCTTTTATAGTTTACTTTAAAAAGTCATTCCTCACCGCTAAAATATCTGTTTTTTTTCTTATAGTTTACTTTAAAAAGCTATTCTTCCCCCCCGTGAAATATCTGGTTTTCCTCAAAAAAATTCACAAGGAATTATATCTGATTTTGTATCGATCCCCCCCCTTCCCAACTATAAGACCTTATATTTTTAGCCTGAGAAAGTGTTTCCTGTATGTCAGAATAATCTCATTTTTGGTCACTATAACATGTGGGTAGAAAACAGGAAAGACTCTCTCCCCTCACCAACATCCTGTATATCAATATGACTCTGTCTTGGTCCAAAGATTGATTTCTCTAGTTCTCAGGAAGGTATAGACTATATGCAGACATAAAATGCATTCAATTAACACTGTATTGCATACAAATTTACTGGTAGCATAAACTATATTGATTTTTTTCTTTGGATTCATAAATCAGATTATTCTTTTGCCATTCATTCAAATTAAAAACCAGCAACATATGTGAATTCCTACCACATAAATAATTTGTTTTGATTCATTTTGAATTTTTGCTCTACTTTGCCATAAATAATTTTTTTGTGTGAAAAATATGTGCTTTTTGGAACTGTGACAATGGAAAATATTAATTTCTTTACCATATTTTCTCCTTTAAACATTATTTATACAAATTTCAGAGAAAGTGAAGGCATATGTGGTTTTATGATAAATGGAAAAAAGTCAAACAAAGAGGCTCTTTTCAATTGCAATTTTTTACAAAGATGTATTAATGTTAGTCAGATACATTCTGAGTAGTATCAGACCATATGTTAGCTCATGTTGTATAATGTCTGGAAATGGAGGTGACATTGTCTGTTTCTATGCAATGCCAAACACATAGATAAAAAAAGAAATGTCTAATCAATCACCCGGATCTTTCTAAACAGAGGTATATGGTGCTGGGGAGACAAAACCTGCAAATAATTTACTTTTCATCCAATTGTCTTGGCTTCGTTATCCAACCAAGATGTTTCCCATCAGGCATAAAACATTGTTTGCTAGTGCCTTCCCAACTCCTGAATTTGACACATAATAAAATTAAGGCCCAGAAAGGTTAAATGATTTTCCTAAGATCAAACAGCTAATTAGTGGAAGTACTAAAATATAGGCATACTGGCTTTGGGTATCTAGGGAACCTGGATTATAATCCTGAATTTGCTAGTGTATAGTTGCCTGTACTTTCATGGAAACAGAGTGGTTATAGCTCTAGTCTGTGTTGATCCTTTGAAGACCTATGCTTCCAAACCAATTTTAAAAATCATATGAAAAATGATAATGTGTAATTAAAGATTCTAACCAAATCAAAACTTTCAGCCCACATGATTTCAACTCACTTAAAATTCTTATTTTAGAAGACTATTGAGAGCTGAGAGAGAGACTCAAAAATATTGTGATACATCTATCAGATTGGCTAATATGACAGAAAAAAAATGATTCATGTTGGAGGGGATGTGGTAAAATTGGGACACAAATGCGTTGTTGGTGGAGTTGTGAAGTGATCCAAACATTCTGGAAAGAAATTTGGAATTATGCTCAAAGGGCAGTGAAACTGTGCATAGTCTTTGATCCGGCAATACCACGGCTAGGTCTATATCCCAAAGAGATCCAAGAAAACGAAAAAGGACCAATTTTGTAAATATATGTAGCAGCCTGTTATGTGGTGGCAAAGAATGGGAAATTGAGGGAATATCCATCAATTGGGGAATGGCTGAACAAATTGTGGTACATGAATGTAATGGAAATCATGCTATCAGAAATGATGAGCAGGATTTCAGAAAACCTTTGAAAGACATCAAGTGATGCAAAGTGAAGTGAGTAGAACCAAAATATTGCACACAGTAACAGCAACATTGGATGATGATTGATTTTGAATGATTTAGCTCTTCTTAACCATACAATGACCTAAGATAGTTCCAAAAGACCCGTGATGAAAAATGCTATCCTTATCCAGAGAAATAATTGGTGGAGTCTGAATACAGATCAAAGTATATTATTTTCACTTTTTTGTGATGTTTTTTCTCTTGGTTTGTTTTTTCTTTCACAACATGACAAATATGGAAATATGTTTTATATGATTGCACATATATAACCATTTAACCTGGATCCAAATTATTTGCCTTCTTAGGGAAAGTGAATGTGAGGGAAGGAGGAAGAAAATTTGGAACTCAATTTTTTAAAGTATGTTAAAAATTGTCTTCACATGTAAATGGAAAAATAAAAATACCATTAAAAAAGAATACTGTGACACCATTTCACTGATGTCACTTGGCTGAGTGGAAACCTTTTCCAAAACTAAAAGTCCAAAGTCATCTATTCTTTTCCTGTACTCCTATGGAAAATATATTGTGTAATGTGCACATTATTTTCTCAATTTTTCTGCATATATGTGAAATTAATGAGTGAAAAAGTGTCGAGTACTTGCTATATGTGTGCAAAGCACTGCTCTTTAAGCCCTGGGAATACAAATAGCTAACAAATATATTAGCTTCATTTTCCCAGTGAGAGTGTCTCCACCTTCTGCAGGTTACATGCCCTGAAGAAAGAGAATAATCAGGGTAAGTTGTATAGCAGTGCATGGAGACCTATTTTCTAAGGACAGGGGAAAAAAAGTCCTCGGAGTTTGGGTGTCTGAAACTTTGAGAGATGAAGGAACTTTCTGAGTCTAAAAGAAATACTATTGTTTTCCTCTCCCCTGGAAGAGAAATCTCATGTAAGGTAGGATATGGACCAAGATACAGGGGGAGTGAAAAGATTCATTGGACTATTTTTGCAGTTCAGACAAAAATCAGCAAGGGGCAAGAGAGACAGCACGCACCTAGCATGGGTGGTGTTTCATAAAAACCAGTGCATTATAACTCCTTCCTTTGCTTCTTCTCAGCCATACAGAACAGCCTGACATCATATCTGAGATAGGCCAGTTGTGTGTATTTTTTTTCCTTTAGGAGAATAAATAGACTGAAGTTCCTATGTCTCTTTTTCTCCTTTCCTTTGCTTCACCACCCTTGCCCAAGAAGTCATTTATTGAATCTAAAAGTTATGGTATCCTTTGCAGTTTGTTTATGTTTCTGATTAGTTCTAAACCTTGCCTTGATAAAGTGAACAATCATGACTGCTTCTGATTTTTGTGTTTTGTTATTTGTGAATATGGAGTAACAAAAGAGACATGGACAGTGGTAAGGGAACTTAACCAGATGACAAAGAAAAGGACAGAGAGTACAGCCCCTCTGAATTGTTAAGATGGGATCCAGAGGTAAATGAGAGAGTATTTTATTTAAACAATTAAGCATTCCAAAATGGTCATATTAAGCATGAACACTGTGAATCTTGCCTTTTCTCCTAGGCATATCAGCTTTAAATAGCAATTTACTGTCTGGTGGGGGAAGGGAGAATGGTTGCTTTATTTACATGGTCCTCTTCCCTATTGTTCTCAACCAGGTATGCTCACAGACTTCCCACTTTGATATGGAGCTGCAGTAGCTATTAGGAAGCAGGTCATGCTTGTGGGAGAAACAGAGGAATTAGCTGCAAAGATTAGTTGTGCCCATGTTCCAACAGTGGAGGCCAGAAGGAAGGGAGTAAGATTTGTACCCTCTCCTCCTGTAATAGCTTTGCATGTGAACTTTGATACCTTATACAAATAACCATCTTATATATACACTGTTACAGGTTTATCAAACAGGAAGTAATAGCAGAACCTGACGCTCTTTGATTGTCTTTGACTGATTTCCTATTGGTATTCTCTAACCCGCAAACTTCAAGCAATTCTCCAATGTGGACATGGACACATAAATCATTCCTAGAGGAACACACTTGAGGCATGACATTTGCTTATCTTTGTTAGGGTGCATATGGAGAATACTTAGGAAGAGCAGACTATCTCATTGTGACAAAGGTCCTTCTTTGCCCCTTCTCTCTGACTCTAGATACATTCAATCATCCGATGATAGAAGAATTTAGGAACTCAATTTAAGAAATATTAGCAATATTTAAATTGTCCTTTTCACATTATGTGCATCAGCTCATTTTAAGTCTACTCCTGTGCTTCCAGTGGCAGTAGTGGACTTGCTGTCTTCCTCACCTCAAGACCTTTATTTATACTTCTTTTGTTGTTGCTAATACTCAGCTCGATTGAAAATCCTTTGATGGTGAAAACTATATTTTGTCTTTTGCAGTTCTCAAAGTATGCAAAACAGTGCTTGTGATACACGATAAGTACATTGTAAATAATCATTGATTAATTTTTAAAATTGAAAATATGGATATGAACTGGAGTAAACATTAATTTGAAATTTTCTTATATTCTTTCATCCAAGTTCATTGTTTCTAATGATCACAAATTTAGAAACTTGTATATTTCTATCCCTAATGATATGGTATCATCTTTCACACAGCTGTCAAAATAATCACCTCAAAGCAAAGGTGTTACCTGTTCAGAAATCAATTTCCTGTTCAATAATCCCCAGTGCCTTCCCATTACCTAACATACCAACTCCTTACCCTCACATCTAAAGTTCTTTTAAATCCATCTCCAGACTACCTTTCCAGGTTTATTTCACAATTTTCTCCTTCATTTACTCCCCATTTTAGCTAAGCAGGCTTAGTTGCTACTCCTTGACCTTCCTATCTGTCTCCTACAACCCTACATTTACACTGGCTAGCCCCGATGCCTGACATGCAATTCCTCCTTCCTTTACTCTTAGAATACTTGGCCTCCTTTAAGGCTCAAATAAGATGCTATTTTCTCTATGAATCTTTCTAGGATGATATAAAAGTTAATGCTTTTTTTTCAAACTAATCTTGTATTTAGTTATCTGAGTTCATGTTGTATGCCCAATATATTGTAAATTCCTTAAGGTCAAGGATGGTTTTTGAAAAATATACATATATACACCATCCAGCACAGTGCCTGGCAATAATAAGATACTAGGATGAAGTTTAGAACTGGAAGGGACCCTAGTGGTAATTTAGTCTAATTTTCTTGTTTTATTGATTATTAAATTGATGTTGAGTGAGGTTCAGTAAGTAGTCCAGGGTCACATAGTTAATAAGCAATGGGTTAAAATGTTATTATTGTTATATTGCAAGAAAAAACAACCACGAAATAATTTTAATTCTCAGGAGAGAAATTAATGGCAAATTATTCACTTTGCATAGAAAGCTTATAGATAATCAGAATTATATCTTATGTAGCTAGATTAATTATTATAATTTCTTCCCCATAATATAATTCATATTGGCAAAATGATGAGGTACCTGTCCCCTCTATGCTTAGCAAATATGACAGCCAATAGGCAATCAACAAATATATCTTTGTAAGTGCTTGCTACATACATACTAGGTGTCATGACAAGTGATGGAACTACAAATACTAGGAGAAAGAAAGGAAGTTCCTGCTCTCAAGGAGCTTACGTTCTAATTATTGAGTCTTTTCAGTTGTGTCTAACTCTTAGTTTTCTTGGCAAAGATAGTGGAGTGGTTTGCCATTTCCTTTCTCCAACTCATTTCACAGATTAGTAACTGAGGCACATAGGGTTAAGTGACTTGCTCAGAGTCACACAAGTAGTAAATATCTGAGGCCAGATTTGAACTCATAAAGATGAGTTGTCCTGATTCCAAACCCAGTGCTCTCTCCAGTGCACCAAATAGCTGTCCTTCCACTCTAATGGGGGAAAACAACACATAAAAGGAAACTGAAAATGAGGAGAGGTTGTGGAATAGATGATAAAGGGACACAGTAGAAAAAGTCCGAGAGAAAGTAAAGAGTATATCCTGGAGAGAGGAAAAAAAAAGTATAGGGAGAGGGACAATGAGAAGGGCATTTCCAATGTGTAAATTGCATATTTGTAAAATTGTTATGTCTAAAGAGAAAGTCTGTGAGAAAGTCAGTATAGCCTCCATAGGAGGAAAGATCATTAAAAAGAGAGAGATAGGAGGGAGATGGAGTCTCTTTCCAGTAGAATATAATTGTATCCTCTGCACATAGTAGTCTCTTGACAAATGCTTCATGAATTGAAGACAATAAATATGATTGTTGAGGCTGTGACTTTTTTAAATTGTGGAGCTTACAGAATGTTTCCTTTACCACACCCCTATGATATAGATCAGTTATTCAATCAATAAACATTTATTAATTGCCTACTGTGTGTCAAGCATAGTGTTAAGATAGGATGAGCTTTATTATTTTTCATCTTATAAATGAAAAAAATTGATGATCGAAGACATTAAGTGTTTTGCCTATGGCCAAGCAACAAGTAAATGGTGGATCAGGAAAGAGAAGTTAAATTATTTTACTCTTAAGCCTAAATGTTTTTATCATGACATTGCCTCTGAGTAATCAAGATAATACAAGTCTACATATTTTCTAATAATTTGCTGACATTTATTTTTTAATTTATTAAAAGAAATTTTGTTTGTGCCTTTTCTTCCCTTTTAATAGGTATTTCTAGATATTTCTTCCTTTGATTTCATTGCCTTTCCTTCTAAAGATAAAGGGAAAAAATACAGTTAAGCAAAACCGATCATCAAAACAAAACATTATGTTAAATGGCTTTTTCTCCCAAACTTGCTTTTTTTGCATAATGGTATTAACTGTTATGTGCACCTAGATATGAATACAGCTAATATCGTGAACCATGAAGCGAGGAGAATCAAACCTTGAATTTTCTCCAGGTACAACTTTGTAAATAGCAGATTTGATTTTAACCAGGGCTTAGTACCTTCCTTTCGCCAAGATGCTTTTGCTCCATAGGCCACATCTGAGATTCAACTTTCATTACACCAGGATTATCCTCCAAGTTCTTTTAGCATCAGTTATTTAAGTCAGTGGCACACTGAACAGTTGTGCTTGTTTTCATCATAATCTCCTGTGTTTTTTTAAGAGAGGAGAGACTTTTTAGTTAAGCTCTAATGCTCTCATCCTAAGCCCTTGGGGCTCTTTATTCAAAAAAAAATCTAGGTCTTCATGAAAATAAGGGGAACAATAATTTAAAATTTGGGGAAAAATTATCCAATGGTGGAGGGCATGGGGGTACAGTGGGAGAGTAAAGAACAGTTTATATAGATAATTAATTAAAATCTTTGGGGTTTTTTGGTCATTATTGGTTTGCCTCCTTAGTACTACATAATACATAAAAGGGATTTTTAAAAGCTAAAAGTCCCAAAGATCTTAGATTCCTGATTCTTTCCTGAAATGACAAAAATAATAGACCATTTGGTTCAGAGATAAAGCGTGAATGAATCTTCCTTAGGGCTCCAGAAAGACTAAAATCCCTTATCCACACAGGAGGGAAGGCTTCTGAGTCTTTGTAGAAAACCAGCTCTATTTACCTGGAGTATGCATATTTGGATATGGGGAGGGAGTGTGATATTCAGAAGCATTTCAGCAGTTGCCTCAGTTGGCTACACAGAATACATAAAGGGTGGATGTTACTGCCAGGGTTTTGAACTCTGGAATCCTGCTTTGGAAGCTCAGTGGCAGAATAGATTCTGTTTAACTCAAATTTCCCATTTCAACAAGTAGGGATGTCCATATTCTGTCCTTTTCCCCTTTATACTTCTTGATTGGAGCAACTGACTTTTTCCCATGAAAAGAACAGTTATTCCTGTCCCTGGGGGATTTCTGAAGGAGAGATAGAATGTGATATGTGCCAGGAAAATCAGAAACTACCTTGACCATCTCCTCCTTTCATACTCCAAAGGAGAAAGCCCAGGACCATGAGCCCAAGAACTTTGGGAACAGCAATACCCCCTTATACCACCAGCCCTTATTCCAGGTAGGGCCCTGCAGCAATCACTATAGAGAAGAGGTCCACCTTCCTTGCCACCATCAGCAACTGCTTAAGCTACTGCCACTGATGGGTAATCAAAAGAATCCATGGAGTGACTGCATCTCTCCCCCCACCCCTTAAAACCATCATTCTGGGAAGCAAACACCCTCCCCTCTCAGATATGGTAATTTCTTCTATGAATGCTTTAGCCTTAGGACCTATTGAATACCCAGAAAAAAAAGTTCTCACCACCAAAATTCCTTGGCACAGTCAAAGGGTTCAATATCACAGAATGATCTAATTTTGTGAATGTGAAGGAAATTAAAGAATTGTTATTTGCTTTGACACTACTCCTTAAAGACTAAGGACTATGAGACCTTTGCATCTGACTTGCTGCTAAAATTTCCTGGGGAAGTTCTCTTCCATATTATAATATAAATTCCTTTGGGAATAGGGACCTACTTTTGTATTGTATCCCTAGCACTTAGGATAATGCTTTGCACATTGCAAGTGCTCAATAAATGCATTTTCACCCATCTGTTCATCCATCTATTCATTTATTCCCTCAACAATTCTGGTCAAATGTCTCCATTATAAGGATTCTATGTCCTCATGGCTTCCAATGGTCTAGAAAATATTTCACTTTTATATTAATGAAAAAGTAAAATACAGCATTTCATTAGTATCTTGTGAAGAAGGTTTCTGCAGAGATACAGAGGATTGCTGACTACCTTGAGGATTCAATTATAGTGTGTCACACTTGAGGGAGAGATCAGATAATCTTTGGAGTTTCTTTTCACCTCAAGGATGTCATGAACCTTATTGAAATGTGGTAAGTTCCTTGGAAATAATGAATTCTAGAAATATTGGGTAATATTTAGCTTAGTTTTCACTCTTTCAGGTAAGGATGGTGTATCCTTTGGGCCATGGGGTATTGAAACAAAAGTTTGGACTGTAGCTTTTATTGCATTCTTCCCAATTTCTGTGAATTTGGGGACCTGTATGACCAAGGTTGCATGTGAGGCAGAAGAACTGTGTAGCAGCTTTTTGCCCAAGTGGGGTACTTTTTTCTGCCTTACAAACTAAAAAGTCATTACCCTACTGTACAGCACTTTATTTATTTGTTACTTTTTACTTTTAATATTAAAGCCCATGGAAATTACATCCAACACCAATATTTGGTGATTAAACCTTCTACATGTGAGAGAGAACCTCTACAGCTAAGTAATGTGTATGTGCATTTGTAAGCAGAGAATTACTTCTCGGGAGCTCAGATAGCTTTTGACACATTGATCACTACCCACCCACTACAGGGATGGTCTTTTTTTGTCCTCCTGCCAGTCTTAGATTCTGTGATGAGTGTGAAACGACAGGAAGCCATTGTCAGGGTGTTTGCTGCCAGTGTCCTGAGGAATTTGATGAAATATGACAAAAAGTGCCTTGCATGGCATACTTTGAGAAACACATCATTTGTTTTATGAAGTCGATGTTGACAGTATTTTCGATTCTGTTCCGAGTATGCCTAGATCATTTCAGAAGGTAAAAGATATTGTGGGGAGTTTGTTGCAGCACTGAGTTTCCAAATGCTCAGCTCCATACAAAGCTAATGCACCATGCACTCAGACTTTAAAACATCATACCAAAAAGATGAATAACAGTCATGGTCATGAAGTGGCTCTGTGGAAAAGCTGTTTATAACTGGATGATAGTTCAAATGTGCCTGCTTTTAGGTTGTATTGGAAATATTAAACTGAGATGCAGTTAATCTAACCTTTCTGAAAATTGGGAGAAGTAAAAGCTTGAGAGGAGAGTGAGAACAGTCAAGTTCCCGTTACAAACCTAAGGATGGGAGATCAACTAATGAGAGGGGCACTTGATTGTGCAGACATATCTGCTGGGGTATCTAAGGTTCTTTAATAGTAGGAAAGACCCCAGTGTGTGAGGAGTTTAATGGAAGTCAAGTTTGGTCATTATTTGCATCAAGTGGATGAATGAGAAAGTTTATTATAACAAGAAGATTGTAGGAAGTGAGATAAGATAGATCGTAGGATGTAAGAACTGTGGAATGCTTGACTGAGAGACAATGATAAAGTCTGAGAGGCACTAGTGCATTGGTCTTAGGTCTCTCTTCCTTGTGTCATAATTATACTATTATGCTATGAGGGTTTGTGAGTGTCTCAGTACTATCTCAGAATCTCCCCACACAGCCTATTTTAGGAATAGGGAAGCCAGTAATGACAAAGGCTGTTGTCCTAACTAGTATAGCCCAGTCTAGATTTGCTTTCTTTTAGTTTTCTGCCCTCAAAAAGAGATACCTCATAGAATTGAAAGAAAACTGAAAAACTTTCTTAGGAGATATAGTCAAATTAGGTAAAACAATTATCGAAATCACATGTGATTTTTATATTGTATTCATTTCCCTAAACGTCTGCTCAATAATGAGAATAATCCTTTATATAAAAATTATATAATGTATAGGAAAAAAATTCATCAAAACAAACTAATACATCCATCAAGTCTTGCAGTGTATACAGTGCTCCCCATCTAACTCGCCACCTCCATAAAGAAAGGAGAGAGTTTTATTCTCATTTCTCTCCTTTGGAGGCTAAGCATGGACATGATAATTGTACAACATTTATTTTCAATTTTTGTTCTTTCCGTCTCCATTATTGCATCATTGTGCATATTATTTTCCTACTTCTTCTGACTTCCTAGTTCATTTGTGCTCTCTTCCTTTTCTGTGTTCTTCCTGGTCATTATTTCATATGTAAAATACTGACACATCAAATTCATTTACCACCATTAGTTTAGCCATTCCCAAATTGACAAGCATTTTTTTTTTTGCTTTTAGTTTAGGACACACCTCAAACATCAGACTAAATAGGATTTCTCAGAGCTAATGATCCAGATACTTATAAGAAGGTAAGTACATTCCTTTGATGATATGGAACTCAGTAGGATAGCCCCTAATGCAGTATTATTTATGCATAGAGAAATGAATCCTCCCAGGATTCTTGTGGATTTAGAAAACGACAAATCAGCAGTATCTATGGTATATTTTTACATATTTTAACAAACATGTCCCAATCATATTTTAATTTGGTTCTGCTGTAACAGGCAGTTCTGTAGGCTGTGAATTTGATACCTGTGCATGAAGGTATTACTTGACTGAATTCATGAAGTACACTCTCATTTCTACAAACATTTATTAAGTGTCATTTTATAAGGCACTATGTTGGGACTTGTTGGGGAGATGAAGGTGAAAGACCTTCCAAAAGGAAAAATAAAGTCTCATATGCCATATGATATAAACTAGAATACTGCACAAGCCATCACAACAGATTACTATCTGAAGTTAAAAGGAGGACATACCATTTCCATCTGGGTAAAAAAATGGCTTAATTGAGAAGATAATATCTTACTTGGGTCTTAAGGGATGGGTAGGATTTCAATAGGCAGAACTGCTTTTGTGTGTGTGTGTCATTCTAGGTATAGAAAAATAACATGAGCATGGAGTTAATTCTCCTAACAAAATAAAATAGCTTGCTAAATTTTTCATGAACTAAATTAGACCAATTTAATCATCTATATTCTAAGTGAGATTAGACAGACCAGAAACCAAGAAAACATGGAGAACTGTTTACTACACATAATTATGGCAAGTAATTGAACAAAGGCATTTTAGCTATGTTGTGCAATTATAATTTTAAAGTATAAACAAATAATTATTAATAATTATAATATTTAGTATAACATGTACTTTATATAAATTAAATAAATATAAAAATACATAAACTATAATACTAAGTAAATAAAATATATATTTTCTTCCTGTATTAAAGTGAGGGAATGAGGTATGATGGAGAGAGCTGGAACTTAGGTCAGAGTACCTAACTTCAGATTCTAACTTTGCTATTTACTACTGCTGTAACCTTGGGCAAATTGCTTAAGCCCTCTGGACCTCGATTTACACATTTGCAAATTTAAGGGTTTGGGCTAGATGATCTCTAACTTTTCTTCCAGTTACAAATCTATGATTCAGCAAAATTGTTAAGACTAACTGCTGTTTTCTCCTCTCCAAGTTTCTATGTGTGTCTGTAAGCAGGGAGGAATAAAGGACAGGGAGGGGTATAAAGTAACTTGTCTTCACTTCTGTATTGTGTTCTCCCATAATCAGCAACTTGTGTATTTCCCAAATTCAACCTTTCCCTATGACTGAGAAGTCCCCTCTATAAAAAGAAGACTTTTGGTGAGCAAGGTTTGCAAGGATTATCATAGTTTTGTCAGTGTTATTGAATAGAAAATACAAAATCAATAATCAACAAGAATTTATTAATCAACTACAGGATAGACTCTGGGCTAGGCACTGATGTTACAAAGGCAAAAGTAGTCCTCTCATCAAGGAGCTTATAATGACTATTGGAAAAGTGATTGTAAATAATGACATTTGGCGGGGCTGTTGCTACTGTACGTTTCCTTTTTTTTTTTCCATTAATCTAATCTCTCATCATTATGCTGTATCAGGTTCATTCATTCATTTATTAAACAAACTTTTCTTCATCTGGTTATGTACAAAGCATTGTGCTAGGCCTGATAAGAAAGATCCTTCATTACTTCTCAGAATCTGTGATTTCACTGATGGTTATGTACCCAGTAGCAATGGAGATTACAACCTATTTGGACTCAACCACCCTATCTTCCCATATATTTCTTAAAAAAAGGTTCAAATCACATGAATGAGAATTCTTGAATTTCTCCTGGTATAAACAGTATACCATTGGATCAAACAAATAATCTATCATTTTTGTTTCACTTTCTGTAATCTGAAGGGTATATCGCACAAATATGTGTATACACACACATGTATATTTTCTCTCTCTCCCTCTCTCTCTCTCTCCACATATATATATATATATATATACATATATATATGTATATGCTATGTGTATATAATTTATTTTTCTCTCTTTCTCCTGTATTTCAGTTACAGCATATTTATGCCCATCTTTCTGCTATTCCAATAATCTTTGGTTGATATTAAACAGAGATAGACATAGTCCTTGCCCCTAAGAAATTTACAATCCATCAGAAAATAATAATCCTTGTATTATTCTGCTTTTACATTTTATAAAGCATTTTTATCATATCACATTGGCTTTTCACCACAACACTATGAAGAAAGAAAGGAAGGTGTTATTCTCCTTTAACATATAAGAAAACTTTAGGGTTTAGTGACCAGCATAAGGTCATACCACCAGTAAATTTCAGGGCTGATACTAGACTTCAAATTCATGTGATTTTTAGTTAATTTAACTCAACACACCTTTATGAAGAGGCTACTATGGGCAAAGTACCATGCTAGACATGGAGCTGATCAAGCTCTTTTTCTAGTACTCCATAGTTTAATAAAGTACCTATATTCTATCGTGCTGCGGCTCTGGTTAAAGAAAATGTTACATATATTTGTAGAGGTAGCTGGGTAGCACATGTATTGTTAATGTATTTTTGCTTAATGGGAAGATCTTTCCCATCCATTAATAGCCCAACATGATCTGTTCAAGTCACATGGAAGCCTAAGTCACATGAGCCTGGGTCACAAGGGTTGTGGTGCCTTCTGACCCTGAACAAGTATTTGTATGCTCTGAGGTTAGCATTTTGCTTTGGGGCTCACTCATGGGAAGACCGTTCATGTGACGTAGCCAGATGAGACTCTGGGTAGCCATTAAGGAGCACCACCCTGTCTTTGAAAAACTCAGATGTTGGGGCTTCTCTCTCTGGTAACTATGTATGTGTTGCTATGGTCAGACAGAAGCCCTGTCTATATTTCTCTGTGTATATAATTTCTGCTTGTAATTTCTGTTTGTATGTTCTTTGAAATTCCGGGTGCTAATTTTTCCCCTGAATTAAGTGAATGATACACACACACACACACACACACACACACACACACACACACACACATATATTATGTTTGATTATAAGATTGTTGACCCCTTTAAAGTTGCTTTCTTTTAGAAAAGCAGATTAAAGAACTTGTGCTAGCAGCCTTCCTGTGTGCTTGTGTTATTAGTCTTATACCCCCACAGCAGCTCCAAGTAACATTGTTGTTACAGCACAGTAGATAGAATGCTGAACCTGAAGTCAGGAAGACTCATCTTGCCGTGATCAAATCTAGCCTCAACCCTTACTAGTAGTGTGACCCTGGGCAAGTCACTTAACTGTCTTATTTTTCTCATTTGCAAAATGAGCTGGAGAAGGAAATGGCGAATCACTCCAGTATCTTTGCCAAGAAAACACCAAACGAAGTCATGAAGAGTTGGGCCCAACTGAATAACAACAGCAATATATATTTGTATTCCTCAAAGGATGTTGGGGAATTAAGGGGAATTAATTTATTTACAAAGTACATTGGTATGCTTAGGAAAAATGCCCCCATAGGTTGCAAAAACTTTCTTAACAGTGGTGTTAAGAGTGGTTACTAGGCTTGGTCTGATAGATTTAGTGAAAAACCGTGTTTTCTTTCTTAGTTGATAGAGAGGTGAGCCAAAAAACTTGGCCTTCTTGATTGTTTGGTGATGAAATTGGTTAATGCTAACAATTTCTCATGGTAGGCATCATCATCACTTACAACAGGTACTGTTTTCCTTTGTCTGACCATGATCTCACAATTGTAGCTAGGACTGACCCTGTCAGCACTGCTCCAGGCAGTTAAACACAAGATGCTATTGTGGAAAACAAATAGCAAGCCCTTTATTTTGGTACTGGGCAGAAATACCCTGTTACAGTAGAGATGCTGCTCTTTTACTTTATAAGGCCAAGGTGGAAAAGGACAGCTGCTGTTAAATAGCTAGGAGAAATTCAGTTAGGTGTTAAAAAGGAGAATGTCAAACTTAGATTATATGACATTTGCTCTAGTGACAAATTTTGGTTCTAGATAACAGATGATAAAATATATTATTTCCCTCTTCTCGATAGAGAAGCAGAGCACTATGGAGCCAGATTGCTGCATCTGTCTCTATTTACACATTCTAGTTCTACATACTGAAGTTAACAAGTAATAGTGAAGAGGGCAGAATACAGGCTGGGACCCAGGTAAACTCTCTCAACATTTCCCTCCAAACAATTTTAAAATGACACCTTAAGTCCAATTTTGGAGTAGCAAAGCCAACAAAAGGATGGAGGGAGATATTTTTCCAACAAAACTATTTAGGAGGTCCAAAAAAGAGGTCTGTAGCTTTGGGGTGATAAAAGAACCAGAGTGCAGCAGAAGCATGAGCAGAGGACTTGGAGGCCACTGCAAAAGCAGCTTCAGGAGCTCTCTGCATCAAGAAGGTAAGGGTGTTGGACAACTAGTTAGATAGAGATGACAAGGGAACCTTTGCTGGCACTGGGTGTAACTGGTAATTACCGACAACTCTATTGCCTATAAGCAGTTCTGGGTCACAGTTCCAGGGCAGAGAGGAGTACTTGATTTACCAATACCACTACCCAGTCTATACCTTAAAATGATCAAAGAAAAAGAAAAAGGACCTATATGTGCAAAAGTATTTATAGCAGCTCTTTCTGTTGTGGCAAAGAATTGGAAATTGAGGGCATGTTCATCAATTAGGAATGACTGAACAAGTTCTGACATATGATTATGATGGAGTACTATTGTGCCATAAGAAATTATTGGGGGAATTTTGATAAAAACATGGCAAGACCTATATGATCTGAAATAAAATGAAGTGAGAAGAATCAGGAGATCACTGTACACAGTAACAGCAATGTTGTAATGATGATCACCTGTGAAACGCTTGGCTACTGTGATCAATACAGTGAACCAAGATAATTCCAAAGGACTTATGATGAAAAAAATGCTATCCACCACCAGAAAGAAAAGTGATATATTCTAAGTACAAATTGAAGTATAATTTTCTTTACTTGTTTTTACTTTTTTGCGATATGGCCAATACGGAAATATGTTTTACATGATTTTACATGTATAATTGCTATATTGTCTGCCTTCTCAGTGGGTGTGGCAGTGGTGGGAGGAAGAGAGAGAATTTTGAATTCAAAATTTAAAAAGAGAAGAATGTTAAGATAAATAAAAATTAAAAAAAGTCAAATTGGCAATGCCTCAGTTGAACACCAAAAAAAAGCAATGGCACAAAACCAAACAGATTATTTTAGCTATCTTCAATATTTAACGCACAATTTGCCCCATTTATTGTCTTTAGCATAACTAAGGATGACTAGAGCACTGAGCCTGGAGTCAGGAAGACCTGAATTGAAATCTGTTCTCAGATACTTAATAGCTGTGTGACCCTGAGCAAGTCACTGAACCTCTGTCTGCTTTAGTTTCCTCAACTGTCATATAGCACATTAACAGCACCTACTTCCCAGAACTTCTGTGAGAAACAAGTGAGATAATATTTGTTAAGTGCTTAGTACAGTGCCTGACACATCATAGATGTTTAGCAAATCTTCCCTCCCTCCCTTGGTTCCTTCCTTTCCTCCCTCCCTCTGCTCTTCCTTTCCTCCCTCTCCCTGTCCCTTCCTTCCTTCCTTCCTTCCTTCCTTCCTTCCTTCCTTCCTTCCTTCCTTCCTTCCTTCCTTCCTTCCTTCCTTCCTTCCTTCCTTCCTTCCTTCCTTCCTTCTTTCATGTCTTCCTATGTATATGGTCCTTCTAAACAGGAATGCTATTTTAATTGTATTTTTTGTATCCCTGTGAATACCCAGCACAGTATTAAGTACAGGATATTTCAAAGCCTAGAAGGCTTAATCTCTGTCACATATACATAAATAAAGCAAGAATTTGAAACAAAGTGCTTTGCCTATGGAAATTTTGTTGTATGAAACAAAACTTCTTCCTTTTAATTTGTAGAGGAGACTGAAAAAATGTCTCCAGCTGAGGGAAGACCCTATTCCTGAGCCCCATAAATGAGTCATGTAGACTTCCTTGGATTATCTTGCCCCATACCTGGTAATAGTTTTGGAATACAAGATCACCATAAATAAATTAACTAGGATCTATAAGGTATTTCTAAGCCTAAATTAGGGACAAAGTATTCAGATTTAGGTTCAGACACAGTCTTTTCAGATAGTTAGATAACTGTGTGTGCTACTCATCTGATGTGCTGTTTTGTGTTCTAAAAGAGCCTGGCCCTTAGAGACGAAGGCTCTCCTTTCACAGAGAAAAGCTACTGATGCCTGAGACTCTGGGAACCAACAAATCTTCTCTTTACTCCTAGGGAGAAAAGCAGCTAAAGGATTCTTTCCCCTCTTCTGTCTGACTTTTTCCCTAAGGGATTTGAAGTTAAAGCTTCTGGTCTCTAAATGAGAGAGAGAGAGAGAGAGAGAGAGAGAGAGAGAGAGAGAGAGAGAGAGAGAGAGAGAGAGAGAGATTAATCCCATTTTTTGAAGCAGAGGTCACCCCATAGAAAAGGGCAGAAACTAGAAGCAGCAGTCATCTTCAAAACCACATGCCCAGCAGAACCAATCCTTGCAGAGAAAAGAACAGCAGAATGCTGTCTAGCATGAATCTTGAGACCAAATACACAGTAGACACATACGGCAGATACAGCACATCACAGGAGACCACTGAGAAACAAGCCTACAGGGAGCAATATGATTGCATGAACAGAAGATGTCAGTGGCCTTGTAGTATCAGAGGCATAATTTGTCCCTCTTAATGGATATTCTTTGTACACATGTCCCCTAAGTGTATAACACTGCACATCTGAGCCCTTGCTAAGAATATTTCCCACATGTGCCTATCTTGTCTATAGCTAGATTTTCTACTGATAATATTGGTGTTTGTTGTAGTATGACCTAGGTATATGGGGAAAATGCTCTTTTCTTATTATTATGCTGTTTCATTAAAAAAAAAAAACAACTTTGCTTTGAACAAATTAAGTCCCTTACATCACAAGTAAAAATAAACACATAAATGGGGGCTTGTAGACTATTGGTTATGAATGGTTGTGGGTCCACAGAATATCTTGAACTTGCAATAGCTTTCAGGGGATATACATAGGTAAGTGTGGGTGCCTTCAAGTGGGTCCAATTTATGTTGGATGCCATAAAACTAAAGATATACATTGAAGAAAGATATTTGTATGTGTATATCTTTATTTATGCCTATTATGACATCTTCTAAGTTGGTCTAAGTTTATATATGTGTATGTATTTACATATATACACCAACATACACATAGGAATATTTGCATATTAAAGCTGGCATACACACACACATACATATGCATATATTGCTCTAAGATTTGGAAAGTACTTTCCAAATATCTCATTTGATCTTCACAACAACCCTGGGATTTAGCATTATTTTTATCCTCATTTTACAGATGAGGAAATTGCCACAAATTAAAGTTAAGTGAATTGCTCAATGTCACATAGCTAGTAAGTATCTGAGGTTAGATTTGAACTCAAGCCTTCCTGACTCCAAGCCCAACACTCTAAGCATTATGTCACCCAGTTGCCTGAACAAACATATGCAGATATTTTACATCTATTTGTTCAGAGGACAAGGTGTTCAAATTTTTAAAAATAAGTGATGCCAGTCCTAAATATTGAAGATGAAGCACAGCATTTGAATTCTGCCAGAGGGGTGATGAACTTAAAAATTAGAGACCAATATTTATTTTTGAGCCTGAACAATGTAGGAATTTGTGTGTATGTGTGTGTGTGTGTGTGTGTATATGCACATATATGTATATATATGTATATATGTATATATAAATAAATATATGTATATATATGTTTAATATTTTTAGTTTTCAGCATTGATTTCTACAAGATTTTGAATTACAAATTTTCTCCATATTTCAACCCTCCCCTACTCCAAGATGGCATATATTCTGATTGCTCCATTCCCCAGTCAGCCCTCCCTTCTGTCACCCCACTTCCCCCCATCCACTTTTCCCTTATGTTCCTGTAGGGCAAGATAGATTTCTATGCCCCATTTCCTGTATATCTTATTTCCCAGTTGCATGTTAAAACAACTTTTTTTGAACATCCGCTTTTAAAACTTCGAGTTCCAAATTCTCTCCCCTCTTCCTTCCCCAACCACCCACCCTAAGAAGGCAAGCAATTGAGCATAGGCCACATGTGTATCCTTACACAAAACCCTTCCATAATACTCATGTTGTGAAAGGCTAACTATATTTTGCTCTCTCCTATCCTGTCCTTCTTTATTCAGTTTTCTCCCTTGACCATATCCCTTTTCAAAAGTGTTTGGTTTTGATTACCTCCTCCCCCTATCTGCCCTCACTTCTATCATGCACCCTTTTTATCTCCTTCCACCTTCCTTCCTGTGGGGTAAGATATCCATTTGAGTGTGTATGTTTTTCCATCCTCAAGTCAAATCCGATGAGAGCAAGATTCACTCATTCCCCCTCACCTGCCCCCTCTTCCCTTCCAATGAACTGCTTTTTCTTTCCACTTTTATGCAAGATAATTTGCCCCATTCTGTCTCTCCCTTTCTCCCTCTCTCAATATATTTCTCTCTCATCCTTTAATTTGATTTTTTTTAGATATCATCCCTTCGTTTTCAACTCACCCTGTGCCCTCTGTCTATATATACATATATGTGTGTGTGTGTACGTATGTATGTATGTATATTCCCTTCAGCCACCTAATGCCGAGGTCTCATGAATTCTACACATCTTCTTTCCATGTAGGAATGTAAATAAAACAGTTCAACTTTTGTAAGTCCCTTATGATTTCTCTTTCTTGTTTACCTTTCCATGCTTCTCTTGATTCTTGTGTTTGAAAGTCAAATTTTTCTATTCAGCTCTGGTCTTTTCATTGAGAAAGCTTGAAAGTCCTCCATTCTACTGAAAGTCCATGTTTTGCCTTGGAGCATGATACTCAGTTTTTCTGGGCAGGTGATTCTTGGTTTTAATCCTAGCTCCACTGACCTGTGGAATATCCTATTCCAAGCCCTTTGATCCCTTAATGTAGAAGCTGCTAGATCTTGTGTTATCTTGATTGTGTTTCCACAATACTCAAATTGTTTCTTTCTGGCTACTTGCAGTATTTTCTCTTTGATCTGAGAGGTCTGGAATTTGGCAACAATATTACTAGGAGTTTTCTTTTTGGGATATTTTTTCAGGAGGTGATTGGTGGATTCTTTCAATTTCTATTTTGCCCTGTGGCTCTAGAATATCAGAGCAGTTCTTGATAATTTCTTGAAAGATGATATCTAGGCTCTTTTTTTGATCATGGCTTTCAAGTACACCAATAATTTTTAAATTATCTCTCCTGGATCTATTTTCCATGTAGTGTTTTTTCCAATGAATATTTCACATTGTCTTCTACTTTTTTATTCCTTTGATTCTGTTTTATAATATCTTGGTTTCTCATAAAGTCACTTGCTTCCACTTGCTCCGATCTAATTTTTAAGGTAGTATTTTCTTCAGTGGTCTTTCAGACCTCCTTTTCCATTTGGCTAATTCTGCCTTTCAAGGCATTCTTTTCCTCATTGGCTTTTTGGAGCTCTTTTGCCATTTGAGTTTATTTTTAAGTGTTATTTTCTTCAATTTTTTGGGGGGGGTCTCCTTTAGCAAGTCATTGACTTTTTTTTCATGGTTTTCTCTCATCCTTCTCATTTCTCTCCCCAATTTTTCCTCTACTTTTTTTACTTGCTTTTCCAAATCCTTTTTGAGCTCTTCCATGGCCTGAGACTAATTCATGTTTTTCTGGGGGGCTTTGGATATAGGCTCTTTGACTTTGTTGACTTCTTCTGGCTATATGTTTTGGTCTTCTTTGTCACCAAAGAAAGATTCAAAATCTGAGTCTGAATCTGAGACCATTTTTGCTGCCTGTTCATGTTCCCAGCCAACTGCCTGACCCTCGAGCTTTTTGTTGGAGTGTGACTGCTTGTAGATCAGAGAGTACTTTGTCCCAAGATTGAGGGGCTGCACTACTGTTTTCAGAGCTATTTCTACACAGAAAGCTCTGCCATACCAGCATGCCTCCTCCCCCAAGAACCACCGACCCAGATTGTGACTCAGATCCAAGCAGGCTCTGCACTCCTGCTCATTCTTCTCCTCATTGGCTTTTTGGAGCTCTTTTGCCATTTGAGTTAGTCTATTTCTTAAGGTGCTGTTTTCAGAGGTATTTCTATACAGCAAGCTCTGCCACACCAGCATTCTTCCTCTTCCAATAACTGCCAACCTGGGCTGTGACTCAGATCTAAGCAGGCTTTGCACTCCTGCTCTAATCTGCCACTTAATTCTTCCCACCAGGTGGCCATGGAGCCTGAAGCACCTGCAGCTGTAGCTCTGGAAGCAACCTCAGAGCTGTACCACCTACACTGGCCCTGGGGTGGTGGCTGAACCACGAACTCATTTCACTCTGTGTCAGCAGTTTTTCCCACTAACCTCCTCTGTTTTCTTTGGTGTTTGTGGGTTGAGAAACACAAACTCACTAATTCAGGGCACTATGGCCAGTTCTGCCCTGCTCCTGATCTTGTTGATCTGGGTGCAGCCCATGCTGGGCTCTGCTCCACTCTGCTCCCAGCTCTGTTGGATAGACCTTACCCACTGACCATCCAGGCTGTCCTAGTTTGGAGCCCTGCTTCCCTCTGCTATTTTGTGGGTTCTGCAGTTCTAGAATTTGTTCAGAGCCATTGTTATAGGTATTTGGAGGGACTGGGGGGAGAGCTTTAGGCAAGTTCCTGCTTTCTGGCCACCATCTTGGCTCCCCCCGCCCCGAAATAATTTGTTTTGCTGAACTGTGAATACTTATGATGAGGGTTTTGTTTTTCTTTCTTTTTTGTTCAATAGGCAGGGAAGTGAGAGAGAGAGAGATTACGAATGCAAGTAAAAATAAATAAATTTATTAAAAATAGGTAATGCTAGTTATTTTCTATAACTTTTACCTCACTGTTTAAGTACTAATATTAATGTTTATGTTATGGTTGTTAACATTCAGAGCACATTTTAGCTAAAATTAATACAATTTGTCCAAAATTTCATTTAATCCAAAATATTTCTTAAATGCCTATATGTAAGTTACTGGCACTGTCCTAAACACTAGGCATTAAAACCCCAAAATACAGTAGTATCTTTTTCCAAAGAATTTATATTCTACTCTGGTTGTGGGGAGATAGCATGCACACAAATAAGTGAATATAAATTCTGTGCAAAAAATACAAAAGGAAAAGTGTATGTGGATAACAAGTGAAGAAATCAGTTGAAAACAGAGAAACAAACAAATTCTTATAGAAGGTGAGATGTTGATTAGCCTTATAGGAGTTTGAGGATTTTTTTAAGTAATACAGATGAGGACAAAGAATATCACAGGCATGGAGACCAATCTGGGCAAATGCATGGATATCGGAAATCGAATGTTATGTACAAAAATCAACAATTAGGCCAGTTTACCTAGAATATAAAGTGTAATGGGAACCAATATACATTCAGTCTGGAAAGGTGGACTGGATTCTGATTCTAATGGTCCTTAAATAACAATCAGGGAAATATGTATTTTATCCTCAATGCACCTCAATGAACCATCAAAGCTCCTGGGACAAAAGAATGAAATGCTTTAGAAATGTAAATTTGGTAGCTATGATAGAACTGAAAGAAGAGAAATTGGATTTTGGATATACATTAGAAGGCTCTTGTAATAGTTCAGGCAAGAGGTGAGATGAGACTTATCAAGATGGTGGCTATATATGAGTGGATAGGAAATGATTATGAAGTGTGAAGTTGGAATTGGAAAAAGTTACAAATGAAGTGGAGGTTAAATGATAGTAAAGAATCATACAGTCACATAATTTTGAAGGTGGAATGGATCTCAGTGGTTGCTTAGTCCAAGCCTTACCCAGTTTATTATTTGGTCCACACCTCAAGTCCTTGTAACTTCATGGGAAATACCAGAACCCACTGTCACAGCAAAGGTCTTCTACTGTTTGGGGTTGGTATTTTTGTACATCTTATCATCATCTTAGATGGAATGTGATTTCCTTGAGGCAAGGTACTTATCTTAAATCTTTTTTTTTAATTTAAATCCTGCAGAGTATCTGGAAAAATTTTGTGTAGCAATGAGGGGGAATGCTTAATGATAATAACAATAACTGAGACTTCTTTCAAACTTCTGTCAATAGAAATCTGTAGAAATTACTCTGAACTTTAGTCTTTTCAAATCAAATAAAATAGGTTTCTCCTCATTTTCCTCCTTCATTTGAACTTTTTTCTTAAAATTCTCTCTTTGGCTTCTATAAAATCTAGGTAGCTCTCCTGCTTGTGGGATTATTTCTTCTCTGTATCCTCTTCATTTTTCTCCTCCTTAACCTCTACTCAAAGATTAAGTCTTTTGGTCCTCTGCTTTTGTACTTCCACAGGCACTTCTTTGAAGATCTCTATTATTTTGACTTCAACATTTTTTTCTATGTATATGGCTATTAAACATCGATAGAGACTTTTAATCTAAGCCCTAGACCTAATTTTCATGTCAACCCCTCTACTTTTATGCTTTATCCCACCTTACTGCTCAGCACAGTGTTTGGCATATAGTAGGCACTTTACAGATGTTTTTTGATTGCTCTTACCCATCTTTTTTGGCATATTGCCCCTAGAATCAGTCTTCAACCTATCTATCTCCAGTCATACTGTCCTTTAAAAACAACTACAGAACAAAAAAAACCTTTACTTAACCCTGTTGCTGTGGTTGTTGAGTCATTGTAGTTGTATGTGACTCTCAATGACCCCATATGGGGTTTTCTTGGCAAAGATACTGGAGTGGTTTACCATTTCCTTGTCCAGTTTATTTTACAGATGAGGACCTGAAGCAAACAGAGTGATTTGTGACTTTCCAGGTTCACATAGCTAGTAAGTGTCTGAGGCTAGATTTGAACTTAGGTCCTCCTGACTCCAGGCACTCTATTCACTGTGCCACCTAGCCACCTTTATTTAACTGTACCACCCCTTAAGTATTTCCTAATCAACACAGTTCTTATTGTCTTACTAAAATATGTGTGTATGTGTATATTACATACATATAATATTTACTTGTGTGAAAGAAAATGTTGTTTACTCTTAATAGACTGTTGGATCCTTGTGGACAGGGGCTGTTATTTTATATTCCCAGCACCTAGAACAGTGACTGGCATATAATAGTGGCTTAATAAATGATTGTTGATTTATTGACTAATGACTTTGTTTCATACAGTGATGCCAGATTAATTCTCCCAAAATGACTTCTTTAATTACATTTTCTGATTAAATACCTCCATCATATGGCCTTGTTCTATACAGCCTAACCTACTACACACCAACATGGTCTACCTCATCCAATTAGGCAATCAATTAACAAATATTTATTGTGTTCCAGGTACTATTCTAAGTATGGAGGATTGAGAATAAGAGAAAAATATGGCCCTGCAGTCATGGAGCTCACAATCTAATGGGAGAGATAACATGCAAGTAACTGTACAAATTACATACGTGTGTATATATATATATATATATATATACACACACACACACATATATATACACATATGTTATATATATAGGTTATATATATTATACATATATATGTTATATATGGAGGGGGGTGGGGGAGAGGAGGGAGGAAGAAAATGGGAAGTATACTCAAAGGGAAAGCACTAGTAGTGGTGAAGACAAAGAAAGGCCACTTACAGAAAGTAGAATTTGAACAGTCTTGGAGGAAGCCAGGGAAAGCAGTTAGTCTTGTATTGCTTGGAAAAACTCAACTTCCTTAGTACAGTAAGAGAGACAAAATCACATAGCCAAGAGTGGTGGCCTTGAACTCACAAAGATCTGGGTTCAGGTCCCACTTCTAAAATGTAGTCCCTCTTTGATACTGGGCAACTTGCTTAACTGATCAGTATGCTCAGGCAGCTCTTTAAGACTATGACTAGTAGAACAGGCAGCAATCCTCACTGGTAGAGAGAGTTTTTAACTGGAAGGTTCTCTTCACCAACAAAATCACCAGTCTGGACTAAAAGAAAAAGAAAACACAATAGTACTTGGTGGGGAGAGAATGGTTAGATATCAATTCATCTAATAATAGTTTGTGGGTTGTCTATTCATTATCTTTTGTTCTTCCATCCCCCATGATTATTGGTCTACCCTCTTTTATGCTCATGCATTTTTCTGATAACAAGCCTTGTCTTTTTTTTTTTTTTTGCCATTCTTGGTTGCTAAAGTTCTGGAGCTTCTTCATGCCACTATATGTCTCTTCATTACCCTTAGAGTGAGACTTTAATTCTTAGAGAATATAGCTTTCATGACTTGATAGCCACAGAGCATCACTGGTATAACATTGTTATAAAAAATGGTCCTTTGTTTTTAGGACAAGTAGGGGACCATTAAAACCAATTGCCAAGTTCCCAAAGGCAATGAAGCCCTATTTTAGGAAGGCATTAAGAAATAAAACAGTTGGGGGCGGAGCCAAGATGGCAGCCGGGAAGCAGTGACTGGCGTGAGCTCCCCACCAAGTCCCTCCAAAAACCTATAAAAAAGCTTTGAACCAATTCTAGAGCTGCAGAACCCACAAAGTGGCAGAGGGAAGCAGGGCTCCAGCCCAGGACAGCCTGGATGGTCTCTGGGTAAGGTCTGTCCCGCACAAAGCTCCCAGCCCCCAGCTGAGGGGAGCGGAGCTGAGCACCAGCCCAGCTGCGCATGGTGCGAATAGACCAGACACGGACCTACCAGACCAGGAGACGAGTGGAGAGTGCCCTAGCATCCTGAATTACTGAGCTTGGCATCCACCAGACATCTCAACCCACAAAGAGCAAAGACAACAGAGAAGGTTAGTGGGAAAAGCTGCTGGACTGAGTTTGCAGTTCGGCCACTTGCCCCTGGGGCAGCGGAGGTGGGGCAGCTTTAGAACTATGGCTGCAGTTGCTTCAGGCCCCAAGCCCACCTGGTGGGAGGAATTAAGTGGTGGATCAGAGCAGGAGTGAAGAGCCTGCTGAAGATTTAAGCCCAGTCCAGGTAAGGGGTTCTTGGGGAAGGTGGAGTGCTGGTGAGGCAGCGCATC
>CM053622.1:611445064-611464973 GCA_028646595.1 Phalanger gymnotis | reverse complement strand
GACCTGAAGAGGGAATACCATACATACTCAGTTGTGTATCTTACCCCACAGGAAAGAAGGAGGAAGAAGATAAAAAAAGGGAGGATGATGGAAGGGAGGGAAGATGGGGATGAAGATAATCAAAAACAACACTTTCAAAAAGAGACAGGGTCAAGGGAGAAAATTCAATAAAGGGGGATAGGTTAGGAAGAAGTAAAATATAGTTAGTCTTTCATAACATGAGTATTGTGGAAGGGTTATACATAATGATATGCATGTGGCCCATGTTGAATTGCTTGACTTCTTAGGGAGGGTGGATGGGAAGGGAAGAGGGGAGAGAATTTGGAACTCAAGCTTTTAAAAAAATAGATGTTCAAAAGTAAAAAAAGTTTTTTTTCTTTTTTTTTTAATGCGACTAGAAAATTAGATGAACAGGCAATGGGGCATAGAGATTTATCTTGCCCTACAAGAAAGGAAGGGAAAAGGGGATGGGAGGGGAATGGGGTGATGGATGGGAGGGCAGACTGGGGAACAGGGCAACCAGAATGTATGCCATCTTGCAGTGGGGGGGGGGGGGGGAAATGGGGAGAAAATTTGTAATTCAAACGCCTGTGAAAATCAATGCTGAAAACTAAACATATTAAAAATAAATTTTAAAATAAAAAAAAAGAAAGAAAACAGTTTCCTCAGGATATCAACCAGTATGACATAGGGCCTTAAGATCATGTCATTGGTTCAAAGAATAGTGGATATTTAACCTGAAGAAGAGAAGACTTACACATGGTTGTCATGTATATCTGAAAAAAAATCTTGTAGAAGAGAGATTAGATATGCTACTGGGCTCCAGAAGAGAGAATTAGGAAAATGGATATAAGTTGCCAATTTAACCTTGATACAAGGAAAAAAAAATAAAAAACAAAAAAACTTCTTAACAATTAGAGTAATCCAAAAATCTCTGGAGAAGATTACTCCCCTTACTGTATGTCTTTGAAAGTCAAATAACTACGACTTTTGTGTATTGTTGAGGGAATTCTTATTCAGGTAGAAGCTGATACAGATGGCCTTTGAGGTCTTTTCAACTCTGAAATTCTGTAGTTTACCAAAGATTTGATGCCCTGTTCTGTTCCTATAGATAAACTTCGCATCCCACCTTTTGCTTTAGTCTAAATTCTGTGCTATTTTCAAGGCCCAATCAAATCCCTCTTTGTATCTTTCATATAATTACCCCATACTATTACCCCAAGTATCTATTTGCTTCCATCCCAGAATTTACTTAATACTTAAGAGTTTTAACCATACTTTCAAGCATTTAATAATACCTCATGTTTAATGCATCATAGTATTCAATACCTTGTCATTTGTATATCATTTTAGATCTTTTCAAAGCTTTTTCACATCTATTATTTTATTTGATCTTCACAGCATCCATGTAAAGTAGAGTGAATAAACATTATTATCATCATTGCATAATTATGAAAATTGAGACTCAGGGATGTAACCTAAGTGCCTAATGGCAGAATTACATCTATAATTGGGGCATCTTGACTGCCAGTCCCATAACACTTCTAACAGACCATGAGTATTGTGTCTGGCCACAGATCTCCTGCTGTTGTCTTCTTCATTCAAGGAAAGCCACAAATAGTATGAAAGATTCTAGGAAGGACAAACATTCCTTTACTTCTGTATCAATAGCTGTGACAAAGACCATAGTTCAATTCTTCAACAGATCTAAGGCCTCATTAGTGTGAGCATATCTTCTAATGGTGTGCATCACCATGAATCAATATTTTCTGATGGCTCCTGCCTGTGTTCTCACACAAATCCTTGACAGAGTGCTTATGGAAAGTTTGGAGTTAGCATATCCTATCACTGCATGGGTACTAATGAAGCACATGGGTTTTTAACAAATTACTGAGTTCTGCCTTCTGAAAAATTGCAATTAATTATTTTTTTAATGTCTGGGCAATCTCTATTGGAAAAAAAGGCAATTTCAATCTCTTTCAATTTTCTTGTATTCCTTTGCCTTTGGCTAGAATTCAGGATTAATATTTGCTTATGTATTCATTTAAAATTTAACCCTACATTAACATTATCAATTCATTCTTTCTACCTCAGCATAAATAAGTTTGATGAAACAAAAGATATAGTTCATTAGTGCTATGAAAATATTTAAACTTTAGGAACCACATTTTTTTGAAATACATTTGAGTTGCTAATTTAAAATTAACACTCCACTGATAAGTGAAAAAGACAGGAGCTTTTAATTGATTAGGTTAATTAAGTAATTTGATTGAAATTATTTGCAATGATGAGGAAAGTTTGCCCATAGCTTCATATTGCATAAACTAAGAAGTAATATATTAACTTGGACAAAAAGGAAAAAAAAATAATAGCTTAGGAGAAAGTTTTACCAATATATCCAAAACAGTACTTAAAGTTAAAAAAAAGGTGAAGGGGAAAATGTTCCAGGCCTTAAAAAACAAATAAAAAAGAAAGAACAATGGCACCTGCATGCCTGGAAATATTCTCATACAACAAAACTCTTCATTTTTAGTCATTTCATGTATTGAATCCTCGGAGATGATGAGAGCTGGTGCTTTGTACATGATTCAACCATGGGGTAAGTTGGCCCACTTGAGAATGTGTTTATGTGCCATAGACCAGACACTGAGCCCATTGGCTATCCTTTGTTTTTCTTACTTTACTGCTCTACCTTTTCTTTTTCTGATCATACATTGAGTTGATGACATATTTTTCAACACTCTCTTGAGCAGTTTTTTATTGATAATTTGCTGTAGAAGATCCATTTTGTTTGAAGCCCTTCTGATCATAAATGTCATGTAACATAAATAATAAAGGGATGAATGCTTGCCAGGGATCTTTGGCATGGTCTTAGAAGACGTTGAATGTAGAGTCAAAAGAGAAGAAGGCCTCTCTGTTTTTTATGATTTCCTCCCGATGGCCCTTTTTACAGAGATGTAGAATTCAGCCTAACCATTTACACAGAAATAACAAAATAGATGAAGGTCGCCTATCATCCATAACATGATACACATACAGCTGGATCAACAATCCATTGACTGGGACCATATATGTATATATAAGATATTTAAGTATGCATATGTGTGTATAACACATATATGGTTATGTTTAAATGTAATACTCCACAGAAAACAGATGTGCTTTAAAGGAAATCCATTGTGGGTGGCTCTAGTATAATTAGATAGCTAAACATATTTTCCTGAATTTACTCAACACTAAAATAGCCAAACCATCAAAAGCTGAGAATCATCAGGGAGAAAAATATTGGCTCTAACATACATTTAATATATGTAGCTTTTACTTCTTAAAGATGTCTTCCTTCGAGACACTTTACAAGAAGTCAGTTGAATAATCAGAGAGATGCCTAAACACACATATCATATATATAAATACATATATATATTTATAGATGTATATTTGATTGTGTGTGTATATATGTATAATATATATATACTATATACACATACATGTATATGTGTGTATATGTACTATACATACACTAATGTATATGTATGTATACACACACACACACATGCACGCACAGCGAAGTACTGAATGCAGTTCACAACAACCCCCAAAATCATTAGATTTTCAGGGGGATTATTTACACCTTAGAAATAAGCAAACACTACAAATCAGGGCTTGATTCTTTATTTTGTTGATTGCCCAAACTTAAGAAATTGATGCCATGTGTACTATTTTGGAGAACTGGTCACTTAAATTTTAAAAAATATATCCCTGTGTATGTGTGTATATATATTAGGTGCTGTAAGTGGACAATGAGCAAGGCTTAGCACCAAATAGGATGTGGACAAAGGATGAGATTATATTTGAGAAATAGAACAGTGTTTTTAATGACTCAAAGCTCTTCCCTGCAACAAAAACCTGTCCATTTAATATGAATATAATTCTGTAAATGGCAGCAAAGCAAAGTGGAGAGAGGGATGACCTTAGAGCAAAATAGGCCTGGCCTCAGAGCCATCCTCTGACATAACTGACTATGTGATACTGGGCAAGTCATAGCTCTCTAAGATTACAAGTTGCATCGAAAGTACTGACCTTTGTTAGAGGGAATTTTCTCATCTGGAGGTTCCCTGTATCAGTGAAATGATAGGTCCCATCGCTCTGTCTCTCCATCTCTGTTTCTGTCTCTTTCTGTCTTTCTTTTACTATAATGTTGTTCTTTGTCTGGATGCAGAGAATGCAATGTCACAGTTGCTTGTGATCTGAAATGATAGCATAGTGCTGCCTAAAAATGGGTATATGGTAGCTATTTATATGTTTGGGAGTTTGCTAATCTTTTGATTGACTTGGCCTTGGTATTTGAATGGTAACTTACACAATTATTTATGCATCTGGGACCACTTACTATTACAGACACAATTCTGCCAAAAGGGTTCTTCAGTTTGGAAATTTCACCTGGTCAGCACAGCCATATCATTCCTGTGCATTATTATCAGGATTAAAATATGTCATCTGTACTGGAAAGTATATCTAGGGAGATAAACTTACAGGGAATGTGTCCTGAAATATCACTTGGTGGTATTTCTGGCTAAATAAGGTAAATAGGTGTAGTCATGGGGCTGGCAATGATTTTGAGAGGAAATATATACCATTTACACAGTCATCTAAATAGTCTAAGTGTCTTATCTCCACATTTCCTCACTCTCTATATTTTAAGTTATAAACATTGCTGAGAAGGAAACTTTATGAAATATAAGTGATTAGTACCTTTATAGGGAAGAGCTGTTCCAAGGAAAATATGACTGCTTGTTCTGTTGGCCATGAAAGCTACTTACATAGTGAATTGCCCATCTGCACAGGCCTGGAATAAGAACAATGCAGAGCTCACATTTGGACTGATGTTACCATTTTATGTGCTTTCCAGCAAACCATTCATAAAATTCATGGCTGCAGCTGATCCAAGTTACTGGGTTTCTTTTTGCACATTTTTCTTGGAAAAGACTTTTCCACATCTTTATGGAGCTGTGCACAGAAGAGTAATGCTTGACCTAAAGCAAACTAAGGGCCTTATAGTCACATCATCAGCTGTATATGGAGCACTGGTCAAATGGTCAATTACATGTCACTGACAGTACTGGGCAACGTTCCAGTTGCTAGTGCTGCTCTTTTTGTGCTTAAAGCAAAGATTTCCAGGGGGCAAGAGGGAAGAAATCAGTATAAGTCTATAATTAGAATAGAAGAAATCAAGTAAGAATCACTATAGGGAGACCAAAAATGGTATGTATAGTGAGAAGAACACTGAGATTGTTGGTGGGGAGACAAGGGTTCAAGTTATAGCCCTATCACGAACTTGCTTTATGATGTTGAGGCAACATTTTTCCTCTTTGGTGTTCTGTTTCTTTATTTTTAAAATGATGGGATTGGACTCTTGAAAATCCTTTTTAGATAAGTAATACTATATGGTGATTTCCCGACCAACAAGTTGGCAGGACCATTTTATTGTTATTGCATTGTTTCAGTCATGTTTGACTCTTCATGACCCCAATTAAGGTTTTCTTGACAAAGATACTGGAGTAGTTGCCATTTCCTTCTCTAGCTCATCTTACAAATGAGGAAACTGAGGCAAACAGGGTTAAATGACTTGCCCAGGTTCACACAGCTAGTAGGTATCTGAGGTTGGATTTTTACTCAGGTCTTCCTAACTCCAGGGTAGGTGCTTCCTCCAGTGCGCCACCTAGCTGCTCCAGCAGCTCTAAAGTGAGCCCATTTTAAAAATATATTTCTTGTCTATTTACATACCACATGTCATCATCGAGGCTCAATTTAGATAGTTGTGGCAAAAAAAAAATGTTTCAACCAATTTGTTGGAATGTTTTCTTTTTGTTTATTTTTCTCTAGAATTATGGCAGCAGATCTATAATTATCATCTGCATTCCTCCCACTGATGCATATATCAGCAGCAAACCCAATCTGGATAGATCTTAGTCAGAATGGTCCTTGTGAAAACCATCCATGCTCTTCTTAAGCACTGAGCCAGATTCTCAAGTACCCAAGCTTCTCTTTGGTTAGCATAATGATATATCTTTGGAAGTTGTGCTACTCCTTTCAGGCCATATGATCTGTAATCTGGGAAATAAGTATTTCATCTTTAAAGCCAATTTATCATTGCTCCTACTGTCGATGCCATTTACTCCTTTAGTTCTGTTCCTGAATTTTTGGATTTAGTTCACCATATGAACACTTGTGTAAAATAGTCTTAATCATAATTTTTATCATTATTATAAGAGTGGAGTTGAAAGTGTTCCACCCTATTTTAGCCACTACTAGATGATAACACATCTTAATCAATCAAAAGATCCTAGATTAACTGTGAAAAGCCTTTGAAAGCCATTTGATGACATAAAATGAGCAAGATAAGCAGTTTGTTCTATTAGGTTGTGAGATTTCTTTATGTCCCTAGTATCCAATACAAACACTATGATAGAAGGCTATTCCCCAAAATGGAGAGAGAATAGTTTCTGAGGATAGTTGTTGAGAAGGAACTCCCTGGTAAGGGGTGAGGAGGAGTGGTCTTGGCTTTGGTAAGGTCTCTTACTTCCCATCTGTTTTTACAAAAAGTGAGTATTCTGGCTTTGAAGTATCCAGAGGATGTAGGATTTCCTATCAGTGCCATAAATCACATCCCTGGATAAGTTTGTCAAAGTGGCTACATCAATGGGAGCTAAGAACATGTAACGGGAAGGCAAGATTCATGACCTCAAGGATGACCATGAACATGCCTATATGGTTTGGAATCGCAAAGTAGGAAAAGCTCTCTAGGTATAAGGCAGAGGAAGTATAACATTTATTTAGACACCAGAGTATCAAATCCAAAGACCAATATCGCCAATTCGCTATAGCAGTAAATATATTCCAAAACCAGTAAGCCCACCTCAATGTAGCAACAAGGAAATTATAACTCTAGCAAGGCAATAAGTCATCCTGTAACCTTACCCCCCCCCCCCAGGGCCTTCCTGTAAACAATCACTCACAAATCCTGACTATCTGCTTGCCTGAGTCTTCTCCTGCAGTTCTGAAAGCCCTTGCAGTTGTCATAGTCCTTGCAGTCTCCTGGATTCTCTGGATTCTCAGCTCTCCAGTATCTTGGTGCTGTAGATTCTCAGCTCTTTGATCTCTGCAGCTCTCTGCTCTGCACTTTCCACTCTGCAATCTCTCTCAAGCTGGCTTTCTCTCAATGTCTGTTTTCTCAATGTCTGCTCTTCAATGCTCTCTTGATGTCTGCTGCTTCAGTGTCTTCTTGATGTCTGCTTCTCAATTCTGCTTCTCTCTCACTCTGAGCTCTCCTTATATACAGTTCTAGACAGCATCTGATTGGCTAGAACTCAGTGCACATACAATTGGCTCTGGTCTTAGCACCTCTCCTTAGGCCCCTGAGGGCTTCACACTTCTCATGACCTAATTAGTAAAAGAGTGTGGGCCCGGGGCTCTGTGCATGGTAAGTAAAGGACTTATTGAATGAGCAAGGAAGATCTTTAATCACATTAACACCATATTATGTGAGAGAGAAAATGTTCATTATACAGATTAAACTTAAAAACATGTAGTGTGTACATCCCCCTCTCCCCCAAAGCTGGTCTTTAAACATTTCCCTGAATACCACTGCCCTGATCCTTCAAGGTTATCCCAAGAACTATGAAGAGAAAATATAGACAAACTTGGGACCTGACTCATTTGTGAAGGTGGCGATTGGGAAGAGTCTTCACCAGAACTTATATAGTATAGAAACTGCATCAGTAGTTTTAAAAGACTTTAGAAAATAAAACTGAGATACACACAAACAAAACTGATCACTGAGATGTTTAGAATAGGCTACCTTTTAAACTGAAACCTGTGATATAGACTCATGTAGAGTCTAAGGCCCTGGGTTCAAATGCCACCTTTTATATTTACTACCTGTAGGCAAGTTACATAATTTTTCTTGACTTCATTTTTTTTGCAACTGTTAGATGAGGATTAGGTGGCTACTGAGAGCCCTTTCACCCTTAAATCTATGGTTCTGTGGAGGAAATTACAAATTTAGATCATGACATACGCTGCTGTCACAGAAATATCATTTTCCACATTTACGAATCGGGGTTATCTACTTGTCCTTAATTCAATGTTGGAAAACCACATAGTTCTATTAGGTAAGAAAATAGAAGCAATTAGAAGTTCATATTTTGGGAGATTTCTTTGGCCTTTGTGATTCTCTTCAAATAGTTGTATCTAAGGAAAGTAGCTAAAGATTTTCAATTTATTTGAAGAGATTTATTCTTTGAGTAAAGATTGCAGTGAATCTCAGCCTACTCTAAAATTATATAATTCCAGGAATATAACAACCCTGAAACAAGGGATGCTTTATGAAGTTATTTTATATAAGGGAAAACATAATTTACCTTACATAAGAATAAATAGTATGTATAATAAGAAGGGGAAAATGTACTGGCATCACAACTTGCCTGTCCTTGAAAAGGCCAAATTGCCACAATACGCCCATTATGGAGAGATGACACCAACTGTAAAAATGTCCTTACAAATAAAATGTCTGGGACCAAGCTACAGTTCCCTGTGATGTACACCTGCTTCTTCTTGGCTATGGGGTAAAAGTAGTCATGAAGTCTAGCCTATAAAACATGTAAAACAGCAATGGACACAATCATAGCTCATAATGGCATTTTTGGTTCAGGCCAGCACCAACAGCTTCCCCCATTGGGATGATTCATTGAAGGAAGATCTGGACCACAACTCAACACCAAAGTATGTGGCAGGTGTATACTAACTAATTGGATTTACTTCTGTATTTGAGGACGAATTTTGCTGGATGTCAGGGAAAGTTCTTTACTCAATTAGGAAAATGCAACATCTGCTCTGACCATGTTGGTGAGAACTGATGAACTATAATTCAAATATTCAATCTCCAGTGTAGTTCTACTCAAATCACATTTTGGGTGCTTTGCAAATTGTTAGCAACAGAAGTGCCTTGCTTGCAGCAACTAGCTAAGACCAAGTAGCTAACTGTTCTGCAAATTATAGAATGAGACTAAGGAGGAAGCAAAAAGGGAAGCTATATTCATTCCCAAATAAATGCACTGTTCTCTTAGTGATTCTGAAAAAAAAATGCATGTGTAATTTTCTTTCCAAATTTGTGAATTGGCTGCATCTACAGAAGTACAAACTCCTAACACCTGTTTTCCAGATATTGCACAGATGTTAGTACTGTGTGAAATTATCAATTTTTCCTTTTTGCCTCCAAGACCAGAAGCTTCTTTTCATGGTAATTCTAACCCCCATGCCAAGGTTTTTGTTTTTTTGTTTCAAATTATGCAGTGTTTCAAATGGGAGAAGTTTTAAAACCTTGAAAAGAATACAACACAGCTGGCGAATCTACATAGATGGGCAGATCTGACTGGATTTAGCTTTTTTTAAACTGGATTTTATTAGACAGAAACTTGAGCATTTCCATAGTCTATCAAATAATTGATTGAAATGTTCAGTTTTTACCTGGATGTCTTGCTGAAGAGTTGATTCCAGTTGCCACTAGCTATCTAAGGCTTATTTCTTGTGGTGAAAAAGGAAGTACTCCACATTGTCTTTTATAAAATAGCAATTTGACTAATATTTCCATGAATCTAATCTCTTTCTCTTTATCAATTGCCTTACTTGCTCCCACCTTTGTAGGGTCAGGCTAGAACCTAAAAATAATTTCATATGATAGCAAGAAAAATGGTTTTAAATTACTGCATGTGGAACCTAATTGGAGGACCCTGTCCAGTGGCCTCGGACCAGTTCCTCTCTATGTCTTCTTTTCCTTGTAGAATCATCAATTTAGAAGGAACCTTTGAGATCATGTATTCCAATCCTTTCACTTTATATATAAGGAAACTAACGCCCAGAGGGCTTAAAGTGATTTTCTCAAGATCATAGGAGCAGTAAAGAAGCAAAGGGAGAAGTTGAAGACAGGTCATTTGATGCCAGAACCAGTGTGCTCTACCTTTCATTTATAAAATAAAATATTGGACTATTTGGTTTCTAAAGTCCTTTCTAGTTCTAAATCTATTCTCTAGCCTTCACTTCTCTCATACTGAAAATCATCGTGCATGGACGAAGTCATTAAATAATTTCTATTTGTCTACTAACCCTTTACATCTGAGTAGAGGAAACTCTTGCCCTTGAGAAGTGTTGGGGGAAAAAAGATACTTGTTTAGGCATGGCTTCTTCATATTGGAATCATGTCAGCTGAACAGTTATTCTCTTTCCCTGGCTATAGTGTATAGTATTTGATTGGTTCTCTACTGGCTCATTCATAGGTGCTTTTTTCATGAAAAGGGTTTGTAACTTCCTTTGGTTGGGCATTGGTGTTCTCATTCCCTATGTTTTATTGGTTTTGCCTTTGAAATAGTCCTTTCAGTTTTAGTGTGTTTTCCACAACGTGGGGATGAAAGCAAGGGGAGACTATTGATTCCTTAGTGACTCAACTGAGTGGATAGATAGAACCAGTCATGGAATTGTTTGCTTCTTTGAGCTGACATGATCATTTTCTGTTGAAAACCCCTAGAGAGAAAAATTTGAAGTGATATGGCCTGCCCAATCCTCAGAGGCATAGATTTCAGTAGAAAAACTTATTTTTAGCAATGGTGTTTTTCAGAAGAAAAATACTTGTATTTTTATGGAAAGTCGGTTTTCAGATGCAAATTCACTTTTTTCCCCACATTATGTAAAGAGTCCAGTTGTGGAACTGGTTCATATTTTTCCATCACTGACATTTCAATATCCTTTTATTTCTTTCTAATCTCCTTTCCTGTTTCGTCTAGTTCATGCAAACCAACAAGCACTGAATCTGGACCAAATTTCTGAAGATATTTACTTAAAGCTTTTTCCTCTTGAAAATGAGTAAGAATTGCTTTTTGAACAGAAACCATATAAGATAGATCTTAGCATTATATCAGTGACACTCTCTATCTTTTCTACTATAATGACTTCTTTCCTACTCCTACACATTTTAAACTACAGTTGCCACTCAGTCCTTGTAAATGATCTCTATTTAATCACACTTTGCTTTACTACAAATACTCATTAAAATATAGAGCCCTTCAGCATTTTTCATCAGTGATGGTAACTTCTATGCAAAGGATATAAGCTCATTTATTCTCTTTTTTTGTCATATTTTGAAAAATAAAATAAAAGTACCTCTGAAATGGAGGGGGGAAGGGGACAGAACAGTATATTTTATGATAAAGCTTAGTAAACTCTAGTTGCCATGGACCCCTATGACTAGTTTCTCTGGAAGCAGAAGGGGAGGATAGGATAGGATAATTTGCTTTCCAGGTGGTGAAGCTTTTCTGGGACTGGCCTCTTGCCTCTATGAGGCTATCAGAGACACTAGAAGGTGGGGCCAAAAGGAGGTGTGGGATAGCCACATGGGGTTGGAACTGTACTGCTGTGGTTTGGCATCTTGCCTCCTTATAGCAAAGAGCCAAGGGCAGCCAGAAGGAAGGCAGTCGCCTGCCAAATACTCATCAGCACCAGCACACAGGTTCCCCTCCCTCTCTCCCCATCTGCATGGATGAACTCCCACACCAATTAACTGGAGCATTGGAGATGTTTGGGTGCATTCACTCTTTGACCACATTCATCATGGGGGAATAGGAGGCATTTATGTTGAGGTTTATACATCTCATGTATTCTGAGTGCCGTTCACTGTGTTTTCTGAAAAAAAGAAATTAACAAAGAAATTTAAAATACCTTTTTGAAACAGTGGAGATGTGTGTGTGTGTCTAAGTGCTATAAATGAGGTTCTTATGTGTTTGTTTGTTTGTTTTGTTTTTAAAGGTCTTGGTTTTATGCTTAAATACTTACTCTCCTGCCGTCTCCTTCTAAGACTCATCAGGCACATCAACCACTTAGCCACCCTGAAGAAAATTCTACCCTAACCCCTCCTTCCAACTCCCATCGGTGATTTTGTGACTGCTCCCCCAGAACTTCTATCTCAGGATAGCTCTTACTTCACTCAACTTCATAGTGTTTTAAATTTCCGCAGCCTCATACCATGTCTCCCCAGTTCCCCCTCCCCAGTTCTGGAACTATGAATCATAAACCACGATCAAACCAACTGCCATTGTCCATAGACTAGGTATACTTATTTACTATTCCATGGTCCACTCACCATCAGTATAATTTTCTTACCAAAATGCCCCTCCTTGACCATTGCTTCCCAAAGTGTATTTGTCTCTCTCCTCAGAATGTAAATATCCTTGTTAGCAGACACTGTCTTTTCTTTTGTGTTTGTATATAAAATAAACTCCCAGGCTTAGCAGCTAGCTTAGTTATCTTCCGGTGTACTAGCTAGATTTCTTTCTTAAAGAACAGGCCTTAAACCCCATTCACTCAGCTCTGAATCTCTCCAGTCAGACAACAATAGGTCCCTGGCCAAGCACCATTTAATGGTTACTTTTAGGGCCCTCTTGGCTCAGAGTGAATATAAATAGTAATTGTTTCTCTTTTGGCCAGCAGCCCTGAGGATCTTCCCTTCCCAGTTTGATACATATTTTTTTTTTTAATTATTAAAGGGGCCATCCCTTGACTCAGTTCTTAAATAGGCCTATTCACTGAAATGGCATTGCCTCACACAAAGCGAGACCTCCCACTGCATCTCGGGCCATCTACTCTCATCCTGATCTATATCTGGCCACTGGAACCAGATGGCTCTGGTGGAGAAAGTAAGGCTGGTGACTGCACAGTCTTCCCTCACTCAAATCCAATTCACTTGCAAGTCATGTCATCATCTTCCTGATGTCATGGTCCTGCTTAAGAAGGAGGGGAAAACCACATACACACACACACACACACACATACACACACACATACATTAAGCTTAATTAATGCTTTTTTATTTATTCTTTCATGGGCACTCATAGAATCTGTACGAGTGTGCTGGCACACTCTGGGACAACCATTCTTGTCCTGTAGGACTTTTTCCTTCTCCTTCTGATGAACTGGCCCTTGTGACTTCAGTTCTTGTAAATAAGAAACTGATAGCACAATAGTGTTAATTATCTGAACATTAGTGATAATAGTATAAACTTCATTTACCAAGCTTCTAATTCAAATTGGTTGCTAGATTTCCATGATGCAGTAGAAAACACACTTGTTCTGGAGTCTGAGGCTCTGGATTTAGATCTCACCTCTGATGTTTCCTACCCGGCCTTGGGCAATTCTTTTCTTTTTCTTTAGTAAAATGAAATATTAGTAAAATTAAAAATTAGATTGATTAGATCAGGGATTCCTACCCTTTGTGTGATAGACTCCTTTGTCAATGTGGTAAAGCCTGTGGATCCCTTCAGAGAATATTTTTAAAACGCAAAATACATAGAAATACAAGTAAACCAATTATATTGAAATGAAGATATTTTTTTTCCATCCAAATTTACAGGCCCTCAGAAATCTTAGACCCTGGGTTAAGAACCCTGGGACTAGATTGACTTTAAGATCTGTTCCATTTTTAAATCTTTAGTCCGATGCTAACTCTCTCTCTCTCTTTCTCTCTCTCTGCTTTGTATTTATTTTATATTTATTTTTATATATGTATATTGTACACATTTCAAGGCACTTATATTCTAATAGGGGAGATAACAAGGATCTTTTTTTTTGTCCTGTTATTCCCACCACCTAGTACAATGCCATTAGCTATAGTAAGTGTATATAATAAATGCTCATTGATTGGCATGACACAATTGTCATTTTGTCCTTGGATCTTGAAATTTACAGTGTGAAGATAGCATTCGTACTTCTTTGGGATATAGCAACAATTGAACACGGCACTCAGGAAGAATAATTAATTAAAATTAGAAAGGTATGAATTGGTGTACTTCCATACCTCCCTCCCCTCAGCTGCATCCAAAGTGAGATCTTTCTTCCCTGTTCAGCCCCACTCTTCTCCCTCTCCCTGAGGTGACTTCCTCAGTAATGATACCACTCCTTATACAAAGAGTGTTGCATGGTTTCCACCTAAAACTTTTGTCCTAAGATATGAGATCTCTTCTTGAACCAAATTTGTTCAACAAAATTTATTTAAAAACATATTCTGAATTACTTCCCTCCTAAATTTTGTGGTATTTTTGCTGTGTAACAAAGTTAGTTGCAATGTCACTTTTCTCCTTACTTCAGAACAAAATGACCATGGTAGAAAAAAAGGTACTCTTGTCACACAAGGACTCATTTCACTTTTCTTTCTTTCCTTATTCCCATCAATGTATAAGACACCAGAATGACCCACTTTCAGGTATTCCTACTTTCAGTTCTGATTTGGAAGGTTTGCGTCTAAGTCTATCAATTTAAATTTAAATTTATTTCTTCTTTTCTGAAGGACTTATGACTTGGGATATACAGGGACTCTGGGAGCTAGAGTTTCAGGATTCAGTAGGGGCTTCCAAACAAACAGCTCCCAAGGTGAAGTCATGCTGAAAAGAGTCCAATTTATAGAATTTAATACTATCGCTATAGGCGACATTGGTGTAGTAACATATTATCTTCAGGGCATTGGAACCAATTTTGCCATAAAATCACTTGCCTGATGTTATAGTAACAAATCCAACCACACAAATTATGACCATCTCTCACGCCGTGCTATGACATCTCCCTGGTCATATTATTACATCTCCCGGGACATAACTTATGGTATTGGAAGAAGTAATTCTTACATGCCTTCTTTATGTCAATCCACTCCTACTATCATGTCTTCTTGTATAGTTTTCCTATGAGAAAAAGCCAAGCTCCTGAACATGACATAAGTGTCATTGTAACTTGTAAAACACTGAGCTCAACAGTTGACAATACAGTAGATGCTCAGGAAATAAATGTGAAATAAATTATTCTGGTGTTCATTATCCATGTATCCATTTATATGGTGATTATACTTTCTCAGGTTTTTGAGATCATCAATTATGAGAAAGATAACTGCAGAACATTACTGATGGAAAAGACATCTTGTCATTCCAATGATGATTTCTCACTCAGTTTTGAATTAGAAATTGGAGGTGTTACCAAGCAAAAGCTCCTAATAGTCTGTGCTATGTAGAGAGGAAATAAAAAATAATACCACATGTTGCTTTGGGAATATTCCAGTGAAAGGGATTAGTATTAATATTCACCAAACATTTGGTTTATTTTTGTTGGGCTGCAGGGGAGACATTTTTCCTTTCCTGAAAATACCAGGTCTTAAGAAAGTTTGACAAAACCATGAAACATCGAAGCCAATAGCTTTGTACTACAATTTGAAATCTCTGTACTTTTTTAGTGTTGCCTAGCAACTGTCTATCTTAATCCAAATTGAATGAGAATGGACTCTAATCTTCATTCTATAGCCACATAAAATAGAGAGAAACTGTGAAAGTTTCTTTTTTCTAATTTGTAACATCTTTCTTAACATATTTTTTTCCATTTTAGGACACATACAGTACTAGAAGAAGAATGCAATAAGAATAGTACTCAATGTGAACCTTTTATTTTTGTAAAGAGGAACATGATCTGTAGAAATCTAAACTTCATTTAACCTTTGGAAACACATCTAAAACTTGTATTCTATTTTAGACATAATCTTGTGGGTATAATGAGATTTGGTCTTTACTGGCTACAATAGGTTTTATTTTTCTCTAGATTTAGGTCAATTCCCAAGGGTGAATTGGATGTAGGAGTCAGACATTTATTTTGGTGAGAGTTTGCCTGTTAGCTCAACCATGTAAATTAGGCACAGAACCTGAGTTTAATTTTAATTTCTTAGCTCTATCTACTCACTGTATATAAATATGTTTTGAACTCTGTTCCATAACTTCACCCTCACCCCTTCTATTTACTTCAAATTTCCAAATTTTGGCAAAGGCCTACAGTCATATGTTTTTTTCTAGATATTCCATCGGTGATCTGTATATCTGAATATAACAGGCGAAATCCTGCCCTTAGTGATACACCGACACACACACACACACACACACACACACACACACTGAAAATCAGTTTAGCTACATGAAGATTTTGGCTTTGAAGTGACATAGGAGAAAATGAAGGCATACTTTGGACAATCATGGACTGGGAAAATTCTTGAGGGACTTAATACCACTTTTCTGAGAAATGCTACTGGATTGAATGAGCCAAATAAGCTTTATTCTTCTGAGAACAGAAATTTTGATTTCCTTGAAAAAACTTCTATTAAGGATAAAATGTTTTTCCTTGTTCTTGTCTATGTAAAGAAATTTGGAGACATCTAGTATATTTGGATCAAGTACAGCATTCAGGTAGTCTGAGAAGCAAGAGAGACAAAAGCTACTTGTATCAAAATAAATGGACTTGGAAGAGAGGGAATCAAATAATTTTAAGGACTATTTAAATTTATTTTGAGGTAACACTAACTTCCATTATAAAGTTCTACTCCAGCTTTCAAAAATTGGTTGTCTGGTATCTCCTGATATCTGGATATATGAATGAGAAAGTCAAAACAGTCATCAATGCTTACATATTGCTTTAAGGTTGGCCAAGCAGTTTGTATACTTTACTCACTGGACTCTCACAAACAATTCTGTAAATCACATTATTTTCCATATTACAAATGAGACAAATGAAATTCTGAGAGTTGAAGTGACTTGACTCTGCATCACAAAGCTCATACTAACTTTCCTCTCATCTTTAAAAATGAAGAAGCCCAGGATAACTTTCACTTAGTTTCATTAGTACAAAACTTATTTCTTTTACTCACTATTATTTAGCATAGCATAGCTTTTACTTAGGCTTAATCAGCATAAAGCATCAGCATTCTCAGCAAAAGCATTACATTAATTACTGTGGTGGAAATAAACTGGAGGAAAAAAAAAACTTATTAGGGATATCCTTTATATCTGCTTCAATATATTTTTATTTCAAATTAAAATCAAATTTATTGTTATCTCCAGTTTATAGGTCAGAAGTTTATAAATGGTATTAACAGAATGATTCCATAAGGTCATGTTCAAATTTGGAAATATGCACAAAGGGTTATAAAACTGTGCATATCCTTTGACCCAGCAATACCACTAATAGGGCTATGTTCCAAAATGATCAAATAAAAAGGAAAAAGAACAATTTGTACAAAAATATTTAAAGCAGGCCTGTTTGTGGTGGCAAAATAGGAAATTGAAGAGATGGCCATCAATTGGGGAATGCCTGACAAAGTTGTGGTATATAATTGTGATGGGATACTATTGTGCTATAGGAAATGATGAGGGGGATAGTTCAAGAAAAACCTGGAAAGACCTATATGAACTGATGCGAAGTGAAATGAGTAGAACTGAAGAGATTTAAGTAAAAATGATGATTGTTAGTGAACCATAGGTTTCTAGGAGTGCTCGAGACACCAAAATACCAACACGCTGGGTCCAGCTGAAAGAATTCGACTCAAGCCTTCTCAGCCAAGGGAAAAGACAAAGTTTATTAGGGATTCACTATAATGGGTTGTTTTAAGAAATCCCACCCTTTGTGATGCTTGTTTTCACGGGCAGGCCAGATTCAATCTGAGCTGAGCTAGATTGAATCTGAGCCCCTTTATGGAGGCAAGATGGAGATTATATACACAAAGGTTGTAGGAGGGATTGAGGGGTGTTCTGGGGTGACTAGAGGAGGGCTTTAGGGAGGGTCTTGAGGAAGAATCTAAGGAGGACAAGATGAAGTTAGAGTCCAGGAACCAAGAGAATGGGATTAAGGGTGGGAAGTAGCTGAAGGAATATCAGGGTTGGGAAGTAACTGAAAGCATGCATATCCATAGTAACAATAGATGGCAAGGCTTGGGTAAGAGATTTGGACCTAATGATAATGTAAGGCTTATGGCCTTAGAGAAAGGCCAGATCTAGTTGGAAGATTCAAGGACAGTTCAAGGGGGCTCCCAGAGACTGTATTCCAAATTCAAGGGGGTCCCTCATCAGAACTAGGAGAACATTGTATACATTAACAGCAATATTACAATAATAATCAACTGTGAATGATTTAGCTATCCTAATCAATACAATTAGCTGCAACAGTTCCAAAATATTCAAGATGAAAAATGGTATCCACCTCCAGAGAGTACACTGATGAACTCTAAGTGCAGTCTGAAACATATTTTCTCTCACTTTTTTTTTCACCATGGCTAATGTGGAAATATGTTTTGCATGACTTCACATGCATAAAGGATATTGTATTTCTGGCCTTCTCTATGGGTACGGGAAGAATGGAAGGAGAATGACAATTTGCAACTGGAAATAAAAATGAAACAAATTTTTTTAAAATTCATGTTCAATTTTTATTATTAACTATTTTTTTGTAATTTAAACTACTCAAAATTTACAATGGGCATTTCAAATTATCACTGATATAATATTTTAAATTTAAATGAGAGTTCTCATCAATAGCATGGGGGATAATATAAGGTCAATTGTAGATTATAGAATCATAGGATTTAGAGAAAGAAGATACATTAGCATTTGTTAAGGCAATCAGACTTTCCCCTGTTCTTCTCTTTTGGAATGCTAAGACTATGAAGTCTCCTCTTTGTTTGAATGGGTGGGAAACCTTTTTGCTGTCTTTGTCTTGGAATATTTCTCAGCTATTTCTCAGCATTAAGACAATCAGGAGCCATTGACTTGTATATGATGTGATACTGGGGTTGGGGAACTTTCACACACTTAGCCTGGGTGAGGTCAGAGCCCTCAGGACTCTGAATAGCATATACTTGGGGGGAAGCTTGGCTTTTGACTTTTGGGGCACACTCATGGAAGGAGTGTTGAGACTCTGGGCAAGCTGTAACTGCCCCCTCCAGCCCCCCAGCTTTGAAACCCAGACCCATTGGTTCTTCCCTGGTAACTATGTACTGTGATTTGAATTAGACAAGGTCTGTCTGTTGATATTTGTAATTTCTGTTTGTGTTTGCCTTGACCTTCAGGGAGCTGATCTTTTCCCCCTGAACTAAGTGAATGATACATGTATGTTCGATTAAACTGAGATTGTTAACACCTTAAAGTTGCTTTCCTTAGAAAATTAGATCAAAGAACCTGCGTTAGCAGCCCTTCTGTATGCTGGTGTTATTGGTCTTACACACCCACAGTAGCTGCTAGCCAGATTGTAGCTACAGCATTATGCTTGCAACAAATCACCTGGGTTTGAATCCTAGGTGTACCATTTACTCTGTGACTTTTGGCAAGTCACTTAATCTCTCTGGGCCTGAATTTCATCTGTAAAAGAAAAGAATTAGATACCATGGTCTCTAAAGCCACTTCAATACCTATTATTCTCTCATTTTACAGATGAACAAACTGAGAACCATCAAAGTTAAATCATTTGCCTTAAGTCTCTCTCCACTCCAATCCATCCTTTACTCAGCTGTTAAATTGATTTTTTGAAAGCTTATGTATGAAAATGTCATCTCGGGGCGGAGCCAAGATGGAGGCTGGGAAACAGTGACTGGCGTGAGCTCCCCACCAAGTTCTACCAAAAACCTATAAAACAATGGCTCTGAACCAATTCTAGAGCTGCAGAACCCACAAAGTGGCAGAGGGAAGCAGGGCCCCAACCCAGGACAGCCTGGGTGGTCTCTGGGTAAGGTCTGTCCCACACGGACCTCCCAGCCCCCAGCCGAGGGGAGCGGAGCTGAGCCCAGTGCGCACGGCGTGAACAGACCAGACGCGGACCTACCAGACCAGGAGATGAGCAGAAAGTGCCCTGGCATCCTGAAATACTGAGCTGTGTCATGTACCAGACCTCTCAACCCACAAAGAGCAAAGACATCAGAGAAGGTTAGTGGGAAAAGCTGCGGGACTGAGTTTGCGGTTCCGGCCACTTGCCCCTGGGGCAGCGGAGGTGGGGCAGCTTTAGAACTAGGCTGCAGTTGCTT
>CM053622.1:611370901-611444564 GCA_028646595.1 Phalanger gymnotis | reverse complement strand
ACGGAGGGGAGGGCAGACTGGGGAACAGGGCAACCAGAATGTACGCCTTCTTGGAGTGGGGCGGGGGAGGAAATGGAGAGAAAATTTGTAATTCAAACGCCTGCGAAAATCAATGCTGAAAACCAAACATGTCAAAAATAAATTAAAAATAAATAAATAAATAAATTTAAAAAAAAATGTCATCTCCCTATTCAGTCAACTTCACTGCCTCTCTGAATCCCCATATAATTTGGCCTCTTCTTACCTTTCTAGGCTTCCTATATCATATACCACCTTGTACACTGTAATACTTCTTTCTGTTCTTCGATAAGACCTTCAGTCTATTCCTGAGCATTTCTAGTTTCCCTCGCTTTCTTCATGTGTCAGCTAAATTTCCACCTTCTATATGACGCCTTGGCCTGTCGTCCTTAATCTTCCTGCCTTCCCTTTGAGGTTACCTTCTATTTGCCTTGTATATATTCTCTTTGTACATTGCATACTATCTCCTGCATTAGACTGTGAGCTCTTTGAGAGCAGGGACTGCTTTTTTTTTTTTATCCCCAAGGCTTAGCATAGTGCCTGATACATGGCAGACACTTAATAAATGCTAGTCGATGGACTTGCTTATGATCACACAGTTAAGTAGCACAGTTATGACTCGATCCCATGTATTTTAATTTCAAAATCTACTCTTTCACAATAAAACTGAGAGCACCTCAACTTCTTCTTACCTTTTGATAGAGAGATTTTTTGAGTTATAGAAACATAGCTCTCAAGATGGAAGGAACCTCAGACACTGTCTAGTCCAGTGCCCATCCCTATATCTGCAATTTTTCAAATAAAGAAACCTTGGCCTAAGGAGATTAAATGACTTACCCAAGGCTGCACAGGTAGTGCGTCAGAAGCAGGATTCAAACTGAGGTCCTGTGATTCCAAAATCCTTGCTTATCCATACAGTTCCTTTGTAATAGCATATAAAGGGGCCAGCTAGGTGGCACAGTGGATAGAGCACTAGCTCTGCAATCAGGAGGACTTGAGTTCAGATTTGGCCTCAGACACTTGACACACTTACTAGCTGTGTAACCTTGGGCCCTGCCTTCCCTCCTTCCAAAAAATAAAAAAAAAGTTATTAAAAAAATGCTCATTCTGTAATAGCACATACATCAATATATATAATCATATATATATATATACACACACACACACATATATATGTATGTGTGTATATATGCATATATCATAGCAAACTCTCATTTGAAAATATGTGAATTGCGACTGCTGAAGTTCCTAAAATCATGGCCTGTTTTTGTTGTTGTTGTTTGTTTGTTTAACTGATAGATGCTGCTGTGCTTAGAGATTATTAGTATATAGCCAGCGACAGCCTAGCTAAATTCATAGATGTTCATCATCGTATTAGCTGCGAGGTAACAAAGTGTTTGACCATAGCAGCTTCCCAAGGATCATATGCTAAATTGTAGAGGAGTTATGATCTACCCAGAAGGAGTGTCCACACAGATGGAAAAACAAAGTCCATTTTACTGAAATAGGATGTTTGTTAGAAGCTGTTTACTTATCCAAATAAAGTATCACATAATTTTGACGAGCTTCTCTGCACCGTTCCCTAGACAATGTCCCCAATCATTATAATGCCAGTGTCCCAAGGCCTGTCTCTCTTCCAAAAGGGTAGTGTCCCATCTCTTTCCCTTCAGTTGAGGATACGCATGGTGCTTCTCACTCCCGGTGGGGTTTTTGGTACGTATACAGGTCCAAATATTCCCGATTTCAACTAGGGTTTGCTGTTTCCTGATGTGAGAGAGACCTCTATAGATGCTAGTGGCTACTGATTAAGAAACAAAGTGGTAGGTCTTCTGGAAAATCCTCAGAGTTCTAGCACATGGAAAGCCAATAGAACTTTATTTAGCTTAAGAACTAGAAGGTTTAATGATTCCAAATAGATTCAATTGTCCAATGAATTTGGATGGAAACTTTTGGGTCATTCTGAGATTGATGCAAATAGGCAGTTTCCCACAACTAAATGATAACATGTAGTACTTATATATCTAATTCTGTAAGGATCTCCTATTTCATTGGCATGAGCCTTCTCTGCACTCGTGAAGATTGCACTTCCTTTATGCCTTAGTGGATGGTCCCCATGTCTTGCTTTTCTTCTATCTCTTGAAAAAAAATAACCTTCATTCTAGTGATGAATTTTCAAATGTTATGCCCACAAGCCTTTCCTCACAGGTGGAATCCAAACCCTGATCTTATTACCTATGAGACTGTCTCATATAGGTGAGCCATATGAGACTGGCTCTCTGTCCTCTCTTCTGTCTTAACACTCATATTTAGGTAGCAGAAAATCTGAGTTCTACTTTCAAATGCACCACAGCCATTAGTCCTATGATGTTATGCATAGCCTTTATGGCTTCCACAATCTGCATCTGTAAAATTAAGTATCTCCAGGGTACTTCAGAGGACCAAATGAAATAATGTAGGGAAAAATGCTTTGAAAGTTGTATTATACATTAAGTGGTTATTGCTTTTATCATTTGTTTTATTATTTCATATAATGATAGGAAAGCTCCATAGTGGGAAATACCTGTGGAGTTCAGGGAAAGATAAATGGGTGCTAACTCTTGCTTATATAGCATACTTTCCACTATAGCCAATATGATAGATATCTATTATCCATGATTATTATTGAATTAGGGGCCTTTAAGAATAGACTATGGATAGGAAATGAAGGCTAAAAATATGAGACTATCCAAAGAGATCATAAGCATCATTTAGCCTTTACTCTATTTGTCTACATGTATCCTAATGGAAGCTTGGATAGAGAACAGTGGCTAATGGTTTTGTTTTAGTTGTTCAATTGTTTCCATCATGTTGGACTCTTTGTGACCCAGTTTTGGGGTTTTCTTGGCAAAGATACTGTTGTAGTTTGCTATTTCCTTCTTCAGCTTATTTTACAGATGAGGAAATTGAGGCAAACAGGGTTAAACGGCTTACCCAGGGTCATATAGTTAGTGTCTAAGGTCAGATTTGAACTCATGAAGATGAGTCTTCCTGACTCCAGGACCAGAACACTAAACAATATGCCACCTAGGAATAGTTTATGTTTGTAACTTTCTTAGGCATTGCATTGAAATGCTCCATTTCCTTTTTCCACTTGTTTTTTAATCTCTAGTACCTAGGAAGACTTAGCAAAGTACTTATTGCTTATTGTTTGATTGAATGAATGGATAAATGTGTTCATTTAATGGAGAAAGAATTTCAAATCTAAATTGGTCAACAAAGAAGATGGAGCCAAGGTGGCAGAGTAAAGGGAGTGACTACCTGAGTGCTCCCCCAAACTCTTCCAAATACCTCTAAATGACTCTAAACAAAGTCTAGTGACGAAACACAAAATGGTGGAGGAAAACATTTTTTCCAGTCCAAGACCACTTAGAAGGCTAGCAAGAAAGGTCTGTTACACCACAGTGAGAGAAGAATACAGTACAGAAGAATACAGGCCATGCCAGCACAGACCAGGCCCTAGCAAATCAGGAGCAGGCCTTGGGGTGACTGAATCAGTGGCAGAAGTAGCAGTTTCCCACACCTCTCAGTCCACAGATGACAAAGACAACTTAGAAGGTCAACGGGAAAGGTCTTTCATACTAGAGTCCCAGTGGAGCACAGTCCAGCAGAGGCTGCATAGCTCTAGGCCAGGCAAACTGGGAGCAGTCCTTGGGAGCCACTGAATCAGCAGTGGCAGTTGCTACTTTCAAAGCCCTCAGCCTGTGGATGGTAAGGGGGTCAAACAATTAGTCAGAAGAAGATTACAGGGATCTCTTTGTTAGTACTGAGGTACGACTCTGATGCCTTGTCCATACTCAGATCCAGGTTGCTGTCCTGGGTGGCAGTCCCAGGGTGAGGAGGAACACTAGCACACCAGAGCTTGTGGCCACAGTGGAGCCAGGACCCTGCTCACAGTTCCAGGGCAGAAAGGAGTGCTTGTGGTCACTCACAGACCAGAGCACAGGCCAGGGGAGTAATAAACACCCCTCTCAGGAATATTATAGCCAAATTCCAAAGCTCTTAGTTCAAAGAGAAAATATTGCTAGCAGCCAGAAAGAAACAATTCAAGTATCTTGGAACTACAGTCAGGATAACACAAGATTTAGCAACCTCTAGATTAAAGGATCAGAGTGCTTGGAATATTATATTCCAGAGGGCAAAGGAGCTAGGATTGCAACCCAGAATCATTTACCCAGCAAAACCGAGTATAATCCTTCAGAACTAAAAATGAATTTTCAATGAAAGAGAGAACTTTTAAGCATTCTTGATGAAAAGACCCTGAGCTGAATAGAAAATTTGACTTTCAAAAACAAAACTCAAGAGAAGGCATAAAAAGGTAAACAGGAAAGGGAAATCATAAGGGACTTAATAAGGTTAAACTGTTTATATTCCTACATGGGAAAAAGATGCTTGTAGCTCATAAGAACTTCCTCATTATTAGGGCAATCAGAAAGAATGTATATAGACAGAGGTCATAGGTGTGAGTTGAAAATTAAGAGACGATATCAAAAAATAAAATTAAGGGGTGAGAAAGGAATGTCCTGGGAGAAAGGGATGGGGGAGACAGAATGGGGTAAGTTATCTCACATAAAAGAGGCAAGAAAAAGCTTTTACAGTGGAGGGGAAATGTGTGTGTGTGTGTGTGTGTGTGTGTGAGAGAGCAAGTAAACCTCACTCTCATCTGAATTAGCTCAAATGGAATAGCATACACACTCAATTGGGTGTAGAAATCTATATTACCCTACAGAAAAGTAGGAGGGGAAGGGGAAAAGAGAAAAGGGGTGGTGAGAGAAGGGAGGACAGATTAGGGAAGGCGTTAGAAGCAAAACTTTTGAGAATGGAGAGGGTGAAAGGAGAGAGAGAATAAAAATAAGCGAGGTGGGGATATGATGAAGGGAAATAGAGTCAGCAGTAGTAACTGTGAAAAAAATTCAATCAAGTTCTCTGATAAAGGCCTTATTTTTCAAGCATATAGAGAACTGAATCAAATTTTTAAAAATAAGAGCCTTTCCCCAATTGATAAATGATCCAAACATTTGAACAGTTCTCAGATGAAACTATTTATAGTTATTTGAAAAAAATGCTCTCACTATTTATTGAAGAAATGCAAATTAAAACAATTTTGAGGTACTACTTCATTCCCATTAGATTGGCTAATGGGTCAGAAAAGGAAAATAACAAATGTTAGAGGGAATGTGGGAAAAATGTGATGATAAAACACTGTTGGTAGAGTTATTAACTGATTCAACCATTTTGTAGAGCAATTCGTTACTATTCCCAGAGGGTTTTAAAACCATGCATACCCTTTGGCCTAGCAATACCACTACTAGATCTGCATTACAAAAGAGATTTTCAAAAAAGGAAAAGGACCTATATGTACAAAAATATTTATACCAGCTCTTTTCTGGTGGCAAAGAATTGGAAATTGAGGGGAATGGCTGAGCAAACTATGGTATGTGATTATGATGGATTAGTATTGTAGTATGAGAGATGATGAGCAGGATGCTCTCAGGAAAACATGAAAAGACTTACATGAGCTGATGCAAAGTGAAATGTACTGTGAATAAAGTAACAGCAATATTGCAAGATGGTCAGCTGTCAATGACTTATCTATTCTCAGAAATACAATGATCCAAGACAACTGTGAAGGACTTATGAAAAATATTATCGATCTCAAGAAAAAAAAAAACTAATGGTGTCTGAATATAGATTAAAACCTACATTTTTTTACTTTCTTATTTTTCTTGAAGTTTTTTGTTGTATTTTGTTTTGTTTTGATCTGTGTTTTCTTTCACAATATGACTATCATGGAAATGTTTTGCATGATTACACATGTATAACCTATATCAAATTACCTGCTATCTTAATGAGTGGAGGTGGGGTGGGAGGAAGGGAGAGAATTTGAAACTCAAAGGTTTAAAAACAAATGTTAAAAATTATTTTTACATATAACTGGAGAAAATAAAACATTCGACAAATTTTTAAAATAAATAAATAGATTGGTCTTTAAAAAAGGGCTATCATTTCCTTGAAAAATGAGGTATGATAATGACTTCTCATTGACGCTTTTACCAGTTGAATATTTTTCATATGTCAATTCACTTCTATTGAATAAGCACTTATCAAACACATACTATATTCAAGGTACAGTGGTAGGTATTTGGAATAAAAAGACAACTATGAAATGATCCCTCTCCTTAAGAAACTTACATTCCCTTGGGATGTCTTTGTCTCCTGATACATTGTAAAATCCTTCAGGGGTAGTGACTGCATGTAGAACCTTACTGTTTCTCATAGAATACTCTCTCCAGTCTCAGTTTCTTTGCACTAGCTGTCTCCACCCTTACCTAGAATATATGCCTTCTTCACTTCTATCTTTCAGAATCACTTCTTTCTTTCAAAGCTCACTTCAAACACCACCTAGTGCTTTAGGGGATTGACATTTCCCCATAGCTTCTATTGTCCTCTTCTCATATTTATTCTGTAAAAATACATATGTATTAATAAAGGTATTAATTTATTATTAAATATAAAATTCAATTAATAAAAAGATAGATTCATAAATAAATTAATAATCACTTAATAAATTCTGGTAGATCATGTGATTATTGATGTGTACTACCAGCTCAGCACCTTTCACATTGTTAGTGCTTCATAAATAGTTGTTCAATGAACTAATGAAGAGATGAAGGAATACTCCTTTCCTATCTCATTAGGGTCTAGCTCTGTGTTAGGCACCTCTGATTGAAGCTCTCCTATAAGAAGAAATTGGAGACAACAGAAGAAACAGGAGCCAAGCTGTTCCATTTTTGAATAGCTCTGATTGTTAAGAAATTCTTCCTTAGATCCTAATTGGTTGCTTCTTCTGCATCACATGAGCAGCAAGATGAAGGACTGGACATTTTCTCTGCTCTCTACAATCTTGCAAACTTCTCCAAAATAGAAATTATGTGCCAAAGGTAAAGCAATGTTAGTTTTTCCATGATCTAGGACACTCCGAATCCAAAAGAAGGGTAAAAAAAAACCACATGAACTGATGGTAGCTAGTCCTGAACTTGCTTAGCACCCCTCCCCTATTACCTTCCACACTATTGACAGCCAGTCTACACTAGCAGATGCAAGGACTACACAGCAAAAATAAAGAACAGAATAGAAAAACTAGAATTTGCAAAGTTAAACTTCACTAGAGAAACAAATAAGAGATCAGTAGCTGGGGATTGAGAACACAGAGAAGTGAACAAGGTAGAAAAAGAGAAGCAGAAAAACACAATAACATTAAAAAATATGTACTCACTATGCAAGGAAAACATACTGATCTCAAAAACAGGATTTGTAGACAACCTAAGGATCATAGGTCTTCCAGAATAACACAACCAGAAAAAAAATAATCTTAAAATCATAATGAAGGAAATGATAGAAGAAAATTGCCCCAAATTTCTGAACATAGAAAATGAAATTTAAATTGAAAGAATTCGCATATTACCTCTGGAAAAATCCCAAGGCTACAAACTCCAAGACACATAGTGGCTGAATTTAATAAACAAGAAGCTCTGTAAAAGAGCAGAAGAAAGCCCTTCAATTACAAAGGAAAGAACATTCAAATAACACAAAACTGTTCTGCACCTCTGAGAAAAAAGGAATGAGAATGGAATAATGGCAAAGGACAACGGAGTTCAGGATGCAGAGTGACTTACCCTGAAAATCTGAGCTTAGCCATATAGGACAAAAGATGGACATATAATAAGAAAGAAGAGTGAAATATTTCAAGAAAAAAGTCATAATTGAAGAGATTATTTTCTCCTTGAAAACCCTAAACAGCAGAAATGCAGGAGTGAATAAATATAACAGGTAAGGACAACAATTGTAAGAGAGTGAAAACAGAAAGAGAAGTAAGAGTTTTTCTAAATGCACAGAAGAAAACAAAGGTAAAGTCAGAAATCTGGTAGAAATAACAGTGGACATTATGGATGGAAACTGATGACACTCTTCCCCAAGGTGATGTGTGTGTGTATGTGTGTGTGTTTGGGGAGACTACATCACAACATGGGAAGTTACATGAACATGGAGGAGGGGAGCAGGGGGTAGAGAGGAATGTTCAAAGTACCAGGGTCAATTCAAGGGCTAGCTATGAGGGGAAGGTTATATCTGTAGTCTCAGAAAGGAGAGATGCTACAGGGTAATGGGTGAGGGGGAAGGGGGGAAAATTGAAAATAGAGGGAAAGATACAAATTATCTATCTACCACAAGTCTTTTCTTCCCTTTGAACTATCCTCCACACAGCTGCACAAGTGATATTCTTAAACAGGTCTGAGCATATCAATCCAATACTTAATTAACTGAAGCAGCTCCTTATTACCTTTAAGATCAAATATAAACTCTTTTAATTGGTATTCAAAGCTCTTCACAACTTAGCCCTTTACCACTTTTCAGTCTTCTTACATATTACACCCCTTTCACAGTCTATCATCCTAGCCATATGGGCCTACCTACTCTTCCTCACACATAATATTCCATTTCCAATCTCAGTGCCTTTGCATTGGCCGTATCCCATACTGTGAATCTGTTTCCTCTGGATCTATACTTTTTAGAAAGCCCTGGTTTTCTTAAAGACTTATTTTAAGTACCAGATTCTTCAGGAGATCTTTCCTCATTCCCTCAAATGTTAGGGCCTTCCCCTCTAAGTTGTCTAACAACAATAGAATACCCTGGATACAGAGTTGGATTGTTGCATCCACTCCCTTTCCACTAAAACACCTCTTTGCTTTGACTCTATGCATTCAGTGACCAGACTAAATGAAGCTTGAGGGGAGGAGGGGAGTTCCTGATAAGTAATCATAGTTTCTTTTCTTTTCTTTTTTTTTTCTTATTTGCTCATTAATCACCATGAAAATTTAGCAATTGGCTTTCCTGGGTCTATATATGTTGGCTATAGCAGGTATGTGCTTAAAACATAGATTTTGAAGGTTTTCCTTATATAGAGATCATGATTTCTTTTAATTGTATGGCTTTTTGTTTCCCTTTTTCTGGATTGTTCTTCAATCCTGTATATTCACATTCCTGATCACTTGTTCTCTCCTTTGTTTCTTTGGTGAAATTTGGCGTAGTATATTCAAGTGTTCCTATTTTTGCCAAATAATTCTGCTATCCAGGCCATAAATTTAGCTTTCATGATTCTTATTTCACTTTAAGCATTTGGAAACATCTTGCTATGTTTTCATTCTCTCTTGGGACTCCACAGGTTCCTTTGCCTCATCAGGCATTGATTCATTTTTCTTTGTCTTGGAATATTTATTCAAAGATATTTGGACTAGTTTAGATGTCTTGGAGCATACATTCCTTTCTGTTATTAATATCTTCCCCATAGGTTTAATTGCTTGCACTCAAGGTTTTTAATTGAGTTTTATTCCTCATGAGATTTTTGGTAACTTCAGTATTTTTTCTTTTTATTGCTTTATCACTCACTTTCTGACTCCTTCTGTTTTGATAGCAGATCCCTTAAGGGTTGGACCTCAAAACTGTCTCAGCCTCTTCTCATTCTGGAGAATTCACTTGTCATTAACCTCAGTTCCTGTCTCAAGTGACTTCTAGGAAGCCAGAACAGGCCTTATCTGCATACTAGTCATTTTTCCTTCAGGCCTATTGACCTGCCCCCACCCCATCCTGTATGTATACTAGAACCATGCCCTATTTCCCTCTGGTCCTTGGTTTTCTGGCTGAACACTACTTGCAGCACAGGGTACTGCCACTCCAGGCAGAGGATACATTTGCTTCCTTAGATTTATGTCTCTCTCTACATTGTTTTTTTTTTTGTCTTTTTTTTGGGAGGGGGGTGAGTTACTGAGAATGAAGTAACAAGGTGTGGAGCATTTAGTACAATGCCTGGGACATAACAGGGGCTTAACATACCCTTGTTTCCTTTTCCCTTTCTTCCTTATTACCAAAGAATGATAGGGTGGAGGCGAGGGCAGTAGGGCACGCAGGCAAACACTGCACCAACAGCAGTGGAATTACTGAGTGGTCCCAGAGTGTATGTCAACTTGTGTTACAATGAGGCATCATGGGAATTGTTGGCAGAGGGTGTCCTGAATGAGTACCTTAGGAAATAAGCTTTATCTTTGTCTGCTGTTAATTCATTAGGTTATTTCATTACCTCATTCTAGGTTTCTTAGCTTGTGCCTGTGGAGACTGTCGCAGTTAGTTTACCTCTTGATTATAAGTCTTAATTTGGGGAGATCATGAGGATCAGAGATGATATTTAGTTTTTCATCTTGTTCACATGACCCAGTTGGTTATTTGTATGTTTTGTGTAGCTGGTCATTTCAGCTAAGGTGATAGGTGAAAGATCACTTTTGTACCTTTCCCTATCCTCTATAGGGGACATACCATGGAAAGTCCAATGGAGAAAAGAGACAGAGATAGAGTCACTCCATTTTTAAAAGTCTCTTGAAACCTAGGCTCTCCCTACTCAGTTACCCATAAGGGATTTCCTTGCTATCTGCAAAGCACTTGAGCTCATCATATATAGCCATTCAGAAGCAGTGTGGGGATGGGAGGAAGAGTTGTCATTCCCAAAGTGCTGAGCAAACACATGTGCACATGTTCACAGATGAATCAGGAAAGGCGGTTTCATTGAACTCCCAGTTACTTCTGTATCTATTTTGAACATCTATCATATTGTATATTACATAGTTCTAATATCTATAGATGTATATGTTGTACTCCATACTAAAACATAAGCTCCTTGAGGTAATGACCTATCTGTAAATTTTATTTTATCCTTAGCACTTGGCACAGTGTTTGGTACACCGTAGGTGATTAATAAATGCTCATTTGATCATATCTAAATCTGACTCATCGTGACTTCTACTCACAGGTCCTGGTTTTTCTTTTTGAGCCAAATTCCATCTTTCACAGTAAAAATTAACCAGAAATAGATTTTACTCTGAAACTACTATGAAAACAACCAAAAAAGTATCATCGATTTAAAGATTTCATAGCACTATTACTTGTGGTTACAAAACAAAAAACCCAAAAGAAACAAACAAAAACTCAAAACAACATAAGTTTCCCTGAAGAGATAAATGCTTAAATAACTGTGATACATTAATGTAATAGAATGCTGTAACTCAGTTAAATATAATGAAATATTGTAATTCAATTAAAACCAAATTCTCAAGATGGGTTCTAGGAATTTGTTTTGTAAAACATTCTCATAACTGTATTTCTTTACTGTTGGTTTCCTTTTCATTTCTTAGATTTTATTTCAGGCATGTAAAAATGCAGGGTCCATAGGTTTCATCAGACTGCTAAAGGCATCCATTTCATTAAAAATAAGGTTAAGATTTATTTTTTTTAAAAATAGTATCTTCCCAATTACATGTCAAGACAATTTTTAACATTCATTTTAAAAAGACTTTGAATTCCAAATTTTTCTCCCTCCCCTCCCCTCTTCTGAAAATGGTAGGCAGTTTTGATATAGGTTATACATGTGCTATCATCTAAAACATATTTCCATATTAGTCACAATTCTGAAAGATAGAGAGATCAAAAGGGAAAAAAACTGCAAAAAATGATAAAGTGAAAAAAAAGTATGCTTCAATATGCATTCAGAGTCTAGAAGTTCTTTATCTTGGTGTGGATAACATTTTCCTTCATGAGTCTTGTGCTTTTCTTAGATCAAGTGGTTCTGAGAAGAGTTGAGTGATTCATTGTTGATCAACCAATGTTGCTGATACTGTGTTTTCCTCTTTCTGCTAGTTTCTCTTTGCATCAGTTTGTAAAAGTCTTTCCAGGATTTTCTGAAATCTGCCTGTTCATAATTTCTTATTGCACAATAGTATTCAATCACATTCATATACCACAGCTTGTGCAGCCATTCACTAATTGAGAGCTATCCCCTCAATTTCTAATATTTTGCCTAAAAGGGCTGCTATAAATATTTTTGCACATGTACTTCCTCTTCTTTTTGTATGATCTCTTTGGGATACAGAACTAGCAGTGGTATTGCTGGATCAAAGGGTATGTTCAGTTTGGTTGACCATTGGGTATGTTTCCAAATTGCTCTCCAGAATGGTTGGATCAGTTCACAACTCCACCAACAGTACATTAGTGTCCCAATTTTCCCACATCCTCTCCAACCTTTATAATTTTTGTTTTTTGTCACATTAGCCAATCTGAAAGGTGTGAGGTGGTACTGCTGAGTTGTTTTAATTTTCATTTCTTTAAGTAATTTAGAGCACTTCTTCATATGCCTGTAGATATTTTTGATTTCTTCATCTGAAAACTTCCTAGTTTTCCTTTGACCATTTATCAATTGGGGAATGGCTTGTATCGTTATAAATTTGACTCAATTCTCTATGTATTTGAGAAATAAGGTCTTTATCAGAGACATTTGCCAAAAAGATTACTTTCCAGCTTTCTGCTTTTCTTCTAATCTTGGTGGGGTTTTTGTTTTTTGGGTTTTTTTGTGCAAAAGCTTTCTAATTTTATATAATCAAAATGATCTATTTCATATTTCATAATGCTCTCTATTTCTTGTTTGGCTATGAAGATATAATTCATTTAACTTCTCCTTTAAGAATTTAGATGCTATACCACTTGGTGCATGTATGTTTAGTATTCATCTATGATATCTTTTAGCAAGATGATGCAGTTTCCTTCCTTATCTCTTTTAATTAGGTCTGTTTTTGCTTTTGCTTTGTCTGAGATCAGGATTGCTACCCCTGCTTTTTCCCCCTTCCTTTGAAGCATAATAGATTCTGCTTCAGTCCCTTACCTTTACTGTGTGTTTGTGTCCCTATGTTTCTTGTAAATGGTGGATTGTAGGGTTCTGGCTTTTGGTTCACTCTGCTATCCACTTCTGTTTTGTGGGAGAGTTCATCCCATTCACATAAATAGTTATTATTACTAACTGTTTTTCCTCCTGTTTGTCCTCTCCCTCCTTTCCCCTTTTACCCCCTCACTAGTATTTTGCTTCTGTCTGCCACTTCCCCTGGTCTGCCCTTTCTTTTGTCAGTCTGCTATGATCCCCCCTTTACTGAAATTCCCCTACTTTCCTCCTACTTTTGTTGGTAAGATAGATTTCTATATTCTATCTTTAGATATTTCTTTTTATATCTTTTAGATATTTCTATCTGTTTCTATGACTTTCCTGCTTTCCTCCTACTTTTGTTGGTAAGATAGATTTCTATATTCAACTTATTTTTGTAGACTATTCCCTCTTTGAGTCAATGCTGATGAGAGTAAGGTTCAAATAATGCCCATCACCCACCCTCTCATCTTTCCCTCCATTGTAATAGTTTTTTTTCTTTTGCCTCTCTTCAAATTTTTGTTCAATTCTGGTCTTCTTACGAAAGCTTGAAATCCTTCTATTTCATTGAATGACAATTTTTTCCTTGAAGTATCATGTTTAATTTTTCCAGGTGTGTGATTCTTGGTTGTAGTCCTAGCTCTTTAGCCTTTGGGAATATCATGTTCCTGATCTTTTAAATGTTGCAGCTGCTAAGTCCTATGTAATCCTGATTGTAGCTCCCTAAAATTTGAATTGCTATTCTGGCCAACTGCAGTATTTTTTCATTGACTTCATAGTTCTGAAATTTTCTGTAATATTACTTGGAGTTTTTAATTTGGGGATCTCTTTTCTGAGGTAATTGGTGAACTGTTTCAATCTGCTTCTGGGACATCAGGGAAGTCATCCTTGATAATTTCTTGGAAGATGCTTTCCAAGTCCTCCTCTCGATAATGGCTTTCAGGCAATCCAATGATGGTGACATTGTGTCCCCTAGATCAATTTTCTGGGTCAGTTGCTTTTTCCCACAAGTCATTTTACATTTTCTTTTATTTTTTTCATCCTTTTGAACTTGTTTGATTGATTCTTAATGTCTCATAGAATCATTAGCTCCCACTTGCCCAATTCTAGCTTTTAAGGAGTTGATCCTCAGCTTCTGTACTTCCTTTTCCATTTGGCCAATTCTACTTTTTAAGCAGTTGTTTTCCAAGTTGTTGAATCTTTTTTTTTTCATAATTCTCTTTAATCACTCTCATTTCTTTTCTCCATTTCTCTTGACTTTTCTTCTACCTCTCTCATATGTTTTTTAAGCTCCCTTTGGAGGTCTTCCATGAGTTTTTTTTTTCTAGGCTTGAGAACACTTCCAATTTTTCTTTGGGGTTTTGCCCATAGGTGTTTTGACATTGTTGTCTTCTTCTGAGTTTGTGTCATGGACTTCCCTGTCACCATAGCAGTTCTCTGTGGGCAGACTCCTTTTCGTACTTGTTCTTGTTTTTTTTTTTTGTTCTTCATCTTTATTTTTTTTTTACTTTTTTTCCTTTCTTTTAAATTTTAATTCTACTCCCATGGTAGAAAGAACAGTGTCACAGGCTTCTTGTGCTAGGGGCTACAGGCCTTGCTGGTTTACGTGTTGCTGCATTGATGGTGTCCTTAAGCCCACCAGAGACCCTCATGTCTGGTGCTGCCATTGAGTGTGTGTGGTTGTGGGTGGGGGAGGTGGCTTGTGCTGCTGGAGGCTACAGGGGTCTGGCAGATTACCTGGTGCTGAGCCAGGGTCTTGGTGCTAGTGTCTGTTGGGTACTGAGGCTGATGGGGGGAGTTTCTCCATGGCTACACTGAAGCATGTGGAGGTCTGGCGGCTGGAGGCTGCCTGTTTGCCTGGGGCTATGCTTAAACACTTGGTGGAGACTGATGCTCATGATTGCATGTTTGCTTAGGCATTTCTAGGGTTGGCTCTACAATTTGTCCAGGGCTATGCTGAAGCACTTGGAGGTCTGCCTACTGGACCTTGCCTGTTTGCCTAGGGCTAAGCTAAAGCACACTGCAGCAGGTGGTGGTTCTTGGAACTGGAGTCTGTTCGTTTCTGTGGCTATGCTGAGGCATGAAGGAGGTCCTGGTGTTGGCATTTGCCCACTCTACCTCACTGGGGCTTATGATCTCCCACCGGTTTGCTGAGGTAGGGCTTCCTTCTGGCTTTCTGGGAGCTTCTTGTCCTGGACTATGTTTCCCTTTTACCTGAGTGAGACACATCTTTCTTGCCAATCTTGTAATTTCTTGGGCTACAAAATTGTTTCACTCTATCTTTTTGCTGGTTCTGCTGTTCCAGGATTTTTTTGGGGTGCTATTGTATGGTTGTTTGGAGGTACATATGAGAGAGTTATGGCAATTTGCTTGTTGCTCTGTCATTTTGGCTCCAGGAAGACTTCCTCTTGTAGAGAGTCACTTTGGGGTACTGAGAGAACTTTATTCACTTGGCCAGCTTTATACATCTAGTATGTGTCAGAGGTAAGGTTTGTACATAGGTCTTCTGGATTTCTAGGCTGGCTCTTTATTACCTCATGTTAGTGCAAATTTTTAATGATACATTTTATTAAAAAAAATGCTTTGTTTACAAAGGTCATTCGATAATATTTTAAAAATAAAAACAGGTTAAAATTTAATTGCCAAAAACAAATGAATGATCAAACAAAAAAAGAGAGAATAAACTCTTATACAAGCCCTTAGCATTTGATAAATTGGAAAAAAAAAAACCCATCAAATTCATTGGTTTCTGTTTTGCTTTTCAAATTATTTTTTCTTCATTTTTTTTCAAATTGAACTTTCTCTAATTTTTACTATTCTTGCATTCAGATTTTTATAACATTATGTTGCAGAAAGGATTAGGAAATACTATTGGAGAGCATTTTGTAAGCTCACCACAGCTACGCATTTGCCTGTGCAGTCAAACAGTCTAAAAGTATATACCTACTTTCATTGTAAAGCTCATGGGAGCTCTTGAAGACTGTTATAGGAAACCAAATTCCACTCTATTTCATTCCATTTTTCACTTTTACTGAATGTTCTTGAGCCACTACCATAGCAAGCTTTGTGCATGTGTGCGTGCTGCTGTTTTTCCATTTTGCAATAAGGGGATAAATTGGAAAACCATTTTTAGTGAACAATATTTCCACTTAGTGACAGATGCAATTGGTCTTTGATTCACTTCAAGTGGGGCAGAAGATCATAAGAATTCTACCTTTATGTCAAAGTCACCTCTGCCAGCAACTTAAATCTTCACCCTGGCCCTCAGTCCTTCTGCACAGAATTGTTTCTCTACAATAAAGATTTGTAATTTTTAACCACTACAGAAATACTTTTTATCTCTCATCATGCTTTCTTACCTTCTTATTTTCATTCGTCTCTGCAGCACAAATTCTGGTAATAAGAGCATCAATTGTTAGTAGGCACTGACTACACAATACAGCTGTTCCAACCTATTACTCTAGTAATGAGTACCAGGTCAACAATACAAGGTCACTCAAACAGCCTTCAGGGACTCCTTCTCCCCATTTCCTATATAATCCATTTGACCAATAAAGTTTCAATGGATATACTTATACACTTGATAAATTCATGAGAGATATTAAATCAGTAGAATTTCTATGTTGTGACAAAGAACACAGTAAACCACTGATTTTCTAATTTGGAGAAGTCCCAATGTTGTTTATTTATGAAAATGTTATATAAACTCATGCTGCAAAGAAGTAGAGCCACTGAATGGGCTGCCCTTTCCCCTGGATGAGAGTGGGATAGAGGGAGGCTAGGCTTAGAGACCAATAATTGAAAGCCATTTTTTGACACAAAGCTTCATTTCGAAAAAACAAAAAACAAATGAGTCTCCTTAAATGGTTCATTTAATAACAATATGCAAATTTTAATTATGTATCTAAGGAAATTCTGCCTGGAGTACTAGGAGAAAATGACAACCATAATAAACATTTCACAGTTACATACTGGCAAAAATTTTAAAATATTTTAAAACATTTTCTATTTTGGCATTACATCCTAGCCATGTAAAGATTATTCTTTGTAAGAGAAGTCACTTTTTTCCTAAAGTGCGGGTCTAACCATGTTATTCTATTGCTCAAAAAAAAATTCTAGTGGCTCATTAGCAATTCTAGAATCAAATACAAATTCATCTGTTTTATAAAAAAAAGGACAAGGATTATTTGGTTTGGAGCTTTGGCTCTCTACACTTAGGAGAATGCTTAACACATAGTAGGTATCTAAATTCTGATTATCTTCTTTGATTATTGCAGAGTCATATTATTAATTTGTAGTTCCAGAAAATGCATAATCTTGCTTATCGATATGCTAGCTGAAACAAGTTAGTTGCCACTTAACTGTGAACCAGTGGACATTTGTGTCCTGTAGCTTACAAGATGACCCCATAATTTAAATATGTCCATATATATATATATACATATATATATATATGCATGAAGTCATTAGACAAAATCATAACTATTCTTCCTGCTATCTAGATTTGGTTCCTTTACTCAGGTCTGTTGCCAACCCCTGCTTATCAGATATTTTTGGCTCACCTCAGATGGATATCATTCTTTGGTGACACTCGTCATTTCCCTAGGAGCCATCTCTGATCATCATTCTTTGTAGTTTCTTGACCCTCTCAAGTACAGTGTCCTTTCTTTGTTCATTGGGGTTCAGCATTTTGTTATGTGTCAAATCCTATTCCATCACCACATTGATAGGCCATTGCAGAGTATAAGTGCACACCATCTAAAACCAAGTATTTCTTTAAGCAGTTCTGCTGTGCTTTACACTTAACCTCTGGTGCAAATGCATGCTGATGCACACACAGAATTTTACTGGCAAAGTTCTCTTTTCCTAAATATTCATAAATTACATCTGCCATAAACCCTGTCAGAATGTCACTTTGTGGATGAAGATATGCTGATGTAACAACATGTGATATAATATACCCAAAAAGTCAGTGTTAAATAAAACAGATATGTAGTTCTAGTAGGCACTATTTTCCCATGTTGTAATAACTGTTGTGTAATTTTTTGTTTGTTTCGGTTTCACAGTTGAGATTTCAAACTCACTCACATGATTCTGGTCTTAAATATTCATGCAATTTCCTCAAGTATTCATATAGCTATATCTATCTATATGTGTTTATATATATATATATACACATATACATGTATATGTATGTATACACACACACACACACACATCCAAATTAACTCCACACACACATTTATAGTGGGGCTTAGCAGAAGGTTTTGTGGAATCACAAAATAAATACCTAGATTTAAATCCTGACTATAATACTTATAATTGTTATGACTATGAGCAAGTCACCAAGACAATTTTTTTCTTACAAAATGAGGAAGATAATATTTCTACTACTTACATCCTAGTATTTTATAAAATAAATACATTATTATATTGTTATTTTATTATTATTATTATTATTTTTACAAAGTCTTACTCTGATGTATATCTAGGTCTCACATAATCAAATGTTAAACTTTACATTCTAGTTCTTCCTTAATTTTAAAAGTTTTGAGGGATATTCATAGTCAATCATGTCTTTATGGATTAAGAAAAAAACTTTAAGTAAAATCAAACACAATTTTGAAGGGTCTCCTCAAAGTGTCTGTATGATACTTTAAAATATAAGATAATTAAATGGAAGATATCTTTGGAGACAATTTAGTTCAGTGGTCCATCATGGAGTATTTAATATCAAGAAAGGTATAAAAGTAAAATGGTAAATAAAGTTGTTCTTCAAATGGAAGAGGTTTGTATGAGCCCAAAGAAAAGGCTGATTCTTTATCATAGGAGAAGTTTTCCAAATGTTCCTATTCATAAATAATATTATGACATGTAGTATATAGCAGAAGGTTCCCTAGAATTTGTTTATTTAGAACTCATTTCAAAGCCTGTGATGTGTATACATACATACACATACATATATACATACATATACACACATATATATGTATATATATATAATTGTTATGAACATGAACAAGTCACCCTAATTTTTTTTTACCATAAAGAGAAGATGACAACAGCACCTATAATACCCACTTCCAAATATCACTTCCAAATATTGCGTCAAAGAGAATACATATATTTATATTTTCCACAAAATCCTACTCTGATTTCTGAAGTCTTGAAGGAAGCCAGGAAAGTCAGGAGTTTAAGGTGATGAGGTAGAGTATTCTGAGCATGAGTGAAAGCCAGTGTAAGGCAGAGGGACCAGAGGCAAACTGTTCTGTGAGAAAAATAAAATAGGTTTTGTGACTCTGTTTCACCTCCTGCTACGCCCAGGTAGACTAAAGGGAATAAACATTTACGTAGTTACCATTATGTTCCAGGCATTGTAATAAGTGCCTTTATAAATATTATCTCATTTGATCCAGTACTGCATCCCTATTAGTACTGCATTCCTTAATGACCATTATTTTATCAGGAGAGAGGGAGGGAAGAGGAGAGAGAAAGAGACAGAGAGACAGAGAATGAAACATGAAACCATTACATATTTATATGCCATGAAATGGGAAGGAGGAGGGGTGGATCTTAGTAGAAAAAGTTAAGGGAGAAGGTAGTAAAAGACACATTTTGTTTACTTTTTGCATTTTTGGTTAGGACCAGTTTTCAATAAGTACCAAAATAAGATAATCCAATGTTGTTTTCTTCCACATCAATATGGTGTTTATAGTAGTACCCTTTTCATATAAAGAAGTCAGTTTACCTTTTGATAGTTACTTGCAACCCATCATTAGAAGGAGATAAGACTTTACTTCAATTGTCCATATTATATTTTAAAGTAATTTTTGCTACCAGTATCTTAGGAAGCTAAAGGTATTCATATTTTGTTTGATCATGCTACTGGATGTCCCCATTATAATAGATAATATCTGGCAGTGCCCTACTTATCTAGCAGTAAGCTCTCCAACAACCTAAACCATATAGGACATAGCAGGAGAATTGGAAAGTAAGCAAAAATGGTCCTTGCAACAGCAGAATAACTCTCACAGAATCTTTGCACTTTGCTACATAGGAGAGGCATTGAGCTGCCCTCATTCCATAGCTGTGTGACTGAGAGTTGTATGTCAATTAAGGTCTCTAATATAATAGGCCTGTTTATCTGTTTTCCCCTTCAGTTTTGTCTTGGCTGCAGGTGTCAGTGATAGCAGGGATTAGGGAAGGCTTTTTGCTCAAAACATACTTAATAAGAAGTATACCACAGGTACATCTAAGTATATATTATTCGCATGTATATTTAAACAAACAATGTGTACACACACATATATAGATACATACATGCTCCTGACTTATGCTCTATATCTTCATCTTACCTTCTTCGTTTCTCTGGGTTTTGAGAGACAGTTAGTTGGTGTGATAGATAAAGCCCTGGACTTGGAGTCACGAAGACCTTAGTTCAAATCCAGCCTCGGCTACTTACTACTTGTGTGACCTTGGGCAAGTCATTTAACCTCTATCTGTCTCAGTTTCCTCATCTGTAAAATGGGAATAATATTAGCATCTGCTTTCCAGGGTTGTTGTGAGGTAGACATAATGAGGTGATATTTGTGACATGCTTTAATTGCTAAATAAACGCTAGTTTTTCCTTTCAAGATTCATCTCAAAATAGCTTTTCTTATGAGCTTTTCCTTATTGCTTCAGCCACTTAAGTCCTCAGCTTTCAGTTTCTTTTCCATCTACTCTGTCTCAATCTTATGTGTATGTATTTATTTTTATTTCTTTCCCAATAGAATGCAAGCTCCTGGTGGGAAGGGACTATTTTTTTTCCTTTTCCTTTTCCTTTTCCTTTTCCTTTCCTTTTCCTTTTCCTTTTCCTTTTCCTTTTCCTTTTCCTTTTCCTTTTCCTTTTCCTTTTCCTTTTCCCTTTCCTTTCCTTTCCTTTCCTTTCCTTTCCTTTCCTTTCCTTTCCTTTCCTTTCCTTTCCTTTCCTTTCCTTTCCTTTCCTTTCCTTTCCTTCCTTCTTCCTTCCCTCCCTCCCTTTCTCTTTCTTTCTTTCTTTCTTTCTTTCTTTCTTTCTTTCTTTCTTTCTTTCTTTCTTTCTTTCTTTCTTTCTTTCTTTCTTTCTTTCTTTCTTTCTTTCTTCCTTCCTTCCTTCCTTCCTTCCTTCCTTCCTTCCTTCCTTCCTTCCTTCCTTCCTTCGCCTGCCCAAGGGGTCCATGATACAATTTAAAAAATGTTAAGAACCACTGGATTAGATGATTTCATTTCATTTTAATTTTGAATGTTAGTTCAATATTAAGTAATAATAAGTACCAGACAAGCATGGGTGAGGCCTGGCCTATGATACCATGCCTCTTTGTAGGACTGAGTTAAAGTCAACTAAAAAAAATCCGCATTTAGTAATTGATAAGGCATTGTGTTAGGAACAAGGGATTCAAGGAAAATAATAAAAAAAAAATCCTTGCCTTGAAAAAGGTGAGAAGGGATGAGGATCTAAATTAAGGTACTGTCCATGTGAGTGAAGAGAAGAGATAGTTGTAGAAGAGTTTTTGGAATTTTCAGGAAAAGTTCATATTATATAAAATGCAATTTTAAAGAAAAAGATTTTGAAATTCATTTTAGCAAAATTGTTTAAGCAAAAGGGGTTAATAATTTTGAAAGTTTCCACACTTAAAATGATAAGCTTCATTTATCTGGAAAATTGCCTTATGTAGAATACCTCATTCCCCAATGAGGCCAGATAAATGAAGCATTACTGTAATAATAATATTGTTGCTGACAAGGCAGTGTATTTGGGAAATTTAAGCTACTGCTGTCTCTAATGGACCTACAAGTTTCTTAGTGGAAAAATGGGCTAATACAATTTCTAGCAGAGTAAAGCCAGTGCTTTTTGGGGGGGAACGGTAATAATTTTATTCTGACCTCATTTCTAAAAGAATAATATACTTCACATTCACTGTGTTATTTGTAGCATCTCCACACACAACCACTTTCGACTATTGTCTAACAACAATTAAAAACAACTAAGTTACACAATGTCTTTCTCTTTCTTCCTCTCTTCTTTTTAGCTTTTTCTTATTTATTCAAGGTATGTTGCATTGTCCTAACATTTCCTTAAATGAAATATTCTAATTATTTCCATTTTAAATACTTATAAGATTCAAGACCACAAAACTCTAGGAAGTCTAGTATTGGTCATAAATTAAACTGAAAATACACTTTGAGATTTGGTTTACTGTTTTACACATTCATGACAATCTCAATCCATTGCGTGTAAGAGAAATCATTGTGAAATAAAAACAAATACATTCCTTTTAATTTCATGGGAGATAATCGTTTTAACTTTCCTCACTCTGATAAATTTTGATTGATATAAAAATAAAATGCCATTCTCAAAATTCAGGAGAGCCTACGGAAAGCCGAAGTCAGTTTTCTTGCACCACTTGTAGGTTTTCTTAACCTGGGGTCCATGAACTAATTTTTAAAATATACTTTGATGACTATATTTCCACCTAGTTCATTTCTTTTATAATCTTGTGTTTTGTTTTAGAAATTTAAAATCATTACTCTGAGAAGGGGGTCCATGACAAAAAAAAAAAGTTAAGAGCTCCTTCTCTAGAGCTAGAGACTGTGGCAAATGCTTGATAATTGGCTTTCTTGATTGGGGGAGGGGTGGTGTCACTGAATGCCCACTATACACTTCTAAATTTAATCTGCATTGTTGGCCTTGTGTCCATCACTTCCTTGTCTAAACAATCAAAGCAATCAGTCAAGCCAATCATTTGCTGATTTCTGAAGTGTCAATGCTTACGCTGACAATTTAACAATTGGCCCTCTGGTATGAGCAGGCTCCAGCAAACCTCTGAAAGGTCTTCAAAATCTTCCCTTCCCCTTCCTCTTTCCCAATTCCACCCACTACCCCAACAAAACAGAGTGGACTAGGAGAGGTTATGATTCTAGTTATCACTAACTCTCTTATCTTTAGCAAATGCTCTGGGTCCCAGTTTCCTCATCTATAAAATGAGATAGTTGGGCTAGGTGAATTCTTAGACTCAAAATTTCCCACTCTAAAATCCTGCAACTCTGATTTTATAATTTTGTGATTCTAAGTGCTTCTACCCTCCATCAGGCAGAAAAAAATGGTGACCAAGGAAGTGGATTTCCAAGAGTGTATGTTATATGAATACCTTCTCTTGCTAATTTGAATATAAAATAAAGCCCTGAAGTTATCAGTAATGAATTTTATTGGTGATTTGCATTTTGAGTTTTAAAAACAACAACAACAACAAAGCTGGCACTGATGATAATGCCTGATACTCTGGTGATTTCCATTCATTAATTAACCCAGATAGCTTGGTGATTACTGCCCTGTGTTGTACAACAACATTGGCTGAAATACAGCAAGTCTTTATTTCCTTCTGAGAGATGTGCTTTGCAGAAGTGTATAAATGTACATTAGGACATATTAATGTAGTAACTAAACAGGACCAGGGACAAAAACAATATATACCTATATAGTATTTTCCATTGTATTTCTATTGGAAAATTCCCTTCACAACAAGTGCCTCTGAGGTACTTATTTTAATTTTCCTATTGCAGCTTGTAATTACTATCTGATTGATAAGAATATTATTCCAAATAAATTGTTTCTGCCATTTTGTGGCTGGCTAAAAATGCTCTTTTTACAAACAAGAAATCTTCAGCATACTTAGAGCTACTTAATGAAGGATTGAGAAACACAAAAAGAAAATGCCTCCATGCTTTGGGCTTTTTCACCTTTACTTAAATTTTATTCTTTTACAGGCAGATAATTTTCCTCTACTGGTTTTACATAGAAGTAAATATACCACATGGAAGTTTGTCTAAATATTAAGGCAAAGAAAATTTGGGCCTGTTCCCATACTCATTAATCACTGAATATGCTGACAGATATGTTTGTAGGAAGCAACACAAAATCTACATAATTCCTATAATTGTAAAGGTATAAGTATTCCAGTTGACTAGCTATTTAGCCCAAGGCCTTTTAGAATGGGTTCTTGGTTCAAATCCACACATTGCAACATAAATTAATAACCATAATGAGAGTAAGGATTTTTTTTTAAATAAACATCCATGTACTCATGAACTTATTTCTTTTAGGGTTACTTAGAAACAATAAAACCTACAAAGCTTTAACTGAATTTCAGGAAGCATTGACTATAGGAACTTATTGACAAGGTGCTGTGTTAGGTACGGGTGAAGGGAGGAAGGAAATATAGAGACAAAAACAAAATTTCTGTTTTCATAGACCTTTTATTTAGCTTTCTACATTCCTTTCTTTTCTAGGGACAACCTCTAATCCAGTGATGTCAGACTTAAATAGAAATAGGGCCATTGAATTCTACCTAAGAATTCCAGCAGGTTATGTTTTGCCTTAGAAAGTCACATGTTAAGTTTATCTCAGTTTCATTGTATTCTTATTTTGTTAAATATTTCCCAATCACATCTTAATCTTGTTCAAGAAGCCCAGAGCTCCCATATTTGACACATTTGCTCTAAATTAAATAGTAGAGAGTCAATGAAGGTCAATATAATTTATTTGTGCATAAGACTTCAACAAAGAGCTGTGTCTGTAAGTACTCATTTTCATGGCCTTTGAAAAATACACCAGATTCACACATAGTATTGGTAGTTCTGTAAATGTAGTCATTTAGTATTATTTTTTTTTAATCAAGTCATTATGAATAACTGAAAAGGAAATCTGAACAATTAGGTTGAGATTGCCTTTTATATTTATTCCCTCCCTTTGGAAACAACTGAAAATTGGATGACTTGATGAGGTTTTAGATGCCCCATTGGTCACTCTAATTTCAGAGCTGGGAAGAAGGGATGGAAAAACAGTCATTAGGTGTGCAAATAGTCAACATAGCACTTGTCTCCTGTGTTTTGAGTTGTAAAAACTCATCCTTTTTTTTTTCTAGAAAGAGCCATAGCAATAACATGTAAACTGTTTTGCTATCATTATATTCTTCCTTATAGAACTAGAATTAAATTTTTTTCAGATGAGAGAAAGATAAAATATTTATAAATGCTAAGTGCCAGGTACTCAGGTAAGTGCTGGAGATAGGAATATAAACAAGTAAAACATATTGAACCTTCAAGAAGCTTATATTTTAATGGAGATTCCATGAAATTTTAATCATATTTGAAGGTAGTTTGGGGTGAAATTGTTTATACAGAACCAGAACTTTCTTAATGGTAGACGGGAAATTTCATGAACTCAATACTTTGCATATGCATCTCAGAAAAATAATGGTGATATTGTTTATAGTACTTAATGCTTATGTTGTATTGGCTCAAATACATTCACTTGTTTAGAATAGATTCACATAAATTAAAACTAAATTGTCTTCAGTATTTTTTAATTGCCAGTGTTGCAAAAAAAAAAAATCATGTAAAGGTTCTTTAGAGAACAAAAGAATTATAGGGAACAAGTTAGGAGCAGCATGAGGCCAAGAAGCCTAGGTCACCTGATTTCTTCCTATTTTCACTAATTACCCCTGCTTACTGGGGAAGAGATGAATTTTGGTATAGTAGCTAGAGAGCTGTCATTGGAGTTAGGTATATCAGAGTTCAAATCTTACTTCTCCCACATATTAACTACATGACCATATATAACTGGCTTTATGTCACACTGTCTCTAGACAGTTCTGTAAGGATCTAAATTTCAGAAGGTAGCTATTCTGTATTGGCAGAGGAAATTTCCAAGGAGCTCTCCAAAACAGTGAAATCAAAAGTTCAGACCAAAGTATGTATGTATTTGGGGTAATGGAGGAAACTAACCTTCTTAATGATCTTTTGTTTCTGGGACTAAAAGACTGCAAATTCTTTCATCAGCCTCTAGATTGATTGCCCTGAGGAAAAGTCCTGATTATCACAACATAGTTATAGTTCTGAAGTTGAAATAAATAAATGCTCAAACTGGGATATTGAAATGATCCTCCACAGAAAGCACGTTTCAAAAAGTAGTGGAGAAAAGGCAGATACTGGGCTGAGCTCTCACAATTTCCCTTCTAAACCTTAAATCGTGCCTCAAAATGAATTCTGGAGTAGTACAACCCACAAAAGGGCAGGATGAAACAATTTTCCAGTTTAAAACCACTTATAAGGTGGACAGGAAAGGTCTGTCACGTTAGGATGCTAGTGGAGTGCAGTCTAGCACCAGCTGCACCAATGCAGGCTGTGCCAGTACAGGCTAGGCCCCAATAAACCAGGAACGAGATGTGAGGATGACTAAATCAGGGGCCATGGTGACAGCTTCTGGACTCCACAACCTGTAAGGGGGTTGGTCAGTTGGTTGGAAGGAGATTACAGGGGTCTCTTTACTGGCACTAGGTGTAGAACTCTGTTGCAATGCCCATATGCAGATCTAGATTACAATCCTAGGTAAAAAAGGAACACTGGAACGCTAGAGCTTATAACCCATGGTCATATTTGCAGGGTGGAAAAGAGTGCTTGTGGCCAAGATAACAGTGGCCACACTTCTTCTTAGATCATAACAGCTTTGAAGAACTAAAGGCCTAGAGACTCACAGAACTAGCTCTGAGAGCAGCAGCAAGAAAGGACTGAAGCATGGTATAGAGCCTTCTTCATGCTGGAAGCAAAGCCCCTTCTACAGTAGAGTTAAAAGTGAACAAATAGGCTGGAAAATGGGCAAACAACAACAACAAAAATTTGACAATAGAAAGTTACTATAGTGACAGGGAAAATTAAAACACAAACTCAGAATAAGACAACAAAGTGAAAACTGCTATATTCAAAGCCTCAAAGGAAAAAAAAAAGAAGTGAATTGGCCTCAGGCTCAGAAAAAAACTAATGGAAGAGCTCAAAAAGGATTTAAAAATCAAATAAGAGAAGTAGAGGAAAATGGGGGAAAATAAATGAGAGTAATGCAAGAAAATCATAAAAAAGAGTTAATGGCTTGGTAAAGAAGGCATAGAAATAATGTAGAAAATAACACTTAAAAACAAGAATAGGTCAAATAGTAAAAAAGGCACAAAAATCTCCTGAAGATAACTCCTTAAAAAAGCAGAATTGACCAAATGGAAAAAGACATACAAAAAATCATTTAAGAAAAGAACTCCTTACAAAGTAGAATTGGCTAAATGGAAAAGGATGTGCAAAAGCTCCCTGAGGAAAAAAAAAATCTTAAAAATTAGCATTGGGCAAGCGGAATCTAATTCTTCATGAGACATCAAGAAATAAACAAAATCAAAAGAATGGGCAAAATGAAAGACTGTGTTAACAATATCATTGGAAAAAATAAACCTGGAAAATAGATTGAGGAGAGATAATAAAGGGGCTAGACATCACATTTCAAGAAATTATAAAGGAAAACTGCCCTGATATCTTAGATCTAGAGGGAAAAAAAAGAAATTGAAAGAATCCGCTGATCACCTCCTTAAGAAGATACCAAAAGAAAAACTTCCAGGAATATTATAGCCAAATTCCAGATCTTCCAAGTCAAGGAGAAAATATTCCAGGTGGCCAGAAATAAACAATTCAAATATGGTTGAGCCACAGTCAGGATCCCACAAGATTTTTCAGCTTTTACTTTAAAGAATTGGAGGGCTTGAAATATGATATCCTGAAGGGCAAAGAGCTAGAATTACAACCAAAATCACCTACCCAATAAAACTGAGTATAATTCTTCATGGGGGAAAATGGACATTGAACAAAATAGAGAACTTCAAGAATTCCTGATGAAAAGATCAGAATTGAATAGAAAATCTGACTTTCAAATACAAAAATTAAGAAAATTAATTAAGCAAAAAAGAATAAATAGGAAAGAGAAATTATAAGGGAATCAATTAGGTTAAACTGTTTACATTCTTAGATTGGCACATGATATTTGTAACTTCTAAGAACTTTCTCATTATTAGGGCAGTGAGAAGAAGTATACATAGACAGAGGACATAGTGTGACTTGAATATGATAGGATGATAGCTAAAAGCAAACGAACAAAAAGAAACAAAATTAAGGGGTGAGGAAAAAAAAGACAGTGGGCGAAGGGCAAAGGAAGAGGTAGATGGGGTAAATTATCTCACATAAAAGAAGCCCAAAAGAGCTTTTACAACAAAGGGGAGTATGGAGAAGGTAGACAAGAATGCTTGAAACATATACTCATCAAAATTGGTTCAATGAGGGAATAACATTCATACTCAGTTTGGTATAGAAATTTATCTTACCCTAGAGGAAAGTAGGAGTGGAAGGGCATAGGAGGGGTCAGGGCTGATAGGCACAGTAAATTAGAAGAGGTAAAAGTCAGAAGCAGAATACCTTTGGGAAAGGATGGAGTGGAAGGTGAGGAAGATTAAGATAATCAGGGAGGAAATAGGATGGAGAGAAATACACAGTAGTCATAACTAAAAAGAATTACTGCAGGTTTCTCTGATAAAGGCCTTATGTCTCAATTGTATAGAGAATTGAATCAAATTTATTAAAAAAAATAAGAGCTATTCTCCAACTGATAAATTGTCAAAGGACATGAACAGATGATGTAATCAAAGCTACCAGTCATATAAAAATACTCTAAATAACTCATGATTAGAGAATTGCAAATTACCACAATTCTGAGGAACCCACCCCACACCTATCAGGTCAGCTAACATGACAGAAAAGCAAAATGACAAATGTTGGAGAGGATTTAGTTAAACTGAGATAGTAATGCATTGCTGGTGGAGTTATGTACTCATTCAACCATTCTGGGGAGCAATTTGGAACTATACCCAAAGTGCTATAAAACTGCATACCCTTTGATCAAGCAATACCACTACTAGGTCTGTATCCCAAAGAGCTAAAAAAGGAAAAGGACCTATATGTACACAAATATTTGTAGCAGCCCTTTTAATGGTGGCAAAGAATTAGAAATCAAGGGCATCCCCATCAACTGGGTAGTAGCTGAACAAGTTGTGGCATATGATTGTGATGAAATACTATTGTACTATAAGAAATGACAAACAGTATGCTCTCAGAAAAACAAAACCTGGAAAGACTTACATTAACTTATTCAAAGTTTAATGAGCAGAACAAGGAGACCATTGTATATAGCAACAGCAATATTGTACAATGATCAACTGTGAATAACTTTGCTAATTTCAGCAATACAATGGTCTAAGGCAATTCTGAAGGACTTAGGATGAAAAATACTGTACATCTACAAAGAATTGATGGAGTTTGAATGCATATCATGCATTTTTTATTTTATTTTTCTTGGAGGTTATATTGGTCTCTGTTTTCTTTCACGATCTGACTAATGGAAATATGTTTTGCATGACTGCATGTGAGTAACCTATATCAAATTGCTTGCTTTCTCAATGAGAGGGAAAAGGAGAGAGGAAGAAAATCTGGAACTCAAAATTTTAAAAAAATGTTAAAATTGTTTTACAGGGAATTGGGGAAAATCAAACATTTAAGAAAAAAGGGGAGAAAAGCACATTTCACAATGACCAATAAAGAGAATTACTTGCATTGCCCTATAAACATATTCGAACTCTTCCCCAAATTTCTACAGTTACACGCATACAAAACTTTGCAATAGTTCTACGGGGGCACTCCTCTTCCTGTTTCCTTCTTTGTTTATTTCATAAAGATAAGCTGGCTGAAGTAAGGCATACTGGAAGGAATAGAGGGAAACTCCTGTGAGCCTGGTAGAATGCCTTATTTTGAAAAGTACCTGGTCATCTTATGTCTCAGAGTACTAATTAATATTAGTACAACATGTACTTCATGTGTATATCATAATTCTTACTCAAAGTAGAAGGATCATAATGTCTCAGAGTTGGAATTGGAAGGATATATTAGAGAACATCCAATATAATCCCTGGGGAAACTAAGGCAGAGATAAGCTAAGGGACTACTATTATCTGAGGTGGGATTTGAATTTTTCTGTTTCCATAGCCTATCAACTCTGCCACATTGCCTCTAGTTGCTAGTCATATTATTGAACCTTTCTCCCCAAAATATCTGTGTTGAAATTCTAACTTTACACCCTTCCTTTGGGATATCATTTCTTCATACCTTAGGTGAATTTGTTTAAACATGTTTTCTATCTAACATCTAACTGGGATTAATGGTTAGATGAGGTGGGGTAAGAGAAGGAATGATTCTGCAAAATTCTGTTTGGAAAGGCAGCCCTAGATGGAGTATCTCAGTGAAGAATTCTAACCAGGTGGACTTTAACATAAGGTGTAAGAGGCAGCAGCAATAAATAGTAAAAGGGCCCAGAAAGCAAGGAGAAAGAACAACCAAAACAAGTTTGTAATTTACAATTTTCTTGTGGCTGGCTATGCCTATTTATGAGGAAAAAAAAATCTGTTTTTAAGGACTCTAGCTTTGTCTCATCTTTGTGTCTCGAAAAGATGTTACTAATGACACAAAAGACATATATTTATTCATCATAAATGAGCCTTATCTATCTACTAAAGGATGCAAAGAGATTTTACTGCTTAGAAATAATTTACTCAGTGTAATTTCACTTTTCCATATATACTTGAAAATAATGATGACATTTCTTCTAAAACATCCCATGTACTGGCTTCCACTAAATTTGTCTGAATTAGAGAACTTATTGAATTCACTGAAACACCCTCAGCTTAAGAAACCAGGCTGGTGCTGTTATTTCTTAACACTCAAAATTTTCTTTTTGAGCTCGCCCTTACAAAGATACATCTGTTAATATTCTAATGCATCGACTCCCCTTTTTCATGGTTAATAGATTTTCAATCTGAAGCTCTGAGTCTAAGACCCAGTATATGCATAACTAGTTGTATAATCCTTACGTCAGATTTTGGCTGCCATACGTTAATCAGATGGGTAATACTAAATTATATTCAAAATGTTCACACTATCTATTAAGTTGTTTACATGACAAGAGCAACAATTAACTGGAAGGGGGAAGACTACAAATAAGAATGTTGAAATGAAAACTGAAGACTAAAGTCTGTTCAAAAATGCTTTTTATGTTGATAGCTTACCCTGTCCTTTGAACACAGTTGAGAAAGTTACAGTTTTAATTAGGAACACACATTGTAGTACAGGAAACATTGGCACTCCATCTAACATGAGTGGAAAGACAAAGTAGCCCATTGTGTGACCTGATGTCTTCTGAGCTGGATAGCAACATTAGAAAGAATCTTACATTTTGTAGTGAATGGGGCTGGTGTTCTCTCACTTAGCATCTGATTCCTTTCACTGAGCCATGGGTCAATAGCTCCAATCAAGTAAGCATTTCCTGCTGCCGCTGGCAACTTCTGAAATATCTGATTACAATAACACTATATTTAGATATCACCTTACAAGCTGAAGGGTCTCAAGGCATTAAAAAAAGAGAAACTATGACAACCAGTTTACAACATATACTCAATGTAAGATTGCTTTGCTTGCTGCAGGAATGTAGGCATCTCTTGGGTGAGACATGATAAATGATTAACAAAACACAGCAACACTATACCAGGTCAAAGAAAAGAAAATAACTCCTTCAATGGTACTGTAGGGGGACCTAAGAAAGGCAGAATATAAATTAACTGATTAGTGATTGACCAAGACTCAGTGGTTAACATCCCTACTTTTGAGGTACCACATTTTAAATAAATGCAAACAGCTTGGACCTCTCTAAAAATGAGAAACTTCAGTGACATGGTATATCCATTTCCTTCCTCCATGATTTTTCACAAGTTGTCCCCGTGCCTAGACTATTCTGTCCTCTTAATTTCTGTTTCTTCGAATCCACAGTTTTCAAGGCTCAATTCAGATGCTATTTTCCTATATGATACCTTTCTTGATTCTTCTGCATCTCCAAAATGACATTGAATTCATTTTGCATAAATATTTGCTTTTATCTATCTGTGTTGTTTTTTATCCCCCTGGTAAACTCCCAGAGGACAGATCATGTAGTTTTTATCTTGTTAATCCTAACTAGCAGTGTTTTGTGAAAAATAGACACATTTCTAGCTGTACTATAGTATACTTGTATCCATTTCATTGACCCATTAGTGCACCCTTTTGGAGTGCCTAGGAAGTGGGCCCCAATACTTAGAGGTACACTTGTCCTGAACCATTTTATAGGTCTCTCTCTTTTGTGCAGGGACTATTAGCTATGTTAGTGTCATTTCTTTTACTCCCTGAATTTTCTAGAAAACTCCTATCCAGTGATTGACTTGACCAGATACTATGATGGTAAGATGTATCATTGTTTAAATCTCATGTTTGTCTGTTTGTTTTCCCCAGTGACTAAGAATATTTAGCCAAAATTATTGTTTCGTACACAGAATATAAATTCACTTCCTTTTTAACTTTTAAACAGTTAAAATAAAATAATATTCCCTTGGATATCATCACACTCTGTAAAGGGTATTCTTCACATTGCAACAGACCTCCTTATATAGACTCTGTATCATTTTTTTTTCCTGAGAAATTGTGATGAGCTCGGAAGGGATATTTGATGAGCATTAATTACATAGTTGAAATTTGCCAGAAGGAATTATGTAAGATCTGTTACAAAATGAAAAAAAATCTGATTTTCAGAAATATTCAGCATTCTGGAGATGATTAGGATGGGTTTTGCATACCAGTAAAAGCCGATTAAAGCAAAAGCCCATTACAGCAAACTCCTTGGCGCCTCAAAATTGTTTGGTTAATGATAGTAACTAAAATCCTATGGAGCTCTAGGTTTTGAAAAATACTTCATATGTACTTGATCCTCACAATAAACCTTTTGAAGCAGGTATGATGTTGTATCCTTATTTTTTTAGATGAGGAAAGTGAGGCTCAGGGATCTTAAATCACATTGTGGTCCACTGGCTTACTCGTTCTTCCATATGCAAATGGTATTACTCCATCTTCCATCTCCCTGCCTTTGCACTGGCTATTCCACTACTCGCCCCCCACTTCTTAGAATTCCTAGTTTCCTTCTGATCTCTTCCTTTCTCAGCACAAGTCCCAGCTTCTATATGGATTCTCTTCTAATCCCACAATTGTTAGTGTGCTGCCTTCCCAGATTACCTTGAAATAATTTTGCATGTATTATGTATATACTTAAAAGTGTATGTGTTGTTTGCCCCCTTAGAATGTGAATTCCTCGAGGGCAGGAACTATTTATTTTTGTCTTTATAATCCAAAGCACTAGCACACTGCTGGTTATGTTGTGAGAAATACTTGTTGATTGATTGGGAGCTTGGGATCACATAGCTAGCAAATGTCAAAGGCAAGATTCAAACTCACTCCTTTATGGCCCCTGATTTCTTCCTTTTGATAATGGCATTTTATCCTAAAGAACACAAGTCTATAATTCACGTTCCCAGTATAAATGATCCTGAGATGAAAGCGAACTGATATTAACCTTCCTTTAGAGAAACACCAATTAAAAATAAATGTTTGGACATGGTTAAGATAGAAGCAACACACATCAGACTCTATTTCCTCTACTTAGAATCTTACGTGTATTTTTCCCTTGATGAGTACTTTGGCATGAATAATTATGTATTCTGATTGTTTGATTCTTTGTTTTTGGTTAAGATGTTTAACATGTGGCTGGTTATTGGGAACTGAAAAGTAATTTTTATTTGATAGACAAGGGAGCTAAAAAGAGCTTTGTTCAGTGTTTGGTATACTTCTTTTCTTTTCCTTTACCACATAAAGAACATGAAGGAACTCTCTTCAATGACTATGGGTTGAAGGTTAGAGAAAGCATTGTTATATAGGATTATACATGACAAAGAATTCCATTGTTTATTAGGGATTAATGGGGGCATGGAAATAACTATTTTATACAGAGCCATTCTTTGTAAATGCCATTCATTGTTGTGGGATTTTGTTTATGTGTTCGAACCCATTTGACCTTCCTTATAAAAAACAATGCTGATCATCTGGGCCTAAAATCTTTCTCAGGTTCCTATCTTGCTCGGACCCTTCTCTGGAAACAGTTCCTGTAGAATAAAACAAAGCAACTGACAGGCCACAGGGATAGTAAAACCTAAAAAAGCAGCCAACTAAACAGTTCCACAAGTTGCCTGTGTTTCACATATGACTCAAGTAAGAAGAGTTATCACAGTACTGAGCTACAGAGGAACTTTAAAAGCCAGCAATTCCCCTTGTTCCTAGTTAGGAGTGATATTAGTATTCTAGAGCTGGACATTAATATGCCAGAAATGTCTAAAAGATTAATGAGCAACTTCAAAGAATCTTTAGTGACAAAATGAAATCTGTCATTATGTTCTCTTTCTTTACTTCTTCTGTACTTTTTCCAGATCACAGAGAGAGGCTCTTGACAGATAATGGGTTTATGCTCTGCCAGATGTTTTCCTTTGTGAATCCTTCATCTTTGGAAACCCTGAGTGGAGGTGAGACAAGGAAGTACTAAATTTTAAGGACTGCAATGATCCGTAGGTTCTTCACGTATTACTTATTTTTCCCTTCTCCCCTAAATAATGAAAGAATTGGGAAAAATACAACCATTTGGATATGTGCTTCAAATTATCTTGCTGGTTACTGGGAGTTTATACAAATAACCTGAGGATTTTCAAGTGAAACTCACAGAAAAGTTTAACATTTCATTATTTAAAACAAAAGCCACTGATACTTTGAAGTCTTGCCAATAAAAAAGTTGCATACCAAAGGTTAGAGTTACTGTAAAGCATGTCCAATTGTGTTTTCTGGGATGCCTAGGTATGATCAGAACCATCAGGGGGTCCAGAAGCTGGGAACAGTGTGTATAAAAGAGTATCAACAAGTTGGCAACCAAATTCCTTGTTACTTAATTTTATGTATTATACCATCTAGGAGGATGGAGATGGAAACTAGAAGAAAAAGGTGAGCATTTTTTCCTCTCCAACACAGATTCATAAATTGGTCATACTGGAAGGGACTTTGAAAAACATCATATTCAATCCACTGATTTTCCTGATGAGTAAACTGAGAACCCATGGTATGACTTGAACCCTGGTCTCTGAATCCAAGTCCAATGCTATTTTCTTTTGTTTTTTTTTAAAGATTAATTTATTTTTAGTTATCAACATTCATTTCCACAAGATTTTGAGTTACAAATTTTCTTCCCATCTCTACCCTCCCTCCCCATCCCAAGATAACATGTATTCTGATTGACCCTTTTCCCTGGTCTGACCTCTCTTCTATCAACCCACTTCCCTATCCCTTATACCCTTCCCTCTTACTTTCTTGTAGGGCAAGAGATTTCTATACTCCTTTGCCTGTATATCTTGTTCCCCAGTTGCATGTAAAAACAATTTTTAACATTTGTTTTTAGAACTTTGAGTTCCAAATTCTCTCCCTTCTTCCCTCCCCATCCCGTCTCCTTGAGAAGGCAAGCAATTCAATATAGGTTATACATGTATCATTGTGCAAAACACTTCCATAATAGTCATGTTGTGAAAGACTAACTATACTTCCCTCCATCCTATACCATCCCTTATTTATTCAATTTTCTTCTTTGACCCTGTCCCTTTTCAAAAATATTTGCTTTTGACTACCCCTCCCCAAATCTGTCCTCTCTTCTGTCATCCCTTCCCTCTTATCCCCTTCCCAAGATACCCAATTGAGTGTGTGTTATTTCCTCCTTAAGCCAAATCTGATGAGAGTAAGGTTCACTCATTCCCTTTCACCTTCCCCCCTTTCCCTTGCATTATAACAGCTTTTTCTTGCCTCTTTTATTTGAGATAAGTTACCCCATTCTATCTTTCCCTTTCTCTTCCAAATATATTCCTCTCTCACCCTTTAATTTTATTTTTTAGATATCATCACTTCATATTCAACTCACCCTGTGCTCTCTGCATATATATATATATATATATACATATATATATATATATGTATATATATATATATATATATATATATATATACATATATATATGTATATTCCCTTCATTGACCCTAATACTAAGAAAGGTCTTGTGAGTTACACATATCATCTTTCTGTATAGGAATGTGAACAGTTCAACTTTAATAAGTCCCTTATGATTTCTCTTTCCTGTTTACCTTTTCGTACTTCTCTTTATTCTTGTATTTGACCTGGGAACTCTGGAATTTGGCTACAATATTTCTAGGAGTTTTCCTTTTGGGATCTTTTTCAGGAGGTGATCAGTGGATTCTTTCCATTTTTGTTTTACCCTTTAGTTCTAGGATGCCAGGACAGTTTTCCTTGATAACTTTCTTGAAAGATGATATCTGGGCTTTTTTTTTTTTTGATTATGGCTTTCAGGCGGTTCAATAATTTTTGAGCTATCTCTCTTAGATCTATTTTCTAGATCAGTGGCTTTTCCAATGAGATATTTCACATTGTCTTCTATTTTTTTTTTATTCTTTTGGTTCTGTTTTATAGTTTCTTGATTTCTCATAAAGTCATTAGCTTCCATTTGCTCTATTCAATTTTTTAAGGAATTATTTTCTTCAGTGAGCTTTTGGACCTCCTTTTCCTTTTGGCCAATTCTGTTTTTTAAGTCATTCTTCTCCTTGTTGGCTTTTTGGACCTCTTTTGCCATTTGGGTTAGTCTATTTTTTAAGGTGTTATTTTCTTCTATTGTGGGAGAGTTTCCTTTAGCAAGCTGTTGTCTTGTTTTTCATGAATTTCTTGCATTCCTCTCATTCCTTTTCCCAATTTTTCCTCTACTTCTCTTACTTGATTTTCAAAATCCTTTTTGAGCTCTTCCATGGCCAATTCATGTATTTCTTGGAGGTTTTTGATGCAGGATTTTTGACTTTGTTGCTTCCTTCTGGCTGTATGTTTTGATCTTTGTCACCAAAGTAAGATTCTGTGGTCTGAGTTTTTTTATTATGCTGCCTGCTAATTTTCCCAGCCAATTACTTGATTTTTGACCTCTTTGTCTCCACTGCTTCTAGAGTGGAGAATGCTCTGTCCTGAGCTTCAGGGGTTTTGCACAGCTGTTTTCGGAGCTACTTGTAGGCACCTGTAAATTTTCAGTTCTTCTGAGGTTGTATGATCCAAAGAGACATATTTACTCCTCTACTGGCCTGTGCTCTAGCCTGTGATTGACCTTAAGCACTCTTTTCTGCCTTGGAACTACTAGGAAGACTCCCTCTCCACAGCTACCACAAGCTCCATCACACCAGTGCTCCTCCTGACTGCAGGACTGCCAACCAGGACTGTGATTCAGATCCAAGCAGGGCAAAGCAAGAGAATCTTGCCTCAGAGCGAGGAAAGAGATCACTGCACTCCCCCTCTGATCAGCCATTTGGTCCCCCTCTCCCCCCCACCAGTGTCTGTGGCCCTGGAGCTCTGGAAGCAATTGCTCTGCCACTGCAATTGCTGCAGCCACCTCTGCTGCCACTGCCAGGGCTGGGGCTAGACCATGCCCTTCTCTTAACCAGGCCCAACAGACTTTTAGGTAGATGCTACTTGTTTTAGGTAGATGCTACTTATCATTTTAAGGAAAGACTCCATTTGTTCCTATACTCTCTAATGTTTTTAATAGGAATGGGTGTTGTATTTTGTCAAAAGCGGTTTCTGCATCTATTGAGATAATCATGTAGTTTCTGTGACTGTTTTTGTTGATATGGTCAATTATGCTGATATTTTCCTAATACTGAACCATCCTTGTATTCTTGGTATAAATCCTAACTGGTCATAGTGTATTATTCTTGTGACAACTTGCTGTAATCTTTTTTGCTAATACTTTATTTAAAATTTTTGCATCTATATTCATTAGGGAAATTTGTCTATAATTTTCTTTCTTTATTTTGGCTCTTCCCAATTTAGGTATCACTATTATATTTGCATCATAAAAAAGAATTTAGTAGGACTCATTCTTTGCCTATATTCCAAAATAGTTCATTTTAATTAATTGTTCTTTAAATGTTTGATAGAAGTCACTTATAAAGCCATCTGGGTCTGGAGATTTTTTCCTAGGGAGTTCATATCTTGTTCAATTTCTTTTTCTGAAATGGGGTTAAGTATTTTATTTTCTCTTCTGTTAATCTGGACAATTTATATTTTTGTAAATATTCATCCATTTCAGTAAGATTATCAAATTTATTGGCATACAGTTGCTCCTACTTATAGCTTTAATTTCCTCTTCATTGGTGGTGAGTTAACCCTTTTCATTTTTGATACTGGTGAAAAGCTACCTTAATTAAAGATAGGTAAGAAAAGTAATTGGGGTAGCTAGGTGGTGGACTGGATGGAGTACCAGGCCTGGCAACAGGAGGATCTCAGTTCAAATTTGATCTTTGACTGTGCTAGCTGTATGACCTTAGGCAAATCACATAACCCTGTTTGCCTCAGTTTCTTCATTTGTAAATTGACCGGGAGAAGGAAATGTCAAACCTCTCTATTATCTCTGCCAAGAAAACTCCAAATGGGGTCACAAAGAGTTGGGGACACAACTAAAACAACTTAACATCAAGAAAAAAAAATTAGTGATTACTAATGGCTAATTCGAATTAATGAAATTTCAAGAGTGACTTTGGCATGGAGAGTAGAAAGAAAACCAGAATTTGATTCGGGAGATCAGAGTTCAAATCCTGGTTCTGATGCTTACTTTGTTTGTATATGACAAAGTTATTAATTTCTCTCAGTCATAGATTCTTTGTTCTTTGCAACTTATAACAATTATACTAATTACTTCACAGAAGCCATACTTTTCACAGTATCGCTGTGAGGAAATGGTGTATTTTCAAATATGAATTAATGTTACTATTCCTAGGAATTTAAAGTACTTCCCATGTTCATATGCAGATTCTTAGAGGGAAGGCAAAGCCAGATAACTTAAATTTGATTATTATTCCCATTTTACAAATCTAAATATGGTAAATTTTCATAAAATCTGAGTAGAAAAACAAAAGTATGATTATACCTTTCCATTTTTTTTTCACTTCCAAATTGGGGCTATTTTGTCATCATTATATGAATTAATTTAATTTAATTAATTTTTAAATTGAGTAAGTTAATCAATTAAATTTTTTGAATTACCTTAATGACTTAAATATCAGACCAACTAATTTATTCTTTTGGATCAATAAACTAATCCCCATGCAAGTTGAGAGGATTGGGTAAACGTAATTTGGCTAAAGATTAAGGAAAGTCAGCGTGTTTATTATTATTATTATTTCACACACAAAAAAATATTCTATTTATCATGCATTTTTCCCTTCAAATTCCCCTCACATACCTCAAAGGAAAATGTAATTTTCTGATATGATTTATTTCTTACAACTTCTATACTGTGTTTTCTCAAAAATAGCCACTTGTTGCCAGCCAGGGCCTAGCTAAAGAAGCTTAACAAGGCCAAGGTCTCCTGCTCTATTGAGGCTATCTTCAGTGGTCCTGATCTATATGATCTTTCTGACATCATGATTGTCTTGGAGAACAAAGGCCAAATGACATCAACAGCTAATGAAGAATTAAAATAATAGCTGGCAGTTATAGATTGCTTTAAGTTGTCTAAAACACATTTTATACTAGGTCATTGATAATAGTACATATCTCACCACAGTCCCATCAAGCAATTGCTATTATTTTATAAATAAAGAAATTGAGGTTGAGATGTTAAATAACTTGCCTAGAGTTATCCAGCTAATAGCGTACTTGTTTCAGACTAGAGTTGAACCTCTTTAAAGAAGATGAGAGTTAAATATTTGGAGCTGAAAAAGAGGAAGGGAGTGGATGGGAGAACTAATCAGGAACTACTTCTTTTGTCTATTTTTGCTGTCACCTTACCTGCATCCCTTGCTTCTTTGGCCCTTCTGTCCTTCTCCTCCTCCTGGGGGAGGGCTACCCATCTGTCAGCAGCCCCACGATGTCTACAGTCTCCAATGGGGACCTAAAGGATGAACTAGAGCTGTTGATTTTCCTTCTCCTAAATCTCCAAAGTTGAAATCTTAAAGGAAAATAAATTTTAAATTTAAACATCTTTTAATCTCTTTGCAAATGATATCTCTTTTGGCTTTCTATCGAAAACACACATAACACACAAAATAATATTTTTAAGGTTCCCTTAAAAACAACTTGACTGCTAAAAATCAGAGAAATATTATAAGTCTTGGATTTCAATTTAATTACCCTACCTACTTCTTTGGGTTTCAGAGAGGAAAATTCATTGTAAGCCTTAATATGCTACACAAATGTGTGCTATAATTATTTCTCAAAATAATGTTACTGTGTAACTATGGATATGTATCCTTTCTTTAAGTAAATGAGAGCAAAAAATCTCACTGATTTAAGAATGGTGCGAAACTAAACTAAAGTAATATCTAACACATAATGGTTAGTATGTACTAGGCACTATGTGTTATGGTAATTAAGGTGGGATTTTTTTTTTTTTTACTGTTTTCCCTTTTGGAGCACTGAAGTAATCAAGTGCCTTTGATGAGTCTAGCCTTTGCTTCTTTGATTGAATCAAGAGTTTTTTACCTGCCTAAGAAACAAGAAAGCCTAGTTCACATAGGTTTGAATCATATGGTTGCGATGCCCTTGACCCTGAACAGGGTATATAAACTCAGAGGTTAGCATTTTGTTTGGTGCTCTCACTCACTGAACAGTGTCTTGTGATTTGACCATATGAGACTCTGGGTAGCTGCTAGAGCTCTCTGACTTTGAAAACCCAGATGTTGGTGTCTCTCTCTCTGGTAACTATGTAATTCTTTGATCAGGCAGTAAGAGGCCTGTCTATTGATAACTTTGTATGTTTGCTGTGTTTATACTGTCTCTTTTTGTAATTTCTGTTTGCATTTGCTCTGAAGTTCAGGGTGCTGGCTTTTCCCCCTGAACTAAGTGAATGATACATGTATATTTGATTAAAGTGAGATTGTCTACCCCTTAAAGTTGCTTTCCTTAGAAAAGTAGATCAAAGAACATGTGCTAGCAGTCTTCCTGTGTGCTGGTGTTGTTGGTCTTACACAGCCACAGTAGCATCAAGCAGCATTGTTGTTATACTGTGGTAAATACTTTTCAAATATTATCTCATTTGATCCTCACAACAACCATTGGAGGCAGGTACTGTTATAGTCCCCATTTTACAGAGGAAGAAAATGAGGCAAACATAGGTTTAGTGCAGGGTCACACAGCTAGTGTCTGAGGCTTTTAACTTAGGTCTTCTTGACTCCAGCATTATATCCCCAATCCTTATACTCTGCCTACATTCCCCCCATGTCTTTCACCATTTAAAAAAAAAATTAGGAGGAAAAAAGATGTTATCCAAATGAATGGGCTAGGCTAATAAAACAAATCTAATAGAATATTGTAATATTTAATATGGAAAAGATCATAACAATAATCTAGTCTGATGGGGTACGGGCTCTGGGGACCCCCTTGAACTTTCCTTGAATCTTCACACTTGACTTGGTGTTCACCTGAGGCTATAAGCCTTTCATTATTACTATGATGCTTTCAATGAGGACAAACATGGCTTCAAGGTCACCTACCTCACTGATGGTAAATTCCTCAACTTGAAAAGGCTACAAGAGAAGACCAAAGTGGATGGAGTATTGGTGCATGATTTTCTGTTTGCATACTCAATGATGATTGTGCACACAATATAGGCTCTGAAGTTGAGATGCAACAAAGTATGGATCATTTTTGTGCTGCTTGTGCTAATTTTGGTTTAACAATTAATACCAAGAAAACATAGGTGCTCCATCAGCCACCACAACACTATCCATACATGAAACCATCAGTTATAGCAAATGGAGAAGTTTTGAATGCTGTGGATAGGTTTACTTACCTTGGTAGTGTACTTTCCAGGGATGTACACATTGATAATGAGGTTGATGCACTCATTACCAGAGCTAGCTCAGTGTTTGGGAGGCTCTGAAAAAAAGTATGGGAGAGAAGGGGTACTGAAGGTCTACAGAGCTGCAGTGCCCACCTCATTGTTGTATGCCTGTGAAACCTGGACAGTCTATCAGCACCATGACAGGAAACTGAATCACTTCCATTTGGATTGTCTTAGGAAGATTCTGAAGATTACCTGACAGGATAAAGTGCCAGACACTGCGGTCCTTACTCGAACTAAACTGCCAAGCATTAAAACTCTGCTTCAGAGAGCGCAACTCGGATGGGCTGGCCACATTATTTGAATGCAAAATGTAGGCTTGCCAAAAAGGCTTTTTTATGGAGAACTCACACAGGACAAGCATTGACTTGGCTGTCAGAAGAAGCCATACCAGGACACTCTCGAGGTCTCTCTTAAGACCTTTGGAATTGATTGTGTGACATGGGAGACACTGGCACAGGACCATTCATCATGGCATGCCCACATCAGAGAAGGTGCTAAGCTCTATGAGCAAAGCAGAATTTAAACATCTCGAAAGAAATGCAGGATGTGCAAATTTAGAGTATCTACCTCAAATGTTCATAGGGACTGTTTGTGCCCAATTTGTGGTAGAGCTCCTCTTGTCCTGATCAGCCACAGTAGAATATATTGAAACTTGACTCTAGCATAGCATATCATTTTGGTTCTCCTTGAGAACAAGCACAGCAACCAACCAAGCCTACCTATCAGTTATCATTAACCTAGCCTAGCCCTCCCTCACCTGTTATCTCTGGATAGCCTTTGGCTACTTCCCACCCTTAATCCCATTCTCTTGGTTCCTGTAGTCCAACCTGTAGTCACCCCAGCCTACTGGCCACTCCCATCAAGGTCTTCCCTAGACCCCTCCCACAGTCACCCCAGACTACTTGGCCAACTCTAGATCCCTTCCACAGTCTTCTGTATAAAAGATCCATCTTTTTTCCACAAAAGTGCTCAGGTTTGATCTGGCCTGCTTATATTATTGTTACAAATGTTCAGATGCCTTAAGAGTCTACCCAATATGGCAGATCTTTAATTAACTTTGTTTATTTTGGCTGAAAGAAGGCTTGAGTCAAATTCATTGAGGCAGGACCCACGTGTCATTATTTTGGGGTCCAAGCACCCCTACACATCAACATAATCCAATCCACTCATTTTGCAAATAGCAAACTGAGGTTCAGAGAGAGAAGAGTGATACCTAAAGTCTTATAGTTTATTAGTGGCAGGCTTGAACTAGAATCCAGGTTTCTGGAATCTATGTTCAATGTTCTTTCAGAAGAATCTTCTATCCAATATTCCTGTAGAAAAACTAAAATGTATGATAGCGCTTTGGTTACAGTGCCTCAGTCAGAATGCTATGGTTGTTTTAGGTTGGGCCATTGTCATGTTAGATTTGTACACAAAAAGTTCATAATGTAAGTATAAATATATTTTTTATCCACTTAAGCCCACTGTCATTCTCAATCCACCATGGAAAGACCTCCTAACTCCCCTAATATTTTGATTAAGCAGAGTAGATGTCTTATAACTTGTGTCTTATCACTGACAGCTTAGCATTATAACCAAGGAAATGAACTTGAAACTCTGATAAACTTAGAAGAGGTGCTTAGCAATGAGCATTTGTGACCTTTGTCCCACATTCATGTCATCTCATGTCCTGTATCCCTGCTTCTCTGTTTCTGTTCTACCCAGTTATCCTCTAACTTATTTTGAGAGGTGTGAGTGCAGTTCAGGCATAGTTTCACTTCCTCCATGAACCCAGTTCACAATGATTTTCCCTTCCTTAACCATTTATTTTGCTCACTTATGTTTTGTAGCATAGATCTGAGTGCTTACCATGAATCATAAAATGTCAGATTTTGAAGGAAACACAGAGTCCCATTCAGTGCCTGCTAAAGAAAGAATTGTCTCTACAATAACCCTAACAAATATACGTACCTCTCTGTCTCATCTTCTATCTTTCTTTCTTTCTTTCTGTCTCTCCTTTATATGTATATGTATGCATCTTTAATTTAAAAAAAAAGACATCAAACTGATAGGGGAAGACCCTTAGGGTTGCTGGCCAAAAGAGAAACAGTTACTATTTACATTCACTCTGAGCCAGGAGGACCCAAAAATAACCTTTAAGTGGTGCTTGGGCAGGGCAGGGTCTTACCAGAGTGAATTGGGTTTAAGGCTTGGTCTTCGAGAAAAAAAATCTAGCCAGTAAATCCCAAGTTAACTAGGTTTTCTCCATCAAAATTTACCTTCCTTTGGGCAGAACACCCTCAGGTAAAAGCATAATATCCTAGAACAGCAGAGGAGAGGAGAGGATGAGCTGATTGCCCAAGTGGAACTGGCCAGCTGGGTCCCTATTCTGGCAGCTTAGACTACTTACAAGTTGTGGTTTGTCCTTCTTAAACAGGTCTATTCGCTAAACGGGTATTGCCTTACTCAAAATGAGAACTTGAAAAGACCTTGCCTTAAAAAGGCCAAGGTCTCCAATTGCATCCTGGACCATCACCAGTTGTCCGGATAGATATCTGGTCACTGGACACAGGTGGCTCCAGAGGAGAAAGTGAGGCTGTTGACTTTGCACAACCCTCCCTCACTAAAATCCAATTTAATTACAAGTCATGTTATCTTCTTTCTGATGTCATGGTCTTCTTCGAGAACAAAGGACAAACCACACAACATGCATGCATCTATGTGCATGTAGAAAAACACAGAGATTGTGTATGTATACTTACATATATGCACATATGTACATGTATTTTCTCTTGAGATATCCTCTAGAGCTGATGGGTTATTTGAGTGACCAGAGACAGTTTTCCAAAGTTAGAACCACCCAATTTGGCAGAAAGGTATTTTTTAGGCTAAACATACTGTGACAGAATGACCAACAACTGAACAAGAGGAATAAGCATTCTACAATTATATTTGACTTGTTGAATCCAGATGGATCAATGTACGTTTATTAAGTGTCCAGCACTATGCTTTTAACTGAAAAAATTAGAATGAAGTAGAAGCTTGTTCCAAAGTCACTATCAATCCAGCTGAAGATTCAATGCATATTTACAGAGAGAGCTAGAGAATAGTGTCATTCATTTTATATTGTAACCGGAGGGAGGTCTCCAATGGAGCCCTATAGGCTTCTGTGCTCTTTGGCATTCTTATCAATGATTTGGATGAAATAATTTTATGAATTATTTGATTAATATTTATCTCATGAGTATAAATAACATGGAATTAGAAGAATTAACCAATACATTGGCTGATAGAACTTGGAATAAAAAAAAATTAAATCATGACATATCAGATATAATAAAGGAAATGAATATGGATGAATCTCAAGTTGTATACTTGGAATAACCAACCAACTAGTTAGATGAGTTGTTTTTTTTTTTCTTCCTGGAATTAGTAATCGAAGTAAGTACAGGAAATAGACACGTAGAGATGAAAAATGAGGGATGTGGACATGGAAATGAGAGATTTTAACAAGAATGAGACCAGATTGTTAAATACAGAAAGGAAATCCATGTTTTTTTCCATATGTTATGAGGTAACTCAGGTTTGTTACTGTCTGCCCTTTTTTACGATAGAGATGATTTTTTCTCTCATTGCTTACCTTGTAAAAACTTGTAACCCATTTCTGAGCAGTTTTATTTTCTCTTTTTACATTACCTCAGAGACAATAAAGCAATGACTTAATATTTTTACCCTACATTTGGTGGGTTAAAATTCGTCAAAGGAATTTGTGATTCATCCTATGAAATGCTTAAGGGATTGGGAAGTTTTGTCCAATCTGTTCCCTATCTCCCTATTCATCCTTTACTCCAAGCATGAAGGGCAGCATAAATTCTTTGATGATTGTGAGGATGAGAAGGTCAAGTTTATTCTTTTGAAAAATAAATCAAAACAAAACTTTAGAATGAAAAGATTTTCACTGATATTAGAAGAGTAATGATAGTTATCACTGAGTTTAAAAGACTCTTTGGGTAGAAATTTGTGATTCCCTATCTAGAGCTCAATTAGATTCTCGTACAGAACCCTTGGAAAGTACCTAATAATTTGCCCTTCCCCCCTTTCCTGGCATACTAAATATAATTTGTCATTACTTCCCACTTTATTTGTCTTCAGCAGCTGTGTCTATCATATTTTCTGATAATGCCAGGCTTATTAAATCATCATACAAGTGCAACCCCTACTGAACCAAATCTGCTGAATAAAAGACTCCAGGTCCTTTCATATAAATGCTATGAATTGATAATGACTTTACAGTTACCCACAGTCACCTCCTTGGTTCAATTACAGCTTAATAATATGGCTAAAGAGCACGTCTCTAATTTCAACTAATTAGTACGATGAGGTGTAAAAGCTTTTTAAAAATTGACTGTGAGGTATAGTACAAACTTCATAGCTGAAAAGGGCTTTTGAAAAGGAATTGCTGTATTGTTTTCTTAATTTCGCCTTTTTAAAGCTATCGTCTTCATTCAAAATCCTTCAGAAGTCTATAGCTAATGTGTACAGTACAATACATTAATCACAAAGACAATCATCTATAACAAGATTTCTCTTTCAGATAAGCTTAGATTAAAGTTGGGAAAATCCATTTGTCAGGCAAGTTGTGGCTGGTAAAAATAGGATATCAATAGGCAGAAAAGCAAAGAAGGATACATATAAATCCGACTGTGAACAGACCTGGAGAAGTTAGAAGGAGCTCAGTAGTTGTTATCTGATACAGATACAAAATGCCAAAGTGAGAAGAAAGCGACAGAAGCATGATCAAGAGGTTATGAGACAAAGAAGCTTTAAGAGTTGCTATTTCCTATTTAACAAAATAGCTCTCTTTCTTCTATCATATCCCCAAAGTTTACCTCTTCTGGTCAATCTTCTCTTGAACCACTAGGACTTCTGCAGGTGGGTACTGTCAGAACTCTGAAATCGCTTGCAACTACTGGCCCCTAAGCATTGTCAGAGCCATCTAATTGAGCCTGCAAACCTCAGAACTGCCTCTTCTCAGCAGGCTTTGAATATCGGAATGATGTCAGACCATTAGAAAAGAAACTTCTCTGGGGGGATGAGGAGAGTGAAAAATTCTAGGGACATACCATGAGTATGGGGAATTCCAGGGTTTAGTCACATAATTTAGGAAGGAAATGTAGATCAGTTGTTGTATGCTGTTATTTGCTTTTTGCCCTTTAATAGCCTCTTCCTGCTTACAGGGGACCCTTCCTTCCTGCAAGGGACAGAGAAAAACATCAGTCATTCCATCACTAGCATATATCCTCACTTGGCCTTGTTTGGCCTACAGGAGATGAAGCAAAACACTATTGCTTGCTGATCTTTCCACTGGTGTTTTTGTCTGGTCTGGTCTGGTCTGGTCTGCCTGCCTCAACAAAGAAAAATATTCCATCCACTCCACAAACTGTAACTCTTGCCCAAGCTGTCTTCTGGTCTGAGAAAACTCTATAATGAATCCATAGTCCTAATGATATTTATTACCTACTTAAATTCATGCCTCAATGTTTGATAAACTGACATCTCATCATACCTTCCCAATCTCACCCAGTGATTCTGAACCCCTAGTTATCATTATTCAACACTTGCTCTCTGTCCCCCTCCTCCCGTATTCCCATCCCCCTCAACCTAGCCTATCCCTACAATGTCTCAGTCTAAAGCTACCCACTGCTTTCAAGTTGATCTCTGAAATGTCTTCTCCATAGCTAATAAACTTGATTAGATCTTAAAACTTCTTTTCTCACTCCTTCCATCTTATGTTTCTCACTAGAGTTGCCTCCCTCTTGGTGGCTTAGCCTACATAGACACCCTTTCCAGCACTGGTTGCACTTTTTCTCCTACCCTTTGTCTCCCTGAAGGTGAGAGAAGTTGTAATACTCTATGCTCCTCGTTGCCACTTCTAAGCTCACCCTTTACCACCATCACTCTCTTCCTTTGCAGTTCACTCAATCTATATTTACCACTCAATCAAAATTCTGGAAGCTTTTGTCTACTGACCTCAGACATCCCTCTTCTTTCCTAAATGAATTCGTTGCCTGGTTCACAGTCTTTCTCTCCTCCCCAACTTTCGCCTTCATGCTAGGGGATGTCAAGACCCAAAGGTAAGGGTATGATATCCTGTGTTGACAGAGGGAAAAGGAAGAAAGAAACAAAGAAATAAAGAAAAGGAAGGAGGGAAGGATGGACGGAAGGAAGGAAGGAAGGAAGGAAGGAAGGAAGGAAGGAAGGAAGGAAGGAAGGAAGGAAGGAAGGAAGCCATATTGCCAAACTGGAAGTTGGGCACTGAATGGGCATTGCTTCAGTTGAACTGAGACCTGTTAAAGACCTTGAAAAGGCCAAGGTCCCCCACTGAATCCAGGCCATCTCCAGTCATCCTGATCTTTATCTGGCCACTGGACCCAGATGGCTCAGGAGGAGAAAGTGAGGCTGCTAACTTTGTATAATCCCCCCTCACTTTAATCTAATTCACATATATGTCATGGCATCACCTCCCTGATGTCATTTGTGGTCTTCTTTGAGAATTAAGGACAAATAGCAGGGGATTTCAACATATTTATAGATATTCTCTCTAATACCCTAACCTCCCACTTCTGTAATTTGCTAATTTTCTATGACCCACTCCTCCACCCCACCTCAACTACACAGAAAAATTAGACATACCTTTGATCTTTCCATCACCCATACATGTTCCACATTCACATTCATATTAAGTCCTAAATTCATCTACTTGATCACAACTGTGCCTTCTCTTTTGCCTTATAAGCTCTTACTTTTATTCATTATTCTTGTGACCTCCAACCCTTCCACCCTTCACAATTTTCTCAGTTCATTGCCCTTGGATTGGTTAAACTCTCCTTCTTTCCCCTTGGTGAACTATACACTGTCCTCCTCTCTTGAGTCTCTTATCTCCTTATCCTATCACCAAGCTTGTGCTGCCAAGTTTCAGCCATAAATTACTTTCACCATCCACTGCCTTTGATCCTACTCATGTGATTCTTAAGTTATATAAAATAAACTGGGCTCTTACTAGCATGACAATTTTTCCATACCTCCTAAATTGAGTCTCTATCCTGCTCACCAAAGTGGCTTTTCTAAATGTTCTCATCTGCCCTCAAAACTCCCATAAATCCCCTTTCCCCCATTTTCTCACCTTCTTTCATCTCCTCTTCATCTTATATCCCTCAAGAGCCTCTTGTGACTATGTCCTCTTTTACCCATCTCACCCGAAGTGGCGGTTGTTCTCCTTGCCAATGTAGTGATCCCTTTTGTATGTAAAAAATGATCCCATTCAGACGTGGGAAAATTGAGACACTAATGCACTGTTACTGAAGTTGTATACTGATTCAACCACTCTGGAGAGCAATTTGGAACTATGCTCAAAATGTTATAAAACTATGGATATACTTTGGTTAAGTAATATTACTACTAGGTCTTTATCCCAAAGAGATAAAAAAAGGGAAAAGAACCTTTATGTAAAAAAAATATTTATAACAGATTTTTTAGAATTGAAAATCAAGGGGATGTCTATCAATTGAAAAATGGCTGAACAAGTCGTTCTATATAATTCTCATGGAATACTATTGTGCTGTAAGAAATGATGAAAAGGATGCTCTCAGAAAAACCTTTAAAGACTTACATGAATTAATGCAGAGTGAAATGAGCAGAAGTAGGAAAACATTATATATAGCAACAGCAATATTCTATGATTATCAACTTTTAATGACTTAGCTGTTTTCAGCAATACAGTGATCTAAGACATTTCTGACAGACATGATGAAAAATGCTGTCTATCTCCAGAGGACGAACTGATGGAGTCTGCATACAGATTCAAGCATATCTTTTCTTTACTTTATTTTTCTTGTGGTTTGTGTATGTGTGAGTGTACGTGTGTGTGTGTGTTCCTTCACAGCATGACTCACGTGGAAATATGTTTTGCATGACTGTACATGTATAACCTATATAAGATTGCTTGCCTTCTCAATGAAGGGGGATAGGGAGGGAGAGAAAGAATTTGGAACTCAAAATTTGTTTTAAAGAATGAATGTTAAAAAAGAAGAGAAATATGGGATGATAGCAGGTGAGGATGGATGGGTCAAGTGAGGGTTTTTTGTTTTTGTTTTTGAGGATGAGGCATGGGGGTGTGTGAGTGTGTAGGCAGTAGAGAAGCAGTCAGTAGATTGGGCTATATTGAAGATAAATAAGAGTGGGATAATAGAGGGGGAAATGTGCTGGAGGAGATGAGATTAAATGGTATCTTTTTTTTTTTTTAAATTAATGCCTTGAAAAGGCATTCAACACTCAGTGCCTCCACATCCTTTCCTTTTACTGTCTCAAACTCACTGTAATTTGGCTCCTGCCCTCATCATTCAACTGAAAATGCTTTTTTCTAAAATTACTAATGATGTCTTAATTGTCAAATTTAATGACCTTGTCTTAATACTCATCCTTCTACACCTCCCTGTAGTATTTTCATTGCTAATTATCTGCCTTTTTTGATACTCGTTTTCCTCTAGATGTATTTGACAATACTCTGTCTTGGTTGTCCTCCTGAATATTCGACTAGTCCTTCTTAGTCTTCTTTGCTGGATCTTCATTCATATCATGCCCAGTCTTTCCTCCCCAACTTTTACCTTCATGCTAGCGGATTTCAAGACCCACAAGTAAGTGATATCCTATGTTCACAGAGGGAAAGTGGAGAAAGAAAGGAAGAAAGAAAGGAAAAAGAAAGAAGAGAAGGAAGGAAAGAAGGAAGGAAGAAAGAAAGGAAGAAAGAGCTCCATCCTGAACTTTCTTTTCTTTTCTTTCTATATCATTCCACTTGTTAATCTTATCAACTCCCATGGATTCAACTATCATCTCTATGCTGATAATTATTGCATCTATTCAATCAGCTATACTCTCTCTTCTTACCTCCAGCCTCACATTTCCTATTATATTTCAGAAATCTTGAACTGGATGATCAGTAGATGTCTGAAGTTCAACATGTCTAAAGCTGAACCTATCATACCTCTCTCAAAACCCTACCCCCTTTCCTAACTTCCCTGTTACTGTTGAGAGTATCACCATTATTGCAGTAATCCAGGATTGCAACCTAAGTGTCATCCTCAACTCCTCACTTTCACCTTCCTCCACACCATCTAATCTGTTACTAACTCCTATCAATTTTACTTTTATACAATTTCTTGTATATTTCCTTTTTTGTTCTCTGACTTGCAACTACCCTGATGCAGTCCCTTATCACTTCATAGTGATATCACTTCTCTGCCTCAAGTCTCTCCCTATTTCAATCTATCTTTCACTCAGCTGTGAAAATGACCTTCACAAAAACATAGGTCTTACCATGTCACACAGTCCCATTCAGTAAACTCCAGGGTCTCCCTAACAACCCTAAGATCAAATACAAGATCCTCTGATTCTCATTCAAAGCCTTCTGATTGGCTTTCAAAGCCCTTTATAACATAAAATGATCTTCTCCTTCCTTTTTAATCTTCTTAAACTTTACTCAACTCCAAGTACTATGCAGTGACATTGGTCTTGTTGCTCCATATCCTGATTTTCTGCACAGTCACTGTCTGTCTACCCATGTCCAAAATTCATTTCTTCCCAACTCTCTTTCCTGGCTTTTCTGACTTCATTTAAGTCTTAAGCTTTCAAAGTTCTGTTTTTATAGTAAGCTTTTCCTTCCCCGCTTAATGCTAGTACCTTTCCTCTGTTACTTGTCTCAGATTTGTTATGTATATATCTTGTTTCTGTGCAATTGTTTGTATGTCGTCTCCTTCATTGGACTGTAAGATATTTGAAAGCAGGAACTATCTTTCACTTTTCTTTCTATTTCCAATACTTAATCATTATATCTGGCACATGATTGATTTAAACAGAGATTATTATTGTATTTGGGGGGCAGGAGGTCTGTGAACTTGAATGTGAAAAAAGTTACATCATTATTTTCATTCATCTCTAACTGGAATTTATTTTTCTTTCAATTATGAATGTAGACAATATACTATAGTAAGCTTTATTAGACTGCTGAAAGGGTCTATGATAAGTCAAGTCAAATCAATGAGAATTTATAAGTGCCTACTATGTAGCAGGCACTATGCTAAGTGCTATAAATATAAAGACAGGCAAAACCAGACACTGCCCTCAAGAAGTTTACAATCTAATGGGGGAAGACAGCATGCAAATAACTATGTGAAAATAAGATATATACAAGAAAAAAATAAAAGTAATTTCAAAGGAAAGGTACTAGAATCAAGGGGGATTGGGAGAGGCTTCTTGAAGGAGAAATTTTAGCTAAGATTTGAAGGAAGGTAGGGAAGTTGGGAGGCAGAGATGAGGAGGGAGAACCTTCTAGATATGAGAACCATCAGTAAAAATGCTTGGAGTCTGGAGATGGAGTGACTTGTTTGAGGAATTGTAAGGAAGCTAGTGTCACTGGTCAAGAATCCTTGATTTAGAAAGAATAGAAACTGGGGTCAAGAAGACAAGAAAAGAAAAAGTCAAGTTTATCCAAATGAGAGGGGATGTAGTGAGATCACAGTTTAACATCTGGACCATTGGAGTGCTGTATTTCTATCCGCAGAATGTTAAAGGAACTGGAAGAAAATTTTCATCACAATGGGTCAAAATTCAGAGAAAGGTCCCAAGAAAAGAAGGTTAAAGCAGTAAGTATTCATTAAATACCTGTTATATGTCAGGCACTGTGGTAAGGGCTTTGCATATATTTATGTCTTGGGTTAAATTGATAAGAATAACACTGCAGGAGAAAGTGCAAGTTAATTGATTTCTAAACTAATGAAAGTCATTGGGATAATAGATTCATTGATAAAGAAGAAATGTCTAATGCTAGAGTAACAACACTGATAGAAGTAGTAGAAGTTCAGGAAGAAAATATGGGTCCAGACCCTAGCTCTGATTCTTACTTATTAGCTGTATGACCATGGGTATATAATTAAACTTTCTGATAGTTATTGTGAAAAAAGTGTATGCATGTTTTAAACTATAAAAAATGCATAAATAAAAGGTGTTTTTAGAATGGTAGCAATAGGAACAAAGAGGCAATGGATGCAAAGACACTGTAAAAGGAAAGATAATTGAGATAAAAAAGACAAGATTATGCAAAGTTAAATGGAGAATTAGATTTTATTAAATTAAATTAATTATGTGATTCAAATAGTCCATTGACAATTCAAAGTAAAAATTCCCGTGATTTTATTGCAGCTCCTCAATTTTTCTAATATATAGAAAAACAGAGGTGGAGCTGGAGGAACGAGGATACAAAAGGAAAGGCCTGAGTTTATATGTCTATAAAAATAATGGAAAAAAAATAAACCATAGTCCTGCATTTGAGCTGAATGTGAAGCCAGGCTTCTTTTATTCATCAACATATTTTATCTGTCAATAACTTTGTTTCTCTTTGGGATCACAGGCCATGCCAGACTTATTTTTATTCTAGAAGAGAATTATGAAATCTCAATATCTAAAGATATTATCATGTTCTTATGATTATGTTATGCTTCCCTGGCACTAATGATAAAATAAGAATCTTTTTAACTCTTCTAATAACCTTTGCTACAGTCAACTTCTCATCTCTTTCATTCAACCACAATATTTCTGGTCTTTAATTTATAGTGAATTGTTTTCCACAAGATTCATGAGATCAAACTCCTATTGAGTATCCTGTTAATCCTTTATTTACCTAACAGATAAAACGTGGTTAGCATTTCATTTCCCTCTATCCTTTCCCTTTGGCTGTTCCTTTAGCTAATAATTTCTAAACCATTATTCTTGACCTCTTCATGACTTCTTTAAACAAGAAGCCATTGATAATTGCAAAAGAAGAAAGGCCCACCCAGAAACTATAGGAACACAATAACAAAACACTTTTCACACAAATAAGGTCAGAACTAATTAATTGGAAAAACATCATTTGCTCATGGAATTTAGTTGTTTAGTGTCGTACCAATTACGCTACCAAAAATTATTCTATAGAGCTAGAAAAAATAATAACCAAATTCACCCGGAAGAGCAAAAGGTCCAGAATATCAAGGGAATTAATGAAAAGAAATGCTAGGGAAGATGGCCTAGCCATACCAGATCTCAAACTGTATTACAAAGCAGCTTGGTATTGTCTAAGAAATAGTGGTAGATCAGTGGAATAGGTTAGGTACACAAGGAACAGTAGTCAATGACTATAGTAACCTACTGTTTGATAAACTCAAAGACTCCAGCTTCTGAGATAAAAACTTACTACTTGACAAAACTTCTGGGAAAACTGGAAAATAGTGTGGCAGAAACTGGGCATAGACCAATATCTCACACCATATATCAAAATAAAGTCAAAATGAGTTCATGATTTAGATATAAATGCTAATACTATAAGCAATCTGAGAAAGCAAGGAATAGTTTACTTGTCAGATTTATGGAGAAAGGAAGAATTTATGACCAAACAAGAAACAGAGAACATTACAAAATGCAAAATGGATAATTTGATTACATTAAATTGAAAAGTTTTTGTACAAACAAAGCCAATGCAACCAAGATTAAGAGGCAAGCAGAAAACTGAGAAAATATTTTTACAACCAGCATCTCTGATAAAGGCCTCGTTTCTAAAATGTAGAGAGAACTGAGTCAAATTTATAAGAATACAAGTCATTCTCCAGTTGAGAAATGGTCAAAGGATATGAACAGGCAGTTTTCAGAGGAAGAAATTAAAGATATCTATAGGCATATGAAAAAATACTCTAAATCACTAATGATTAGAGAAATGTAAATCAAAACAACTCTTAGGTACCATCTCTCTCCTGTCCGATTGGCTAAAATAAACAAAACAGGAAAACGATAAATGCTGGAGAGGACTGAGTCTGAATGCAGATTGAAGCAAACTATTTGCTGTCTTTTTGGTTTCTGTTTTGTTTCTTCTTTCTCATGGTTCATTCCATTGGTTATAGTATCTTCTTTACAACTTGACTATTGTGAAAATATGTTTAGTCTGAAGGTATACGTAGAACCTATATTGGATTACATACAGTCTTGAGTGGGGAGAGGGGAGAAGATGAAGGGGAAGATAATTTGAAACTCCAAAACTTGAGGAACTGAATGTTTTAAACTAAAACTAAAACTAAATTAGTTAATTAATTTTAAAAAAAAAGAAAAATAAAAGAAAGGCCCAAAAAGCTTTTAAACAAAAAAGATTGAACTTCATTTGTTTTTGGCTTAGAGATGCATCCTACTAGGCGTTCTGTAACTTGTCAAATCCTAGTAGCCCAAGAACCCAGGCATTAAAGTGCAGATTTTTTATAGTATCTAGCATAGTTTTTTGAACATGAGTACATTCTTAATATAAATATAGATAATTATGCTTGTCCTGAAGAAGAAAAAAAATCATAGTTATCTTCAAGAAGGAAAAGTTCAAAGAATATTAGGAAACAGACTAAAAATCGTCAAGCCAAACTTCCTCATATCACCATTTATGCAACTAGCCCCAGACGGATGATAGGACTTGCCCAAAGTTTCATATGTGGTACAGCTGGGCCTAAAATTCAAGTTTAGTTTCTCTTAGAACTACCTTGGTAATCGGCAATTTTACTTCTCTCCAAAGAATTGACCCATTGAGATAAGAAGTTTTGAGTTGGACATAAGAAGAACTTCATGACAGTATAGATAGGGGATCATATTATACAAAGTGTGCTTATAATTTCCTTCTGTGATGATCTATACTAAATATATAAACACCTGTTTGGAATTTCGGTCAGTTCTGCTATAAAACGGCACATTCATTCCTAAACAAAAAACAAAACAAAACAAAAACGCTATGAAAAATACAATAAAAACCACAGGGCTTTTAGGGGGAAAAGGGTTTAGGGCACAACACTCAAAAATTTGTCAGTGAAATTAAAAAAAAAAGATAGGAACCTAATAAAAATGATAGCACAGTCCGTTATATGTTAAATGTTTAAGGAATACTTTACTACTATAATAAGAAGTAGCAGCATCTAGAGCCTCTGACTGCTGTTCACCCTGCTGGTAGAGTTGACAGGGTGTGAGAGTAGACTGATTGGCAGCAACTCTAGGATTTAAGTGACTAAAGATGGGAGGGAGGTATATGGAATGCTGGGCTATAGACCAGCCCTCCTTATTCCACAGCTTCTACTGCAGCAGAAGATATACAATGTCACTTTACCTTGAAAAACACTTGAATTTTCCTTGTGGAAGTGGGTGTTAGAAGGGTTACAATTTGTGAATTATTGTGAATCGGTGCAGATTTCTGCTTTCTCATTGTTTGAAGAAAACACACGTAAGCAAACATGAAATTCATGTTATGCTCAAATTGTTTACTAATATATCAGTCACTTTGGAACAAATTCATGTTTTCAAAACAAGAGCTAAAGTAGAACTAACTATATTTAAGGATGTGTTTCCCTGGAGGCCTGGTGTTCTGGATATTTGAAAAGCAATTTGAGGAAAGAAAATTGTTATGCTAGTAATATCTTTTCCATGTTGATTTTAAAATCAGATATTATATACAAGTAAAAATACTACGCATGGCAATTTTTTTTTCACTTTGAAAATCAGTTTAATTTCCATTCCTTTGTTCTAAAATTTTCTTTTTAAAAATTGTAATTATTTTTTTATTGGAAAACAAATATGCAACTTAGAATGGATTTGAGGTGAATTGTGCCATATGCAGATTTTTTAAAATAAGTGGCTAAACAAAGTTTAAAAAGGAAGTAATGACAGAAGAAAATGTTTTCTGGACCAGCAGTACAAAAAAAAAAACAGTGTGGCTGGATAATACACCCGTTTTGCAATAGTGCAAATTTAAGTACATATTTTTGACTGTCCATAGTGCATATAGTGTTACAACTCCACACTTCAACAACAACATGCTGACAGCTCCTAAATAAAACTATTCCTTTAAAAAAGAGATAGACATAACCCAGATGTTCCCTCGTTTGACCAACTCCATCTATGTTCAGATGTGCAGAAGGTCTTAGATATATCCAGAGTAAGCCACATGCAACATATTTTACTTGATCAATTTTCCAAAATAAAATTTCAGGACAATGATAGTAGATAAGGGGAAGAAAAACATGGAAGAATGAAGTCCTAATTACTGCACATCCATATCCTTTTGCCAACAGGGGGAAAACCTTTTACAGATAAATTACAAACAAAAAAAAGACAGTTTTGTACAAGAAATTTAACACATTCTGTACAATGTCTTCACTTTGCTGTCCTCATTTGTACAAACTGCGTAGTTTACTTGAACATCACCATTGATATCTGCTTCCCTGATCATTTCATCAACCTCTTCATCTGTTAACTTCTCTCCAAGGTTTGTCATGACATGGCAAAATTCTGCTGCACTAATACAACCATTGCCATCCTTGTCAAACACATGGAATGCTTCTCTAATTTCTTCTTCACTGTCTGTGTCTTTCATTTTTCTTGCCATCATAGTCAGAAATTCTGGTAACTCAATTGTGCCATTACCATCAGCATCTACTTCATTAATCATATCCTGTAATTCAGCTTTTGTGGGGTTCTACCCAAGTGATCTCATTACAGTTCCAAATTCCTTTGTTGTTATAGTACCATCTCCATCCTTGTCAAATAGTGAAAAGGCTTCTTTGAAGTCTGCAATCTGCATTTCTGTCAGCTGATCAGCCGTGCTGTTAATGTTATTAGTGCCCAAGTTCCTATCAAACAACCTCCCCACTCGGTGGCTGCACTTGGACTAATCCTAGAATTTTCTTGATTCTCCTCTATCTTGAGGGTATTCAGTACCCCCAGGTTCTCAGAACCAATATTTACTGTCTCTAACAATATATTTTAAGACAATAATAAAGTGCCTAATATTTGCCAGGCACTCTAGTAGGTGCAAGGAATACAAATACACAAAAAGAAATCATGCTTAATTTAAAGAAGTTATTTACCTTGAGGTCATGAGCTTTTTAATTTGTATTTTTTTTAGAAGACTGGTTTTCCTATCTTGTCTAGCCTGGAAATGCAGGAGGTACTCATGGGCACAATCTCACTACTAGTTGAGACAGGAACTCGATCTGGGCCTGTTTACCCCTCCTTAGGCAAACAGATGGTGGTCCCTTCCTAAGTGCTCATTATATTGATACAATTTAATTTGGATTCTTGAACTGTATAGTCAACTACAATTCAGCAGAACTGAGCTCAAGACATCCACAAGTCCCTATCTCCCTAGAAGTGGAATTACAGATGTGTACCACCCAGCCAGTAATAAAGCATACACACATACGCCCACCACACACATACACACACACACACACACACACACACACACACACACACACACATATCTTCTGCCTAGGTCAGAGTTTTTGTTAGCCAGTCATCAATCTTTCTTTAAGCATCAAGCAATCCGTATTTCTCAGGTACTACGCTTAAGGACTGGGGATACAAGGATGCAAAAAACAATAATCCTTGCTCTCTAAGCACATACATTCTATTGCAGAATACCTGTAAATAGCTCAGTATGTATATATATATATATGTATATATATATATATGTATATATATGACAGACTTGGAAGGGAATATATATATTATATATATATTATATATGTATATGCAAAACAATAATGCTTGCCCTCCAAGCACATACATTCTATTGTAGAATTCGTGTAAATAGCTCAGTATATATACATATATATAAATATATATGTATATATATACATATATATAAATATATATGTATATATATACATATATATATATATTTATATTTGAGACAGACTGGGAAGGGAAATAGGAAAAGAGAGAGGGACATGACCTGCAATTTCCTTGTTGGAAAGAACTCCTTGGAGAGAAACTCCCCCTTACCAATGTTCATGGGCACTTTCAACACAACCAATATTGCTAGAGACATGTAGAACACTTGCGCAGTTATACAAATCAGTGTTGTCAGATACAGGACTTGAACAACCAGGTTTTGTTTGCATTAAAGAATTTTTTCATGAAATGGACTATTCTCTATGTCACAGCACCTCAAAAAAAGAATAAGAAATAAGATAAAATTCACACTTATTGTATTTTAGAGTGGGAAGAGAAACCTTAAAAATCATCTAGTTACTCTCTTACCTTTTTTTAAACTGATGAAAAAAACTGAAACTCAGAGAAAATAAGTGAGAAATCTGAGGTCCCACCATTGGTGGGAGGGCTAGGAGGAGAATCTCAGTTTCCTGAAAGACAATCCTGTCTTCTTCCCACTTGAGCTAAGTGTCCTGCCAAGTCTGTTCTTTTAAGCTCTTGAAATCCAAAAGATAAAATTTGGTGAGCATGATTCTGTTGAAAATCTATTTTTTAAAAAGATAAATTAGCACTTAAGATTGGTCACTGCAGGCTCTAGCCAATCTTCTATCTTCTATGTTTTTTCTATAGAATACTTACGATTATTTTTTTCAAAGATGGATTTCTGAATCATAAAATCTATATGACTCTCCAAAGTATCTTACTCAGTTTTTACTTATGAAGCCATGTGCTTGGCAAATTTTTAGCACTGTCCTTTAGGAATCAGAGATACTTTTTTTTTTTCAAATCAGACAGTCTAAACTAAAAAGAAAATCTTTCTGTAGTAGGAATCAATAAAATATAATAGTTTTATATTCTAGCCTTCCCCAACAGTACATCCTACAGGATCAACGTCATTAACTAAAATCAAAGTAAAAATCAACAAATCAATGTAGACTGCAGAGCACTTGCCAAAGGGGTCTCCAAAACTGTTTACCATCTAAATGAGATCAACTGAGCCTCTATTCCTGTTGTAGCTGTGCAGCTGTTGAAAAAGGTTACTAGTGAGAAGAAACTGTATTGAAACCTAAATTGGAAAAAAAAGGAAAACCGGAGGGGATTTTAAGAGGCCATTTTATACTTGTCTTTGAGACGAGTGTATCTAAACAATGTCTGACAGATGAATGTCTTATCTTGTTATTAATGTTTTATTGAGAAACAATTTCATAATCTCCAGGAACCACCTGTTTCACTATCTGAGAGACTCTAATAGCCAAGAAATATCTAACATTGCAAAAATGTATATCTGTGTGTGTGTGTACGTGTGTGTGTCTTCACCTGTCTTAAGAATTTAGAATTTCACGCAAGTCTTAGTGTGGTCATAGGCAAAATAGGGACTTTTTTAGACTTATGGGGTGGGACATGAGGAGGTGTCTCTCATTCCATTTGGAATGGCTAATCCCAAAGACTAGGTTGGTTCTAATCATAACCATGATCCTCTTAGAATGAGTAATATTTGTAACTGTCTGCCCTTCTATTTCAATTATTTACCAAATGCTTAATTTGCTTAAGGTACTGTGCTAGAAACTAGGGGAACATACAAAGATTAAATAATACATGCCTTCTACTCCCAAGGAACTCATGAACTAGAATTCCAAAGCCTAAATTTTCCAAGAGGACAGGTCATTTTCTGTTTATTATATAGGATTAATCAGTTCTAGGAAAGTCCTGAGATGTACAGATGTAGCCCAGGGGTCTTCTGGCAATGCTATTATACTATCAGAAATCACAGTATCATACATCTCCAGTAGGGGTGTAAGAGACCTCAGAGGCCAGCTAGTCTGACTCTATTATTTTACAGATGAAGAAAGTGGGCCCCGGGGAAGTTAAGTGACTTGCATGATATCACACAGCTAGTAAGCATCAGAGATAGCATTTGAAGCCAGGACCTCTGACTCCATATCCAGTGCTCTTTCCATACTGTATCTGGAGTCAGAGGACCTGGGTTCAATTACTTTACTATCTCTGATGCTTACTACCTGTGTGATATCATGCAAGTCACTTGTTTATACATACACACCATTTTTAATTGAAGTCCATCCTACCAGTAGGAATGTTATAGATATGTACAGATACATAGAGGTTACACATGTATCTTCTCCTCTCCTCTCTTCTACTTCCTTACTCTCCAATTCTCTTCTCATCTCCCTAATTTACCCAAGCTGGAATGGGCCAGATCCTACTACTTATTGGCACAGAAGATTTAAGTGGTTCTATTTCTGACTTGGGTCAGCTTACTTCTACTCGAGGAAGTAGCCTAGTGGCCCCATATGCCTGAGTGTTCCATGTATTGGTCCCCTACGTGTTGCAGACATTCAAGTGGCTTATTTCACTACATCTCAGAGCCACTGAGTTCAAGTGGTTGTCAACTTCTCCATTAGCAAGGATTATAATCATGAGCCACTATTACATCCAGTAAGAATTAAAAATTTCCAAGGAAATCCAGGTGTTTTTTTTTCATTACATACTTCTTTCTTTCTTTTCTGAAACAAGTTCTCACTGAAGATGGGGTGGGTCTGGCCTGCCACAATTTCTTATTGCCCATTTCTCTAAAAACCTCAGAGCTGCTGGCTTGGGAAGGGAGGCAATGATACCCTTGATTCCCTTTCTATAGCAGAGTTAAAAAAAAAACTTTACTCAATTCCTAAGCTTCTAATGCCCCAGGGGTGGGCCATCTCCAGTGGTCCTAGTGAATATCAGGCCACTGGATCCAGATGGCCCTAAAGGAGAAAGTGAGCCTGGTGACCTTGCACAGCCTTCCCTCACTCAAATCAAAGTAAACTACAAGTCTTGATGACATTTCCCTCATGTCATGGTTCTCTTCCAGAACTAAGGACAAACACAACCTGTGAGGAGCTTCTCCTCTCCCTTCCCTTCTCTTCTCTTTTCCTTCTCTCCCCTCCCCTCTCCTCTCACTTTTTCATGGCCAAAGGCTGCCTCATTTACTTTAGGTTTACTGGATAGATGTCTTTCTCAAAAACCAAGCTTTAAATCCACCTCACTCTGGAGCTCACAGATTGGACAATAGGTCCCTGCCCTCCTAGCACAAAGTGAAGGTACTAAATAGTAACTGTTTCTCTTTTGGCTAGGAACCCTGAGGGTCTTCTCCTCTCAGTTCGATTTATTTATTTTTTTTAGAGTTTTTGATTAAAGGGGCCATCCCTTGATTAACTTCTTTTCTTTTTTTTAAATAATAAGTTTATATTTTTTAGTTTACAACACTCAGTTCCACAAGTTTTTGGGTTCCAAATTTTCTCTCCCTCCCTCTCTTCCCCGCTACCCCCTAAGATGGCATGTAATCCAATGTAGATTCTACATATACCTTCACATTGAACTTTTTACATGATAGTCCAGTTGTAAAGAAGAATTATAACCAATGGAATGAATCATGAGAAAGAAGAAACAAAACCAAAAAAGAAGGAAAAAAAAGGAGAGAGCAAATAGTTTGCTTCAATCTGCATTCATACTCTTTCTTTGGATGTGCATAGCTTTTTCCATCATGAGACTCTTAGAGCTGTGTTTGAACTTTGCATTTTTGAGAGGAGTCAAATCTATTAAAGGTAGTCCTTACAGATATCTTGTGTCTGTAATGGTGTAATGGTCTGCTGGTTCTGCTCCCCTCACTCAGAATCAGTTCATATAAATCTTTCCTGGTTACAATGAAATCCATCTGCTCCTCATTTCTTACAGCACAATAGGATTCCATTACATTCATATACCACAATTTGTTTAGCCATTCCCCAATTGATGGGCATCTCCTTGATTTCCAATTCTTTGCCACCACAAAAAGAGCTGATATGAATATTTTTGTACATACTAGTCCATTTCCCACTTGTGTGATTTCTTTGGGATACAGCCCTAGAAGTAGTATTGCTGGGTCAAAGGGTATGCACATTTTTATAGCCCTTTGGGCATAATTCCAAATTGCTCTCCAGAATGGCTGGATCAGTTCACAACTCTACCAACAATATAACAATGTTCCAATTTTCCCACATCCTCTCCAGCGTTTATCATTTTCCTGTTTTGTCATGTTAGCCAATCTGATAGGAGAGATGTGGTACCTAAGAATTGTTTTGATTTGCATTTTTCTAATCAATAGTGATCTAGAGCATTTTTCATATGCCTATAAATATCTGTAATATTAATTAAGGTGGGACTTTCTTACAGTTTTAAAATGATTAATTAAGTGTCTTTGATTGAGTCTTACTTGGTGCTAAATCCCAGGCTCAAACCCCTACCTACTAGGTGCTAAGCCTATGTGGGTATGAAGCCCTCAGGGTCCTAAGGGGAGTTTCTAAGACCAGAGCAAATAGTAGGAGCCTGAGTTCTGGTTCCTCAGAAGACCTTCGATGACGGCTAAAGAGTGTATAAAAAGACAGAACAGAACTATTTGTTTAGGGCTCTCATTCTTGGTGGAATGCTGATGGGAGACTCTGGGCAGCTGTAGTTAAGAGCCCTCCAGTTTGAAACCCAGATGTTCCGAATTTGTTAAACTCTGGTAACTATGCATTGAGATTTGAATCAGACAAGGTCTATCTGTTGATGTTTGTAATTTGTTTGCATTTGCTCTGAAGTTCAGGGTGCTGGCTTTTCCCCCTGAACTGAGTGAATGATATTTGTATGTTTGATTAAATTGAGATTGTTAACCCCTTAACATTGCTTTCCTTAGTAAAGCAGATCAAAAGAACTTGTGTTGGCAGCCTTCTGTGTGCTGATTGTTGTTGGTTTTATGCAACCACAGTAGCTGCTAGCAAGATTGTTACAACAATATCATTAACTTCTTCCTCTGAAAACTGCCTGTTCATCACCTTTGACTATTTCTCAATTGGGGAATGACTTGCATTCTTATAAATTTGGCTCAGTTCCCTGTATATTTTAAATATGAGGCATTTATTAGAGACACTTAACAGAGAAATTCTTAAAGATACCTATTCACTGAATGGGGGTAACCTCCCTTACAGTGAGCACCTGAAAAGGGCTTAGCCTAAAAGGGCCAGGGTCTCTCAATGCATCATGGGCCAAATCCAGGCATCCTGGTGAATATCAGGCCACTGGAACTAGATGGCTCCGGAGGAGAAAGTGAGGCTGTTGACCTTGCATAGCCCTCCCTCACTGGAATCAAAGTCAATTGCAAGTCGTGACATCATTTCCCTGATGTCATGGTCCTCTGAGAACTAAGGACAAACACTACAACCAACAATTCCCCAGGGATACCATCTCTTTATCTGAATAGTCACAATACTTTCAGTGATTCCTTCCTTACTGTGCCTCCCAGGTCCATTTTCTATGCCTTTTTGTCCTTAAAACAAATTTTGTTATTTCTAAACCCAGTGCTCTGAACTTACTTGAAAGTAAGTTTTGTTCCTGACTGTTTCTGGCTCTTTCTGACCATAGTTCTTGAAGCCATTGGCCATTTTTAATTCTGATTCATGCTTAGAAGATCCCTATGTATCCCACTGATGTCACAGTCAAGTAATTTGGGATCACTGTATCTCTCGGCTTCTTTCTCCCTGTCATATACTACAAAATGAGGGACCTACAGTCAGGGAGATCTGTGTTCAAATTCTGCCTTAGACATTTACTAGCTGCGTAACTCAGGGAAAGTTACTTAACTTCTTAGGCCCTCAATTTCCTTTATCAGTTAAATGAAGGAGTTGTTTGTACTTGATGACCTCTCAGCTTCCCTCCTGCTTTAAATCTATAATTCTTTGATTTTACAAACAAGTAGAGATCAGCTTCCACATGCCACCAACCACACACTACCTCAGCCCATGTCCCACATGGCATCTCCCTTACTTGGTGTTTTCTTTATCAGTACAAGCCTACTGTATATCCTCCTTTCCCTTGATACACTCAGAATAACCTGTGTTGTTTTAGACCTCTCATCCCCACACACTTTGAACTTCTGATTCACTAAGTTAATTTTATGAAATAATTTTGGTGACTATATTCATGATTTTTTTAAAGAATTAATTTATTATTCCTTACTAAGTCTTTTGCAATCTTATAGTCTTAAGGAGTTCACAAAAATAGCTAATGTCTTTGCAATACCTTTAAAAAATTGCTAAAGTGTTCTAAAATACATGCTATCTATATTCATCGGACTAGCTCCTGTCCTAATCTATCTTGATTTCATATTTTCCTTTGGAGAAAAAAAAGATACTTGCTTTATTTGTATGCTTGCAGCTGCCAGTCTTAGGTCTCTGCTCTTTCTTGGCACCTGGGAGTAGCTTCCTCTCTCTAGGCTGTAATGGCTTTCTTGTTCTTCTTTTGCAAGTTTCATTTAAATCTTTCTCTTGGCCTTTCTCATCTTATTCCCACAAGCTGTATTCTTTTCTCAAATTTATCCTTGGTAACATGACCTAGTTCCCTATTTGTGTTTCAGGTCTTTATTTCAGCTTTCCATTTAGCCAAGTTGGTTTCTTGCTATCCTCATTTTTCTTCCTCATTAGCACAGCTTTCTCTTGAACCCCCCAGAACTTATTCCTTAAAGAATATCTAACTCTTCTGAACTCCTTTGCCTCTCTAACTCTCTTCTCTTGGGACTCTTCCCTCTGTGCCCCCAAGTTTCAGGGAATTGACTTTATTGGAATATATTTTCTCTTTTTATGTTTTCCTTTGAAAGTCTATCAATTTGTAATTACTTTAACTAAGTTTCTTTTTTTTGCTCTAATTGGGCACAAGTCTCCTGTAATAATACAAAGAAACAGTGTCTCTATAGGAAGCCTGGGGTTTAGCAAGGCTCAGAAGCCTCATTCAAATCCAGCCCCTGCTTTCTGTCTGTACAGGTCAAACTTACCAAGCCATTCAAGTTTCCTGGAGCATTACCTAACTTTTCACTTTCATATGTCTCCTCTGTTCAATTAGGCAGTATTTGAGCCTAGTTCTTCTTGACTTCAAAGTGGACACTATCTATTTCACCATGTTGCATTCCTAAACTTAGCTATATACATGAATATGTACACATATAAATTTATATTTTTTTATCTAATTCATATAACCAATTTACAAGGCAAAGACCACATCTCATACTACTTTGAAGGCAAAACCCACATACTTTGAATGCAAAGACCATGTCATATTATGTTTCATGACACCCCTTCCCAATGTCTGATTTCATATTGTTAGTATACAGTAAGTGATCAATAAATATTTGTTGCTATTATTTCATACTGATAAGTTTTCTCCTCCCCCTCCCTGCTTTTATTGACAGCAAAATGGTAAACTATTGTTAACAGTTTTAAACATTTATGAACGTGCAATGGATCAAGAACAGTGTAAATATTGAATTAGCTGGCTAATGTAGAGAAGCTATTTGCTGTTGAGTAACTAGCCTGTGTTGAGTAATCTGTTGATAAATCTTGTCTCCAAAATGATTCCTAAGGATCTCAATGTATATATGTTCTCAGAAAGACCTCTTTGAATGTCACCTTAGCTTGATCTAGATTTTCTCATGACCAGGCAAATTAGACTTCTAAAACTATATATTTTTTCCTTTTAATCAGAAATTTTGAGGAGTGAGAGAGAGAGAGAGAGAGACAGACAGACAGACAGACAGACACACACACACACACACACACACACACAGAGAGAGAGAGAGAGAGAGAGAGAGAGACAGAGAGAGAGAGACAGAGAGACAGAGACAGAGACAGAGACAGAGACAGAGACAGAGAAAGGGAAAAGGAAGGAAGGAAAGAAGACACAGACCCTAACAGATCTATTCTCCAGATTTTACATGAAACTAACTTTAAGACCTTATATTTTTTTTTGGCTGTGCTTGTAAAAATTGACTGGGAGGATGTAGTTTCACACTTTGGCTTTGCTGCTTACTCATTGTGCTTGTGAATTATTTCACTTCTTTGAGACTCAATTTCCACATCTGCCAAATGGTGAGAATGGTACTTGCACTTTCTATATTGGTGTTTTAATGAGGGTCAAATGAGATAATATATGTATTGTACTATCTAAATCATAGAGTACCACAGATATTTCAGCTACCATATTTTTCCTGTTATGCCTTGTGACTTTTCCCCTGGAAGTCAAAGATACTAAGAGCTAATGTCTATATAGCACTCTAAGGTTTGCACATTACTTTATATCTATATTTGCTTATTTGATCCTCAAAACAACCCTATTGCCCATATTATGTCAATTTTACAGATGAAGAAAACGAATAAGATAATGACAGAATAGTACTGTTCTGATATGGCTATGGGTCAACAAAAACATATCTGGTCTAACCTTCATCTTGTGTTTTTAAGTGTATTGCTTGTGTTTCTCATGTACTTAATTTTCTTCTTGGTAGCAATTTACATAATCCATATTGTGTGATCAGAGGCCCAATAGTATGTAATATAGCAGATGACATTGTAATTAGAAAAATCTGGGTTCAAGTCCTGTTTTGATTCATGCTAGCTGTATGATTGTGATAGGTGATAACCTCTCAGTGCCTCTAGTCAACCCTCTGAGACTACCATGGATGGTCTTCATTTATATAGAAAGTCCTTATGTAGGGAGTTCCCTTCACTTGTAAAATCCTAAGGTTGGACCAAAAATAAATAAACTAGCAAATAAACTACATCGTGACAATATGTTTTTAATCTTGTGTTGGATCTAAGGAAATGTAATTGTTTTGTAATGATGCTAACTCCACCCTCTTTTTGTATAATGATGTTTTAAAATGCATAGTGAAAAATAGTTGTATCCTTTATGTAATTCCTGGGAAGAAGCTGCAAAATCAAAGGGAATTCAAAGGAAAAGTCATGAGTAGAGACGACAGCCTTATTGGAAAAGAACTATGTCAAAGTTCCCAGAGAAAGCACTGTTTGGGAAAAACAAACAAACAAACATCATAGCAGCTCTGAGGCAGACATGATGCAGGACTGGAGAATTCAGAATTGAGCAAACCAAATGTGGGTCACCGTAGGAAAGAATGTTTTTATGCAAAAAATTTTAAACATTTTGTTTTTCCAGTTGCGTGTAAAAACAATTTTAAACTTTTTTTTTAAATTTAGAATTCCAAATTCTCTCCCTCTCTCTTTCCTCTCATTGAGAAGGCAAGCAATTTGCAACATGTGCACTCATGCAAAACAAGTTTCCATATTAGTCATGTTGTGCACAGGACCAAAAATAAATAAAACAAGATAAAGATTTTTTTAAATGTATGCTGTGATAGGTATTCAGACACCATCAGTTCTTTCCTGGAGGTGGATTGCATTCTCCATAAGAGATCCTTTGGAATTTTTTTGTAGTCATTCACAGTTGGTCATCCCTTTAGAAGCAAGATAGATTTCTATACCCAAATGAATGTGTATGTTATTCCCTCTTGAAGCCAATGCTGATGAAAGGTTCAAGCATTGTCCACCAACCTCCCTATATTCCCCTCCATTATGAAAGCTCTTTTGTACCTCTTTAAGGTGAGATAATTTACCCCATTAAGCCATTTCCTTTCTCCTTCTCCCAGTGCACCCCTCTTTTTCATACCTTAAGTAATTAATTAATTTAATTAGCATTTCACCATAGTCAACTCACACCTGTGTACTCTGTTTATGTATATGCCTTCTAACTGCCCTAATAATGATAAAGTTCTTTGAAGTTTTTAGTATATTTTCCTATGTAGAAATATAGGCAGTTTTACCTAACTGAAGCCCCTATGAAATCTTTTTTCCTGTTTACTTTTTATGCTTCTCCAGAGTCTTGTATCTCAAGTCAAATTTTCTATTTAGCTATGGTCTTTTCATAAGGAATTGTTGAATTTCCTCTATTTCTTTAAATATCCATTTATTCCCCTTTATGATTATTCTAAGTTTTGCTGGGCAGCTTGTTCTTGGTTGCACTACAGAACATCATATTCCAATCTCTGATATTTTTTAATGTAGAAGCTGCAAAATCTTGTGTGATTCTGACTTTATTTCCCCTGAATTGTACCTTTCTGGATGATTGTAATGATTTCTCCTTGATCTGAGAACTGTGGAATTTGGCTATAATCTTCCTGGGAGTTTTCATTTTGGGATTTCTTTCAGGAGGTGATCCAGTGGATTCTTTTAGTTCCTGTTTTACTCTCTAGTTTTAGGCTATTCAGACAGTTTCTCTTCATCATTTCTTGAAAAATGATATCTAAGCTCTTTTTTTTTTGGAGCAGCTTTCAGGTATCCCAATAATTCTTCGTATCTCTCCTCAATCTGTTTTCATTTGCTTTTCAATGAGATATTTCACATCTTCTTTTGATTTTTTTTATTATTTCTTGATGTCTTAAGGAGTTATTATCTTCACCTTGCCCAATTCTAATTTTTGAGCAATTAATTTCTTCAGTGAGCTTTTATACCTCATTCTCCTTTTAGCCAATTCTGCCTTTTAAGGAGTTCTAGTCAGTAGATTCTTGGGACTCTTTTTTACTATTTGGCCTACTTTTTAAAATTAATTAGTTTATTTTTAGTTTTCAACATTCACTTCCACAAGATTTTCAGTTCCAAATTTTCTCCCTATATCTCTACTAACCCAATCCCAAGACAGCATGCATTCTGATTACTCTTTCTCCAATCTGTTCCTCCCTTCTATCACCCCCTCTCCCCCATCTCCTTCCCTTCTATTTTCCTGTAGGGCAAGATAGATTTCTATACCCTATTGTCTGTATATCTTATTTCCCAGTTGCAGGTAAAAAAAATTAACATTCATTTTTAAAAAGTTCAATTCCAAATTCTCGCCCTTCTTCCCTCCCCACCCACCCTCATTGAAAAGGCAAGCAATTTGACATAGGTTACAAATGTGTAGTTATGCAAAACACTTTCATAATAGTCATGTTGTGAAAGACTTACTATATTTCCCTCCATCATATCCTTCTCCACATTTATTTTATTCTCTCCTTCAATCCTGTCCTTCCTCAAAAGTGTTTGCTTCTGATTACCCACTTCCCCTAATCTGCCCTACCTTCATCCCCTCCCACTCTTATCCCCTTCTTCCCTACTTTCCTGTAGGTTAAGGCAGATTTTGATACCCAGCTGAGTGTGTATGTTATTCCTTCCTTAAGCTAAATCTGATGAGCTCATCCACTTTCACCTCCTCCATCCTACTTCCCTTTTAATGTAAAAGCTTTGGCTTCATACCTCTTGTGACCTAGTTAGCAAAAGGGTGTGGGCCTTTCTACACACAAGCTTCCTCTAATCAAGCTTCCCTTAACTAGCTCTACCTGAGGCCTATTAAATGGGTGGGGACAGTCTTTAATCACATTAACAGTGAAGTCCTCCTTTTGAGTAAGACTTTCAGGTAGTCCAGTGATTCTGATATTGTGTCTCCTGGATCTATTTTCCAGGTCAGTTGTTTTTCCCATGAGCTATTTTATAATTTCTTCCATTTTTTCATTTTTGAATGTTTGTTTGATCTATGATGTCTCATAGAATCATTAGCTTCTACTTGCCCAATTCTAACTTTTGAGGTATTTTTTCCTTAATGAGCTTTTGTAGTTCCTTTTCCATTTGGCCAATTGTACTTTTTTAGGAGTTGTTTTCTTCAGTGGATTTTTGTATCTCCATTTCCATTTGATCAATTCTGCTTTTTAAGTAGTTTTCCAAGCTGTTGAGTCTCTTTTCAAAATTCTTTTGCATTACTCTCATGTCTTTTCCCAATTTTTCTTCTACATCTCATATGATTTTTAAGCTCCTTTTTGAGTTCTTCCATGAGTACTTTCTGGGCTTGAGACCACTTCCATTTTAATTTGGGGTTTTGCCCAGAGATGTTATGACATTGTTGTCCTCCTCTCAATTTGTGCCTTAGTCTTCCCTCTTACCATAATTACTTTCCATGTTCAGATTCTTTTTTCTTGTGTTTTGCTCATCTTTTTTTCTTTTTTTTGGATTTTTTCCTTTCTTTTGAATTTCATCTCTGCTTCCAGGTCAGAAGGGGCATTGTTTCAGGCTTCTTGTGTTAAAGGCTGCAGGCCCTGGCTGTTTACCTGGTGCTGTGCTGATGTTGCCCCAAGGCCCAGGGTGGAACCTTGTGTCTGGTGCTGTTTTGAGGAGATGAGATGGTGTTGATTGGAGCTGCTGGAGGCCATGGCATCTGCTAGCTTACCTGGTGCTGAGTTGTGGTCCTAGTGATGGTGTCTGGTGTGTACTGAGGCCTGGTGGGGTGTTTCTGTGTTTCCCAGTGGCTAGACTGAAGCATATGGTGGTTTGGCCTCTGGAGGCTGCCTATTTGCCCAGAGCTACTCTGAAATTTGATGGGGTAGTGCTGGCTGGTAGTTGCTTCCTTGCTTAGGCACCCATAGGTTTGGTATCTACTTGTTTGCCCTGGGCTGTTCTGAAGCATGTGGATAACTTTTTGCCCTGTACTGTACTGAGTGATGTGGTAGTCTGGCCACTTGAAAGATGCCAGTTTGCCCAGGGCTGTGCTGCAACATGTGGAAGTCTGGTTGTTGGAGGATGCCTGTTTGCCTGGGGCTACACTGAAGCACATGGTGGTGCACAGAGATGGAGTCTGGTGGTTCCTGTGGCTATGTCAAGGTACATGGGTGGGGTGAGGGTTTCTAGTGTTGGTGTTTGCCTGCTCCACCATACTCCCTATGGTTTGCTGAGGTGGGGCTTGCGGGGATGCTTCCAGTCCTGGACTCTGCTCCCCTTTCACCTGAGTGAGGTGGACCTTTCTTACCAATCCTTTAAGTTTCTTGGGCTAAAAGATTGTTTTACCCCATCTTTTTTGCCGCTTTGGATGTGCCAGCATTTCTTTTGGGGATCTATACTATGGTTGTTAGGAGATGAGTATGGAAGAGTTACAGCTGTTTACTGCTTCTTCTGCCATCTTGGATCCCAGAAGTGATCCTCTAGACATTACTTTTGACAAAATATGTTATAACCTTAATGAGTGGACTTTGTGTTTTAGACCTGTTACAATTTAACACAGGTACACAAACACTGATGCAAGATATTCTGCTTAGTCTAGCTTTTCCCAGATGCCCAAGAAAAGAAAGTCTTCAAGTGGATCCATTCAGACTTTAGGTATAATGCCTAAGAGGAATTAATTTACCTCTATAGAGCTTTCCTTACAAACTGAAATCTAATAATTCTATGGAACCCATGTAGTGCGAGTGGTATTAATTGATAAAAAGAAATGTACAATATAGGCAAAAGACATTTCCAGTGAAAACAATGAGTCTTATGTGTTAAGATACAAAAAATACTGATTTATTTAGAAATTTATACTCCATTTCCCCTTGTGCTCCAGAATACAGGTCAGCAATATTGGTTACTTTCACATTTACATTTTTTCCTTAGGATAATCTTCACATTCATTAAAAGTATCACCTGTGAGAGACTGCCTTTTGCTTCCAATACTCTCATCAATGATGCTCTGATGAATATGACTTCCCATAACATATTTACATAAATGGGAAAGTAAGCACATAGGTTAGTACCTATAGATATTCTTTTGGTCAGCCACTCTTGGTCTCAATGAGATCTAAGACTTTTTTATTATTTTTTTCATTTGTTCCTTTCCTTCAAAGACCTTGTGATCTTATCATAATACCCCATCTTGTCTCCAGCACATATATTTTCTTTTCTTTTTTTTCTTTTTTTCTTTTACCAGAATACAAATACAGAATAGGGAAAAGAAACAAAAACATATCATAAACTTCAATATTGAAATTTAAATACGAAGTTAGAAAGAAAAATATGTCATGTGCATAGCAGAACATAAGAGAGAATTCAAAATATGTAAAAATAAATTTTCATTTCAAGAAAACCTGTATGATAAATAATACACCTTTTGTTGAGAATTATCCATCTTTTCTTTGCTTTCTTGTGTTTTCTTTTGTTCTCTACTATGCACTTTTTAACTTTGTTCTTTTTCCCCTCCCCCTGCCCCCAGAAAACTACAATATACTTTAAATATGTTCTCGATATATACATGCATGTACAGATTTATACATAACTTATACATATATATGCATATATAGACATATATTTTTCCAAACATACTCTACCCCTGATCTTTGTTTTTGTTTGTTTGTTTGTACATATCTCTTGTTTCCTATCCCTCCTGTCTCATCTACTTTACTTCTATCTGCTGCCTTGACCTCCTATTACTTGCCTTCCCCCCTCCAAGAATCCCTCCCATATCATCCCATTCCCATTAATCTAAACACCCTTCTGTACCCCTTTTTAACTATTCCCTCATTCTCCCCTCTAAAGATCCCTCCTTTGTCCTCCCCCCCTCTATGCATCTACCACTTTCTTTCTTTTTTTTTCTGCAGTGGGGGAAGGAAGGGCAATTGAGGTTAAGTGACTTGCCCAAGGTCACACAGCCAGTAAGTGTGTCAAGTGTCTGAGGCTGGATTTGAACTCGGTTCCTCCTGACTCCAGTGCCGGTGCTCTATTCACTGTGCCACCTAGCTGCCTCCTATGCATATATTTTCTATGTACTGCTCTACATGCCATTCTAATCTGTCTGCAGTGTTAAAATTCAAATGTGGCATTTCCCAATATCCCTCATAGCTAAAAGTGCTGATTATGACAATCTCGTAGATCTTTTCCATTTTCCTTCGGTTTTCATCCCTATGTGTTCTTGGGATAATTTTACTTAGTTTAGGATATATTGCCAACCTTTAAATTGACTTTCTGCCCAATAGTTTCTTGTACTACTCACATTATGTAAGATTCTATAAATAAGTTTATTTTCTGACTGGTATCATCTTTGGGTGCTATATCTCTTTGTTTAGCAAGGAACTTAAGTGTTCAAAGACTAAAGTACTTTTTAGCCTGTTTTGGTCTCTTTCTTATAGCAAGACATTTTTGTCAGTTAAATTTCTTCAAAAAATATTTTATGCCATGCCTGTGTCCTCTTTTCCATCTATGACCCATTTTAGCCATGAATAACTCATTTGAAGAGATTAGAATGCTCTAACAGTAACATTCAGACTGCACTTAGATAGTTGATTCAGTAACGACTCCCTCACTAATACTGAGTTATTATCTGTATGATAAAATATATTGATTTCATTTTTTTTGTGTGTGATGTTACTGGTTACTTGGCATGTTTAGTGTATTTTTCTTGTTTTCTAGAGGGAGCTGGAGGTACAGTGGATTCAGTGTTGGATGGGCTTGGAGTCAAGAAGACAAGTTCAGTAGTGAATGACTATAGCAATCTACTCTTTGGTAAACCCGAAGAATCCAGCTTCTGGGCTAAGAATTCACTATTTCACAAAAACTGCTGGGAAAATTGAAAA
>CM053622.1:611353426-611370401 GCA_028646595.1 Phalanger gymnotis | reverse complement strand
GTGCTTAATGAGTCCAGATCTGTTCTTAGAGCCACTGTTTCCCATACTGTATATTATAAATGACAACCCCTTCCCCCATGGCCCTCTCTACCCAAGAGATGAAAATTGTCTGCAAAGACCTTTTTGACTTTGGACTACAGTTTGCTCACCAGTTTATCCCCTACACATAAGATTGCCTTTATATGCAGTTTATTGCTTAGTGCAAAATGACCAGGTAAAGAACTGGGGAAACCCTACCAAGCACAGTGTTTTCCAGACTGGCATAATATATGTTTACTATGTGGGGATTGAAGATGTGGCTGTTACTTTTCATATAACTTCATGGAAGAAACCAAAATATTATAAAGATATTTCTAGCATTGAAAAGTGAATAATTAGACTTTTTGTTGTCAGCTAGCCACAGCAAAATGCCAATGTGGATATCTCCTAAAGTCAATTGCTAATTAATTCTATAACCACAAATTGTTCACAGAAAGGAATTAGCTAAAAAGATCTCCAGATTCTAACCACTGCACAAGCAGGAATCTTCTCTAATACATGCATAAATGATTGTCTCCACAGCAGTTGAAGAATTCCAGAGCAGAGCCAAGATTGTGGAGTGCAGTCAGGGGCTTGCCTGAGCAATTCCCCAACCCCTCCATATACCTTTAAATAATAACTTTAAACAAATTCTAGAGCAGTAGAACCCACAAAAAGACAGAATGAAGCTATTTTCTGCCACGAGACAACTTAAAAGGTTAGCAGGAAAGATCTGTTGCACCACAGTGAGAGAGGAGTACAGTCCATCACTGACCCCAGCAAACCAAGAGCAGACCTTGGGGTAACTGAATCAGTGGCAGCAGTGGCAGTTTCCAGCCCAGATTCTCCATGCCCACAGACACCAAAGATAACTCAGGAGGTCAGCAGGAAAGGTCTGTCAGACCAGAGTGAGAATGGCACAGAGTACAGTGCAGGCCAAGCCAGCACAGCCCCAGCCCCAGCCCCAGCAAACCAGGAGCAGTCCTTGGGAATTACAGAATCAGCAGAAGCATAGACTCCTCAACCCATAGACAGAAAGGGGGTCAAAAAACTGGTCAAAAGAACATTACAGGGATCTCTTTATTAGCACTGAGCCAGGACTCTTTTGCTTTACCTATACTAAGATCCAGGTTGCAGTCCTGGGCAGCAGTCTCAGGCCAAGGAGAAACACTAGCACACCAGAGCTTACAGAGCCTCACAGTTCCAGGGCAGAAAAGAGGACTTGTGTTTACTCCAGAGCACAGGCCTGGAGAGTAGGAAACACCTCTCCCTAGATCATACTACCCTGGAAGAACTGAAAACTTATGGGTCCCTAGAAGTATCTCTGAAAACAGTCTCACAAAATCCCTGAAGTTTGGGAAAGTACAACCCCCCACCCTGGAAGCATAGCCCTACTTTAACAAAAAAAATTAAGTCAAGAAATAGGCTGGGAAAATGAGCAAACAGAAAAAATGGATACTCAGAAGAAGACAACAAAGTGAAGGCTCATATATCCAAAGCCCCCAGGAAAAATTTGAATTGGTCTCAGGCCATGGGAGAACTCAAAAGAAAAAGGATTTTGGAAATCAAGCAAGAGAGGTAGAGAAAAAGTTGGAAAAGAAATGAGAGTGATGCAAGAGAATCATGTAAAATTAGTCAACAGCTTGGTGAAAGAGACACAAAGAATGCTGAAGAAACTAACACCTTAAAAACAGACTAGGCTGAATGGAGAAAAAAGAATAGGCACAAAAATTCATTGAAAAAAAGAATTCTTTAAAAACAGAATTGGCCAAATGCAAAAAAAAATTCCAAACGCTCACGAAGAAAATAATTCCATAAAAGTGAGAATTGAACAAATGGGAGCAACAACTATGAGAAATCAAGAAATTATAAAACAACACCAAAAGAATGAAAAAAGGAAGACAATGTGAAATATCTCATTGGAAAAACAACTGACCTCGAAAATAGATCCAGGAGAGATAATATCAAAATTATTGGACTACCTGAAATCCATGATAACAAAAAAAAAGCCTAGATGTCATCTTTCAAGAAATTATCAAGGAAAACTGCCCTGATATTTTAGAACCAAAGGGTAAAATAGAAATTTAAAGAATCCATTGATCACCTCCTGAAAGAGATTAGAAAATGAAAACTATGAGGAATATTACAGTCATATTCCAGAGTTCCTAGATCAAGTAGAAAATATTGCAAACCACCAGAAAGAAAAAAAAAATCAAGTATCGTGGAGCCACAGTCAGGCTAACATGAAATTTAGCAGCTTCTATATTAAAGGACTGGAAGACTCAGAATATGATATTCTGGAAGGCAAAGGAGCTAGGTCTACAACCAAGAATCACCTCCCTAGCAAAACTAAGTATAATTCTTCCGGGGGAAAATGGATATTCAATGAAGTCAATGATTTTGAAGCATTATTGATGAAAAAACAGGTGCTGAATAGAAAATTTGATTTTTAAATACAAGACTCAAGAGAAGCATAAAAAGGCAAACAAGAAAAGGAAAGTTAAACTGTTTAATAAAGTTAAACTGTTGACATTTATACATGAGAAGATGCTACTTCTAACTCATAAGAACCTTCTCATTATTATGGTAGTTAGAAGGAGTATATATGGACAGTGGGCACAGCTGTGAGTTGAATATGAAGAGATGATATCTAAAAATAAAATTCAGATGTGAAAGAGGAATGTACTGGGAGAAGGGGGAAAGGCGAGGTAGATAGAATGGACATAAATTATTTCATATGAAAGAGGCAAGAAAAAGTTGTTCTGCCCTCAGTGGAAGGGAAGAGGAGGGAGATGAGGAAGAGTGAGAGAAGTTTACTCTCATCAGAATTAGTTCAAAGAGGGGAAAACATACACACTCAATTGGGTAGAGAAATCTATCTTATCCTGCGGGAAAGTAGGAGGGGAAGGGAGTGTAATAGAAGGGAGACCATATTGGGGCAGGGTATAATCAGAAGCAAAACACTTGAGGAGGGACAGGATGAAAGGAGAGAGAGAATAGAATAAGTGGGAGAGATAGGAGGGGGGAAATATAATTAGCAATAGTAACTGAAAAAATGAAGCAAGTTTCTCTGATAAAGTCCTCATTTCTCAAACATATAGAGAACTGAGTCAAATTTATAGAAATAAGAGCCAGTCCCCAACTGATAAATGATCAAAAGATATGAACAGTTTTCAGATGAAGTAATCAAAGCTATCTATAGCCATATTGAAAAATGCTCTAACTCACTATTTACTGGAGAAATGCAAATTAAAACAATTCTGAGGTACTACCTTGTTCCTATTAGATTGGCTAATTGGACAGAAAAGGAAAATGAGAAATGTTGGAGGGGATGTGAGAAAACGAGACATTAATGTGCTCCATGTTAAGGTATGCCATATGAATCGATTCTATCATTCTTTAGAGCAATTTGGAACTATGCCAAAAAGACTACAGAACCATACATAACCTTTGAGCTAGCAATGCCACTACTAGGTCTGTATCCCAAAAGACATAAAAACAAAATGCAAAAGGACCTATATGTACAAAAATATTTGTGACATCTCTTTTCTAATGGCAAACTATTATAACTTGAGAGGATACGCATCAATTGGGGAATCGCTGAACATATTGTGATATATGATTATAACAGAATAGTATTGTGGCATGAGAAATGATGAGCAGAATGCTCCCATAAAAAACATGGAAAGATTTACATGATCTGACGGAAAGTGAAATTTGCTTTGTATGAAGTTAACAGTGATATTGTAAGATGGTCAACTGTGAATGATTTAGCTATCATCAGCAAAAAAATGATCCAAGATAACTCTGAAGGACTTAAGACAAAAAATGGTCTTCATCCCCAGAGAGAGAACTGATATTGTCTGAATACAGATTGAAGCATACTTTTTATTTTTCTTTAGATTTTTTTTTTGGTTTGTTCCCTTTCACAACATGGCTGTTATGGAAATGTCTTGCATGACTACAATGTATGACATATATTAGATTTCTTGCCTTCTCAATGAGGGAAGCTTTGGGAGAGGAAGGGAGATAATCTGGCCCTCAAAATTTTAAAAACAAATGTTAAAAACTGTTTTTTACATGTAACTGGGGAAAAATAAAACCCTAAAAATAAAAGAGTTCCAGAGAGAGGAAATCACTGTCACAGAGGCAGCCAATTTCACTGTCTTATAGCTCCAATAGACAGTAATTTATATTTAACCAAAATCTTCTTCCTTAAAATTCCCACCCTTTTCTCCTATTTCTTCTCTCTGGAATTCAATGTAGCATATGAAATTTGTTTTTTTCTGTATGACAGACCCCTCAAATAATTGAAAGCAATTATTTATTATGTCATCACTAAGTGTTTTCCAGTGTAAAATTTTTGGATGACTCCAACCAATCCTCTTACAGCACCTTATCATCCAGTGCCTATTCCATTTGAAACACTCAAATTGCCAGTGTTCTTACTAAAATGTATTTCAGAACCGATCCCAAAACTTTAGATATGGGTTGGCTGAGGCAGAGTACAGAGGAAACATCACTTCCTTCATTCTGGCAACTATGGTTCTATTTTTCTGAAAAAAAAAGTATTAATGCATTTTATTTTTCATTATTTAAATCCCCCTCCATATACCTTCCTTGTCCCAGAAAGTTATATTATACCCAAATTAAAGGAAAAAAGGGAAAGGAGAAAAATTCAAGTAGCAAAACTGATCAAATCTGAAATTATATGCAGTGATCTACATCTGTGGACCTCCCACCTCTACAAAGGTATATTGTTCTGCTTAGCTTAGTGATTATAAACCACTAAAGGCATATATCTATTATATTCCCTCCCCTTCATTTATGTTTTCCTGAAGCATTTTTTTACTTTTGTTATATCTTTCCCAATCAAGAATAGAGTTTCTCTAACTCTTTTACAGAAGTTCAAGAAATATTGAGCAGTTTTACCTTCTTTTCCATCAATTTCAATATCACAATTCTTTTCCATCAATTACCATTATTCTACCTTCTCCAAATAATGCCCCTTTCTTTTCTATACTTTCCTCTTGTTCCTAATATAGCTCAAAAGAGACTCAGAAAATTCAATTCAAAACAACTCTTAGCTACCACATGTCTCCTGTCAGATTGGTTAACATGACAAAACAGGAAAATAATAAATGCTGGAGAGGATGTGGAAAAATTGGAACACTGTTACATTGTGGATGGAGTTGTGAACTGATGCAGCCGTTCTGGAGAGCAATTTAGGACTATGCCCAAAGGGCTATAAAAATATGCATATCCTTTGACCCACCAATACCACTTCTAGGGATGTATCCCAAAGAGTTCACACAAGTAGGAAAGGGACCCATATGTACAAAAATATTTATAGCAGCTCATTTTGTGGTAGCAAAGAATTGGTAATCAAGGGGATGCCCATCAATTAGGGAATGGCTGAACAAGTTGTGGTATATGATTGTAATGGAATACTATTGTGCTATAAGAAACAGGGAAGATATAGACTTAATAATAACCTGGAAAGACCTACATGATACAAAGCTGAGTGAACGGGACAGAACCAGGAGAACATTGTACTCAATCACAGATATATTGATTGTGTGATGACTAACTTTGATACACTTGGCTCTTCTCAGCAATCCAAGGTTCAAAGAAAACTCCAAAGGACTCATGATGGAAAGAGCTATCTATATCCAAAGAAAGAACTGTGGAGTCTGAATGCAGACTGAGGCAAACTATTTGTTCTCCTTTTATTTTTTCTCTTTCTTTTGTTTTCTTTTCTTCTTTCTCATGATTCTCATGATTCATTCCATTGGTCATAATTCTTCTTCATAATTTGACTATTGTGTACATAAGTTTAATGAGAAGCTATATGCAGAAGATATATCGGATTCCATGCTGTCTTGGGGGGAGGGACGAGGGGAGGGGAAGAAAATCGGGAACTCAAAATCATGTGGAACTGAGTGTTGTGAACTAAAAATAAAAAAAATATTTAATTTAAAAAAAAAGAGTCTCAGAACTTTTCAGTGAACAAAAAGAACTATGATTTAGCATTCATAGCCAGTCCAAATCTACCATGGTCAAGCAATGTGAATCTTCTTAGAAACCACTGATACAAAGTCAGCACTTTGGCCAGGGGTATGACGGGGCTGAAGAACATGAGCCAAGTCAGCACTTTCAGGGGGCAGTAATGAGAGAATTGCCTCTGAGCTAAGTTGTAAGCAATGTTATCTGCATGTGGAGGCTGTGGAAGAGCCTATGGGGTGAGGGATTTAAGAAGTAGCATGAGTAGAACATTCCAACTGTGATTCTGGTTACCTATCCCTATGAGCCTTGTGTGATTATTTTTAGCATCTCCCTATTACCTGTCAATCAGTCTTTCATGTGAAGGCTTTCCAGAGGCAGCATAAGTGTGCTTCCCTAATTTAGCATTTGCCTGAAAGTACTTTGGTTGTAGTTTCAGAACCTAGAACAGAATTGATGCTATTTATGTTGGGAGTTCATGTGTCTTAACTCTATGTTTTGGGAAACACCAAGCTAAACAGGGTGCAAAAAGCAACTTTGGATGAAGGGTCATTTGGTACATTTTTCAAAAGTGGATAATATAAAAATGATTGATGACCTTGTTGCTATTATTGTTGTTGTTGAGTCACTTAACAATTGTGTCTGAATTTTTGTGACACCCTTTAGGGGTTTCTTGTCAAAGATACTGGAGTGATTTGCCATTTCCTCCTCTAGATCATTCTACAGATGTTGAAACTGAGGTAAACAGGATTAAGTGACTTGCCCAGGGTCACACAGCTAATGAGTGTCTGAGGGAACTGAATGCAGGAACAGGAATCCTCTTAACTCCAGGCCCAGTATGCTATCTACTATACCACCTACATGCCCTGATGACCCAGTAAGGGAGATAAATCTATCATGAAATCTGACATTTCTTGGAACTACAGTCATAAGGGATGTAAGGGTTAAACTATGCTCCTTGACTTTTGATAAAGTTTCATAGCTCCTCATACAACAACAAATATCACATGTACATTTGGCCAAATGAAATAATTACCTATTAATTCCTTCATCAAGTTCCAACCTGGATTCCTACCACAGGAAGTCTTTATATGCTCTAATGACCTCCTTTTATTATTATATGGGCACCATCATCTTTCAGTTGAAATATGGCAGGCAGAACTTATGTCCTTTTAGTATTACTGAGAAACCCATTTCTCCCTTTGTTAATTCATCTAAGTCCATTATCTGGCACAGTACAATTACTAAGCTACTTTTAATCAGCAGTACATAAAAACAAAACAAAACAAAACAAAAAAACCTCTCTCTTCGCCTCCTCGTCTCACATCACTCAGATGCCTTTTGCTACTATCTTTTCCTTCACTCCTTTCTGACATAATAAAATGTCCCTTCTCCTTAACAAGGCAAATTCCTGTATATGCACAAAGTGATATCATTACCATCCACCTTCTGCAGATTTCTTCATCTATCATCTTTACTTTCTCACTTATCTTTAAATCTCTCCTTGTCTACTAGCTTCTTCTCTACAAATATGTCTGTCCTCCTCATCCAAAGAAAACAAAAACCTCACTTCATCTTTCTATCCCCGGTAGTTATGTTCCCATAACTCTCCTCTGTGTGTGTGTGTGTCTAAACGCCTTAAAATTCCATCTACATCTGGTGCATCCACTTCCTTTCCTCCAGTTCTATCATTAATTACCTATACCTGGCTCTTGACCCTACCCTTCAGTTGGAATGTTTTCTCTAAAGTTTTTTATGATCTTTTAGTCATCACATTTAATGTATTTTTCTCAAACCTCATCCTTCTTGACTTCTGAAGTCACTGACACTGTTGATCAACCTCTTCTCTTAGATTTTCTTTTCTCTCTAATTTTCTATGGTGTTCCCCTGTCTTGGTTCTTCTACCTATATGAACAATTCTCAGTCTTCCTTTCTGAATCCTCATCCATGCCATTCCTACTAACCATGATAGACTCTAGAATTCTATTATCGTCTCTCTTGTACTTTCTCATTATACTATTTTTTTTTTCTGGTGATCTCAGTAGCTCCCAGAGATTCAGTGATATTATCTCTACTGAAGACTCACAAATCTACTTATCCAGCCTTAACCTCACTAACAATCTTCAGACTCACGTTGCAAATTTCTCATCAGACACCTAAAACTGGATATTTCATAGACATCTTAAAATTAGACCTCTTTGTTTCTCAACCCAGGCTCTCCCTTATTCTGAACTTCCCTACTAATCTTGAGGAGTACCACCATTGCCCCAGTCAATCCAGCTTATAACCTAGATGTTATTCTTGCCTCCTTATTCCTACTCACTCCCATGTAAATACTATCCCTACATTCTTTTGATTATACTTATATGTTATATTCATAACATGTCTCATCTATGCCTGCTGCAGGCTCTAGCTATCTCATACTTTGACTATTACAATAGCCTTTTGCTTGTTCTCTCTCTCAAGTCTATTCTCACTCCAATCCATCATCCATTCAGCTATTGAAAATGATCTTCCTAAAGCAAAAGTCTGACCATTTCACCCTCCTATTCAATAAACTCCAGTGGCTCAATATCACTTTTAGGATCAAATATTAAATCATCTGGTGTTCAAAGCCTTTCATGGCCTAAACTACTCCCTAAATTTACAGTCCTCTTCCACCTTCATCACTCCCATGTGCTCTGCTATGAAATGCACTGTTTTTCTTCTGTTCATTGAATGAGTTTCATCTTTTGACTCTGGATATCTTCACTGGTTATCCCCAATATCTGGGATGCTCTTGTGCCTCATCTCTACCTCTTGATATTCTTGGCTTCCTTTAAGTCCCAGCTAAAATCATACTTTCTATAAGGAGTCTTTCCTTTTCCTTCTTAGTGCTAATGCCCTCTTCTTGTTAATTATATCTAATTTATCCTATATACATTTTCTTTCTACTCAGTTGTTTTTATATTGTTCCCCTTATTAGAATGTGGTATTCTTAAGAGAAGAAACTGTCTTTTTCTTTTCTTTATATCCACAGAACTTAGCATAGAGTCTGGAACATTGAAGCTGCTTAGTAAATGCTTGTTGACTGATTGACAATGAATTGCCAGGATTTTGAATGATGATAATGGTGGTATTACTGACTGGAGAACAGAAATGCCTATCTAATTAGCTGGATCAATGTCACCTATTATTGATACCCCTCTAAATGATGATGTCACATTTCTATATCTATCTGGATCACTAATAACTCCTTATTTACTACAATATGAATTCTTTCTTCCAAGGTTAACTAGTTTGAGTAGTAGGCAGTGGTTTCCATGCTCAAGTTCACAGCCTTTTGTATAAGTACAAGTAACAACGTTTTGTATGAGATGTTCCGGGAACTTCCTCCAATTAATCTGTCTTCATAAATAATGCACTCTTAGGGGTGCTATAAAAATGGTACTGACAGAAGTTCCTTTTTCAAGGCCTGAAAGGCCCCTTGTTGTACCAGTTCCCAATGGAATTAAGCTACTTTTTGTTAAATTTTATCAGTGATTTTTAGGACCCTGGTAAAAATTCACATTACAAATTCAAAATCTCAGGGCAGCCAGGTGGCGCAGTCAGTAGAGCACCGGCCCTGGAGTCAGGAGGACCTGAGTTCAAATCCAGCCTCAGACACTTGACTCATGTACTAGCTGTGTGACCTTGGGTAAGTCACTTAACCCCAACTGCCCTGCCAAAAAGCAAAAAAAAAAAAAATTCAAAACCTCTAGGAATCATAGCAAGGATTTCACTTTAGGAAGTTTCATCTACTGATGTATGGCCTCTCTATATATACATATGTGTATATATACACACATATGTATATATATATATATACATACGTATATGTATATATATATATATGTATATAGGATGCACAAGTGGTCTGTTTTAGTGCTGAAACAATTTGTAATAACTGAGCCTAATGGAAAATGCTTTTCTCTAATTTGCAATGTAAGTAATAATGTCATAACCTGATTAAAAGTTTATTTATATGAAAAGTATGTCACTGCTCAGGGTGCAAACATACTCAAATTTCATCTATTTTATAACAAATTAATCAAGAAGTTAAGCAAAATCATTATTAATTAAGTACTATAATTTTGCTGAAACATTGGGCAGCCCAAATGACATAACTCAGTATTCATAGTTGTCATTTTTTTTAAAATAAAGGACCATCTTCTATTTAACTGTGGGATGAATCTTATGTGATTTTAAATATTCCAAAAATGAAGTTTGTATGTGTTTATACTGTAATTATCACCAAAAATACCAGAAGTGAGATGTAGAATAGCAATTTTAGATCGTTATTTCATTGAGCCCCTTATAATCTCTGTGTGGTCAAATGTACTACTTTTGTAGGCAGAAAGAAAAAGAGCCCTCAATCATTGTCATTATGGGAGGGTAAATGCTTTATAGTATGTTCATAGGGTTTCCCTCTTTTTCTTATTTAAAGGCATGTATCTCCCCACAGGGTAATGAGGAGTTTTATGATGCAGTCATATTCCTGTCAGGGTGACATTTGATCCACTATCTTTTTATGAAATATAGCAAGAAGTCCTGGCACTCCAGAAAGAATCTAGCCTTCACGGTCCTTCATTATAGCAAGCAACCCAGGTAAAAGTTATTGCCATATCTCTAATTCTGGCTGACAGGACCTACATATTACATTCATTCAACATCATTTCTTTTAGAAATCTCTCATTTTTGCAATTAATTGTTTGTTTGACTAAGTCAAATGAGAGCTCTAATAATTTCTCTAAGTATCTTTACATCTTAACCTTTTTTTCTAATTTGATATTGATATTACTTTGGCTTCTGTGAATCAATGGTGTGCCACACATATGCAGCTGACTCTAAAGTGATTCCTTCATCATTAACTAGTCATTACTTGTCTACTGTTAAAATATGGTTAGCTAATTGTATGAGTGCTTTTGTTCCATGTATATTCTGACAATCTTCTTGAAGAAAATAATAATCACTTATTGGCGTAGGTAATTCTGAAAAGTCTGTGAGTCCCTTTCTTTTGTTTATTAATCATAAATTACATTTTACATTTTTTCTCTTCTTCCCTTTGTCCATCTTTGCACTGAAGTCACCAAGAACCAAGGTACATGTTGATCTCATTTGGAAGAAATCAATTGAATTCTTTGCAGAATTTTTCTGCCTCCTCATGATCCTCAGCAGATGTTGACACTTAAGCAATTATTTTCATGGTGGAGTTTTTTCTGCTTATATTTCCTATGGGCTGTGCAAGGCAAAGTGACCAAGTATCTCATTAAATTGTACTTTTTGTTGCTTTTATAAGCTAAAAAACACTCTGCCAATTATTTTATTTGTATCTGTTTGTGCAGATTAGTATTCTATCTTGTGATTTTATTTATAGTAAAAATGTAAAGTTTTTACATGATTTGGTTCTTCTAGTAGCATGTCTACTTTAGGCAAAACGCTCATATTGAAAGTGCCAACAATTAAATTAATGTTTATAAATAAAGTAAATAAAATAAATTAAGACAATAAAGACTAAAATGAGTTCTATAGAAATCAATTCCAATTCAGTGAATGAAGAGATGAATTTGTTCTGGAATACTAAGAGTAGGCTTCATGAACAAAGTGTTGAATTTTAATTGGGCATTGAAAGTGACCATTTGAAGATTTAGATGGGCAGAGAGAGTTGATATGATATTGAATGGCAGAGATAGCAGCCTGTTAGCATAACAGTTATGAGGACTAGCATGAGCAAATGCACACAGATAGATGTGAACATGATGTATTTAAGAGATTATAGTCTATAGCGGAGCATGAGACAAATAAATATAAAAGTAGAGGATAAAAGTACATCAGAGAGGTACAAACTATGTGTTCATATCAAACATGAAGTTAAGGGCTTACAATTTCTTCAAATTGAACAAGTAATTTTAAAGACTCATTTCCATTTTCTAAAATATAGATTCATGCTGCACATGAATTTGACAATAATTTTAATGACAAATAGGCAATTTGGAACCTACAGCTCAAAAGAAAAACATATGCTATAACTATGCAGAGTACTCTGCCCAGAATATGTTTCTACTTTGTGTGTGTGTGTGTGTGTGTGTGTGTGTGTGTGTGTGTGAGAGAGAGAGAGAGAGAGAGAGAGAGAGAGAGAGAGAGAGAGAGAGAAAGAGAGAGAGAGAGTTGGATTTTTACATATGTCTCTGTCAGATTCAGTAAGTTATCTATTTAATTTACAGGAAGCTTATGGCATAGAAGTGGCTTGGGTTCTCAAAAGCTATGTCAAAGCAGAGCACAAGCTCTGGCAAATTCTTTCCCACTGAGGTTTCAAAGATGACTGTGGTGAAAAACTATGTGTGTCTATCATTAAAGGCCTAAATTTGGATATTGTTCATCAGGACATGGTTTATTTTGATTACAATAATAGCTTTTGAATTTGCCTACTTAGGTAGGGAAGGATTATAATCTGTTTAGAGAGAGTTCTTCCACTAATTAAATTGCAGATCTTTTCACTTTTATCCCATGACACAGTATAGTTCTATAAATGGATGTATGGAAATGGCACATACTGACCCAGCAAGAAGGAATAAGTGTGAAGTTTAGAAATCTTATCACTTCATTCGGTTCACTTTTGTTCTTTCTTCCTTTTTGTGGAATTTCAGTGGCCTACTGCCAAATCTTCAGAGTCCCAAAGAAATATCAAACCTGGAAAATGTCAAAAACAACAAACAAGGCAAGCTCAAAAACTTGTTTTCCAAGACTATTCCCAAGGGTTTTGCTTTTACAACTTCTTCCTCCTCTTTTGGCTGATTCACTAGACCGTAGTCAGGAGAACTAATGAGTTTGTGTCACTGACCAAGGGAAAAAGCTAGCTCAAGAAAAGGATTAGCACTAACTGCCTGACAGAAGAAAACAATCGACTCATTGGTCAAAATCCCTGGCAGTCCTCCCTTTTCCTTGGGCCCTCGGCAGCCACCTTTTTCAAAGGCAAAGCCTAGGACTGATTTGTAAGAAATAACCAATAAAGTCGTCCCATTAAAAACAACTTTTACTTTCTTTTTTTCTCCAGCAGAACATATATAAAATTTGCTCCAGTATTTCAGATCCCAAAGTTGTGTAACCTAATGATATACTCAGATCCAGAAGACATTTACTGTCTTTCTGAAAGCTCTAAATAAACCCTGTATATAAACTTCTACTTTATAATAGATCAAAGTTTAAGTACTCCTGCATCTTCAGGTTCTTTCATTGTAGTTGCCTTTCTTTGCTTCCACCATTATATTAGCACCTTAAAATGTTAGAGCTTAGAGACCCAACCCAGAACTTCACCCTTAGTCACTTTAGATTGTGCAATGTGCTATCCAAAAAAAAAAAAAAATTAGACAAACTTTTAATAGTAAATACTTTTACACAATATGTGCAGATTTTTTTTTAAAAAAAAGCTCAAATATATCCATCAATAAAATGAAGAATTGTTGAAGTTTAGTGGAAAATATTTTGAAATAGAAAGTTTTAGTGACTTTATTAATTTTACAACTTTGGAAATTTTGGTATGCTTTTAATTTCCATTTGTTCATTTAAAAAAATCTTTTGTAACCCTGAATAGTAGATTTTAGATAAGGCAAAATGCTTACCTTCATGGAGAATGCCATAAGCTTTGATTCTTCCCCACAATAAAAGAAAAGAAACATACAGGTTTTAAGTTTAGAGGGGAGTGGAATCTTCCAAAATTCCCTTCAATATTCTTTCAGCCTTGAGCCTACTAGAATAAACTCCAGAGGGTGAATTGCAAAGCTATAGTTCATGACCTAAATGGCAGCCACATTTTCTACATACATTATATACAAATGATTTTCCAGAAAAGTGACCATTTAGAATTGTTCCTCCATGCTGTTGGTAGAAATCAACTGTTACTGTTGCCATGTATTTGTTTGATATGTCTTTGATATTATCAAATTGTAGTGATGAGTCTATTTTGGCAGTGGAAAGATTGCTACATTTAAAAGTCAGGAGGTTTGGATTATGATTCTGGGTGGTACATCTATAAGGAAACATATTAAGGATTTATCATAGGCAAATGACATCATCTCTGTGCATTTCAATTTGATCATTTGAGGAAACTGCCTCAGACACTTACTAGCTGTGTTTCCCTAGGCAACTCACCTAACCTATGTCTTCCTAGTTTCTTCAACTGTAATAGGGTATAGGATATTAACATCAATCTTCTATGATCTTTGTGAAGATCAAATTAGATATTTATAATTTGCTTAGTACAGTGCCTGGCACAGAATAGGTGCTCACTTGTCATGTTTCCTTCCATCCTCATCTGTAAAGTGAGAATGACAAGATTGGAGTATGTATCTTATAAAGTATGAATGTACTTTGAAATCTGTAAAGGGGGATTATTATTATTATAATGGGGAACTATGGAAAAGGGGAAAATCTGAGAGAGTTAAACAATCAAAAATAACATGAGGAAGTTGGAAGGTTTGGCTACTTTAATGAAAAGGTATGATCATTCATTGAACTGAAGACCTATGTGTAATCTTATTTCTGACATGTACAAGAGTACAGAAATAAAAATTTAGTGGGAGGTACTGTAGGGAATCATTAAAAACTGGCAGAGAAAGCATTCATTTATTTGTCCCTACTTACAAGCTCCTCTGTTAGTATAAAACAAAACTCCAAGAAATCAAGCTTCAACTAACAAGAGCTAAACTCAAATCTTTTCCAGTAAAGCTGTTTCGTGCAAATTGATAATGTCACAGAATAATAGGTCAAAGGTGAGAAAAAAACTTCCAGGAAAATATGTACATGGGAAATTCCAGTGAGAATGAAGAAATTGACTCTAAGGTCTTTAAGTACCTATGGGAAGATTCTTGGCAGACCAGACAAGAGATAAACTTTCTCATCTAAGGGAGCAAAAGGTAAAGCTAGCAGTACCAAGGGACAAGAATTATTGAGACCCCCATGCACAACGAAAGAAGAATTGTAGTATCAGTGTAGCAAGAAAGGCTGATGATTAAGGTAGGCTTCTTTGCATATCAGTTAGAATTCATTCTTCAAACCCTTTTCCTATTTACTCCTTTTCTTCTTCCCTAATCTAAAGATAAATCTAAAAGGAGACAAGAATAAGAGCCCTACCAAAGCAAATCTACTTTAGTTAGAAACTCAGGATCTTGGACTCCATTTTAACTTAAACAAGATTAGGGCTGTGTGTGTGTACATTTGGGGGCGGGGGGAACTAATGAAGGACTGGCAATAGATCAGCTGGGGCAGTTAAGAATGATTAGAAAGGAAATCTATTTTCATTTTCATGGAAGACTAGACCTTTCCACTTCTGTTCACATCATGAACATCTTATTGGACATTTCAAACTCAATGTACTAAAGATATTCCAAACTCAATATTTTCAAAACTGGACTCGTTATCTTTTCCTACAAACTGTTCCTTCTCCAAAACTTCCCTACTTTTGTCAAAGATACCAACATGCTTTCAGTCCCCCCTGATTAAGAACCTCATCAGTTACCTCAGCTCCTCATTCTTCTCCCCATACATCCAACATTATCATATTGAATGACATAGCACATATATGTATACTATTATAACATATAAATAAATATCATATCATATATATTTTATATACACATACTGTACATCTATATCTCTATGTATCTATGTGTCTATCTATGTATCTTATCTATCTAATTTTCCACAATGTCTTTTTTATATGACCCCTTCTCTCCACTTTCACATCTACCACCCTACTTTAGTCAAACAAATAATCACTTTCTTCTAGATCATTGCAAAACCCTCCCAGTTAATCTGCCTGTTTCAAATCTCTCTATATTATAGTCCAGATTACCTATTGCTGCCAGAATCATTTTATTTAAGTGTAGCCTAACAATGTAATTCCCCTATGCAATCAACTCAGATAAATTTTAACTCATTTCTTTAACTTTTTAGAACCTTCATGACCTCACTCCAACCTATCTTTTTAGGCTCATTGACCAGCCAAGCTATATCCTCAGACATGGCACACCATCTTCTATCACTGTGTCTTTGAAATTGCCATACCCCACACCTAGAATGCACTCTTCTGAACCTCCACCTCAGAGAATTCCTTTTTTCCTTGAAGACTGAGTTTAGGCACCAGCTCACACACAAAGCTTATTCCGATGCTCCTAACTGCTAGTGACCAAACTATGTTGTATTTAACTATTTTGTATTTATTCTTCATATGATTATTTATGTACTTGTTCTCTCCCTCATTACAATGTAATCTTTTCACTTAAATTATCTCATTCTTTATATTGATATTGTGTTGGAGAAGGAAATGGCAAACCCCACCTATATCTTTGCTAAAATCTCATAATGGGGTCACAAAGAGTCAGATATGACTGAACCACTAAATGACTACAATTGGCGTCACCAGCGGTGAAATGATGTCTAGTACCTAGTATATGCTTAATAGATGCTTCTAGAATGATTGACATAGCTAACCTTCTTGATATTTTGGAATCCCCCAGCTTGTCTATTATTTAACATTTCCTTAGACTCATTTATACTAAAGATTAAAAAGCACAACAACAAAAGATAGGAAGAGCAAATCAAACAAAGTCTTGTTTTTTAGTTTTGCAAATGGTGGGCAAGGGGGAAAAAGTAGAGAAAAATGACTATACATGAAATTTTGAAAATCTGTAATATATAATTTACTTTTAATATGACATATATAATACAAATTCAATATATCATTTTCAAAATTGTCCTGCTTGTCTGTATTTTCTTTTTTTGTCTTTTTTTCTTTTCTTTTTCTTTTTTTAATTTATTTTTAATATGTTTGGTTTTCAGCATTGATTTTCACAGGCGTTCGAATTACAAATTTTCTCCCTATTTCCTCCCCCCCACTCCAAGATGGCGTACACTCTGGTTGCCCTGTTCCCCAGTCTGC
>CM053622.1:611321892-611352926 GCA_028646595.1 Phalanger gymnotis | reverse complement strand
TTTTTTATAGGTTTTTGGAGGGACTTGGTGGGGAGCTCACGCCAGTTACTGCTTTCCAGTCGCCATCTTGGCTCCGCCCCCCAGTTTACTGACTTTTCTAACATATTTCCACACTATTTTCCAGAACACTTGAACCAATTTGTAGCTATTCCAGTTAGATATTAGTGTGACTATCTTCCCAAAGACTGTCTAACATTGCTTCTGTCTTTTGTTATCTTTGCCAAACTGTGAGGTATTTCAAAGATCACTGACAGTTGCTCTACAATCATATCTACTAGTTCTTTCTGTACCCTAAAAGGTCAGTGTCCACACAGAGAATGTGCAATGATTGATGCCCCTCTAGGTTTTCTTAAGATCGTCACTATTCAACTAAACTCCTGCTCAAACCCAGAGCCTCACATAGGTTTGAGTCAGTTTACAAAGACTACCAAACCAACTACAAGGATCTACCTTGAATGCTAATCTGCAACTACTGGCAAAGATTTTCATTCTCCCTCTTTTTTAAATGTCTGCTAAATACTCCCCATCATCCATAATAGAAACACAAGGTAGTACATCTGTGTGCCATTGATCTCTGTCTCTTGCAGGTGTGTTCATGGCTGTCAATCTCCTTATTGCTTTTGGCAAGAGTGCTTGAAGATACAAGGATAAAACTCCCTGACAGTGAAGCCTGGCCAAAAGTAGAATGGATTTTCTCTGGAGGAAGTGAACTACTCATCATGAAAGCACTTTCAAGAGAGACAGGGTAACTATTTGCTCTAGACAGTAACCTTCAAGCCTAGGTTCCTTGTATAGGCCTCTGTGATATTTCCAAGATGATAGTCTATGATTCTAATGAAATTTCTAACACATCTCTTGAATGTTAAGTAAATTCACATGTAAACATCTCTTTCCTAGATTTAAAGAGCCCATTAAAATAAGTAATCATTTTTTCTGCTTTCATATGAATACGGAGTTTTCAATGTTTTCATTTTGAACCGAATATCCTTATGAAGTGACCAGTCCTCAGCATAAGGAAGAATCGCTTGACCATATTTACTTCTCCAAAGTCTGTTTATACATTTTAATCTCGTGCTGAGTCTCTCCATCTTCATTTTTCTTGAACTCCAGTATGACAGTGGTTACTTTCTCTTACCTGCTTTAGAAGAGATTCATGGTAAGTTGCACAGCAAGCTCCCTTTCTGCCATGACTATATAAAACAAACATTTTAATTCTTTTTTTCTTTAGCTTCAGAAATGTCATCCTCCACTTTATCTCTTGTACTTGCGTACTACACAAGTAGAAGTTATTATAGTCACAGTGTATTTACTATTGGGTTAATCATTAACCTTTCTCTGGTTCGTCTTTAGTGATCACAATCATAACTGTTTTACTATTGTACTAATTTACTAATACATGGGCCCCTAGGTGATGCAGCGGATAGAGCACTTGGCCTGGAGATGGAAAGACTCATCTTCCTGAGTTCAAATCTGTCCTCAGATACTTAATAGCTGTGTGACCCTGTGCAAGTCACTTCAGTTTGTTTGCCTCAGTTTCCTCATCTCTCAAATGAGCTGGAAAAGGAAATAGCAAACCATTCTAATCTCTTTGTTATGAAAACTCCCAATGAGGTCACAAAGAGTCAGACATAACTGAAAAATGATACAACAAAAATTTACTAATATATATTTATCAATATATGCAAGTGAGCTTTTGATTTTGCACAGATTATCTTGTTAGGAACTCATAACAACCCTCTAAACGCTATAGGCACTTGTATCCCAATTTTACAGATGAGAAAACTGGAAGTTTTTTTATGGGTTAAGTGCTTTGTTCTGTATCACATAGCTAGGATCAATGGCAGAATTTGAACTAAGCTTTTTCTTGACTATACATGCATAAACTTACCTTCTATCTATACAATGCTGCTTGAGAGAAGAGAGAGTGAAAATTTTATGGATAAAATATGAACTCTTGAGGGCAAGGAGAGCCTCACTTTTGCACTGGCATCTCTAGTACTTGGAACATAATAAGAATTTATCAAATCATAAGGGAATTATTGATTGAATTCACACAAGAAAATCAATTTAATTTAATGCGATGGCAATATGGGTTTTGTGTGCATGTGTGTGTGCATGTGCATGTGCATGTGTGTATATATGTGTACATGCCTCCAAACTATATCCAGGTACATAATTACAGGATAATTTTGAAGGTATAAAGTCTTACTTTGTCCAATTAAGCTTATATATCTTGCTGCTTTCTCACTATCAGCCTTATATCAATGAGGCAACTAGGTAACATAGTGAAGAGAGCAGTGTGCTGGTAGTTAGGAAGATCTGGGTTCAAATTCGACTTCAGACACTTGTTAGCTAAGCAAGTCTCTGGACAACTCACTCAATCTTTGTCTACCTTAGTTTCCTCATCCATAAAATGAGGATAACAGCAATAATAAAACACCTTCCTCCTTGGGTTATTGTGAGGATCAAACGAGATAATATTTGTAAAATGCTTTGCAAACTTCAAAATATTATATAAATGCTAGTTATTCTTGTTGGTGTTTTGGTTGTTGTTATATTACCATAACATATGAACATATGGCGCTGAAGCACTCAATCTGTAGCCTGACGTACTTCTAACTATGTCTGGGCACTACGTGTGGAGTATAATATGGGGGACTTGGTAACTGAGAACTTCTGGTGGTTAAAAGTAACACCGACAATCCCTGTCATTCTGGAGAGTATCTTGCAGCAAAACATAAGCAATAGAGAGATGAGGGGAAGGAACAAGCATGTACTCTCTGGCAAGTACTGTGTTAAGCACTTTACAAATATTATCTAAATCTCCTTTGGTATATAGAAGTAAGCCATTCTATCTTGAGAAACCTGAGCTTCTCTAACTTCATGTGTTTTGCCTTTTCTGTGTTTCTGGTCTTTGCTTGTACCTGTCCCTGTGAACTTTGTGGAGAATGGCAGGGGGAATTTCCATACTATGCACCTATCCATTCCTACAGAAGTGGTAGGCACAGGGTTCAGAGAAATATATATCACTAAGAGAATTCACCTGTAATTCAGACATTGCTATATACTTCGTTATCTGCTGCTTGTGAAAACAAACATTGCTACAAACATCCCTTTTCTACTAGGACAGCAACTTTTATAGAGGTCTCATAGCTTCTGCCATTTTCCTGGTTTGTTTCCCTTGTCTAGCCATTCCCTCTTCAAGTACCTTTTTTGCCTCTCTGGGAACAGCATGTGTTGGGCAAATCAGTAATACCGAGGTCTCAGTTTCCCTATTCTTTTTTTTACTCATTTTTTTTCTGGCAGGGCAATTGGGGTGAAGTAACTTGCCCAAGGTCACACAGCTAGTAAATGTGTCAAGTGTCTGAGGTCAGATTTGAACTCAGGTCCTCCTGACTCCAGGGCTGGTGCTCTACTCACTGCTCCACCTAGCTGCCCCAGTTTCCCTACTTTTAAGTGAGACTTGATGACCTCTCTGAGCCTCCTATACTGGGGTCCTGCAATTTTACAACCTGCCCAAGGGCAGCTAGATGATGTAATAGATAGGGTACCAGGTTGGAATCAGAAAGATGAATTCAAGTCCAGCCTCAGACACTTGGTAGCTGTGCGACCCTGAGTGAGACACTTAACGTCTGTTTGTCTCAGTTTATTCATCTGCAAAATGAGGATAATAACAGCACCTACCTTCCAGCATTGTTGTGAGGACCAAATGAGATGATAATTCTAAAATGCTTAGGACAGTGCCAGGGACATAGTAAATACTACATGAATGTTAATCATTAGCTGAGATCACACTTCCTTAGCTCTAATAATATTTATAAAGCTCCTAGCACAGTATTTGGCACAGAATAAGCCCTATATAAATGCTCATTTTCTTCCCTTCCCTAGTCTCCATTGTACTGAAAATCTTCCCCCTATTTTTTAATCTTCCATCTTCTACCTAAACATGTAGGCTTTCTATTCTCTCCAGAGGAAAGCCTGGAGAATTCAAAGTATCTCTTACTTATTTTTTAATAATTAAGCTGGAAGTGTCAGACATTAGAATGATTGCTGTATAGAGGAAACAGATTCAGTACATCATCACATCTGCATTGTTTTCACAGGTATGATTTTCACTTGATTTTGTACTTTCGTATTTTGATTTTCTACCCTTTGCAAAAGGACTACCTATTATAAGACTACTTGTTTCATTTTGGGGTTTAGGAAATATGGCACTGTATTTATACTTGCATCTCTTGAATGTCATCTGATTTATATTGACCCTTTTCTCTGAGTTGTCTAAAGTAATTTGATTTTAATCTGACTTTCAGGGTACAAGCTACTCTACTACATTTTCACCTTTAATATAAATGTGATTTATTTAATCTAAGTCATTAGAGTCAATGTTAAATATGGGCCTGAAAGCCAAATGACTGCAGTGGGAATGTGCCCAATCCACTTATGCTGAAAGGACCTGACAGTTCCAAAAAGATGGTTCTTCCACATTCTTGTTCTTTATAGAAAGAATTTGAAGGCACATAAGTGATAGGAAGGGGCAGATAGAGTTTCCAAGGTTAAATGGTCACATGGGACAGGATTGGTTTTGGACAGTCACAAGCTGAGTCATGAGTGCACAGTGTACAACAGGCAAAGACCTTTGAAACGCTAAGAGTATGTTGGAGTGAGACCAAGAAATGCCAAGGGAAAGACATGGATCCAGGTTGTATACGGAAAAGAATCAAAGGGCAGTTAAAGATGTTGGGGTACACTGTAAAAGAAATATACCCTATATTTAGTAGACCTTAATGAATTTTATTTGAATTGAAACTTAGAGCTCATATTTGGCTTGGTAATGGTGTCTTGTTTTTTCATTGTTTTGCAAAGTGACCTCACTTGATCTGTTATGTCCATGCTTATTTCAAACTACTAGTAACCCACCTTGGGAAATAAATTCTCCTTAGCTGTGCTGTCTTTTGATTTCATAGATGCAAATATATCTCACTTGTTAGGCTTATTACAGTTTCTGCTTGCCTTATTCTATCAGGCAATTTGATTACTCTGAGAGGATTTGTTATTTGCAAAGCCGTATTAATTCTTGCCTAACACTCTGTGATCTAAGCACCTACAAACTGATTGTTTTACTCATAATATCCAGGTTTTTTAAATCTTTAGTTATAAAGATTCTATGTCATACCATTCAATTTAATTGTTCAACAAACATTACTGAGCATCTTTTATGGTCTAAGTGGTAGATACTAAGAATGTGGTGAAATGAATAAGATGGAATCCCTGTCTATACTGAGCTTTCAATAAAAAAAAAAGCTGGTTGAGACATACATATACATGCATACATAGGCACACACGCACACATATGCACACATGCACATCCGTGCACACACTTTGGCATATAAAGTTGAATGTTATATGTTCTGGACTCATATTATATGTCTGGGGACAAGACATTTCATTTCTTGAACCACAATTTCCTTTTAGTTTCATCTATAAAATGGGGAAAATCATGCTTGCATAACCTATCTCACAGAGTTATTGAGACATTATTTTTTAAAATATTAAAAAGAGCTTAGACTTGATGAATCTTAGACTGCTACAAAATAATATCCAATGTAAAGACTGTTTGAAGGATTTGAAGACGTTACATAATGTCTATCTTCTGGTATTTGAAGAAAATTTGATTTGTGGAGGCGGGATTAGAAATATTTTGCTTGTTTCCAGAATTCAAAAACAGGAGCAATGAGTGGAAGTTTTAGGTGTGATTATAAGGGGAAAGAATTTCATATCATAGGCTATTAGTTCCTCTCCAAGCAAATCGCCATCTCCAAGCAAAGGCTAAATGACTATGTGTCAGGTATGTTACTAAGAATGTTTTTTGTGCAGGCACAGGATGATCTAGACAACTTCAGATGTCTGTCCCCACTCTTAGAAACTTGAATTCTGTGACAGATTCATGAGAAGTTCATAAGGTCCCGTGTATTCAGAGGCAGGAGAGATAGATCGCTTATGTCTGGGGAAATCAGGGAAGGTTTTATAGGCAAAGAAGTCATTCCTCTAAAATTGAACTTCATTGGAACACCAGGATGAGAGAAAGGTAAATTTCAACCATATAACATAGTCATATAAAATTTTGAATTAATTATTATTATTCTTACTGTAGGCAAACCATCTCTTCAGTCAATGTAAGACTTTTTTTTTCTATCCTTAAAAGGAGAATGATTTATCCCCATGTTGTGCAAATCTTGGTTGAACCATCTTTCTAGGTACCTTACTATAAAGAACGAGTACAAATACTTTATTTCAGATAGCTGGAAATAAAACTATTTATTTTGAGTATTTTTTTTAATATGAAGGGGATTTATTATTTTGTTTCTCTTCTAGTAACTTTGGATGAATACAGATCAAATGAATTTAAGCCTTCTGAATCCTGAGGTGTATCTAGATAGTAACCCCTCTCTTGCTTTTCTAATCTCCTTTTTGATTGTTTGTGGTTTTCTTATCCTTACAGGTCTAAATTGAATTGTGCGTTTGGAGCTATTAGAAGACAGCAATATGATTTTCATTTGTCTTTATTTATTGGTTGAACCAGTCCATCAGTAAGATTGTGTTACATAAAGATCAAAGTCTGCAGAGCCCCCTACTAAATGACGGGTTTATTACACAGAATCAACAATCAAAATTAATGTTAAGCAAAAGTTCAAGGCCATAAAGAAATGGGTCTGGAAGCAAGAGGCTTTGCACTAGATAACTTTTAGGATGACAGAGCTCTTCCACTTCATCAGTCAAGAAATCACATATTGATCTTAAGAAAGATGCTTTTTAAAAAATTTCCTATGTGACTTTGTTCCCTGTTGCCTTTAATAAAATTCATAGTATCACAGACCTTTTTAGAGCTAGACATCTTATAATCCAACAGGTTCATTTTACAAGCAAAGACACTGAATTATAGCAAAGTTAAGTGATTTGTGCTTGGTCAAACAGAATAAACAGCAAAGAGAGATTCAAAATCATTGTCACCACTCCATTCTATATTATTGAGACTTTTCCCCCAAGTTCTTGAATCCCCTTCTTACTTAGGCAAAGATTCATTCATTCTTTTTACTTCTTTTTAATACATATATATATGCATATATATATATATATAATTTTTTCCTCTTTAAATAGTAGTTTTTCCTCCAATTACATATCAAGAAAACCTTAAACATTCAGTTTTACAAGATTTTGAGTTCTAATTTTTTCTCCCTCCCTTTTTCTTCTCCCCTCTTCTGAAAACGATAGGCACTTTGAAGTAAGTTATATATGTACTATCATGTAAAACACATTTCCACATTTGTCACAGTTGTGGAAGAAGAAAAAGATTGAAAGAAAAAAAAACACAATAAAGAATAAAGTGAAAAAATATGCATCCAGAGTCCATCACTTCTTTGTCTGGATGTGGATAACATTTTCCTTCTTGAGTATTTTGTACTTATGTTGGATCATTGTGTTGCTGAGATGAGCTGAGTCATCCATAGCTGATCATCACACAATATTGCTGATACTGTGTATAGTGTTTTCCTGGTACTGCTCACTTCACTTTGCATCAATTTGTACAAGTCTTTCTAGGATTTTCTGAAATGTGCCTGTTCATTTCTTATTACACAATAGTATTCCATTACATTGATATATGACAGCTTGTTCAGCTCTTTAATGGGCATCCCCTCAATTTCTAATATTTTGCCACCATGAATAGGGCTTCTATACATATTTTTTTTCAGATGTAGTTCTTTTTCCCTTTTTATGATTTCTTTAGGATACAGACCTAGTAGTCATATTGTTGGATCAAAAGGTATACACAGTTTGATTGCCCTTTGGGTATAGTTTCAAATTACTTTCCAGAATGATTGGATCAGTTAACAACTCCATCAGTGGCGCATAGGTCTCTCAATTTTCCCAATCTTCTCTAACATTTATCTTTTTCCTTTTTTGTAATATTACCAATCTGATTGGTGTGAGGTGGTATTTCAGGGTTGTTTAATTTACATTTCTCTAACTAAAAGTGAGTTAGAGCTCTTCTTCATATGCCTATAGATATCTTTGATTTCTTCATCTGAAAATTGCCTTTGATAATTTATCAGTTGAGGAATGATTTATATCTCTACATATTTGAGAAATGAGGCCTTTATCAGAGACACTTGCTATAAAGTTGTTTCCCAGTTAGAAATTCTGCTTTCCTTCTAATCTTGGTTGCATTGGTTTTGTCTGAACAATAGCTTTTCAACTTAATATGATTATAATTAAATATTCTACATCTTATAATGCTCTCTATCTCCTCTTTGTTCATGCATTCTTCCCCTCCCCATAAATCTAACGGGTAGACTATACCTTGCTCTTCTAAAGAATGCTTCATTGTCTATGGTACCTTTTTAGCAAGATGTAGTTTCCTTCTTTAACTCTTCCAATTGGACCTATTTTTGCTTTTGCTTTGTCTGAGATCAGGATTCCTACCCCTCCTTTTTTTAACTTCAGCTGAAGCATAATAAATTTTTCTTCAGCTTCTTATCTTTACTTTGTGTTTGTCTCTCTGCTTCATGTGTGTTTCTTGTAAGCAACGTAGTGTAAGATTCTGATTTTTGATCACTCTGCTATCCACTTCTGTTTTATGGGAGAGTTCATCCCATTCATATTCACAGTCATGATTACTACCTCTGTATTTCTCTCCATCCTATTCTTCCTCCTGTTTGTCCTCTCTCTTCTTTCACCCTTTCCCACCTCACAAATGTTTTGCTGCTATCTACCACCTCCCCCTGATCTTCCCTTCCTTCTGTCAGTCCCTCTCTTCCTCTCCTATCCCCCTGTCAGGTAAGATAAATTTCTATGTTCAACTGATTGTGCATATTATTTCCTCTTTGAGCGAATACTGATGAGAGTAAGATTGAAGCAGTGTCCATCACTGACCTTATCTTCTTCCCCTCCACTGTAATAGGTCTTTTTTGCCTCTTTATGTGAGATAATTTACCCCATTTTACATCTGTACTCCTTCTGTACCCATTGTACTCCTCTTTCTCATTCCTTAACTTTCTTTGTCATTTCCTCAAATTCATCTTATACCCATACCATCTTTCTGTGTATATTCCTTTTATCTCTACTGCTAGTTATACAATTTTTAAGAGTTTCAAATATCATCTTCCAGTGTTGGGATGTAAGCAGTTTAGCTCTATTGAATCTCTTTCATTTTCTTTTCCCTTTTTACCTGTGTATGCTTTTCTTGGGTCATATTTTTGGTTTTGTTCTGGTCTTCTCCTTGCAAAGGCATGAAATCCTTCTATTTCATTGAATGACTATTTTTTTTTCTTTTGACATATTATGCTTAGTTTTGCCTGGTAAATGATTCTTGGTTGTAGTCCTATGATTCTTGGTTGTAATCCTAGCTCATTTGCCATTCAGAATATCATGTCCCATATCCTCTGATCCTTTAATATTGCAGCTTCCAAGTCCTGTATAATCCTGATGGTGACTCCTTGATATTTGAATTGCAGTGCTTTTTCCTTGACCTGATGGTTCTGAGATTTGGCTATAAAGTTCCTTGGGGTTTTTACTTGGGGGTCTCTTTCATGAGATGATTGGTGGATTCTTTTAATGCCTATTTTACCCTCTGGTTCCAGGATATCAGGACAGTTTTCCTTCATAAATTCCTGAAAGACGCTTTCTATGTCCTCCTTTTGATTTGTTTTTCCCATGAGGTAGTTTACATTTTATTCCATTTTTTTCATTTTTTTAAAAAAATTGTTTGATTGATTCCTGATGTCTGATAAAGTCATTTGTTTCCACTTGCCTAATTCTTACTTTTAAGGTGCTTTCCTCCATTAGCTTTTGTACTTTCTTTTCCATTTGGCCAATTGTACTTTTTAAGGAGTTATTTTCTTCAGTGGATTTTTACATCTCCTTTTCTATTTGGCCAGTTCTACTTTTTAAGCAGTTTTCCAAGCCGTTGAATTTTTTTTCATAATGCTCTTGCATCACTCTCATTTCTTTCCCCCATTTTTCTTCTACTTCTCATATTATTTTTAGACTCCTTTTTGAGCTCTTCCATGAGTTCTTTCTGGGCTTGACACCACTTCCCATTTTTCTTTGGGGGTTTTGCCTATAGTTTTGACATTGTAGTCTTCTTCTGAGTTTGTGTCTTGATCTTCTCTGTCACCATAATAACTTTCTATGGTGAGATTATTTTTTGTTTGTTTTTGCTCATTTTTTGGCATTTTTCCTTTCTTTTAAAATTTGATCTCTGCTCCCAGGGTGGAAGGGGCACTATCTCAGGCTTCTTCTGCTAGAAGCTGCAGGCCCAGGCTGTGCTTGATGCTGTGCTGATGTTGCCCTGAGGTCCACAGGGGACCCTCAGTTTTAGTGCTATTCTGGGGGGGGTACCCCGGTTTTGGTTGGCCCTGTTGGAGGCCATAAATGTCTGCCAGCTTACCTAGTACTGAACTGTGGTCCTAGTGGTGGTGTCTGGCATGTGCTGAGGCCCAATGTGATATTTTTTCATTTCCTCGTGGCTATGATGAAGAATGTAGTGGTCTGGCCTCTGGATGCTGCCTATTTGCTCAAAGCTATGCTGAAACATGGCAGGGAGGTGCTGGTTAGTGGCTGCCTCTTTGCTTAGGCACTCATAAGGTTAGCATCTACCTATTTGCCTGGGCTTGTGCTGAAGTAGGTGGAGATCTGGCTTCTGGAGGGTGACTGTTTGCCCAGAGCTAGGCTGAAGTACTTGGTGGTTCTCACAACTAGAGTCTTCTGGTTTGCCTAGCTATTCTAAAGCATGTGGGCCATCTTGGTGTTGGTGTTTGCCTGTTTCACCACAGGTTTCCTGATGTTTTGCTGAGGTGGGGTTTGCTGGGACATTTACCATCCTGGACTGTCCTCCCCTTTTGCCTGTGTGAAATGTTCCTTTCTTGCTGATCCTCCAAATTTCTTGGGCTAAAAGACTGTTTCACACACCTCCCCCCCCCCGGCCGCTTTGTTTTTGTTGGTTCTACTATTCTGGAATTTGTTCTGGGGCTCTATTTTATGGTTGTTTGGAGGTCAGTAAGGGAGAGTTAAAGTGATTTACTGTTTACTCCACAAGCTTGACTTCTGGAAATCCCTAATCCCAATTCTTTCCTAAATGTCATCTTTACCTTCCTTAAGCCTTTCTTGGAGTAAGTCGAATATATGGGTTTCAAAGGTCTTTTCTATAATTCAAGAATATGTATCATCCTCTAAGTTGTCAAGAGGCAGTATGTTATAGTTGAAAGAGGCCTATCTTGCTAGTAGGAAGTCCAGAGTTTAAGCCAAGTCTTTGACACATACTGGGACTAATTCTTTAACTTCTCAATGCTCTGAGTAGCTCCCTAAAACTTAGAGTTACAGTCACTTGCTTACCTACTTTAAGTGGAGGGAGTTTATCCTGGGTAATTTCCCAATATTGATGAGATCACAGTTCATGATCCCTGAGGGGTGGAAAAGGTTATCAATAAAACTACAATTAGGCCATTTAAGGAGAAGTATCACTCAGTGCCAGGTGTTAATCAGACACCATATGCTAATTATCATTAATTTTTTTTGAAATATTACATGATGTTAACACTTAATATTCAGAGAGGTGACTCAATGGTTAGAGCTCTGGGCCTGCAGTCAAGAAGACCTGAATTCAAATGTGGCCTCAGACATTAACTGTGTGACACTGGGTTAGTCACCTAACCCTGTTTGCATCAGTTTCTTCATCTGTAATATGTGCTGGAGAAGGAAATGGCAAACCATTCCAATATCTGCACCAAGAAAACCCCGAATGGTGTTATGAAGTGACATTCAGTCATTGAATGACAACAACAATGATACTTAATGAGGATAATCTGTCTGTGAATATAACACAACTTTCTCTTTTGTATAAATGGCACATATTCCCTTTGGTTTGCATGTGGTAGTTCTGGTTTCTAAATGTTCGAAGTGGATAAAGGTAGCTAACACGACCATCCATGCTGAGGCTCCGTGGTATGAGATCCTATAGGACTATATCTTGTCACATATTTTCTCTGTATGAAAGTTTTCATGCTTTGTGCACAACACTGGAAAATGTTTTCATGGAAGACAGGTGCTGGGACTCTATCCTCACTCTTTTTAATTGCCTTTTTCAAGATAGGCCCTTCTCATGCTGCTGCAGTTACCAGTGTAGAAATGTCCTCTATAACCATATGTATTCAACATGTTCAGTAGACCAACATAGTCCTTCTATCCTTCTCTCTTTTTTCTCTCTCATTCCTTTTCCTCTCTCTCTTCCCTCTTTCTTCCATCTTTCCTTATTTTCTTCTTCTCTTCATTCTCCTTTCCCTCCCTTCATTTTCCCTCATTCCCTCCCTTTTTCTTCCCTCCTTTCGATTTCTCTTCTTGTCCCTTTTCCTTTCATTTTTATCCCTTCCTATCTTTCCTTTTCTTTTGCTTTTACTCTTCCTTCCTCCATTTTTCCTTCCTCTTGTTCCTTCCCTTCTTTCCTTAGTTCCTCCCTCCCTCCCTTCATGAAGTACCTAACACGTGCAAAAATTTTGGGCTACATGGTGGAGGAGAAACAAGAAATACATAAGAATTGGATCTTGATCTCTTAGAAAATAATACAAAGACGATGTTCTTATCATCAGCTGTAATTCATGGAAATAACTATATGCAGTAAACTTCTATTTATTTTTTTTAATTTCAGCCTAATAACCCCAACAGAGACTAGGGGGCAAAGTGGGTTGGGCACTGAACTTGCAATCAGGAAGACCTACATTTGAATACTGTCTGTGTGACCCTGGGCAAGGCACTTAACCTCTCCTTGACTCAATTTCCTGGTGTATTAAACAGGAATTATAATAGAAAGCTCATAGGATTGTTGTGAGGGTCAAATGAGATAAAATATGCAAAAGGATTTATAAACTTTAAAGTATTATATAAATGCCAGCTATGATTATTGCTAATATCATCATTAATAATAACACATCTAATTGCATGGTAATTCAGAATTCATTTTATTCTTCTAAGTAGCTTTAGAATGAAAACCATCAGAAAGAAAGGACTCAAAGTTACATGTGGCATAGTACCAAACACAATATAAGGGATGGAAGCAATGCCAACTATAATAATAATAGCTGGCATTTACATATTGCTTAAAAGTTTTCAAAGTACTTTAAAAGTAGTATTTTATCCACACAACAGCCTTAGGACATAGGCACTATTATCACCCCCATTTTCCAAAGGAGGAAACTGAGGCAAACAAAAACTAAATAATATACCTAGTGTCATATTGCTAAAAATGTCTGAGGTAGGATTTAAACTCAGGTCTTCAGCATTAAAAAAAATCCAACACCCTGTATTCACTGTGCTACCAGCTGCCTCTAAATCTCTGATCTCAATATTTTTCCATATATAACATATTGATTTGCATTGTGGTTTCTAGTTTGGTCAGTTTAAATTTTATAGAGATCATGATAAACAAATAAAAACCACTGGGCAAAGGCAATGGACAAAGAAAGAGACTAAGTCACTAGCAGATAACCAATTCAATTTGATTCCATACAATATACATTTATCAAGTGAATACTAGGTACGAGGCACTGTAGGGATTCCAGGACAATGAAACTGTTCTTGCCCTCAAGAAGCTCGTATTCTATCAAGGAAACCATGCAGATATTATAATACAGATAAATAAATATTAAATAAATACCAAAGTAATTTGGTAGTAAAGAAATACTAATAGCTAGGGAACCTAGCAAAGGCTTACACGAGTTAGCACGAGAGCTGAGCCTTGAACTGAGTTAGGAATTTCAGGCTGTGGAGGAAATGAGGAAAGGGTAGCTCAGACCACAACTAAATGCTGATTGCTCTAAGTCGTCACTGATTCCCATCTCAGAAAGTACCCATTGTAAGGCAAAATTGGATAATTACAGTACTCAAACTCTTGAAACCTTCATGTTCTGAAAGAGGGAGGAGATTGCATTGGAGGGCAAAAGCTATGTTAATAAATATGGTAATTAGGAATGGTTTTTCATAGGAATTCATTACAGCTCAAGCTAAAAAGTCATATAGCAAAAGCATGCTAATCCCCCAATTCAAGAGACTTAATCAATGTAATTTTGTGCTATGTTTCCATTGTCCTTTCTGTCTATCCTGCGGGGATTCTGTTAGATTGAACAATTCAATGTATAGGAAGCATTTTGACCTCCTTTGAAGCGTATAATAACAATAATTATTTTCTTAAACAATTATTATTTTATATGGCATCCTTCAAAAGATATCAACTTAAAGAGAACGAACAAATGGGGACCAAGCCGCTGGAGAGAAGGCAATGGGGCAGCTGTAGGATAGTGATTGCAGCCCTTAGGAAGGGGGTAAAGTTCTCTATCTCAGATTGCTAATACAATGTAGTTGTCTCCTTCAAGCTTTGCAGATGGAGACATTTTATGTCTTAAATTAGGCATGATAGAGTCTTGTACAACATTTAAACAATTAGTGGTTTGCACTCCTATGAGCTTTTATGGTTAGCTTGTTTTCTTTGAATGCTTTCTAATTATGGTATGTAGTCTGGCCTTAATGATTCTTCTGATTCTTTGCCCATTTTTTCTCTCACCAGCTTGGCAAGTAGTGGCAAAGTGAGTCCTTGAGAGAATGATTAATATTGGGCACAAATGGAGACAAAAAGGAAATAGAACACTTTGGGGAAGGACAGGATGTTCCCCAAGTACCTAAAAGGTAAAAGGACTTTAGAATTGGAGAGAGTCCTCAGGAACGGACTGAAAGTAATTGAGAAACAATTGGATAGACGTGTGAATAAGCAATTTAACTGGGAGAGGGCTAAAGAAGACTGAGTCCTGACCAATGGGGAATTATGTAGTTTGTTTCTTTTATTCTCTTATACCTTTTAGCCCGTTGCAATTAAGTCCATTCTTCCTTCTGTCACTGCTCTTCTTGTCTTTTTTCAGTCCTCAGCTTCCTCATAGCTTCCTTGTGCTCTATGGAGATATTGTGTGAGTCAATGAAACATACACAACACAACACACACACAGACACGAATGATGGAATGAGTGAGTAAGTAGATAGCAGTCGCAAACTCTTAGAAAAGGCTGTCTGTGCTCATTGCTTTCCTTTTTTTTTTACCTCCCATTCATTTCTCAATTCTTTGTAATCTGAATTCTGACCATAAAACTTGATTACAAGTTCTCTTTTCAAGGTTACCACCAATCTCTGTTGGTCCTTCTTCTGTCTTCTTTTTCTTGACATCTTAGAAGTTTTCGATTCAGTTGTCTACCCCTTTATGACTTCTTGGACTTTATTTCTACTCTTTGTTCCCATAATACAGTCTTTTCTTCGTTTTTCTCCTATGTGTCTATCCTTTGCTGAATCTTCCTCCTACTATTGGCCCACTAAATGTGGACATTCTCTAACATTCATTCCTGGGTTCTGTTCTTTTCTTTCTTCATTGTTTTGGATGTAGAAACATTCTTGGTTACTGATGGGTCAATTATAAACTCTATGAATGTGTGAGGAAAATGATTTCTTATATTGTTCAGGAAAACTTATTATGCTGTTTAAACCCAATCCTATGCTATTAAACATTGTGTGCACCCAGAATATTTCTTGACCTCAGTAACTCTCTGGAACTGCTGGCAATGACTAGGAGGTATTTTGGATTCTCCAGGTCCTGGATGCACCCAAAACATTCTTTTGGGTTACCAGACCCAGGAAGTGTGATGGATACACCCAAGACTGTGTATTGGATTCCCTTGGGTTTTGGCTTCACTCAAAGTTTATTGAACATTTATAGTTACTCTTATCTACTCATTCTACCTGTCTTTCAAGCTGCCCTCTTGGCAACTTTGCTTAGCTGTGTGTATGTGGTTTGTGTGTGGGTACCCTTTCCTAAGTCCTATATAATTGAAATGTTTCAGAGCCTTGACAGAAGGGGGATTTCTTTCTGTCTCATTCTCTTCTGCCAAATGACCCAATAAATTTCTTTCTAAAACTATTTAAGATTTTGGGGTTGATTCTCATAAACAACAAAGATACATCCCAAATCATTGTATCCTGTCTGAATCTCTCTTCTGAATTTTAGCCCTATGTTTCAGACTGCTTGCTGGACATCTCCACCTGGATATCTCATTGTTTTTATTGTTTTAGTCATTTCAGTTGTGTCTGACTCTGTGACCCCACTTGGGATTTTCTTGGCAAAGATACTGGAGTGGTTTACCATTTCCCTCTCTAGCTCATTTTACAGATGAGAAACATGCAAACAATGTCAAGTGACTTGCCCAGGGTCACACCTATAAGAAGTGTCTGAAGGCAGGTTTAAAGTCAGGTCCTCCTGACTCCAGAGCCAACACTCTCTCCACTGTGCTACCTACTTGCTCAGATATTTCCTAGGCATCTTAAATTCAATACACCCCAAAGTCAACTCATTATAATTCATACTCCCCATATGTTTCTCTGTCAAACTTTCTAATTTTTGTTGATAATGTCGCTATCTTTCTAGTCATCCACATTTACGACTTTGGACTTGTTCTCTTCTGTCTCTCTTTATCCTGAGTCAGTTTCTAAGTTTTATTAGTATGCCCCCCACAATTTTTGTATTCTTATCTTCTCTATGTGCTTTCTCCTTTAGTTTATGACTTCTCACCTAGGCAAAAGAAATAGCTTCCTAATTGCTCTCTGTGCCTATAGATATCCTTTTCCCCATCCACCCTTCACACAACTGTCAAATAGATATTGCTAAAACATATATCTGACCATGTCATTCCTCTACTAAAAAAATCTTCAGTAGCTCCTTATTTCCTCTAGGTTAAATCGCAAAATTTTCAATGTAGTATTTAAAGCCCTCCTCAGTATGGTTCCAACACAGCTTTTGAGTCACATTGCAAATTGCTCCTTCCTCAGTACTCTTTCAATTCTAGCTTGCTGTTCTCTGGAAATGACATTCTGTCTCTTGCCTTTAGATGTTTGCATGAATAGTCCTCAAAAATCTCCCTTCATTTTTACTTCTTGGAATCCACAGATTTCTTCTTGACATACTTGGAGTGGTGCATACTTCAAATGGTACCTCCCACTGAAAGGCTTTCCTGGTCCTCCAAGTTATTAGCACTCTTTTCCACTTGAAATTACTTTGTATTACTCTGAACACATCTTATATTTATTTCTGTATGGGTTGTACCTCACTCCTCCTACTCAACAGAATAGAAAATAAGCTCCTTTAGGGCAGGGGCTATTTTATTTTTTGTGTTTGCATTGCCAGTGCTTTGCACATAGTAAGAGTTTAAGAAATGGAAGTTAAAGTGGATTATTTCAGGAGAGAATCCTTTTGTTATCAGCCGAGTCCATCCTTACAGGAAAGGTCATTAAGCAGAGCATCCAAGTTCCACATCTGGTGACTGTTGCTTTAGAAAGCTTTTCTTCCTAATAGCTGAGTAAATAAGTGTACCATGGAGTAGGTTGTCTGTATAAGTTATTACCATCTGGGGACTTAAGTAAAATATAAACTCTTCTCAAAAGTTTTCAATTTCCTTTTTCACATATAACACAGTGATTTAAAAGGTAGATTTCAAGCATAAATTTCTTTCTTTTTCTACAATCTCCCTCCTGTTATGGCATTATTGATCCACAATGGTATATAAAGAGCCGGTAACTATTGACCAATTATAAGAGCTAAGGGAACATGAAAAGATTATTGGGTTGCAAGGGAAAAAAAGCTTCCTTTGAAAATGAAAATCTTTGCTATATTTTATTAAAAATAATAAAACAAAAATAGTAGAAACTAGAGAGAATTAGATGAGAAATGGCTTTAAAATCTGGCCCTGTGTATAGAAGGTACATTAAAATTGAGAACTGGGTTAGGTGGTCAGAGTATTATGCAAAATTAAGTTTGCTTCTTTCCTAAGGAAACCAAACTACAATGAATGATGGACTCAGGTTCATGTAAAGATTGAGAACAAAAAAAATCCTCTGAACTAGCAAGTGAGAAGTGAAAACCAGTAGAGGAGCTACTCTGTCTATGCACAATTCTGGTGACTTTGCACAAGGTCTTGGATCCTGTGTACTCTTCTTGTTAGTATGTCAATCTCAGCACGGACAAATGTGTTCACATCTGGGGGATCTCACAGTTTAGGGACTTTGAAGAGCTTGCCTAATTCCATCCTTTTAATTTATAGATAAATAAAATGAGGCCTAATTAACTGAAGTGCCTTGCTAGGTCATATGACAAAGTCAAAACTAGAACCCAGTCCTCCCAGTTCCAAAGTTCAAAGTTCTTTGGGTAACATCATGTTTGAGTGTAACCTAGAATGTGACATCAGCTTTCTAGCCAAAATAGCTTTGGGGTGGATAATTTAACTATTACTAACTAAAAGTGAAAAAAAGTAATGTGGAGTAGGAGGAAGAAAAACAAATAAGCAAACAACACTAAAATCTTAAATAACCGTGAAGGTCCAAAGGCAAAAGCATGTTCTGACTCTGTCAACTATTTGCCTTCTTTTTGGCAAAATGCTTGAAGACTTATTGAGAAGTAACAAGTGAATTTATACTCTTCATGAGTGGCATCTCACTTGGAAGCAGATGTGACTGTTTTCTGCTGGAATAATTCCATCTTAAAATTATCTGTGTAAATTGAAGTCCCATTTTCTGCCACAAGAGTATTACTTAGTATTAACAATTGATAATTAGGCCACTGGAGGGGCATCAAACCACTTCCATGAGCACCCTAAACATTGGCTGAGGAGAGCACTATCCCTCTAAATGACAAACAATAAAATAAAAACAAACACAGCATGATTCATCACATAATGGCAGCTTTCTGTAATCACTGATAGCATTTCTTCATTTGGTCCTTATTGCAACAATAAAGCATTGCTTTTATTACTGTGAAGATGATTTTGCTTTTATTGGTCCTGTAATCCCTCCTTCTAAATATTAATAGAATTCTCCTGGGAAAATGCAAATTATTTGCAAAGAAGTAATGATGAAATAGCACATAATGATTTTTTTAAAACACTAAGTTTATCTTGTGAAATATTCCTATTTTCTAGTCTCTGGATAGGCTGACCATTTAGTATTATAACCTTTACATATTTATCTCCCTTGTAGCAGATATTTACAAGTGAGATAAACTTGCCTGTTTATAGCAAGCTAAGAACTTTGCAGCCATTTTTACCCATTAAAATATAGTTTGACAAAACATGGCCTTTTGGAGTTCACATTTCAGCATAGGCTCTGCTCCATTAAATATTCCTAATGTATCTGTCTGTGAGAAACATGCTTAATGATATCTCTGTAAACACTTCATATTGCTGGTAGCTTTTGGTTGCTTCAGGAAGTTTATAGAAAACAATGTCCTTATGGAGAGAGATAAGGTTATTGCATAGATTTCTATACTCTACTGCCTTTGGATTTATGTAGCAGATATACAGTTGGAAAGTTATGTAAAATTAATTGTTTATGCCACTGGGGCAAATTGTAATTAAATTGATTCTCACTTGTAAATATACATACTATACACATACATACAGAAACACATATGTGTATACATAAATATATACATACACATACAATATACATATACAATGCATATACAATGTATATGCATGCATGTGCATATACACAACTGATACATACATGACATACAATACATACATAAACATATTCACACATGCATACATATATATCTTTATATCTATACCTATGTCTATCTCTATCTATCTATCTATCTATCTATCTATCTATCTATCTATCTATCTATCTATAACCTAAGGAAAAGTTCTGTCCTTGTGAATACAGGTAGATTGTAGTAGGCTAATAAATAAAATAAAACACATTATAATTAAACTAAATTAGACTTGAGTGTGGTACTATGTTTGCTTTAAGGAAGAAAATGAAGTTATTTGTAAATAACACCTAAAAATAAGCACTCTCTAAATTATTTTCTACTTTTCTTCCCACTTGAATTTTAAATATTTCCTTGTATTCAAAATACCACAGATTCTTGTTTGTGTGACAGTCTATAGAAATCTATACATCTGGTTTCATTTTGGTTAAATTCTTATGCAAATCTTTTACATAGTCACAATGATTGCTATTTATCACTCAGAATATTGAATTGGTTTCTTATCCATTGGTTATTTTCAATTCAATTCAACCAGTATTTTTGGAATTTGCCAGCAATGTGCTTGGTATTAGTGACATAAAGAGAAAATAATATATAGCCTCTGCCCTCAAAGATTTTACATTCTATTGGACATACGGCAATATTTTTCAATTTCTAGATATGATCTGGATATATGTGTGATTCAGAACTCAAATATTCAAAAAGACTAGCATGCCCATGAATGCTGGCATTTCTTTAAGTGACGTTAATGTTCCACACCTCTATGCTTGACTGTCCAGTACAGTTCTTGTTTAGATTTTTCCATATGGAATGGTACAATAAACAACTATATAAAAAGGTCTAATAAAAAAAAAACATGTTGTAGTCTCAGAATGTTGGAAGAAATCTTAATATATAAAATAACTACAGAAAAAAGATAACAAAAAGTTTGTGGCCATTGATGATATTTACAGAGTGTCTACTAAATTTCCATTGGATTGAAGACAAAAAATACTTTAGGACATACTAGTGTTTTGAGTCTTTTTGTTTGTTTGTTTTTGTGGTATAAGAGTGAAAGGGAATATGAGTTTTAGTTATCACTAAAATAGAGTATTTCTAGGGGAAGTGGATAATACTCACCATATTGTTCCATTTAGTGTATGTGTCTATTTTATATTTTTAGTTGGCCAATTTATATTCATAGAATTTAATATCAATATCGGTCCTAATTAATGGCTCCTGAAGTAAAGGCCTGAGGTAGTCAGAAGGAGGGGAGCATCACCATGACACATTCCTTCACTAAATGGGCTGAATACTTCTAGGTCCCAGTGATACAGCTGTTAACTACACAGACTTTGTTAGTTAATCAGATGTTTTGCCACTGGGAATTGCCTGTGTGAATACAGTCTGACAGAGGCGTCTGCTTCACCTCAAATTTAATGACACAAGTGTGTCACTTATTAGAGACTAAGGAAAAAATGCATGTGGCATTTATCCCAAGGCACTGTGGCCCATAGTTAAGTGCCATCCTCATTTAGAGAGTAAGGCCAGAATTCTCTTCAATCGCATAAAAATTAAAAAGTGAATCAACAGCCTATCAGAGTATAAGCTATGTAAATAGTGTATGCTTTTCTTTTTTCTGCTATTAGTTTTGATTTGAAAGAATACAGAAAAATCCTTTAAAATACTGTGTATCATTTGTATATTTCAGAATTTCAATTTGTGGGACTCATCTGCATGCAAAATGAATCATGTCATCCATGTCTTGTCATGAAGTTAGTCAACAAATCCTCATTGTAAGTACTTAATTTGATCTGTCCTTTACTTGATCTATACTACATTGTTCTGTTTTCCTTATATCCATGGGGTAAAATGGAAGTCTATTAGATAGACTATTATGCTTTTTGTCATAATAATAATTACTACATTAAATAATAGAGGTTACATGATGTAGTAGCTAGAGGTTTGGCCTTGCAACCAGAAATATGTGGGTTCAAGTGCTATCTCTGGTTCTCCACTATAGGAGCAGGGAACTGCTCTTCTCAGTGTCTAAGAAAGTTTGTGGGGCAGATAGGTGCATAGTGAGTAGAGCACCAGACTTGGAGTCAGGAGGACCTGAGTTCAAATCTCGCCTCAGACACTTGACACATGTACTAGCTGTGTGACCTTGGGCAAGTCACTTAACCCCAATTGCCCTGTCTTCCCCCCTCAAAAAAAAAACCAAAAGAAACTTTGTAGGACTATTACTACTATGCTCTATTCTGTTCTATTCTGTTCTTTTTTTCCTATTCTATTCTTCTATTCTGCTGAGAGCAACAATAATAGTGATATTGATAGTGATAATGCCTAAGCATCTGAGGCCAGATTTATACTCCTGCGCCTCGAATCTTCCTGACTTCAGGCCCAGCACTCTATCCACTGTGCCGCCTAGCTACCCACATAATAAAAAAACAGCTTGTGTGCTGTCACCACAGTCCTTTTTGAGTTAAGTTCATGTGTTGTTGTTTTCTCACTTTTTCACCATGATTTTTTTTTCATTTTAACTTTATATTAACATTTGATTCTATCCTTGGGGTTGGCATTGGGTAGAAGGGCACTGTATCAGGGTTTAGGCTTCTTCACAGTGCTATTTTCAGATCTAGCTTCATGGATTTAGAAGTTTTTTGTGCTTCCAAAGTGAAATGATCATCTCGGGTTTGAGAGCCCTCAAAGCTGCTGCTTCTGTCTCCTCCACCAAGTTCCACTATGGGTGTTTCATATATATGAACTTCAAGCCAGCCTCATTCCCCTTTTCCCTTTCACAGATCTCTCTTTCTGACCTCCTATTTTGTCTTGGGATAGAAGAACATCTCTCATTTTTTTGTTAACTCTATCACTCCAAAATTTGATTTGAGGCATAATTTTAAAGTTGTTTAGAAGGGAATGTTGGGAGAACTCAGATTTCTCTACTTATCTCTCTTGGCTCTGCCCCCAGAAAGTAAGAATGATTTTTCATTCAAAGAGACAACAACCACATCAACAGAATGCCAAATGTTCTAAAGAATGCCCCATATAAAAGATCAGTATTAGGATATTAACTTGTCCTAGGACATTTTTTACATAATTGTTATCAAACAAGATGAAAAGAATAATTTTTATGTAATAGTAAAAAAAAGAATTATCCTGGGAGTTTTAATTTATATGAATAGCAAGTAATACCCCCACCTCCTGGGAAAAAAGGACTTTAAGTTGTTGATTCAAAAATTAACCATACTGAGTTCTTAAAAAACATACAACACATTTTGAATCTCATTAAGTCTATACTGAGCAGTATGATTACCAATATTTTCTATTTGCCTTCCTGCATATAGCACTCAACACCTGGATATTTGAAACACATATAACCTTAACTCTGAAATTAGACCTCAAATTAACCATAGAAGATGGTGAGTTAGTATGGCCCTTAGATCATGGTTGGCACCATAATGAATATTTAACTCTTGAAATAGTATGGTACAAATACAATCTAAAAGCTCCCCTTTATCACTATCAGTTAGATTGATTACTGGTAGTGACCTGTTAGTCTCCCTTGTGTCCGCATTATTCACAACTCATAGCTTTCTATAGACACAACTAGGTCACCTGAATTACATGCAGAAACAATTTGTATTTGTGAAAGTTTCGCAGGGATAATTACTCTGAAGTGTCAAAATATTGTTCAAAAGTCTAGAAAAGATAAAATTCTGTATGATATTGATCTGCCAAATTCAAATCAGACTAGAAAGGATGTTTCTTATTCTCCAACATTTCTCAATGTCACTGTTTTTTGTTATTGATTAATCACATCCAGTTCTTTGTAACTCCATTTGGAGTTTTCTTGGCAAAGATACTGGAGTGGTTTGCTATTTCCTCTCCAGCTCATTTTACAGATGAGGAAACTGAGATAAACAGGGTTAAGTAACTTACCCAGATTCACATAGCTAGTATGTGTCTGAGAATGGATTTGAACTCGGGTCTTCTTGACTCCAGGTCTGGTGCTCTATTCACCATATCACCTACTTGCCTTAACTACTTATTTCATTAGTAATGTAGTCTTTCATGAACAATATCTCGTTATGTAATGATGAATTTTTTTAGCAATTAATTGCTATTATTTGTGTGGCTTGTTACAGTAATGGGAGAAGGTGGTTGCTGTACTTAGACATTGTAGTAATACATTGTCAACCTATCTAAGAAAACTAATCCTGTCTGTTAATCTAAGGTGATAACATGGAGTTCTTACTTGTTAATCAACATTTCTTCCTCAAGGTTTCTGTTTCTTCCATTTAACCATGGAAAGACATGTTTTAAAAAGAGTAGATTGACTTCTTATAGGTGTTACACTTTTAAAACAATTATTAATACCAAAAATATTTTGCATTTTCCATAGATGAGATATGATTGAAGAAATGTTTTCTGATACTCTGTTTCCCCAAATCTTTACAAGTATGTTGTACAACATAATAAATAAAGATTCACAAAATTATGCAAAAACAAACGTAAATTCCCATGGGACAATAGTCAAATAAAGGGAACATAGTATACAGAACATTTATATCTTTGAGATAGTAGATAATTCCTTTAAAAGGAAATGATACAATAAGCAAGAAATAGAGAGATGGAAGGTTACGATAAGAAGCCTGTGGCATAGTCTTGTAAAATCATTGAATTCATAAGATGAGAATCTTATTTTTCTGGTTTTCCTATTCCTAAATTATACCATTTTTTTTCTGAATTTTTAAAATATCCCTGTAATACTTTAAAAGAAAATACTCGATTCTTCAAAGATTTATCCATGTCCAAATTTAATTTTTTCTTCACCTTGTAGATTAATGAGTTCATAATAAGATTGAAGGAAAGATATTTAAAGATCAGTAGCTAATACAGGAGGCCTGAACACTTGACACAGTGATGATTTGAAAACTTAGCTATTACTTATGTCTGTTCCTTTGCCCCCAAGGTAATCAAGTTGTAATTTTTTTTCTTATCTTAGGATCTCCACATTCCTCAACCTCTCTAAAACACCAGCTAATTTACCTATCCTTTTCTTTTCTTCATACAGGTACATTCTCACCACAAAGGAGTCCACACCTCACAAAGTATATCATAGTGGAAAAAGCACTGCTTCTAGAGTTGAGGCCCTGTGTTCAAATGCCATCTCTGACATTTATTGCCCAAGTGACCTTGGTCAAGTCACCAAACTTCTGTGTTTCATTTATCTATAAAATGTAGGGGTTAGACCCATTGGCTTCTGATTTCAATTATAGTTCTAGATAAGTCGTGTGTATGTATGTGTGTGTGTCTGCAGGAGCATGAATACTCACATGTATAAGACCATAATCAATAGTTTAGTAAAGCTTGTGAACCCATTGTCAGAATAATGTTTTTAACATTATAAACTAAAAGAGATAGCATTACAAAGGAAAACAATTTATTGAAATACAATTCCTTATCAGCAATATCATAAAGATTATCAACTCTGAAAGACTTAGTAAATCTTATCAATGCAGTGACATGCTACAATTCCAAAGGACTTATGATGAACTATGCTACTCACCTTCAATTAGAGAACTGATGTATTTCAGACTGCAGATTGAAGTGTTTTTTCTCTTTCTCTGTTATGCTTTTTTTTTTTTTTGGAACATGGAGATCAAGGAAATTGGTTTTTCCCTCATACGCATTTATAATAGTTTTTGTTTTTCTTGCCTTCTCATTGGGTAGGAGATGGTTTATGGGAAGAAAGAATTTAGAATTGAAAAATAAGGAATAAAAAAGAACAAGGGAAAGAAATTGAATTGTCAAAATATCTTTTGAAAAAAGTTCATTAACCTCAGGTAGAGAACCCCTGGTCTAGATCGCTTATCCTATGATTTTGTCACTCCTTGCCCACACCATTTATCCTCTCCTATATCACCTAATACCTTCTTGTTAATTTGTTTACATTTCCCAACTACAGTGTAAGAACCATATCTTTCTCATGTTTGTATTTCCTATTATATCTAATATATCTCTTTAAATATTGTAGGTGCTTTGAAAACATTTATGAAGGGAAAATAGAAAGGATGATAGGAAGAAAGGAAGAAAAAGGTAAAGAAGGAGAGAAGAAAGAAAGGTAAAGAGAGTAAGAGGGAAAGAAGAAGTGATAAAAGAATGAAAGAAGGTATTAGTTCAGTATTTACCGTACTTATACTAGATTTGATGGATATCAGAAAAGGTGTATCGTTTGGTGACTGTAAGATATACTTTCATATAAATATAAAAAGAAACTTTTTTTTCTTATTAATCTGCCTTTGCATATTTATCAAGTCATGGTACACTGCTCAGATGTTGCAGGGGTTGTAAATCCAAACAGTCATCTTTTGGATATCAAGAAGTTCTTTTTTATATTCATCAATCTAGTTATTGTCCAGAAACCCTGGCCATTTGTCTCTGCCTGACATCCTTATAGTTTATACTTACCAAAACAGAAGAATAACGGTAGCCTCCCCAGAACTCAGCCAGGGATGAGTGTTAGATCTGGAATAAGAGGACATATATTTGTATTCAGGCCATGTCACTTCCAATCCGTCCAATCTTAAGACCTAATTAATTAGCTACTCTGGTCTGAGGGTCCAGTTAAGTTTTTTAAAAAGGGAGACACTAATTTTGCTCACCTTGTAAAAGGATTTTATATTGGACACTGTTTGGTATCTCAACTGGAAAAATTCCTCAATTCGCAGGAGTTGTGTAATATTTTATGCTCAATAATATATCTGCCTGTTTCTAAATAGGAAAGGTCTCTGAGAAGACTAACTCAGCTATATGTATATCCTTTGAGATACAGAGAGCAATAACCCTCTAGGTAATTTGGGACCTTACTTATTTTCCATGCAGGTTAAGGAACAATTTAAGTGTCAAGTCAAGGTCACAGCCAACATTTAAATTAGAGCAATTAACCAGATAATTGCTGTCATTTGAACCTTGCCAATTGCTAAGTCTAGCTTCACACTTTAATGAAGGAACTATTGCATTGTAAATGCTTTCTTGGTAACTGATCTCAGGAGAGATTTCACACATCTCAAGATCCTTTGCTCATTTAAAAAAAAAAACAACAAAACCCAAAGGTGGCAATTTAAAATGTAGGTCAGTTTTTTTTTTCTCCCTGACCAATAAAGGCTGTTCTGAAAAACACATCTGCACATCCCAATAAGAATTCAACAACTGAAGCACTGAAGACAGGGTTGATGGCTACAGTATAGTTAATTTCTTTCATACACAGACATTCTTTGTTCTGTACCAATGTGCATCTGTTTTTAGGCACATGTGGGTTAAGTGGGATTTGACGGAGTTAATATTTTCCTGGGCTCCTAGTTTTAGTCTCCTTACAGTTTTTTTTTTATGTTTTCTATACCTTCAATGCTATCATAATTTCCTCGTACCCTCTACAATGCAGGAGTTAAGAGGATGAAGAAGTCTGAGTATTTTTCCCTCATTTGACCTCAGACAATTCCCTTGATATCCGTATGTTGATTTATTCACCTAAAATGGTTTAGGCAATATATGACACTTTCTGACCTCATGGAAACAGTGGGACATTAATGAGAAATAATCAGGTAGCTTAAAAGTGCTACTGAAATACATAATATTTATCTTCTATCAGGTCACACAGATCTAGTTATAAAAGTCTTTCACCTTAAAAATAGAATTGGCTATTAGTATCCATTTCCTAGACAGTTCAATCACTTTTTACAGTCACTTAAATATTTCTCTTGAGTCATTTAGGAATTAGACTTTTCAGTTTTCTAACTGACCCTAGTTCCACTAAAGTTATTTCTTCATTCCAATAATTTTTGGCTGACCCAGGAAAATGGGAAATCGTACCGTGAACTTGACTCTCCAATCTACTTTACCATTTCTGCTTCTGCCAAAATTGGTCTTCACAAATTCTAGCAACCAATATTTTCTCCTCTGACCTGTGTATTATGGCATTATTTTATTCTGGAAGATGTAGATTCTGTCACAGTTACTCTGTGATACAGCTATACTGTCCTTTTCTCTGTTCCTCATGCACAAGATTCATCTCCATTTTCCATGCCTTTGCATTGGCTATCCTCTATCCTTGGAATGGATTTTCTCATTACTGTTGCCTCACAGAGTCCTCATCCTTCAAGATGTTGTTCAGGTACTGTGTTCTATGTGAAGCCTTTCTTGAGCCCCCCAACTTCAAGCATCCTTCCTTCTAAAATACTTGGTATCGTAGTACTATGCAGTTTTTATTCACTTTAATTTTTTACTGCATAATTTTATACATAATTATTATTTCCCTCATTAGAATATAAACTCACTGTGAGTAGGGCTTATTTCCTTTTTTTGTACTTGAATCCCCCAAACCTATCATAATCCTTGACACATACAGGGTGATTAATAAGTACTTTTTGACTGATTATTTAACTGGGCCTGTATGCATGGTAATGACACACATAAAAGTCAAATCAGTTGATAAAATAATTTAGTTGTTATATGCTAGATAGAAAATTCTGGATGGTTCCCTTCTGCCACAGCCCACCAGCAGCAATTCTTCACTCAGGTACATTCATCTTAAGGATCTTATTCATTTCCCTATTAATATGTAAAAAGTTCAATTAGTTGCTTCATGTCAGTGAAGAAAGAATCTTGCTGAGTGTCTAAGGGAACCTGTGAATCATCCATTAGGAGATCACTTAATGGTGCCAAGTCCTCAGCAAGGTCTGAGGTAGACTTGGCAAGGTCATTCGTCATTTTCAAGTCAGCATGGTTTTGGCGTCTGCTGGTCAGCAAAGACTACCACCCTTTCAAACTTACTCTTAACAAAGGCTGTCATCTCTTCCTGGACAATTGGGTTATCTCACAGAAGAGGAAGGCCATGTTAATAAGTAGTACAGGTGGCTGATTCAATCACCACATAATTGACATGACTGTGGTAAACTGAATAGATTATGAAGGTAAGGTATGAGAAGCCATATCGTATTTCTTGGGCCTGAGAAAAGCTTTAGTACAGACAAAGCATATCCAAAACAATGCTTCCTCTGTTCTAAGGAGGCATTGTCTCTATTTAATCCCTTTCCCATCCCATCAAGATTCTGGTATGTGAAATTCCAAAGGGTTTTATCATCTTTCACATTAGCTCTCAATTCAAAATGATGTGCACAACATTTTTGAGGCCTTCATCCAGTTTTCTTTGGAACACTCTCTGGCCTAAGTCAATGCCAATAACTAAATCAGCGAATCTATCATGCCCCTAGAGGATGCTAAATATATTTCATGTAGAACTTTCTTTAATTTCTTCCTGTCTATATGTTTCATGTAGAACTTTCTTTAATTTCTTCCTGTCTAGTCCTCAGATGTAGAATAAAATAGTACATCAAAAACTGGGCAGCAGAAAAAAAATTCATAAAAATAATCAAAGTTAGGCATCTGGTAAGACATTTGCTCAATTGTTTGACTAAGCTTATGTGACTATCAGAAGTTTCAATATTTCTGTGGTCAATTCTCTTAAAGTTACTACAAAATAAGTCCAAATCTATGATACTGACAGTAACCTTATTCTTTGAATTTTTTATTTTAGAATGTTTTCCCTGAATTGGATTCTTATGCCTATCAAATATTTACCTTAAAATGTGACTCCATATCATACTCCTGGTCCTACTTTACTTTTTAAATGAAAGTGTCACAATACATTTGGGCCCAATCTTTAATCTAGGTAAATATTTTAACTGTTTGAGTTAGATTTCATTTTCATACAATAGCTAATCATCCAAAGGCCACTGGAAGGGCACATGACAGGAAGTTGTTGGAAGGAGTTGGCTACAACATATTTTCAATAAAGATCTACAGAGGAGAAATGGTGTAAAGCAGAGGAGTCAAGCTCACTGCCTGTTAACCACATGGGGAGCACAATACTTCCAAGCATGATCTGAACCACATTAAAAAGTTGTTCCTATCTAATTTTAATGTGTTGATATATATACAGAATGTCCATAAAGTCCGTGTGCAATTTAAAATAGTTGTAACTTTGTAACTATATGTAATAGAAAGAATCTGTATCAAGGATTAGAAAGCTTGATGTATCTAGTTTATTTTTGTCTTAAGAAATTTTATGTTTATATTTATTTTTATTTTTAGAAATTCAACTTAAAATTACTTACTTTTCAGGATGAATATTGACCAATGGCTTTACTAGAAAAGAAAGGAAACTGTGTTCTTTAGTTGGCTGAACTAAATTTATCGCCGCTGTCCAAAGTCTACCATTTTCTTGGCCTCCACATTTGCCAGATTTGACTTCATTGGATTTCTGTTTATGGGGATATGTGAAAAATAAGGTTTATTCAACCAAACCTCGAACTAAAGAAGACTTGCAAGCTAGGATAACTGATGTGATTGCTGGCATTGCTGAAAATCAGCTTGAAAATGTTTTCCATGAACTACAGAATCATATTGCCCTTTATATTAGTAATGATGGTGGACATGTTGAAAAGTAACAAGAACAATAAAAAAATTAAGTGTTTCTTCTTTCTTTTGCTTTTTACAGATTCTTTCTATCACATGTAGTTACAAAGTTACAATTATTTTAAATTGCACATAGACTTTATGGATACCCTGTGTGTGTGTGTGTGTGTGTGTATGTATATATCTACATACATACACATATATGTGTATATATGTGTGTGTACATTTATGCATATATGTATATATACATATAGATAGGGAGATAAATATAGATATGTAAGTATGTGAGGCTTTCTCAATCAATATGCAGACTTCAAGGATCCTCATGTATTCTTTAATGGTTCACGTTTCTATGTGAGTTGGATACCAGTAGTATAAATCAATCATTGTGGATTAGAAAAAAAAGAGGCCAAAGACAGTCCCTGCCCTCATGGAGCTTACAATTTAATGAGGAAGGCAACATTCAACAAATATGTATGAACAATGAAATAATTAACAGAGGGAAGGCACTGGAATTAAGAGAAGTTGTAAAAGGCACTTGTATAAGATAAAATTTTAGTTGCCACTAAGAGGAAGCCAGGGAAGTCAGTAATTGGAGCAAAGCAGAGATAGTGTACCAGGCATGGAAAATAGTCAGAGAAAATGCCTAGAACAAAGAGATAGTGTCTTGTTTGTAGAACAGCCAGGGGGTCAATGTCATGGGATTGAAGAGTGTGTTGGGCAGTAAGGTGTAAGAAAATTAGAAAAGTAGAGGTGGCTGTTTCCACAATCTGGCTAGCAGCTTCTGTGGGGGTGCAAGATCCACCCACAGCCAGCACCCAGAAAGCTGCCGGACAGCACAGGTTCTTTTGATCTGCCTTAATAAGGAGAGCAAGGTGAAGGGGTTGGCAGGCTTACTTTAATTCAGCACACAAATATCATTCACTTAGTTCAGGGGAAAAAGCCAGCACCC
>CM053622.1:611293351-611321392 GCA_028646595.1 Phalanger gymnotis | reverse complement strand
AAGTTAGAGAAGTAGAGGAAAAATTGGGAAGAGAAATGAGAAGGATGAGAGAAAACCATGAAAAACAAGTCAATGACTTGCTAAAAGAGACTCAAAAAAATCCTGAAAAGTATACTGAAGAAAACAACACCTTAAAAAAATAGACTAACTTAAAGGTATGAGAAGAAAGATTAGCAGGGTGCCTAACTTACTGAGGTCAAAAAGAAAGAGTAAAAAAAAAAAAGAATCATGATTGCATTGGGAGACTGTGGCATGTGGATTACTGGGGATGATTGAGAAATAAGAAACCACCAAGAAGAATATGGTGGCTTCTTTTGAGCACTGGCTATGGGTCAACTCATTTTAAATGATAGAATTGTTAATATCAGGAGATATGACAAATACAACACAAAACTCTTAGTTAATACCCTTTCTACTATCTATGAAAAAGTAATTTTCTAAGTATATTACTCATGTAAAAATTTTAAGGAAAAGTTTAAAAAACTTGAGAACTAATATTTTGTCAGAAATTTTAGAAAATATAAATAACATAAAACTATATAAAATATACACATTATATACATATGTATACATGCATTTTGTGTCTGTGTGTGTCTGTGTGTGTAGACTGACCAATAAACATTCTTCATTCAGTTGTTTCCTTCTATGGGGAGATGAATAATAATTTCTCTTGAATTACTAAACCCTGCAACATTCTGGGGGCTTGATGCAATTAGTTTTTTGTCATTCACAAATTTTATCATCTCCTTCATGTCATTATCTGAAGGAAAATGATTTCTTTCCATTTTTCTTAATTGCAGATTAAAAGAATTGTTAACATTCATTTTTAAAAAAAATTGTTAAAGAATTGTTAACATTCATTTTAAAGAAAAATTGAGTTCAAAATTCTCTCCCTCCTTTCACCCCTCTCCTTTCATTGAGACGGCAAGCAATTTAATACAGATTATACATGTTCAGTCATGAAAAACATATTTCTGTTATCCATGTTGTGAAAGAAGATAGACAAAAATTAAATTAAAAAAAAAAAGTATGCTTTGATCTGCATTCAGACTCCATCCATTCTTTATCTGGAGGTGTATAGCATTTCTCATCATAGGTCTTTTGAAATGGTCTCAGATGATTGTATTGGTGAGAATAGTTAACTCATTCAAAGTTGATCATCATACAATATTGCTGTTGCTGTGTAATGTTTTTTCCTGAATCTGCTCACTTTACTTTACATCAGTTAATATAAGTCTTCCCAGGTTTTTCTGGAATTATACTACTCCTTATTTCTTATAGCATAATAGTATTCCATTACAATCATATGCGACAACTGATTCAACCAGTCCTCATTTGACTGGTGTCTCCTCAATTTCCAATTATTTGTTGCCACTAAAAGAGCTACTAAAATATTTTTTATACATGTAAATCATTTTCCTTTTTGTTTGATCAACTTTGTATAAAGTTCTGAGTCCTGTGAGGAATGATTCATTTGGACCCCTGCTCTATGCCAATCAGTATTAATCAGTTTGATATTTTACATATATCGTGTAGGGATAATTAGATAAAATAAGTTCTTTTAGTAGGCCTCAAATTTCAATCCAACATTCACTACTTGATTACCATATATGAAGCTCACTTATGCAACTACAAGAATGCTGATAAAGAGATTTCTATCCTGTTCTGCTCAAATTCCAAGCCCAAACCCAGCATGGGTGGGATGCCTTGATTCTTCAGAAAGTCCCCCAACTTATTTTTGTACCTCTGGGACACTTTCATGTTCAACATGAGGAAAGGACCATTTTTTGAGTATTTTATGATTACCTAGTCACTGGAGATGACTCTTGCCTTGCCCATCTTATGACCGATTAGTCAGTAGAGATACCTTGTGCATCATCCAATATGTTACCCTACCCCCACCCCCTGCAAGTTGATATCCCATTTTTTAGCTGATGCATCATTTTTGGTTCTCTAAACAAGGTCAATCAATGGGGTTTTCTATTTTGTGTAGCTCCTCCAGAGTGTTTAGGTATCAAACTACATATCAAACTCTATAAAAATAAGGTCCTGGGGACCCTGGGCATCTCAGATTATGAGGAAGATCTGAGGTCCACTTTACTAGAGGAAGCCATGGACCCTTTGATAAAGCATTATTGGCTTGCAGCTCTGCCTCAGCAGTTCTTCTTGCAGTTTGGACAATTTCAGACACCATATCATGGTGACTTCACTGAAAAATCGATCTATGGAATTCATGTCTGGGCAATTTTTCATAGTTGGGTTCCCCACGGACACAGGCCTTGGGAAGTTGGACTTGCTTTGCTGTCTGTACACAAATTCTCTGAGCTTGAGGTGAACCTTTCCCAGCTGATAATTGGTGAGTCTGCCTTGATTTACTCTAAATTCATTTTCTTCAAGAAAGGTCCTTGATTGGGCTAAGAGGGACTATTTGAATTTGTGACTAATTTGTCCAAATTTGTAAGCTCCAGAGCACTCAAATTCTATTTTGAAAAAAATTATGTTGCCATAAGCTTAACTTTTTAAGCATGGGCTACTCTCCCCCATGTCTTCTTTAATCTCATTTTGTTAAGGCTATGGATATTCAGCTTACAGAACTGTTAGTTCCGCATTGTTAGTCAGCTAGAAAAACTTCTTTTTGGAAGTTAAAATAGGTTTTTGCCATTTATGGAATAGTTTACAAAAAGGAATTATTAAATCATTTTTGTCATAGTAGAACAATCTTTCAGACTGATTGTGGGGGGACCTTGGTAAGCTGTCAAGGAATCTGACCACTCTGGGAACAATTCTACCCATTCGTTTTGGCCTGAGAAGAAGGTTCATTTTAGTTTTACAGAGATGATAAAAGAAGAAGGCTCCTTTTCAGTTAGTGAGTAAGGTTATTACCACTTATATTTTATGATTTAGTCAGTCACTAACAATCAAAGCAAAATTTTTAGGAAGTTTTAAAGGAAAGCTGGTATAGATTTTGATGACTTTTCGCTTATAAAGGACCTTTGGGTCCAAGCTGACCTGTCTTAGGATGCTAGGGGTTAAGCCCAGAAGTTAAGAATCAGATGTTTTGGAGAATTTGCCAAAACAAATCCTTGAATATTAGTGTTAGCTTCAGGAAAGGACTCCCATTAGGGCAGAACTCAGGCCATCAGGGGACTGCCCTATCAAAAAGTCAAGGGGGGGGGCTGTCTCAAGCATCTTCGGTGAATAACTTTCTAGATGGAATAAGCCAAAAGGAAGATTCCTCAGGAATTTCATTCTCTTAGGAGATGTTCTTCCAAGTGGTGCCACTCCTGGTTTGGGATGCCCCAGGAGAGATGAGATTAGTCAGAGAGGAGAAATGCAACATACAAGATACCCACTGGGACAAGGGTGCACTCCCTATCTGGGATGACCAAAGAAAGAGCTATTAACCAATGTGAAGTTTGGTTTGAGAATACAAAGGGTTTAGTGGATTGCCTTGGCCAGAGTATAGAACTTTTGATTACTCTGCCCTTAAAAAAGTTCCAAGTAGTCTCTTAAAACTAGGGATACTCAGTTTGACCTAAACCCCCTATCTTCACCATATTTGATTTTTTCTGTTTTAATTAGTCTAGTTTTTCTTCCTGTGAATATGCTTTGGCAAAAAGTCTAGAGGAATGAAACTTAAACCAGCTTTTCTATCTATTAGGTCCTTGTTATTAATACAAAATGTACTTTAAGTGGGTGAACCCAATTGGCTAATTAGACTAAAGCAACTTTGTATTGTTGCTAAATCACATTTTGATGAGATTATAAAAGTATTAACATAATTAGGAAACAGAAGAATTATCTTAAGTTGACAGAAGGACCCTGGACGCATGAAAGTCATAAGTCCTATGCTTAATAAAAGAGAAAGGTTAAGGTCCTGTCCTAGAGAAAATCTAAGAGAAGTTCAGGCCCGATTTAATTTTATGTCATGTTATATGTTCTGCATGTGTCTGTTTTGCAAATGATGAAACTAAGTTTAAGAATAGTGGGTTCCTTACTTCAGGTATAAAAGGACTTTTGGCATGCACAACCATAAGAAACAGGCTATTAGAAGGAACTAGAATAGGCGAATAAACTAAATTATCACTTTTTGCAGATGATATGATGATTTACTTAGAGAATCCTAGAGATTCAAGCAAAAAACTACTTGAAATGATAAAGAACTTTAGCAAAGTTGCGGGATATAAAATAAACCCGAATAAATCCTCAGCATTCCTATATATTACTAACAAAGCCCAACAGGAGATAGAAAGAGAAATTCAATTTAAAGTTATTGTAGACATTAAAAAATATTTGGGAGTCTACCTGCCAAGACAAACCCAGGGCCTATATGAACACAGTTATGAAACACTTCTCCCAAAAATAAAGTCAGATCTAAACAAATGGAATAACATCAGTTGCTCATGGTTAGGCCAAACTAATACAATAAAAATGACAATTTTACCTAAATTAATTTACTTATTCAGTGCCATACCAATCAAACTACCAAAAATTATTTTTCAAAGCTGGATAAAATAATAACAAAATTCATCTGGAAGAACAAAAGGTCCAGAATATCAAGGAAATTAATGAAAAAAATTGCTAGGGAAGGTCGCCTACCCATACCAGATATCAAACTGTTCTATAAAGCAGCAGTCATCAAAACTACCTTGAACTGGCTAAGAAACAGAGTGGTGGATCAGTGGAATAGGTTAGGTACACAAGGTGCAGAAATCAAAGACTATAGTGATCTATTCATTGATAAACCCAAAGAATCCAGCTTCTGCGCTAAGAATTCACTATTCCACAATAGTGCTGGGAAAATTGGAAAACAGTATGGCAGAAACTGGACATAGACCAATATCTTACAAGGTATACCAAAACAAAGTCAAAATGGGTTCGTGATTTAGAAATAAAGGCTGATACTATAAGCAACTTGGGGCAGCAGAGAATAGTTTACCTATCACATCTATGGGAAAGGGAAGAATTCAAGACCCAAGAAGAGATAGAGGGCATTACAAAATGCAAAATGGATGACTTTGATTATGTTAAACTGAAAAGTTTTTGTATAAACAAAGCCAATGCAACAAGAATTAGGAGGGAAGCAGAAAACTGGTAGAAAATCTTTACAACCAATGTCTCTGATAAAGGCCTCATCTCAAAAATGTACAGGGAACTGAGCCAAATTTATAGGAATAAAAGCCATTCCCCTATTGAGAAAATGTCAAAGCATATGAACAGGCAGTTTTCAGAGGAAGAAATTAAAGATATCTACAGGCATATGAAAAAATGCTCTAAATCACTGTTGATTAGAGAAATGCAAATCAAAACAACTCTTAGGTACCACATCTCTCCTGTCAGATTGGCTAACATGACAAAACAGAAAAACGATAAATGCCGGAGAGGATATGGGAAAATTGGGACATTAATACATTGTTGTTGGAGTTGTGAACAGATTCAGCCATTTTGGAGAGCAATTTAGAACTGTGCCCAAAGGGCTGTAAAAATGTGCATACCCTTTGACCCAAAGAGATCACACAAGTGGGAAAGGGACCTGTATGTACAAAAAATATTTATAGCAGCTCTTTTTGTGGTGGCAAAGAATTGGAAATCAAGGGGATGCCCCTCAATTGAGGAATGGCTGAACAAGTTGTGGTATATGAATGTAATAGAATACTATTTTGCTATAAGAAATGGGGAAGATATGGACTTTATGATAACTTGGAAAGACCTACATGACATGATACTGAGTGAGAGGAGCAGAACCAGGAGAACATTGTATACAACCACAGACATATTGATTCTATAATGACTAACTTTGATAGACTTGGCTCTCCTCAGCAACCTGAGCCTCAAAGATAGCTCCAAAGGACTCATGATGGAAAAAGGTAGCTACATACAGAGAAAGAACTGTGGAGTCTGAATGCAGATTGAGGCAAACAATTTGCTCTCTTTTTTTCTCTTCTTTTCTGGTTTTGTTTCTTCTCTCTCATGATTCATTCTATTGGTCATAATTCTTATTTGCAACTTGACTATTATGTAAATAAGTTAAACGCAAAGATATATGTAGAATCTATATCAGACTGCCTGCCATCTTGGGGGGTGGTGATGAGGGGAGGGGTGGGAAGGGAAGAAAATTTGAAACTCAAGAACATGTAGAACTAAGTGCTGTAAACTAAAAATAAAAAAAAATCTAATTAAAAAAAGAAGCATGTTGTTAAAAAGTAATGAAAATTCACAGTTAGTACTCATAACTGTGAATGCAAATGAGATGAGGTGACCCATAAAACAGAAGTAGATAGAAGAATGTACTAGAAACCAGAAACCAGAATCCAATAATATGTTATATACAAAAAACACACTTTAAACAGAAAGACACACACAGAGATAAAATGAAGGGCTGGACAGGATGCTTCAGCTGAAATAAAAAGACAGTTGTAGCAATCTTGATCTCAAAGTAAAAATTGTCCTAATCAGATGAGATAATCAGGGAAACTACATTATGCTAAAAGGTGCCATAGACAAGGAAATCACATTAATTTTTTTTATAGTAAGTTTCTCTGATAAAGGCCTCATTCAAATGTATAGAGAACTGTAGTTCTCAGGAGAAAAAAAAATCAAAGCTATTTATAGCCATATGACAAAAAAAATACTCTAAACCACAATTGACTAGAGAAATGCAAATTAAAACAATTCTGCATACTGCCTCACACCTTTTAGGTTTGCCAATATGTCAGAAAAGGCTAATGTAAATGTTGAAGGGTATGTGGAAAAAGCGAGACACTAATGTACTGTTGGTGGCATTTTGAACTGATCCAACCATTCAGGAGAACAATTTGAAACTAGACCCAAAGGGCTATAACTGTTCATATATTTTGACTGTGGGGTCCACAGTGTTGTCTTCTTCTGAGTTTATGTCTTGGTCTTCCTTGCCAGTAGAGCAGCTTTTAATAATTGATTTCATTTTCCGTTGTTTGCTTATTTTTCTAGCCTATGTTTTTGACTTTGAATTTTATGTTAAAGTTTGTCTCTGGGGGTGAGAAGTTACTGTTCCAAGCTACAGGCTTTTTTGTGTTGCTCTTTTCAGAACTAGTTCTTGGAAGCTGCAAGTTTTCAGTCCTTCCAAGGTAGTGTGAGGCAGGGAGAGTGGTGGTCATTGCTCTCTTGGTTTGTGTTCTGGTTTTTACCCCAAAAGTGTCTGGTTTCTTCTAGCCGCAAGCTTTAGCATTCCTCTTTGCTTTGGAACTGTGACCAGGGCCACCAGCCTACTTCTCTACCCTTGTACGGCAGATGGGTGATAGAGATACCAATCAGCATCAGCTGTACCCAGTATCAGCAATGGGTACCCTATAATTTCTTTCTGACTAATTGCCCCATCTCTTGATTGAGAGCTCTTGAAGTTGCTGTTGCTGCTGCAGCTGCCATTGAGGCTCCAGATAGGCATCCACCCAGATCTTCCAGGCTTCTCCTGCTGACCTCTCAAGATTTTTTGGCTGCAAAAATGTTTCACTCCAACCTTTTATTGATTCTGCTGCTCCAAAATTTTTATTTGAGGCCTTAATTTAAAGTCGTTTGGAGGGAAACATGTGCCCTTATTTTTAGAGCTAGTTTTGGGTATCTCTAAGTTTTTCCTTCTTTTACAGTAGTGTGATCCAAAGAGACATGTGATCACTATTCTTTTGTCCTATGCTCTGGTCTCTGAGTGACCACAATCAGTATTTTCCTCCGGAACTGGTACCAGGATAACTGCTCCCCTGAAGCCACAAATATTCATAGCTCTGGAAATGTGACTCAGGCCCCTGTCATCCTGTGGCTCCCAGCACTAGTGCTCCTTTCTTTTTTGGACCTCAAATCAGGGCTCTTAACTCACCTGTTAACAACCACAAGCATTCTTCCATGTCCTGGAACTATGACTAGAGCCCTTGTTCCCACACCGCTATTCTTCTTTGCCATGGAACTGTGGCTCAGGCCTGTGTATGGGCAATACAACAGGATTCTTTTCCCAGTGTCACAAAAGGTACCCTGTAATCTCCTTTTGACCATTTTTCTGACTGCTTTACCATATGTGGTGGAGGAGAAAGTGAGGTTAGTAACCTTTCACAGCCCTCCCTCACTCAAATCCAAGTCAACTTCTAGTCATATCATCATTTCGCTGATGTCATGGCCCTCTTCGAGAAGGAAGGACAAACAAAGCAAAACAACCTGTGAGTAACATATGTAAGCTGAGAGTTTCCAGAGCTGCTACTGCTACTGCTATTGCCAGCACTTCCAAAGACTATTACTGGTTACTGCAGTTCCAGGCCATGCTCAGGGCCATATCACCACTCAGGTGAGACAGGTCTTTCCTGCTAACCTCCTAAGTTATGTTGGGCTGGAAAATGGTTTCACCTTTTTTTGTTCTGCTGCTTCAGATTTTGATTTGAGGCATTATTTTAAAGTTATTTGGATGGGGCATTTGCATTTGGGAGAGTTCCATTGAATTCCTGCTTTTACTCCACTGTCTTCTCAAGGGAATTAATATTCAGTCTCCCATGACCGTGGCAAATATCTTCAGTGAATGTATTTCTTCCTGTTTTATTTCATGCACAGTAAATAATTATTAGAACAAAGTTATCTCTATAAATTTAATGCACACATTTAAGGCATCATTTTGCTCTACCAAAACAAATGCTTTTCTTAAAAAAATCAATCAACCGTAAGTATTGTGTGAACTTATATTTCCTACACTTTAAAATAAATTTTGTGACTGTTGCAGAAGTTTATTTGTACAATTCTCCCTGTTCCCTTCTCATAATGCCTTGGAAGATATTGTTGAAAAAAACATACATAGAGACGAAACTTATAAAAATTCTGTATAGATGTGAAAATAGACATAAGAATGAGGTTTATTGATATTTCCCCAGTCTCCTTTTGTGTAATAAAAAGTGTTATGTTGGAAAAAAAATGTTTATTATCTTTTTTTTCTTTTAGAGGGATTTTGGAAGAAATATTATTCTACCAGTGGTATGAACCACCGTTTAAGGATGTGAATGGAAACAGAAAGATCTATTTAGATGCTGTTGCAACAGTGCAATGAATGATAATCATGATTAACTAGAGAGTTGTCAGAGGAGATAGAGAGTAGGAACCATGAAAGAGATGCTCCATAGATATAATTGACAGTTGTGGGTAACTGATAAGATATGAGAAGTAAAATAGAAGAGTCAAAGATAATCCCCAGAATTCAAACCTGGGAAACTGAAAGAATGGCTGCACCACAGACAGAAAGAGTTTAGGTAGAAAAATAATGATTGGTTTCAGACGTGTTGAGTTCGAGGTAGTAGTGTGGCATGTAAGCAGAAATGTCTCAAATATAGCTCAAGATATGGAGATGGTGGGAGCCATGTGTCCTAGGGACGGGAGTTGAAATTGAAGAGAAAAAAAAATAAAAATAGAAGAGGAAAGAAAACTGAAGACAGAAATTTTCAGAACACTCACATTACAATCTAGAAAGTGGATAAGGAGCCAAAGAAGAAGGCAAGAAAAGAGAAGAGATCAAGAAGAAGAAGCAAGATATTGTTGTATTTCTGAATCCAAGGTAGTGTGATATATTCAGCAGGAGCTATTGATTGAATATTAATAAAAAGCTAGAGAATCTCTGGCCTGAACACCTTGAGGTAAATTTTCTAGAACACATTTGGTTCATATCTGAAGTCATTTGTTCTTAACAAACAAAAAGTAGTACAAGGTAACTGATATTAAAGTCCAATATTATCATCATCATCATAATAATAATAATTATTATTATTATTATTGTTATCATTATTATTATTATTTGCAAATAGAGCTATAGATAGTGGAGCAGACAGACAGCAATATACAGTCTAGTGGGAAGGAAGTGACCTTGGAATTAGGACAATGGGGTTCAAGTCCTTTCTCTGATTTTTACTTGTTATGTATAGGGAGAATGAGGTGTTCAAGGGAGGACTAGTACCTCTGTTGTAAGGATTGCAGAGCCCTTTTCAGGGATGCTCATTCACCTTTGATGTCCAACAGCTCTCACTTTTGGTTCTAAGAAGCTGTTGCATGTACACTGGCTACAGGCATCCTGGCAGATTAGCTAAATCAAACTGAGTGTATCAGATGGGCCTCAAACCCATCAGTGAATTAGGAGGTGTCTGTAATATCATGTAAAGTGGGACTTTTTGCTGTCTTTTGTTTTGAGGTGCTTGGAGGCAGCCTGCAATGGCAGTGTGAGGGAGAGGATCAAACCTCAGGAAGGACTTCATTTGGACACTCTGTATACTTTTTCTTGTCTTTTGTTTTGGAGTGCTTTTCAGCACTAAGGCAATCAAGTGACTTTGAGTCTTGCTTTTATTTCAGTTGAGAGTCTTTGATTGAATTAGGAGTCTTTGATGACCTGCTTAAGTGCCCAGAAGACTTAGGGCACATAGGTTCGAGTCTCAAGGTTGTGACACCCTTTGACCCTGAAGAAGTATATATATACTCTGAAGTTAGCATTTTGTTTGGGGCTCGCTCACTGGAAGAGTGTCATGTGATTTGATCAGATGAGACTCTGGGTAGCCATTAAAGAGCCCCTGGCTTTGAAAAACCCAGATACTGGTGTTTCTCTCTCTGGTAGCTATGTATGTAATGTCTTGGTCAGATGGCTAGAACACTGTCTGTTGACTTGTGTTACTTTGCTCTGTTTATGTAATTTCTGCTTGTGATTTCTGGTTGTGTTTCCTCTGAAGTTGAGGGTGCAGACTTTCCCCCCCTGAATTAAATGAGTGGTATATGTATATTTAATTAAAGTGAGATTGTTAACCCCTTAAAGTTGCTTTGCTTAGAAAAGTGTATCAAAGAACCTGTGCTAGCAGTCCTGTGTACTGGTATTATTGCTCTTACACAGCCACAGTAGTGGCAAGTAGTATTGTTGTTACACTGCCCCAAGCATATAAAGACTTCCCTGGTGGACTAGATCAGGGAACAATTATTCCAACAGCCATGAAGGTGGCAGAAACATGTTCTGTGTAGCACTTAGAGCATGGTTAGACACCAAAGACATCACAATCACCCACTGCATTTTCGAGCCATCACCAGTCATCTTGACTTTCTCTTGCCATTGAGCTGTGATGACTCTGGAAGAAAGAATGAAGCAGATGACTTTGTGTAACTCTCTACTTCACTTAAATCTAATTGACACACAAGTCAAAAGGCATCACCTATATAACTTGACTATTTTATTTTACTATTCAAATATTTTACTTTTTATTATTTATTATTTTACTATGTTACTATTTTACCTACCTCAAAGTTCTATGGCAATGGGTGAGTGATGAAGCAGTAGGTGCAGATACACAGGCAGCCATTACATCCCTACACACAGATGGCCCAGGCCATATAGTTGTCTTCTCACTGTACTGAAGCAGTAGTAGTATGAGGCAACACCCAAGGTATCAGTGAAGCCTCCTTAAAGAATGCACTCTTCACCTCCCGGTGTCTGAAAGGTACTAGAAAAGGCACCCTAAAATTGTCCCCTTCACCTAACCCTGGCCTACTTACCACAGCAGATGGGGATCGTAGCCTTTGGTTGAAAGCCAAAAACCATGTACAAAAGCTTTTGAAAAGATGATTCTACTCACCATTGGTACATGGGATATGCACACACTTATGGAAAATATGAAATCCAATAGGCCAGAAAGATGAACAGCTCTTGTTGAAAGAGAATTAAGGTAGAATTAGGTATCACATCCAAATAGCAACCCTGAGTGACATGGCTGGCAAATAAAGACCAACTTACTGAAGCTGGAGCTAAATATATGTTTTCTTTTTTCTGGAGTGGTTGTAGTGATGGGGACCACTGTGAAGTGGGTGTAGTTTTGCAATAAAATTTAACCTTGTCAACAAGCTTGCATGCCTCTCAAAAGGAATGAACAACAGGTTTGTGACAATGCAATTGCCACTTGCAGGAAAGCCCCATGCCACCATCATCAGTGCATATGCTCCCACCATGATGAGCACTGATAAGGTCAAGGAAAATTTTTATGAAGACCTGGATACCCTCATCATCAATGTGTGTAATGAGAGGAAACTCATAATTCTGGGTGACTTTGTTAGAAGACTTATAGACAATCAGACATGGCAGGGAGGCCTTGGAAAGAATGGAGTGGAAAATAGCCATAGCAATAGTCACCTGCTATGGAAGACTTAAGCATCTCACAACATTCTTATCACCAACATTTTCTTCCATTTACTTAAGCAATATATATATATATATATATATATATATATATATACATATGCATATATATATATACATACACAAACACACACACTCACACACACACACACACACACATATATATATATTATATATATATATATTGTGGAGAAGAGGTGGAGAAGAGGTATCAGGCTATCAGATGCGACATCTACAGAGCTGTTGGGCTGACCTCATTGTCATATGCCTATGAAACCTGGACAGTCTCCCAGAGTTTTGCCAATAAATTTAAAAGCTTCCTTTTGAATGACTTTAGGATGATTCTATATATCACCTGGCAAGACAAAGTAGCAAACACTGGAGTACTTTCTTGAGCTAAATTGCCCCGCATTCAAACTCTACTGCAGAGAGCATAACTCTGACGGGCTGGCCACATTGTTCAAATGCAAAATGGATGTTTGCCTAAAAGGTTACCTTTTGAAGAACTCACACAAGACAATTGTTCACATGGAGGTCAGAAGAAGTGATAAATGGGCACTCTCAAGGTCTCTCTGAAGAACTTTCACATATTTTGTGAGATATAGAGACATGGGATCATCCAGCATGGTATGGCCACATAAAATAAGGCACTGTGCAAAGCAGAATTATGATAGTTCAAAAGAAATATGAGACATACAAATTTAGAGAAATATCTCTCCTCCAAATGGTCATACAGACTATTCATGCCTCATCTGTGTTAGAGTCTTTTTTTAAAAATTATTTTCAATTCATGACTCAAAATAAACATTTCTATAAGACAATAATAATAATAATAATAGTAATGATAAAAATAATAATAATAAAGATTGTTGCACATGAAACTGAAAATCTACTCTGTACACCTTACTGTTCCCTCCAAAAATACAACAAAGTTATCATGTAATTTTTCTTTCCCATTTTCTTCCCCTCCCCACACTAGAGATGGCTACCATTAGGTAGAAATAGGCATACACACTCATGCAAAATTATTTCATAGATGCTTCTATTTATCAGTTCTTTCTCTGAATGTAGATAGTGTCTATATTCATATATCTTTTATTTTTTAATTTTTGTATTTCTAATAGTCAAATGACTTAGCTGTTCCAAATTATTCTTAAAGCAATATTGCTGTTACTGTATACAATGTTCTCTTGCTTATACTCACTTTACCCTTCATCATTTCGTGCAAGTCCTCCCATGCTTTTTTATGACCATTGAGCTCATCATTTCTTATAGCACAGTAGTATTCCATCACAACCGTATGTCACAACTTGTTCAGCCATTCCTCAATTGATGGGGATCTCTGTAATTTCCAGTTCTTTACCAACACAAATAGAGCTGCTATAAACATCCAATTCACAAAGTTATAATTACTATTTGTGAATTTCCCTCCATCTTATATTTACTCACTATTTTCTTTTTCAGCCTCTCTTTATATTGTGTCCTTATTTCCTTATCTTCTCCCCCAAACTTCCCACTCCCCTTCTGACTGACACCCCTAAGAGTGGTTCATCCTTTCCCCCACCCTCCCAATCCCAATCCACACCCCCTCCAGAAATCCCTCCTCCATTTTTTCTCCCACCTTCCCAAACCCCAATGTACATACATCTCTAAAAATCCCTCTGCCACCATGTTCCCCAGTTTCCTAACCTCTCTGCATGTTCAGAAGACTTCTACATCCTTCCAGATGTATATGTTGCTTCCTCTTCAACTCAGATGAGTTAAATGAATCAAACATTACCTGCCCTCTACCACCATCTGCTTCATCTGTATTATTTCTTCCTTTCATGCCCCATTTTATAATATATTTGCTCTCTTTTACCTTTCCCTAACCAATTTTGGTTTATAGAATTGCCCCATTATACACAACTCTTCCCAAACTTTCTTTCAAGCTACTTTAGTAATGATGAAAGTTTTACGAATAGTGATAACGTTTATATATAAATATATATTATAAGGAACAGCAGCAAGAAATGGAAGGCCTTGTATAATGAGCAGTGAGTAGTCTAGTGTGTTTGGAACAGAGAAAGCACATGGATTAAAGAAAAAAAGAAGCAAGACTTAAGATATCTGTGGTAATCAAATTGTAGAAATCTATATTTGCTGGGCTGAAGGTTTTTTAGTGTTATACTAAGGCCATCAGGGGCCTCTGAAGATTTTTAGTAGTAGAATGACATGGTCAGGTCTGTGTTTTTTAGGAATACTAATTTTGAAGTGGAATATATATATATATATATATATATATATATATATATGAAGTATATATATATATATTGAAGTGGAATATATATGTATATATACATATATGTATATATGCATATAAATGTATATATAAATATATATACTATATATGTATATATATATATATATATATATATATATTGGAGAGGGGAGAGACTGCAGTTAGAATTTAGGAGATGATTGTAGTAGGCTATGTCAGAGATGATGAGGGCCTCAACTAGGGAAGTTAGGAAGAAAGCTAAGAAAGAACAATGTCCAAACATCCCACAGAGGATATAAGTGGTAGAGTGCCAAATGTGACAGAAAGATCAAAATAATGTTAATTAAGAAAAGGCCATTAGATTTGTCAATTAAGAGACTGGAGAGGGGACTTTGAGTTGAATCATCAAATTAGAAGCCAGATTGCAGAGCTGTTAGAGAATAAAAATGGAGTAAATGAAGATGTCAAATTTAGACAGTTTTTTGAGCAATTTAGGAGAAAAGAAGAGACAATATATAGGATTTTAACGGGAGGAAGTGAGAGTATATATTGAAGGTTTTTTTTAAGACTGGAGAAATTTTGATGTCTTTGTCAGCAGAAGAAAAGGAACTAATAGATATGGATAGATTGAAAATTAGAGAGTGGGTAAGTAAGTAGGGGTAATCCTCTGAAGATGGTTGGAGGGCATGGGTGAAATGTCCATGTAGACAGGTTGCCCTTGGCAAGAAGAACAATTTCATCAGAGACTGGAACAGAGGAGAAAATTTTGGTGCATGATGTTGGCTATGATGTGAGATGCGAAGGGGAAAAAATGGCCCTTCAGGCAACTGAAAGAACTATAAGGTCCTTTCTAGCTTTAAATTTTATGAACTAGTTTTTTGAAAAAAGAAATATTTAATTTTAAAAATCTATTACTCTTCTTCCCTCTTCATTGTTCCTCAGTTTAGAGCATATTTTCTTATGATCTTAGGAAGAAAAAAGTAAACAGGAATTTGAGCAGACATTTGTTGTAGATTACTTTTTAACAGTATTCAAAGTGACTAAATACCAGTCATTAAACTCTATAGAGCAAAACTAATGCTGCAGATAATTTTCACTGTAGCATTCAACACAAATGTGCTAGAGAAAATCTTGAAGGTAAGCACATCTAGCATCCTGTTAGGTTAGATTGAAAAGGAAGGACAGTATAGTTTAATATATGGTTGACCTGTCTGTTTGCATGCAAAATTTTCTTATTATTTCCTATCTAATTGTCTCTGTGATCTTGAACACGTTATTATTCTCCCTTCTACTGGTTTCTTTATTTGTGAAATTGTGATTACACTCATGTTGAAAACGATCCCCACTATGAAATGGGAGCAGAAGGCAGTGAAATGTGTTTGTTGTCTGCCCAGCCACACTTTCTCAGTGAGGGTGACCAGGAAACAGCACAGGTAGATTCTTGAGACTAATTAGATTTCTTTCCATTCTGCCTAAAGAGAAAGATGACACCTGATTGTACATCTTCAAAGTGTTGAAATCCTTTCTGCTTTCATGCGGTTACAGAGCATGTTCTCTGGAGTATTAAATGAGATGAATGCATTATAGTTTTAAACTTTGATGCCCCATTAGGATGAATATGCACCTAATGAGCTGAAAAATTACCAATGCTGCTTCCTGGATCTCTCTCCCTCCTCTCCCCACCCCTTCCATGCAGGCCCAACTCATCAGGAGAGAAACAACTCTCTGGGTTCCTGCACTACTGGCTGGGAAATGTGACCACTGACCATACTCAGGCCTTTAGTTTAGTGCAAGAACGATAAAAGCAGTAACTCGTGGCATGATTAACAGGAATAAAAGGCTAATTTGTCTTTGAATAATCAATGCAGTCATCTTAAGTGATGGTGTTAGGAGAAGGCAGAGGACTCAGTGGATATAATGTGAAGGCCAGATGTTCTTAACAGAACTGTCAGCATTTTATAACTCAAGAAACAACCCTCACATACTCACCCCACCAACACATATAGAATATTGTGAAAAACAAGCAGTTTAACCTCAGTAATAATCCTTGAGTTCTATCAAAAAGCTTTAATGCTGCTATTTAAGTCAGTATGAATTTAAAATATGTCCTTGTTGCTTAGGTCAGGCTCTATAGGAATGAAGCAATTTTTGGTGACAACACCAGGAGTTGAAGCCAATTATATTCCAGTGTTATTCACGGATATTCCCCACCTGCCAAGTGGAGTGTGGCAAGTTGTATTCACACTGTGATCTATGAGCATGGATAGGAAGCTCAGTTTTCTCTCTAGGGAAATTTGCTAACAAATAGTTGACAGAGCAAAACATAGTTAAAAAGGAACAAATGAAAAATCTAATAAAAGTGATGAGAATATTAGAAAACAGGGCCCTTGATAAATAATGCTTAAAGCACAAGTATTCATCTAATTTCTAAAGAAAACTTCTTTACCGTAAATATGGCTTTAAAACAGAAACAGGGCAAAGTGTGCATTCTGGATTTCTTTCCTTAGGTCACTGTCTCATTAAAATTATTGATTGGCTCTGCAAAAGTTTTAAATTAAAATATTTTATGCAATTAAGGTTAACATAGCATTAATAGTATTCAATTAGGGTAAGACATACCTTGAAAAGATCACATAAAGTAACAGGGTAGAATGATTAAACATATCTACATACATGTATACTACGCAGACACACAGACCCACAGACACAAACACACACACACACATACACACACACACTATAAAAATTAACTCCCTAAATTCTGAATACAACTTAGTTTTCTAGCATAAGTTCAATACAATCAATTTAAAAGAGGTGAGGAAAGAGAACTAACAATCATGTCCAAAATATGATTTTTAGCTTGTGTTAATTGCCTTTTTGAAAGTAGCAATTGTTTACTTAACCCTGTTTTCTTATGATTTATATGTGTTGTATTTAGATGATTTCAGTATTGCTGGGATATTGAATGTTTTCCTTTTGTGTTGCTTCTCCATAGATTCTACCCCTTATGGCACTTCCCATGAAATTCTGCAGCTGAAAAATTAATCACCCTGTGGATGACCTAGTAATGATGCTTTCCAAACTTAACAAGACTAGGCCTTGGATGGCAGACATAGAGTCCATCAACAGGACTCCTTCTGTTAAAATCTATTCTAGCCAGTTATGTCCTGTCAGACCTTATATATGCATGGTCATCTGTGATATATGGCAATTTCTATACTACAGTGACACATCAGAATAAGATTTTGTTCAAACTGTGCATATGTATACATATGTACATATCCACCTATGTGTTTGCGCATGCACACCAATCACACACACGAATAGGCATGTTTACATCTGCATGCACACACATATTCATATATACTAATGTGTATATTTACATGTGTAATGTGTATATGGGTATAACCATACAGTTATATGAATATGTGTGTGCATACATCAACTATAAACTATATTTGAATCATAGAATGATATATTGTTAGGACTGGGACTAATAATCTTTAAAAATCATATAAAGCAGGGGTTACCAACATTTTTATGTCTTAAACGCTTTTGGCAGTCTAGTGAAATCTTTGAAACCTTTCTCAATTTAGTGTTTCAAATCAAAGAATAAAAGGAAATTATAGATGTCAATATTTAGTGAAAATTAAAGATGATTTCTTCCCCATCCAAGTTAATAGTTACTGAAATATATTCAAAGACCCTTGGTCAAGAACTACCAACCTAAAGATGTCAAGAATATCAGATGCCCCATAGCCCCTCATTTTACAAGCGAGGAAATGGGTCCAAAGAGAAAAGAGTACAGGTCACACTTCACTATTCTAGCTAATCTAGTACTCTTTTAATTACGCATGAATAAATGCAAGCATACACCTCATTTTATAGCATTCAGTCTTCAAGTAAGCTTCATTTTTAGTGTTTTAAATGAATTACAACGTGAAGGAAAGTCTCATAATATGATTTTAATAAAGAATCTACCATGACCTAGCCAAACATGCCTAGAAAGCACAGCTTTAAAACAGAAGGGCAAAATGTACATGTTGATTTCTTTCCTTAGGTCACTGTCTCATTCAAATTATTGATTGGCTCTGTGAAAGTTTTAACCTAAAATATTTTATGCAATTAAGGCCAACAGAGCATTAATAGTATTCAATTAAGGTAAGACATACCTTGGGAAAAAAACACTTTATAAAGTAACAGGGTAGAATGATTAAACATACATACCCATACAGACACTCTCCTTACACAAATAGACACAGACATACAGACCATAAAAAATTAACTACACAAAATCAACTGCCCAAGAAATCAAGAATTAAGAATTAATTTAATTAAACATCATTTTGTCCTCTTCCAAATTCAACATTTCATGAAGATGTTCAGCAGCTGATTTAGGATTTAGCAAGTTATTTAAATCATCCTAAATTAAAAAGAATATTTATTTTAATCTAAATCTAACATGTACTGTTTCAGTAGGGAAGAGTGAATAGATTTATACTTTCTACCCGTCTTATTAGAGGGGTAATTTTGCAGATTTTCTTCCAGCTAATAAGTAAAAGTTAATCTGAGAACATATTTACCAAAACTAATATAAACATAATTTAATTGTACATTTTAATTCTATGATCCTCTATAAATTGATAAAAGCTTCTCTCATGTTTATTAGGGAATATATTATGCAACTTTGAATAATATGTAAAGCACAAATTTCTCCTTAAAAGTAATAGAAAACTCAACTTCTATCCAACTAAAGCTATAATTTCCAGAATTTTTAAATTTCCAGTAATCACAAAATCTTGCAAAAGTTGGATTTTCTTATTCAAATCATTAAAATACAATTTAATTAAGAGAAGTAATGTCCTTCATGATTCATTTTATCCTACTATTGTTAGCATCCCAAAGACTGTGCAGCCTCAGAATGAAAGCCATTAAGAGCAGTGCATGTTCCTTCCTAGAGGGAATAAAATGGTTCCTCAAATCATTTGTTGACTCCCCGAGTTATGTGCAGAGGAAACACAAAAACAATCCTGTAGGTAGATAAGTTTACCTTTACAATATTCTCCTTCACAGGTAGTCATTGGGAAACTCTCTATTTTGGAGCTATATACTTCTGTGGTCTTTTTACATCATTATTTGTCTGAGAATATATAGTTCCTTATTTGACCTGAGGCAAAGTGGCAAGAACCTGTGAAGAGGCTGAGAAATTGATTTGAGTTAAAGGGATATGGTGAGGTCATGCTAAAGAGGAGCTCTCCTGAGATACTAGGAGATATCAGGTTTCTTCTGTTTCAGGATGACACAGCTTTCAACTTCCAAGCAGAATGGATAGCTTTCTTGTTAGTCACTAGTGGTTAAGTGCAGTAACTCGAGGGCAGGGAGAGGCTCATTCTCTCCATCCTTGGAGTCTACCTTCTGTCTCCATTGTTCAAGCCACTGACACTCCCTAACTTAGAATCAAGCTTTAGGGAGTCCTATCCCTGTTAGATATGTAATTTACAAATTAGAAGAATCATAACCTTGGCTATTCTGATGTTTTACATTATTTCATTAAAATACTATTTTATTTTTCCCACAATTATATAACAAGAACATCTTAGTATTCATTTTTATAAGATCTTGAGTTCTAAATTTTCCTCCCTCCCTCTCTCCCTTACCTTTTTCTGAAAATGGTAGGCAGTTTGAGATAGTTTATAAATATGATATCATGTTAAACATTTCCATATTCATCACAGTTGTAGAAGAAGAAAGAAATCAAAAGGAAAAAAAAAACATGAGAAGGAGCAAAGTAAGTCAAAAATATGCTTTGATGTGCATTCAGAGCCCATCACTTCTTTATCTGGATATGGATAGCATTTTCCTTCATGAATCCATTGTGTTTGTCTTGTATCATTGAGTTGCTGAGAAGAGCTGAACCATTCTTAGTTGATGTTGCTGATATTGTGCACAAAGTTTTACTGCGTCTGCTAATTTCACTTTGCATGAATTTGAACAAGTCTTTCCAGGTTTTTTTTTGAAATATTCCTAGTCATAATTTCTTATTACACAATGATATTCCATTATATTCATATAGCACAGCTTGTCCAGCCATTCCCCAATAGATGGGCATCACCTCAGTTTCCAATATTTTGCCATCACAACTAGAGCTGCTATAGATATTTTTCCACATGTAATTCCTTTTTCCCTTTTTATGATCTCTGCTAGATCATAGGGTATGCACAGTTTGGTTGCCCTTGGGCCATATTTCCAAATTGCTCTCCAGAATGGTTGGATCAGTTATCAACTTCATCAACAGTGTATTACTGTCCTAATTTTCCCACATAATCTCCAACATTTATCATTTTTGTTATATTAGCCTATCTGATTTGTTCGAGGTGGTACTTCAGGGTTGTTTTAATTCATATTTCTTGGATAAAAAGTGATTTAGGCCACTTCTTAATATACCTATAGATACCTTTGATTTCTTCATCTGAAAACTTCCTGTTCATATCCTTTGACCGTTTATCAATTGGAGAATGCCTTATATTCTCATAAATTTGACTCAGTTCTCCATATATTTAAGAAATGAGATCTTTATCAGGGAGATTTCCTATAAAGGCTGTTTCCCAGCCTTCAACTTTCCTTTTAATCTTGGTTGCATTGGTTTTGTTTGTACAAAAGCTTTTCAATTTAATATGATTCAAATTAATATGTTGAATTTTTTCTGTTCATATTTTGTAATACTCTTTTTTCCTTTTTTGGTCCTGATTTCTTCCCCTCCCCATAGATCTGATAGGTAGACTATTTCATGCTCTTCTAATGTGATTGCTTCATTATTTATAGTATCTTTTAGCAAGATCTAGTTTCCTTCCTTATCTCTTTTGGTTAGGTCTATTTTTGATTTTACTTTGTCTGAGATCAGGATTGCTACCCCTGCTTTTTTTTTTTTAACTTCAGTGGAAGCATAATAGAATCCTCTCCAGCTCCTTACCTTTACTCTGTATGAATCTCTGTGCTTCAAGTGTATTTTTTTTTTGTAAGCAATGTATTGTAAGATTCTGGGATTTGATCCACTCTGCTATCTGCTTCTGTTTTATGGGAGAGTTCATCCCATTCACATTCACTTAATCTCTACCCCTCCTACTTTCCTGCCAGGCAAGATAGATTTAAATATTCAACTGATTGTGTATACTATTCTCTCTTTGAGCCAATAATGATAAGAATAAGATTCAAGCAATACCCATTGCCCACACCACCATCTTCCTCTCCACTGTAATAGGTCTTTTTCACCTCATGTGACATAGTTCACCCCATTCTACCTTTTCCTTCCTTCTGAACCCATTGTACTCCTTTCTTATCTCTTACTTTTTTCTTTCTCTCAAATTTACCTTATACCATACCCTCTGTCTATATATATTCCTTCTATATGTATTGTTAGTGATACAATTTTTAAGAGTTAAAAGTATCATCTTCCTTTGTAGGAATGTAAACAGTTTAGCTTTATTGAGTCCCTTATATTTCTGTTTCACTTTTTACCTGTATATACCCCTGTTGATTCTTGATATTGGAGATCACATTTTTGGCTTAGTTCTGGCCTTCTCCTTCAAGACACTTGAAATATTTCTATTTTGCTTAATGGATAGTTTTTACATTGATGCATTATGCTTAATTTTGCCACGTAAGTGATTCTTGGTTGTAGTCCTAGCTCCTTTGCCCTCTAGAATATGACCTCTGATTATGATGCCTTGATATTTGAATTATTTGTTTCTGGCCACTTGTAGGATCTTTTCCTTGACCTGACAGTTCTGAAGTTTAGCTATAATGTTCCTTGGAGTTTTTACTTGGGGATCTCTTTTTAGAGGCAATTAATGGATTCTTTCAAAGTCCATTTAGCCCTCTGGTTGCAGGACATGAGGATACTTTTCCATGAACATTTCTTTTTTATTAGTTAATTTATTTATTTTTAGTTTTCAATGTTCACTTCCATAAGTTTTAAATTTTCTCCCCCTCCCTCCCCAAGATGGCCTGCAATCTGATATAGGCTCTACATATACATTCCTATTAAATATATTTTCACATTACTCATTTAGTATAGAAGAATTTTAATGAATGGAAGAAACCATGAGAAACAAAAAAAGCAAGACAAACCAAAAAAGAAAATAGTCTGTTTTGCTCTGCATTCAGACTCCATAGTTCATTCTCTAGATGGGGATGGCATTTTCTACCATGAGTCCTTTGGAATTATTTTAGGTCCTTGCATTGCTGAGAAGAGCTGCATCTATCAAAATCAGTAATTGCACACTGTGATTGTTACTGTGTACAATGTTCTCCTGGTTCTGATCACTTCACTCAGCATCAGTTCATATAAGTCTTTCCAGGTTTTTCTGAAGTCCTCTTGTTCATCATTTTTATAGCATTACATTACATTACATATAGCACAACTTGTTAGCCAATCCCCAATTGATGGGCATCCCTTCAATTTCCAGTTCTTGGCCACCACAAAGAGAGCTGCTATAAATATTTTGGTACATATAGGTCCTTTTCCCATTTTTATGATCTCTTTGGGATACAGCCCTAAAAGAGGCATTTTTTGGGTTAAAGTGTATGCACATTTTATATCCCTTTGGCCATAGTTCAAAATTGTTCTCCAGAATGGTTGGATCAGCTTCACAGATCCAACAACGATTTAGTATTCCAACTTTTCCACCTTTTCTCTAACATTTATCGTTTTCCTGTTTTTGTCATATTAGCCAATCTGATAGGCACGATGTGGTACCTCAGAGTTGTTTTGCTTTGCATCTCTCTAATCAGTAGTGATGCGGAGTATTTTTTCCTATGACTATAGATAGTTTTAACTTCTTTCTCTGAAAACAGCCTGTTCATATCCTTTGAGTATTTATCAATTGGGGAATAACTTGTTTTCTTTTAACTTTGACTCATTTCTGTATATATTTTAGAAATGGGGCCTTTACCAGAGACAGTAGTTGTAAAAACTCCTTCCCAGTTTTCTGCTTCCCTCCTAATCTTGGTTGCATTGGCTTCATTTGTGCAAAAAAACTTTTCAATTTGATGTAATCATTTTGCATTTCACGATGTTTTCTATCTCTTGTTTTGTCATAAATTACTCCATTCTCCATAAATCTGACAGATAAACTATTCCTTGCTCTTCTAATTTGTTCTTAGTATCAACCTTTATATCTAAATCATGTACCCATTTGGACTTTATTTTGGTATGCGATGTCAGACATTATTCTATGGCCATTTTCTGCCATACTGTTTTTCAGTTTCCCAGCAGTTTTTGCCAAATAGTGAGTTCTTATCCCAGAAGCTGGGGTCTTTGGGTTTATCCTTGATGACTTCTAGAAAGATGCTGTCAAGGTCCTCCTTTGGATTATGGCTTTTAGATAATCTAATGATTCTGATTCCATCTGTCTTGGATCTATTTTCCAGGTCAGGTTTTTTCCCAAGAAGTATTTTACATTTTATTCCATTTTTTCATTCTTTTGAATTTGTTTCACGGATTTATGATGTCTCATAGAGTTATTAGTTTCCTCTTGCCCAGTTCTTACTTTTAAGGTATTGTTTTCCTCAATTAGTTTTTGTATTTTCTTTTCCAATTGGATGATCATACTCTTTAAGGAGCTGTTCCCCCCCCCACCACCACCAGTGGATTTTTGTATCTCTTTTTCCATTTGACCAGTTCTCCTTTTTAAGCAGTTACCCAAGATGTTGACTTTTTTCATAATTCTCTTGCATCACTCTCATTTATTTTCCTGATTTTTCTTCTACCTCACTTATATGATTTTTAAGCTCCTTTTTGCTCTTCCACGATTTCATTTTAGGCTTGAGACCACTTCCTGTTTTTCTTTTGGGGTTTTGCCCATAATATTTTTGATATTGTTGTCTTCTTCTTTGTGTTTGTGTCTTGGTCTTCCCAATCACAACAACAGCTTTCTAGGTCAGATTTTTTGTTGTGGTTGTTTTTTGTTCATCTTTGTTCTTTGGCCTTTTTCCTTTCTTTTAAATTTGAGCTCTGCTCCCAGAGTGGGCAGGGCTCTGTCTCAGGCATCATGTATCAGTGGCTGCAGGCCTTGGTTGTTTACCTGGTGCTTCATTGATGTTGCCCTGAGTCCCATGGGGAACCCTCATGTCTAGTGTTGTGTTGAGCTGGTGGGGTGGGGCATGGCTGGTGCTGCTGAAGCCTGTAGGGGTCTGGAAGTTTAATTGGTGCTGAGCTGGGATCCTAGTGGTAGTGTCTGGCATGTGCTGAAGCGAGGTGAGTTTTTAGGCATTTCCCTGTGGCTACACTGAAGCACTAGGTAATTCTCAGAGCTGGAGTCTGCCAGTTCCCCTGGCTATGCTAAGGCACATTTGGGGTCCTGGTCTTGGCGTTTGTCTGCTCCACCAGACTGGGGTTCATGATATCCTGCTAGTTGGAAGAGCTAAGTTTGCTACTGGTTTTCTGGGATGTTTCCTCTTTCAGAATGCACTCACCTTTTACCTGAGTGAGATGGACCTCCAAGTTGCCCAGGCTAAAAGATTACTCCATCCCATTTTCCCCCTTTCTCTGCTATTCCAGGATTTGTTCTGGGGTGCAATTTTTTGATTGTTTGGGGGTAAGTATGGTAGAGGTAGAACAATTTTACTGTTTACTCCACCATCTTGGCTCCCAGAAGGCCTGATGTTTTATATTTGAACTCAGTAACTCAATTATCTGTGAACCTTAGCTTGGAAAAGAAGTGGCATTCCTCCAAATATTATCACTTGATGCAAAACCCTGACCTGGTTTTGACTCTTCTACTAATTTCTTTTTAGCATTTTATAATCTAAGACTGACAATAAAGCTTTTAATTCAAAGAAAGAAGTTTAAGAAGGGCTTGAATGAATTGATGAATATGAAATCTAAATCAGGCAATTAAGACTAGAAATTTGAGTGACTATCCCTATGTTTTTGAGGATGATTTCACAAATACTCACCATCTTTCATAAAAAATCCTTTCCTACAACAGTGTATAATAAAACACTGGCCTAAATGCACCATTTTTGTGACCTAGAGGAAGTTCTTTCCTGCTTTGGATCATAGTCCAATTTAACATTTAGCTGGAGTACTGTCTTTTTCTTATTCTGCAATTTTTAATATTGCCATTATTCCTTTGAGTGAATTACCTTTTATCTTTTGATTGAATACATTGATAGATGACTTTAATATTTTGAAGTTCAAAACACACTTTCACAAACAATAATCTCATTGATTTTTCCTAGCAATCTTGTATGATACATAATGCAAGCATCATTGTCCTTATTTTACATTTAAAGAAAGTATAGCTGAAAGAAGTTACGTATTTTTTCCATAGTCATACAAGTGAGATGGTGCAGTTGATAGAGCACTGGTCTTGGAGTCAGGAAGACCTGAGTTCAAATCCAGCCTCAGAAACTTACTCAGACACTAACTACATGACCCTGGGCATATCATTAAACCTTGTTTGCCTCAGTTTCCTCATCTGTAAAATGAGCTGGAGAAGGAATTAGCAAACTACTCCAATATCTTTGCCAAGAAAATCTCAATTGGGGTCACAAAGCATCAGACATAACAGAAAAGACTGAACAACAATGAAATACTCACACAGCTATTACACAACAGAGATGGGATATTAATCTAGGCAAATCCAGGACTTTTGTTCTGGAAACTTAATGCTTTGCCATGGTGCCTCTCAATATCCAATCTCACCTTGTCTAAATTAGTTCGTATTCCTACCCTAATAAGGAAAAAAGGTTAAAGTCACATTGAGAATATGTCTTTGGTCCTATTGATTTAGAGCTTTCACTTTGATGAAGAATGCTGTGTTCTTAGGCCCATCACTTAGTGCTAAACTGGTTAAAGCCATTAAGAGACCTATGGAAGATTTTAGAAAGTAAAACTATTTATTGACCAGTAAGCCAGAGTATGTCAGAGCAGCACCTTGTTTTTCTAAATACCATTGATTTAAGCCACTCATAAAGTCTTCTTATACAGCATTATAAAATATCTTATTACAGTAATTGGTCCAATGTATTTGAATGCCAGAAAAGGGAACATAGTGATGAGGTTCTTTCTGTTGCTCACTCACTGAAGATCGTTAAGAGCCCAAACACTGGATGCTACAGTAATATAAACACAAATAGAGCATATGCTTTTGAAAAAAAAAAACATAAAAAAGAGGCAAATTTTTAGATAACTATTCATGTGTACGTTTTTGTATGTATGGTATGTTTGTATTGGAGTAGGCACTATACTCTTCCTTCTCTTTGTAAGTACTATGCCCCATTGTGCTAATTTTAAAAATAAAGAATAAGAGGGCTATGTAGGCTCAGTCTTGCTTCCAAATACTGGAAATAATTTTCAATCAGAACAGAAATGATACTTTTTTGCAACTTTGAAAATAGAGGATATACTGTTTTTACCCTAATACCTATAACACTGATTATTTATGTATACTTATAACAATACTCATGTATATATATAACATGCACATGTACATACATAACTGGAATTTCTATAATTTCAAGTTTTCACTATCATATATACATATATGAATGCACAAATATATGCATATAATGTGTGTATATCTATATGTAGATATACACATATATATGTAAGTTTTCTATGTAAACATAGAAGAACAGCTGACTACTTACCAATATATCTATCTGAAGGCACAATGGCATAATGAGTAGAGAGCTAGCCATAGAGTCACCATCAACTGAATTCAAGTCTTGCCTCTGGCATGTATTGGCAGCATGATCCTGAGACCTTAATTGATTAATTGATTAGTGTGCCAGTTAAATATTCAAGGCTATAAATTGTGAGGTCGTTGCTCATCAACATTGGTAGAGGGAATTTGCTCCCTTTCCCCACTTAATAGTAATGTTTTTTTCTAATTACATGTAAAATAGTTTTCAGTATTCACTTTTGTAAAATTTTGAGTTATGTATTTTCTTCCTCTCTTTCTTCTCTCCCTTTCCCCAAGAAAGCCACCGATCTGATATAGGTTATGCATGAAAATCATGTTAAACATATTTCCACATTAGTCATGCTGTGAAAGAAGAATGAGAACAAAAGAAAAAAAACAACAAAAAAGGAGAGAAAGTAGAATGCTCAATTTGCATTCAGACTCCATAGTTGTTTCTCTGGATATGGCCAACATTTTCTATCATTAGTTTTTTTGAATTGTCCTGGATCATGGTATTGCTGAAAAGAGTTAAGTCTATCATAGTTGATCATCACAGTATATTGCTGTTACTTTGTATGATATTCTCCTGGTTCTGCTCACTTCACTCAGCATCAGCTCTTTTTTTTTTTTTGACAAGGAGAAGCAATGGCTGGCAAGTTTATTGGTTGAATGGGTGTTTCTGTGAACTCCAAGCTCAGTACAAGAAGCAGATGACAAAGAAAAGTCAAGGCAGCTCCCACAGCCCCTTCCAAGCCCCAGCTTCTCCAGGGAGAGATTGTCTAACTAACCCTACTTCCAACCATTCAGACCTTGGGGGCTGGAAGCGGGTACGTGGGCCCTAAGAGGGAAGACTCATCTAGTCTAAACAGAAGGGGGAAGGACCCTTAGGAGCCTCCAGGCTGGGGTCCTCTCCCCTTCCTAAGGGCTGTAAG
>CM053622.1:611275046-611292851 GCA_028646595.1 Phalanger gymnotis | reverse complement strand
TTTTTTTTTGGGGGGGGTCTCCTTTAGTAAGTCATTGACTTGTTTTTCATGATTTTCTTGCATCCTTCTCAATTTCTCTTCCCAATTTTTCCTCTACTTCTCTAACTTGTTTTTCCAAATCCTTTTTGAGCTCTTCCATGGCCTGATATCAATTCATATTTTTGTTGGAGGCTTTTGATGTAGTCTCTTTGACTTTTTTGACTTTTTCTGGATGTATGTTTTGATTTTATTTGTCGCTAAAGAAAGATTCTGAATCTGAGTCCATTTTCCCTGTCTGTTCATGTTTCCAGCCAACCACTTGACCCTTGAGCTTTTTGTCAGTGTATGACTGCTTGTAGAGTAGAGAGTATCTTTGTCCCAAGCCTAAGGGGTTGTGCTTCTGATTTCAGAGCTACTTCTACAGAGCAATCTCTGCCACACCAGCACTCTTCCCCCAAGAACTGCCAACCCAGACCATGACCTAGATCCAAGCTGGCTCTGCACTCCTGTTCTGGTCCACCACTTAATTCCTCCCACAGGGTGGGCCTGGGGCCAGAAGCAACTACAGCTGTAGTTCTGGAAGCAGCCCCAGAGCTGCATCACTTTCACTCCCCCTGGGTTAGGGCCACTTGCACACTCCTTTCACTCTGATCTAGCAGTTTTCCTACTAACCTTCTCTGTTGTCTTTGGCATTTGTGAGTTGAGAAGTCTGGTAACTGCCACAGATCAATGATTCAGGACCCTGCTGCCTGTTCCACCCAGCTTCCAGTCTGGTTGGTGCTGGTGCAGCCCATGCTGGGCTGTGCTCCACTCCACTCACAGCTCCATGCACTAGACCCTTCTCAGTGACCATACAGTCTGTCCTGGGCTGGAGCCCTGCTTCCCTTTGCTATTTCATGGGTTCTGCTGCTCTAGAATTTGCTCAGAGCCATTTTTACAGGTGTTTTGAGGGACCTGGGGGAGAGCTTAAGCAAGTCCCTCCTCTCCAGCTGCCATCTTGGCTCCACCCCTCCAAATATGTATATTTCTACTAACAGCTCTAATAGTGATACAGTTCAAAAGAGTTACAAGTTTTTTCCATGTAAGGATAAAAACAGTTTCATCTTATTAAAAAACATGTTGTTTTTTTCCTGTTTACCTTTTTATGCTTCTCTTGAGTCTTGTATTTGAAGACTGAATTTTCTGTTCAGCTCTGGTCTTCTCATCAGGAATTTTGAAAGTCTCCTATTTCATTGAATTTCCATCTATTCCCCTGAAAGATAATGCTCAGTTTTGCCGGGTAGTTGATTTTTTGGTTGCAATCCTAGCTCTTTTGCCTTCCAGAATATAATATTCCAAACCCTCTCATTCTTTAATGTAGAAGTTACTAAGTCCTGTAAAATCCTGATTCTTTGATAGTTGACTTTTTTTCTTGCTGATTGTAGTATTTCTTCTTGACCTGATAATTCCAGAATTTGGCTACAATATTCCTTGTAGTATTCATTTTAGGATCTTTTTTAAGGAGATGATCACTGGATTATTTCAATTACTATTTTATCCTCTGGTTCTGGGGTATCAGGCATTTTTTCTTGATAATTCTTGAAAAATCTTGTCTGGGCTCTTTTTTCATCACAGCCTTCAGTTAGTCCAACAATTCTTAAATTATCTCTCCGAATTCTATTTTCTAGGTCAGTTGTTTTTTCCAGTGAGGTAGTTTACATTTTCTTTTCTTTTTTTTTCATTATTTTGACATTGTTTGACTGTTTCGTCATGTCTCATAGAGTCATTAGCTTCCACTGGCCTAATTTAAAATTTTAAGAAATTGTTTTCTTCAGCTAGCTTATGTATGTCCTTTTTCATTTGCCAATTTTACTTTTTACAGTGTTATTTTTTTCAGTGCATTTTTTCCCTATTTGACCAACTACACTTTTTAAGGAAGTGTATCCTTCAGTCAAATATGTCCTTCCTTTTCCAAACTGTTGACTCTCTTGCATACCTCTCATTTCTTCTCCCAATTTCTCTTCTACCTCTTTTATTTGATTTTTAAAATCTTTGTTTTTAGCTCTACCAAGGAGGCTTTTGGGGCTTGGTACCAATTCATATTCCACTTTGGGGCTTCCCATGTAGGGATTTTGACATTGTTTTCCTCTTCTGACTTTGTGTTTTGATCTTCCCTGTAGCCATCATACATTTCTATGATAAGGGCTCTTTTCTGTTTTGTTTGTTCATTTTTAGCCTATTTTGTGACTTTTAAAGTTGAGCTCTGCATCTCTGGCACAAGGGGCACTGTCCCAACTTCTTGTGCCTTCTCTGCCAGGCCTCTGGTTCTGGTGATTTGCCCACTGCATTGGGATGACTCAGCCTAGCCATGCCTGTTTTGATGGGGGTCTTGAGGCTTGTAGTTTACCTTCTACCATAGGGCTGGAAGCTGTGCCACTCTCCTGTTTGGCCAAGACTGAGAAGCCTTGGTTGCTGATCTTGATCTATGCTGTGGCCAAGAGCCTCCTACTGGCTTGCCTGAACACTGTCTGCAGTGGGCTGCATACCCCTTTTACCCAAGTGAGACGGACCTTTCTTGAAGTCCTTCAAAGTTATCTTAACCTGGAAAGTTGTTTCATTCAATTTTTCTGTGGGTTCTGTCATTCCAAAATCTGTTTAAAGCCTTGATTTCATGCTGTTTCTGAGGGAAACAGGGGAGAGCTCAGGCAATTTCCTGGCATCTCTCTGCCATTTTGGTTCTACTTGGGGTAGGTGCCTTAATTAGAATTCCCTAAACCTATGAAATTTCAGGCCTACATCTGAAAAATAAATTAATATACATTCATAAACATTAATCAAATAAAGAATTTCACAATGATGTGTACTACAATTTACCACTGGGAACAGTTCTGGATTTTTGGTCAGAAAATGTAGATTCCAAGCCAGGCTCTGAAGCTTAGTTCCTGTGTGTTCTAGGGTAAAGCACTATACTTTTCCATGTCTTCATCTTTAAATAAGAGGACTATCCCTATGAGGTTCTTTCTAGCTGAAAATCTATGGCTTGATGATTATAAACCTACACCTTTACAGACATGTGCATATGCAGACACAAACATGTGAATATTCAAAGCACTAGGTTTATATAAATGTGCATGTAGGTGGAGATGAATAAGCTGCTGAAAATATAGTTGCCATTTTTAGCCTTCAGCTATTGCTACTGTTGGAGCAATATATATCACAAAATGACAAATGTTAAACCTACACTGTCCCATGTCAGTCATCAGTGTTGGCAAAGGCATACTGGTCATCTTTGTGATACAATTCAGTATACAAAAATATGTATGGCAGGAAGGAGAGTAAACGATTTTCTAGTTCTGTTTGATAATGGACTTTCAGTTGCAGGCATCACCTTGCACATCTAAGTTAACTTATAATGATTCTCCTAAGTACCAGTGTGCAAAGAGGCTTCCCTGGCCACCAGCACTCATCTCCCCCAAAGGCTATCTACAAATCATCTTATACACCACAGCACAGGGCTAGAAGCTAAAAAAAAGAATACAATGTAATTTCTTTTTGACAATGATTTGACACCCAGCTGATGGAAAGAGATAACTGTATGACCTCCAGACTGTAAGCTCTGCTAAAAGAGATTCACTTGAAACACCCATGGGGTTATGGATTCCCGCTAATAGCAGCGATAGAATGGATGATAAAATTATGGCAGTGTAGAAATGCTTTCTCAATTAATTTCCCATCATGTTAAGGCCATTATCATTGGATGTCATCTAGTGAAATAGGAGGAAAAACTCTCCAGTACCTTGGAAAGTTCTACTCACTTAGCACATTATATAATTGTAGATTTCAACAGACTATCCTCTTAAAAAGGTTTACTTTCAAATAAAACTTTCATGATATTGATCAGCAATCAGTGACATCTGAATTGGGGTTTAAAATTATGCATGGAAATGGAGATGAGAAGTACACTAGAGGAAGGGGTAGGAGAATTATTTCTCTGTGGAAATTATATAAATGCAAGGGATATATGAGAGTGGTGCCTGAAGAATCATGGGTAGTAGAATGGGAAGGAATATCAGAGATCATCTCTTCATTTTAGAGAGAGTAATATCAGGTACGATGAGGTTAAGTGACTTGCCCAAGTCCACATAGAAAGTAAGTGGAAATGCTAGGATTCAAATCCACATGTTTTAGTTCACAATCTTTTGAATTCCCTATGGTACCGTAAACACATCTGAGGGGATCTGAATGGAAAGAAATATGTGAGGTAGAACAGAAATATCTTCTGTTCTGTACAATGAACTCATAGATGGCTGAGGTGGGAAACAGTATTCTAGAATATTAGAGACATATAAAGAGAAGTTTTCTTAAAAGCTCTTAACACACTGCCTCCAGCACTTAGCACAGTAGCTGGCACATAGTAGGCAATTAATAAATGCTTATTGATTGATTAAAATAGATGATTGGGACTTTCAAGGAAGGGATTAAAACACAGTTCTGAAAATAATTAAATGGAAACTCTGGAAGAGTTTGTATTCAATTCCTGTTAGTGTGGCCACGTAAGGAAAACAAACAAACAAAAATTAAAAGAGAAAGAAAAAGAATACCATTTTACATTAGGGCATCTTCATTTCATGTTGAAGCCAATTGAACAAGCAATTATTATACTGATTCACTTTAATACTCCAACTTCAAGCCTACTTCTGAAATAAGCTTGCAAATTGGATGTGAACAAAAGGAATCTCTTCGAATGTATCTTGGCAAATTGTAGCAATTATGAACAAAGGAATTTTCTTCTTAATGTCATTTTTTCCTTCTGTGAAAAATACTCTCAAAAGGGTTAAAATAAAGAAGTTTTAAAGAGACATGAAAAATGTGGGTATAAATAAAAAAAATGCCAAACTTTCAGGATACTTTTTTATTTTTTTTAAAAAAAGAAAAATCCACTTTCTCTCACTTTCATCTCCCCCTTCACAATTGAGAAAGAAAAACAAAACCCCAGTTACAAATATATGTAGTCAAACAAAACTAATTCCTTCATTGGCCCTGTCCAAAAAAAGTAAATCTAGATTAGCACTCTGATTCCTTCAGCTCTTTATCATGAGGTAGGTAGTGTATTTCATCATGAATCTTATGGAAATTATGGATGGTCATTGTGCTGATCAGAGTTCCTAAATCTTTGAATGTTGTTTCTCTTTACAGTATTTTTTTGTCATTGTATCATTGGACACTTTGATTTCCAGACTATACTCACTTCATTCTGCTTTGTTTAATACACATCATTCCAGTTTCCTCTGAAACCATCCCCTTCATAATTTTTTTACAGCACAATAGTATTCCATGAAATTTATATGTTAGAACTTGTTCAGTCATTCCCCAGTTGATTGATACTCCCTCCATTTCTAAATCTTTCCACCACTAAAAGAGCTACTAAATTATTTTTTAGACCTTTAGAATTTTTTTCTTAAAGCTAATTTTTCCCTTTATACTCTCATTTTCTATTCTCATTCTTATTAGCCCTTCTCTTCCCTTTTACTTCCTCTCAATTGAAATGTATTTCTGTACTCAATTGTGTGTGTTCTCTTCTCTCAGTTCAGATGACATTAAATTCCAGTTGTCATTCTTTCTGTCCCACACCTTCTTCATTTTTTTTTGTTTAGACATCTACCTGCATATTACAATTATAAGGTACATTTCCTCAACTTTCTTCTCTCGTGTCTTTAGTATATTCTGCTTCTCTTCCCTTTATATTATTAAAAAATGGAAGGGTAGCAAACATTATCTTAGACAACGCAAAAAAAAGGTCTAAGTAAAAGGGATAATAAACGAAACATATGTTGCTAAAATTTATGATACAAAATAAAATCATATAAAATTATAGAAATATTTTCTGATAAAGGCCTCATTTTTCAAATGTATTTAGAGTATAAAATTGAATCAATTTTTAAAAAAATAAGAGCCATTTCCTAACTGATAATTATTAGTGGAGTATTGTGCTGTGGGAAATGATGAGGGGCGAGGTGGTTTCACAACAAAAAGATATATATGAACTGATGCAAAGCTAAAAGAATCAGGAGATCATTGTGCACAGTAACAACAATGTTGTAATGATCAATGGTAAAAGACTTGGCTACTCTGATCAATGCAAATATCCAAGACAATTCCAATGGATTCATAATGAAAAAATTTGAGCCATCTCCAGAGAAAGAACTGATGAATTTTGAGTGCAAATTGAAGAATAACTTTCTCACTTCCATTTTTCTTGTTTTTTTTTAAATAAATGTGGGTAATATGGAAGTAGGTTTTTTTCAAGATTTCACATGTATAATTAATATCATATTATTTGTTCTGTCAGTGGGTGACAGAGTGATGGTAGGGAGGGAAAGAATTTAGAACTAAAAAATTAGCATGCTTAAAATAAATAAATAATAATATTAAGACTATGATTTAAAAATGAGTGGGAAGAGGCAAAAAGGAGAAAATTTAGAAATGAAATTTATTTTAAAAATTGTTAAAATTTTACATGTAACTGGAAAATATTTATCAAAATAAATAAAAATAAATTAAAAAGAGAGCTGATCAATTACATAGGCATGCAAATAACAACAACAACAAAAAAAAAACAAAACAGAAAAAGGACTAATTAAAATTTCTTACCTAAATGGCAAAATAAAAATTCTGAAAAACAGAGTATGTAATAATGGTGAAAGTTAAATAATGAATTAATAAATTCAACTAGGATCTGGATTTATGAAAAAATCCAATAAAATAGGTAAACTACTAGTTCATTTAGTTAAAAAAGGAAAACAATTTGACCATCTCAAAAAGGAATACAGTAAAGCACAAACAATTAAGATGAAATCAAATCAATTGTTAGGAGCTATTTTACAGATTTGTATGCCAATAAAATTGACAATCTAAGTAAAATGGTTGAATGGTTATAAAAAATTTAAAAATACTAATATAAATAGAAAAGGAAATAGAATATTGTATTATCAAGGCAATAAACACAACATTGATGACAATCATGAATACACCTATGTAGTTCTGTAATGCAATGTAATGCAATCCATATAAAGGTAAAAGAAGTAAAATATTTATTCAGTCACCAGAGTACTAAATCCCATAACCAATAAGTTCAATCCATCCAAGCACCAACCAATGCCAAAAACCAGTAAGCCCACTTTATCATAACAGCAAGGAACTTAAAACACAATATCACAGCATGGAGCCACACCTTCCCCAAACCATCCACTCTCCTGCTGGGGCTTCCCACAGTCACACTCACAGCACAGCACATATAGCACATCTGCTCTCTTCCTCAGATCTAACTGCTCTCTCTCAGCATTTCCTGTGACACACGTTCCTTTTCCTCTCAGCAAGCGCTTCCCACAACACATGACTTAAGTTTCCTGTGATGTAAGCAGGTCACATTGTCTATTAATGGGTGGGAAAGACCCTTGAATCTAAGTTGTTATTACAAATATTTAAATAACCGAAGCTCAGAAAAAGAAATTAAACAATCCATAAATTAGATCCCTAAATAGAAAGTGAGTTTACAAGTGAATCCTACCAAAAATTTAAAGAACAATTATTTCTAATATTACAGAAACTACTTGGAAATAAGTGAGTAAAGAAGGCATTCTATGAAATTCCTTCTATGACACAAATATGGTTTTCATAACTAAACCAGGGAGAGCAAAAACAGACAAAACTATAGACCAATTTCTCTAATTAATATTGATGCAAAAATAAATCCATTTTTGTCATTGGCATTTCTATGTGTTATCAACAAAACATAGCAGGAAGAGATAGAAAGAGACATTTCATTTAAAATAACTCCAGACAACATAAACTGCTCAAGGTCTAACATGGCAAGACAAACTAAGATCTATATGGACACAACACAAATTTGTTATACAAATAAACTCAGACCTAAACAACTAAAAAATTATTAATTGCCTGTGTACCCAGTACTTCCAGCCAGGATAATAAAAATTAAAATTCTCCCCAAGTTAATTTACTTATTCAGTGCCATATAAACTACTAAAAACATAGAGAGAGCTATAAAAATAGTAACACAATTCTTATGGGAAAAGAAATGGTCAAGGATATCAATGCAATCAATAAAAAAATGTGAAGGAAGGTGTCCTAGCAGTACCAGATTCATCATAAAAATAATGTTACTGGTAAGAAACAGAGATGGATCAGTGGAACTGAATAGCACACAAGAAACATTAGTAAATGACTACAGTAATCTAGTGCTTGATAAACCTAAAGATCCAAACTTTGTGGGCAAAAACTCACCATTTAAAAAAAATTGCTAGGAAAACTGGAAAGTAATTTGGCAGTAACTAGGCATAGACCAAAATCTCACATTATGAGGGTGATATCATAAGCAAATTAGGGAAGTACGGAAACATTTGCTTGTTACATATATGGATAAGGGAAGTATTTATGAGCAAATAAGAGGTCAAGAGGATTAAAGGAAGTAAAATGGATAATTTTGATTACATTAAAAAAAAAACAACTTCGCACAAACAAAACCAATGCCACCAAGACTAAAAGGAAAGCAGAGAACCAGGGGAAAAATTTACAGCAAGCTCTCCGACAGTGGCCTCATTTCTTGAATGTATAGGATACAAGCAAATTTATTAAAACATGAGCCATTCCCTATTTGATAAATGATCAAAGGATATAAACAGTTTTCAGAAGAAGAAATGAAAGCAATCAATGGTCATATGAAAAAATTCTCTTAATTACTATTGATTAGAGTAATGCAAATTAGAACAACTCTGAGGTACCACCTCATATCTATCATATTGGCTAACATGACAGAAAAGGAAAATGGCAAATTCTAGAAGATGTGGAAAAATCAGTATGCTACTGCAGTGTTTGAGCAGCTATGTAGCACAATGGATAGAGCTCTGGGACTGGAGTCAGAAAGACTCATTTTCTTGCCTCATACATTTATCAGCTGAGTGACCTTGGGAAAATCACTAACCCTTGTTTCTCTCAGTTTTCTCATCTGGAAAATGATCTGGAGAAGGAACTTGCTAACCACATCAGTATCTCTGCCTAAGAACTCCAAATAGGATCACAAAAAGTCAGACATGACTGAAAAACAAATGAACACAGATGACTTACAGTTGGTGGACTTGTGAACTGGTCTAACCATTCTGGAAGAACAGTTTGGAGCTGAGAAAATTAAGGTTGATCTTATATAGTTTTCTTGTTGATCATAGTTATAAGCAATTGATTTTGTCCAGTAACTGCTTAAGTCATGGTTCTTTTTTCTCTGAACTTAGTTCAGAGTTCAGCTGCCCTGTAATGGGTTAAATTGAAAAATCCATCTATTCTTGACTCAAAGAATTTTGCTAATCTTGGGGAAATGAGCAGAAAGGGAATTGGGCCTGATATCTATACACCATTAAATTATCCTTCAAGAATGTTTGGTTTGCTTCTGTTTACCACCTCCCCCAATCTGAACTCTCTTCCAGTCTCTCTCCCCCACCACCCCTTACTTTGTCTCCTCTCCTCCTACTTTCCTGCCAGATAAGATAGATTTCTATATTAAAATGGTTGTATGCATTATACAACTTCTTTGAGGCAACACATATGAGAGAAAGATCCAAGCAATGCCTATTGCCCAGCCTCTCATCTTTCCCTTCACTATAATAAGATTTTTGCACCTCTTCAGGGAAATAATTTACCCCATTATGTTTTTCCCTTCCTTCTGTACCCAGTGTACTACTCTTTCTCATCCCTTAATTATTTTTATGTCATTCTATCCAATTCATCTTAAACCCCATACCTTCTGTCTGTGTATATTCCTTCTAGCTGTACTATTAGTGGTTATCATATTGTCAAATGCTTTCATTGAGGATGAACATGGCACCAAGGTCAGCTACTGCATTGATGGTAAATTCTTCAACTTGGAAAGGCTACAAGCCAAGACCAAAGTGGAGGGAGTTTTGGTGCATGATTTTCTGTTTGCAGATGATTGTGCACTCAATGCAGCCTCTGAAGCCGCGATGGAAGGAAGTATGGATCAATTCTCTGGTGCTTATGCTAATTTTAGCCTAACAATTAACCCCAAGAAAACACAGGTGCTCTATCAGGCACCACACAATCCATATGTAGTACCATCAGTTACATCAAATGGAGAAGTATTCAGTGCTGTGGATAAATTTACTTGCCTTGGTAGTGTACTTTCCAGGGATATACACGTTGATAATGAGGTTGATGCACACATTGCCAGAGCTAGCTCAGTGTTTGGGAGGCTCTGAAGGAAAGTATGGGAGAGAAGAGGTGTTAGACTGATTACCAAACTGAAGGTCTACAGAGCTGCTGTGCCAAGCTCATTGTTGTATGCCTTTGAAACCTGGACAGTCTATCAGCACCATTCCAGGAAACTGAATCACTTTCATTTGAATTGTCTTAGGAAGATTCTGAAGATCACCTGACAGGATAAGGTACCAGACACTCAGGTCCTTACTTGAACTAAACTGCCAAGCATTCAAACTCTGCTTCAGAGAGCGCAGCTCTGATGGACTGGCCACATTGTTCAAATGCAAAAAGCATGCCTGCCAAAAAGACTATTTTATGGGAAACTCACACAGGGAAAGCATTCACATGGTGGTCAGAAGAAGTGATATAAGGACACTCTCAAGAACTTCAGAATTGATTGTGTGACATGGGAGACATTGGCACAGGACTGCTCAGCATGATGTTCCCACATCAAAGAAAGTGCTGTGCTCTATAAGCAAAGCATAATTGAAACAGCTCAAAGGAAACACAGGATATGCAAGTCTGGTATCCACCCCAAATGTTCACATGGACTATTTGTGCCCGACCTGTGGTAGAGCATTCTGAGGTCTTATTGGCCTGATCAGCCAGTCAGACACATTGAGTCTTGACTCAAGCATAGTGATGTCATTTTGGTCCTCTTCAGGAATGAAGGACAACAATCAACTATTAGTGGTACAATTTTTAAGAGTTACAAGTATCATCTTAGTTTTTGTATTTTCTTTTCTACTTGGCTACTTATATTCCTTAAGGAAATGTTCTCTTTACTGGATTTTTGCATTTCCTTTTCCATTTAGTAAATCCTACTTTCTACTTAGTTCTCCAAGCTGTTGACTATTTTTTCATAATTCTCTTCCATACTCTCACTTCTTTTCCCAATTTTTCTTCTAGTTCTCTTATTTGATTTTTAAATTCCTTTTTGAGCTCTTCCATGAGTTCATCCTGGGCTTGAGGCCACTTCCCATTTTTGTTTGGGGTTTTGCTTATAGGTGTTTTAACATTGTTGTCCTCTTTTGATTTTGTGTCTTGATCTTCCCTGTTACCACAATAATTTTCTATGAGCAGATTCTTTTTTTGGTTTTATTTAAATAATTTTCCTGCCTTTTTCCTTTCTTTTAAATTTGAGCTCTGCTGCCAGAGTGGATAGGGATCTGTCTCAGGCTTCTTGTGCCAGGGGTTGCAGGCCTTGGATGTTTACCTGTGTGGTAGTGATGTTGCCCTGAGTCCCACGGGGGACACTCATGTCTGGTGCTATACTGAGGGAATACCACGGAAGTGGCTGGCATTGCTGGAAGCCGTAGGGATTTGGCAGCTTACCTGGTGCTGAGTCAGGGTCTTAGTGACAGTATCTGGAGCATTCTGGGGCCACTGGAGTGTCTCTGAATTTCCCCAGGGCTAGGCTGAAGCATCTGTGGGTCTGACTGCTGGGATACTTCCTGTACTTTTCTGGGCTCTCTCTTTACCAGAGTGAGAAAGACCTTTCCTGATGATCTTCAAAGTTTCTTGGGCTAAAAGTATATTTCACCTAGTCATTTTTAGGATTCATTTCGGAGTTCTATCTTATGGTTGTTTGGAGGTGAATATGGGAGAGGTTTACTGTTTACTCCACTGTCTTGGTCCTGGAAGTCTAGGTCTCTCCTGCCTCTATCTGTCCCTGGGCTTTGATGATAAACATTGAAACAGAAGGACGCAAATTCGCCCTGGGCTTATTTGCTCTGAATGGTGATTTTTTCAATGTAATCTTTAGTATTTTCTAGTCAACAATTGCCTTAGTGATGCCAACACTAACTTTTTGGGGGCAGATAAACCCAGGGGACCAATTTTGGAGGCTATAGTAGATATCATATTATCTTTACAATGAGTATAACTCAAAAACCACTAGCTTCATTGGGGTTGAAATCTGGCTGCATAGATTTAGTAAAGGTCAAAGTGTGGTTTGGTGCTGAGGAATGACTGCTGATTTCAGATGAACCTGGATTTAGGACTAACGAGTAAAGTTGCACATTCAGCACCCACATGGTGTGATACAAGAGGGGAAAATGCTTTCTACAATGTATTTCACACAGAAAAAAAAAAGTTTTGAATAACAGGAGCTTCAGTGCTATCTTCTAAGGTGTTATGTCTACATGATTGCAACTAATATTATGGTGATATATTTTTAACCACAACTATTCTTGAATTATTACTACTTGTAGAGGAGGTATGATTTGTTTTTATAAAATGCATGTCCATATACTTGAAAACAAAGACAGAATAAGTCAAATATTCCCTCCTTAGAGTCAATGGCTTGGGAAAACACATGGGGAAATACCATCTATAGCTCCAGTAGGAACTGATCCTTTCCTGAATAATACAATGCCTTGGCACAAAAAAAAGTGTAATAAGGGAAGACTATTGAATTAATATTATTGGAAAAACATTACATAATAAAAGGAAAGAAAAGAAATATTGGTTCCATAATAAAAGCTAGGCAGTGTCAACGTGCATGGGAAAAGGCAAATGAAAAATTCAAGTCCAAAAACTCAGAAAACTAGAGACAATAATAAGAGCTATAACAATAGCAGTAATACTAACTAGTATATATATATATATATATATATGTATATATATATATATGTACTGTAGTTAAATATACATATATAGTACTCTAAGATTTACAAAGTGCCTTATAAATATTGCATTTCATCCTCACCAGAACCCTGGAAGCTAGGTTCTATTATAATCTTCATTTTATAACTGAGGAAATGGAGGCAAATAAAGGTCAAGTGACTTATCAATAGTGAACAGTTAGCAAGTGTGTAAAACCACATTCAACTTCATGTCTCCTGGCTTCACATCCAGTACTGTATCCAAAGTGCCTCTTTGATAGTGAGGTTTCTCTGCCAGAAATCAGGATCAATATGATTGAAAATAAATTCTTAAAATATGTTCTTGGATACTTGAAAGGTTAAGCTGGGTAGCCATAGGGTAAGTTGCTACAACTCTGGTGTGGTATGTTGCCCAAATACTAAAGGGATAGTGCCCCTTATATAGCCTTGAGGTCTGTTCCTGTGCTGTTCTTAGGCCATAGCCCCCTTATCCTAGGAATTCTGAGTCATGGGGCAAATGACTCTCTTTCAGGTAATAATCAAACCTCACTCATATTTCTACAACATTTTAAGATTTACAAAGTGCCTGCCTCATGGTAATGAGATAGGGTAGCATATTTATCATTATCCTCATTTTACAAGTAAGGAAACTGAGTCTCAGAAAGTATACTTGCCAGTGGTCCCAGAGCTAGTGCCAGAATTGCCATTATGAAACTCAGGTCTTCTGGATCTCAATCTAAAGCTCTTTCTTCTACATCATATTAACTCTCATATACAGCACTTTAAGGTATACATACATACACACACACATACACATATATACACATACATACATACATATACATTTATATGTAGTGGTGGCTTCTCAGAGTTGGAAAAAGGACTTTCTCTGTGTACTAGGGTTTTTTAAAATTTTATCCAGGAGCTCAGCACCCCAAACTTCACAGAATGCAATTCTACATGCTTATATTTGATGATTTCCATCCTTCATCCTTTTTTGGCATCATTGCTTTCCAGGTGTCTTCCTTGAGGAAAAGAAAAAAAAATGGATCTGTTTTGAATTATTTCCTTTTCTCTCTGAGGTATTACTTGTCTTTTTTCCAAGAAGACTCTAATTCTATTGCCTATTCACATTGCCAACATATATTGTTTTACATTAATTCTCTTTCCAATTGTTTTCAACATTTTCCAGGTCCCCATATTTATTTAATTTTCTTTTCTTTTGAATCATGATGGAGCATGTTTGATAGAACAAAGTAATTAAATATAATCAGTGTTTTTTGCTAAACTTGTCTATTACTTGAAACTCATAACATTTTGTCCCACCACTGTTTAGAGATACCAAATGTTCCTTGGACTCATCATATTATTAAACAAATGAAGTTTATATTTGTTTAATAATTAAATAAAATTCTGATTCTATAAAAATTGACTTTTATATTACAGCATATTACTACCATGACCAAATAAGATAGTAATAACATACCAGGTCTTTGTGATGAAGGAAAAGCCACTTAACCTTCCTTTCAGAATGCTGGTGTGCCACTCCTTTTGTATTGTTAAATTTTATTGAGATTTCTAGTCGTGTATTAAGGAGCCTTTCCCCTCTCATTCTTTTCCCACCCACTCCTTTTTAATCAGAAAGCAAAAACAAGTGAAGGAAAAAACAACCACCAAGTAGCAGGTGTTTAGCTCCACATAGAAATAGTACTGTAGCTAATTTGACTTCGAAATTATCTTAAGAACTGCTAAGCCTTGTGGTAGTTACAGTAAACAAAGATAAAGGAAGTTTACTGGTAGCTGTGGTTTAGGGAGAAAAGCACCACATTTGGAGTCAGAAAAGCTGGGTCACATTAATTGTGTGACTTTGTTAAGTCATTTTACCTCAGTCTCCTCATCTGCAAGATGAAGATAATAATTGTTGTGGAGATAAATAAAATAGCATATGTAAAAGACTTTTCTAACTTTCAAAGCTATTATTTTATATGCATTTTAATCTATTTTTAATCAGTTGAAGACAAGGAATGATTATTATTTTGTCCGTGCATCTCCAGCAGCTAGTGCAGTTCCTTGCACACAGTAAACATTTCATAAATGTTTGTTGAAAATGTCTCCCTTATATCCTTTCTCTGAAAATCCTCACTTCCATGCCCTTTGCTGTCTGCTTTTAACATCAAGTGGTCAGGTCACTGGTTTTTAGATAGACATAAATAAAATATTATGTTTCATAGTACACTTGTATATTGATATAAAACAAAATCCACATTTTGGAAAATGGTTTACCTCTAACATAACTCTCAGTTATGGCAAAATGATGTTAAGAAAAGAGATTTGACTAGGTCAACATGGATAGACATCTATAAAATATATCCAGGGGAACAGGACTCTCTTGGAAAATGACTTTATTCTTGGTCAGTGAGCAGACACTAAAGAATCTTAACATAAAAGAAAAATGTTAAAAGTTATCTAGGTCACATGATTGTCAAAAATAATTGCTTTCTGCATAACCTTATAGTCTAAAACTCTGGAAAGAATGAAATAAATATCAAATCCATAGGAATTAAAACTTAATCCCAAAGAAAAGAAGCTGAGACTCAAAACAGAATAAAAGCCTCATGAAATAGCATAGAAGAACCTAAATATGTAAAGCACCCATTCAATCTTAGTGCACTTAGTTCATCCCACACACTATGTATAATAGCTAGTACAGGCAAGCTCACTTGCTTGTGTTTCAGGGTCTGGCTCTGGGGCCTCTACTTAGTACCAACACAATATCGACTCAGTCTAAGCTCATCCTCATTGCATGAAAGACAGCTATGTTGAGAAAAGGGAGTACAACGATGGTAGGGGAGGGGGTGGCATGGATGAAAGTTGAGGCAGCTTAAAGCTTGATAAAGGAGAAGAGGTCTCTCTGCTTAATGGAGAATTAGAATCCCATTTCAGGTGATTCATTTCCTCCTAAAGTTTATGCTGTGCAGGGAATCATCTGGATCTATATTCTACCCTACCTGAAGAAGGATAATTACTCCAAGTTTAGGTGTTTGAACAATGCAAATGTGGGAGCCACAGAAATGGGAGAAAGATTCATTAGAAAGTGATCAGAGAAGAAATATAAGCCAGTAGTCTAGACTTCTGAAAACACTGTTAGATCACCAAGGGATCTGGGAGCTTGCCATACTCTGTGCTCATCTCCATCTCGGGAATTTTTTTTGACTGGGTTCAGTCCTAGGAGAGTCTGGATTTTAATGAAAGGGGTTAGGCTCTGTCTTCTGAATTTGTTGACTTGATAAAAGCCTAGTTTAGTATTACTGGGAGATATTATTTGTTATATCTAATTGCATTTATATTCTAAGTGGATAATAAATATTATACATCATTACATCTTTATGTTTGTGTACATATTTTGTTGTATATTCACATATATTATAAATTATATCATAAATGCACATATTATACACACATATTGATATATTAAAACAGGATCTATATGGATAATACATATGCTCATAATTGGAAACCACTAGAATTAAAAATATAGAATTCTCAGAGTAAAAGCCAAAGAAAACAAATTTAGGCAAGAAAGAAAAAAGACAGGGGAGAAAAATGGTGAAATTCATATGTGAATCCAGATGTTGGAGCTGGTTTTTGTAGTCCCCTTTTGGGGCACTTACAAATATTCCAGTGAATTATTTATCAAAATGAATATATAGTAAAGATACAGCCATCTTTGTTTCTTCAGAGCTTTTTAGCATCATCCTGCTAAATGGTATATAAATTACCTCTATGAGTTAGATGAGATGCTTAAGTTCCCAGAATACAGATGACTGCCAGTTGGTTGAAAGTATATCCAAGAGACATGGACTGACTTTCCTTTATTTAATTTGGCTCATTTGCTACAACTGAGTCACTGGGGTAAGATTCATACAACATTGTGCTGATGAAGTCCAAAAAGTCACTGGCTAAGTGGAGTCAGGAGGCTATGTTAACACTATGTTGTCTCCAAGTATGATTGACTTCTTGGTACTAGCACAAAGCTGGCTTTTAAGGTTGGAGCATTCTGTTGATGGTCCTAGTAACAGTCAATGTTATAACAACAAGAAACTTGACTGGGTTCATTTATAAACTTATAATAATATCAAACTTTTAGAGCTATTAAGTAATTGTTGCTTCTGAGAAAAGATGGTGGAGTAGAGAAAGTACTCAGCTAAGATCTCCCAAAGGTCCCCTCCAACTTTAAAATACTTTTCACATTGAATTCTGAAGAGCAGAGCCAACAAAATGTCAGAATAAGATATTGTTCCAGCCCAAGTCAACATAGGAGGTCAGAGAGAAAGACCTGTGACATGAGAGAGGATGTTGAATGAGAGGCAACATGGATGAAACACTAGTGGTGGGGCTAGGTAGTGGTGGTTGAAGCAGCAGCTTCAGATATTCTCAAGTCAGAGATGGTAAGACAAAGAAGGAGATTATAGGAGTCCTTTGTGATAGCACTGGCTACAGGGCCAGAAGCTTTTGGCAACACCATTACCTATAACTTTGTCTAGGGGCATCTAGGTGGCACAGTGAGTAGAGCACCAGCCCTGGAGTCAGGAGGACCTGAGTTCAAATCCGGCCTCAGACATTTAACACATGTAATAGCTATGTGCTCTTGCACAAGTCACTTAACCCCAATTGCCCTGCCAAAAAGAAAAAAAAAACATGTCTAGGTCATAGCTCAAGAGCAGCAAGAAGCATTTTCAGGAAAGAAGGAATGGAAACCGGGAGTGATAGCACTTCAAGCCTCATGGGATCAGGGGCCCTTCTGGGGTAAGGACCAGAGTACAGACCAGGAGAACTGTTACCACATCTCTCCCCAGATCACACCACCTTGGAGCATCAAAAACTTTCAAACTCCCAAAACTAGTTTTGAAAATATCAGTGCTAGGGGGGCGGAGCCAAGATGGCCGCATGAAAACAG
>CM053622.1:611256684-611274546 GCA_028646595.1 Phalanger gymnotis | reverse complement strand
TGCAAAACATAGTTAATCTTTCACAACATGAGTATTATGGAAGGGTTTTACATAATGATACGTATGTGGCCTATGTTTAATTGCTTGCCTTCTTAGGGAGAGTGGGCGGGGAGGGAAGAGGGGAGAGAATTTGGAACTCAAAGTTTTAAAAACAGACGTTCAAAAACAACAAAAAAAAGTTTTTGCACGCAACTAGGAAATAAGATCCACAGGTAATGGGGCGTAGAAATTTATCTTGCCCTACAAGAGAAGAAGGGAAAGGGGGATGGGAGGGGAGTGGGGTGACAGAAGGGAGGGATGACAGGGGAAGGGGGAAACCAGAACATCTGCCATCTTGGAGTGGGCGAGAGAGTAGAAATGGGGAGAAAATTCATAATTCAAACTCTTGTGAAAATCAATGCTGAAAACTAAATATATTAAATGAATTAAATAAAAAAAAATTCTCATTGCAGAAACAGAGATAGTTAGCCAACCAGGTAGGTAGCTTTGTGAAATGTAAATCAGAAAGTTGATCAAGTCTGAATGTTTTACAGCTTTCTAAGATATTAATTTTTTTTTAGTGTTTCGTAGATGTCTTTACTGTTTTAAAATGCTCTCCCTATCTATTGTTTAAAACATAGATGATTTCAGTGTTTGTTTTACTAAAATAGTCTTCTTAATTCTAGAGTCAGGTAGACTAAAACAATAACATTAAGAAGCAGGAGATTCCATCATTTCCTGTAAGTGGAATTATGCAGTCATTCATGTATTCATTTGGCTTTTAGACATCCTCTCTATTCTAGGGTTTCATTTATTTTCCATTTTCATTATAGCCTATGACACAAGAGTATTGTGAAAAATTAATTATTGTGCTAATTTTATATATGGTAAACTGGAGCAACATAAGATTAAATACAGGGCTGGCCCCAGGGAAGATTGTGAAGTAGGAGAACCTTATTTTTCTTTCTTTCTCTCTTTCGTGTTACGACATCTCCCCTCACCAAGGGACTGCTGATTTAGATCTGCCCATCACATTCGTGGCTCCCCTCTCCAACTGACACAAAAACTTGTTGGTGTCTTACTCCCCCTCACTGATATTCACCTGTCCTGAAGCTAATTGCCTTAGTGTTCAAGTTTATGATTTACTAAACTGCTAAAGTAAATTCCGATAATATACATTATTGTAACATAGATAGATTTGTATGTTTTAAATTCCACCTCTGAAGACAACAACTCTCTTTGTCTCATCTGTTACTTTAATGGAAAATAGTAGACTAGTGGATGAGAAAATTTTGAGATCATCAAGTCAAACTGTATTATCATAAATTAGACTGGAGGACAGGAAACCTGGGTCTACTATGATTTGTGCCAGTCAATAAAGATATATTTTGGAAAAATTGAATTAATTCAACAAATATGTATTATATATAATTTGCAAATATTTTGATACTTCCAAGAGAGACAGCTAATTGTCACAATCAATAGAGTGTTGGATTTGGAGTAAGTTGACTTGGGTTTGAATCCTACCTCAGATAGGTAACTATGTGAAATTGGGTAAACCATTTAATTTCACTTAAACTCAATTTCCTCATCTCTAAAGTGGGAAGATGCTTTATAAGAATATTATAAAGACCAATGCTATGATAAAAATAACAATAAAAATAATGCCCAGAATTTAAGTAGCGCCTTAATGTTTAAAAAGTGCTTTACAAATATCACATTTTCCTCATAAAACTCAGAGTTAAGTGACATTAATTTCTTCATTTTACAGATGAGAAAACTGAAGTAGGAAGTAGTTGAATGACTTTCCAGGTCACATAGTACATGCATGAGGCTAAATTTGAACTCAGGTATTTCTGACTCCAGGTCCACCATTCTATCTACTGTGCCACCTAACATAACCCTAAATGCACACTTAAAATTCTATAAAAATGCTACTTATGATGATAATAATAATTGTTATTATTATATACCAAGATGAAATAAGTTATAGTTCCTTCTTAAAGATCTTATAATCTAAGAAATTAAATTATAAATCTACATGTAGAGAATTCTTATATGGAAAGATCATTTTAAAAAGGTGGAATTTGTGTTGGGCCTTGAAGGAAGAGATTTTCTACGACTGTTTCATGGAAGGCATAGATTTAATTCTATAAATATGATGATCAAGTGGGTGAAGGTGCAGAAGTGGAAGGAAGCAACATGAGAATGAGAATGATGAATAGGTAATAGAATTATGGAATCATAGAATCTCTAAGGAAAGGACTGAAGACTCTGTCTAGTATAATCTAGGGATAAACAGACGTGTTGCCGATTCCATCTTCATATGTAATTATTCAGACCTTAGTCCCCACTTAAGAATCTTTGCTCTTGTGGAATTCACAGCCTCTTAAATTAAAACCTTTCATTCTGGAATAACTCTAATTGCTAGGAAGTTTATCCTTATATTAAGTTGAACTCTACCTCTCTGTAACTTCAGACCTTTGAACCTAGTTCTCCTGTCTAGCACATACAAGAAAAAATATATGAAATAAGACTAAAGAGATAGGTAGGAGCCATATTAAAGCAGCTAGGTGGCATTGTAGAAAGAGTAAAAGGCCTAAGTTCAGGAAGACTCATTTTCCTGAGTTCAAATCTGACCTCAGACAGTTGTGTGACCATGGGCAAGTCACATCATTTTGTTTTCCTCAGTTTCCCATCTCTAAAATGAGCTGGAGAAGGAAATGGCAAACCCCTCCCTCCAGTGTATTTACCAAGAAAATCACAAATCAGGTCATGAAGAGACAGACACAATTGAAAAGCAAGTGAACGGCAACAGCAAAGGAGGCATATTATATAAGGCCTTGAATTCAATTATAAAAAGTTTATAACTTATGTAGTAGAGAAAAAGACATGCTGAATGTACTTGAACCTATCCAGGTACCAGATGAAGAATTCAAATTTCATTTATGTTTTCATTGCAACAACCTGTAGAAAAGTTAGAGTTGCCTGTAGTTGTTAATTATTTAGTAGGCATGATCTACTAAGGCTAACTAGTCATTGGTGGATGCAATCTGATTAGGAATGGGCTACTGAGTATTTGTGGCAAAAGTTCAATATACACTTCTGGAAGGAGTGATAGAGTCCACGTATTGAAGTGTGATGTGCCAGAAAGACTGTAGTGGTTGGCATGTGACTCATGATATTTTTTGAGTGCAGATGATTCTGCTTGAAAATCTTGGGTAGATTGTCTCTGTTTTTTATGGTGATTTATAAGGGAAGGGATTACCTAATCACTTATTCCAAGGGAAGCAAGACTCATATTTTGCTGATCCTAGTCACCTTCCAATGGAGAAATTATAGTATTTGGGAATAGTGATAAAGGATCCCTGTTAAATATTCTTTATCTGAATGGCACAGTTCTGAACCCCTGAAATAGAGGATGTCAGAAATAGTGCAAGCAGACTCAGAGTCAGAATATCAGAATGTGAAAATGGATTCACAATGTTTCAGGAAGGGAAAAGAAAAGGGTAGATACAATTAATAAATTAAAGAAGAATAAAACATTAGTAAATTAATGTTTCATTAACTTTAGATGCAAACCATTGGCTTTCTTATTGTTTCCTTTCAGTAGAGTTACTGAATATTATCTCAGTATTGAAAGGATTAGGGGGACAAAAAGAGGTGTTATCTCTCTCTCCTCTCTTTGTAGGCTGAGTTCACCTTATCAGTGTAGCATCCCTGACAGAAGGACTCAGTTTTTGCTGCTTCTCTTCACTATTTATAGAGGTATGGTGCCTGAAGCATTTCATGATCATTTTTATTTTCACCAGTCAACCCTCATTAGCCTAGTTTCCTAGGACAATAGGATTATAAAATCACTATGTTTGTCTGTCCCTTTCCTTCTCCACTAATAACTTTTGATCCCAGAGGCTAATTTCAACTAGACTTGGCAGACTGCTAAAAGTTTCATCATTTCTATAATAAAAGGGGACACAGAGGAGAAATATGGCCTTCCTATACACCTGAACTTTTCATAGACATACCACTGAGCCAACTTCCATGAATAGGTCAAAAATACACAAATCAATTTACCCCAAAGTCACATTTTGAGCTTGATCCTGACCTAATTCTAGCAAAAGGTAAACATGAAATATAGCCAAATTTAAATTCCTTTAATAGTATGCAGAGCTTCCTATCATCCTCAGCATAATACATGATTATTTCATGTAAACATCATTATGTTTTCTTGAATAATGCAAATACTTACTTAATATCTTTTGTTGTTGTTATTTATCAGACTTGTGTCTTCATTGGCTAGGGAACTCCCCCTGGGAAAACTCCTTTTATAAATATAGATTTATTATTAGTGGATTGAGAGAATCATCAGGAGTATTCCACAGTCGTATCTATACTTCTATTCATTCTATATCAAAAATAGGTCTCGAACCCAGGCCTTCTTGATAGTTTATCCTCTCAATTACATTCTATTGTAGAAAGCAACATTTACACCTAAGTAAGCTCTCTCTCTCTCTCTCTCTCTCTCTCTCTCTCTCTCTCTAAAAATATACATATATATAGACATATATATGTGTGTGTATACATACATATATGTGTATACACACATATTGTTTGTTAATGTATGTGTATACATGTATACATATGTGTGTATATACGTATATAATGTGTGACAAATAAATAGGAGGAAGAGAAGTACCAAGTATTGGGAGAATCAGAAAAAGCTACATATAGAAGTTGATTCTTGATCTGAGTTTTGAATAGAGGTGGTGATTTCAAGAGATGACAATGAGAAGAGAAAATTTCCACAGATTGAGTATAGCCTAGGCATAAGCATGTAGAGATAGATTGCCATATGGGTGGAACAGTAATTGAAAATGTGATGGGATCATAGAGTGTCAAAGGGAGAAATGTATAATTAGTACAACCTAGAAAGATAGGTTAAAGCTATATTGTGAAGGATTTTAAATGATTACTGGAGGTGCTTATAATTTAGTCATGAAGGCAATAGGGAACAAGTGAATCTTCTTGAACAGCGTAATGATATAGTAAGACTTATGCTTTAAAAATATTAAGGTGACAGCTCCATGAAGGATGCATTGAAAGGGCTGGGGTAGATGCAGAGAGACTACAGGGGAAAATATTGCAATGATTGAGGTTAGACAAGTTGAGAACCTGAACTAAGTTTGTAGAATTGTGACAGAAAAAGTGGTAGGTTGTGAAAGATGCCGTGGTGCTAGAATCAATAAAACTTGACAAGTAATTGGATATATGAAATGTCTAAGAGTAAAGAATTGAGTATAACTCCTAAGTTTCAAATCTTGGTGACTATATGAATATTGTTGTCTTTGAAACAGGAAATTTAGAAGAATGAGTTTGGAGAATAAAATAATGTTATTTTTTTTTATATTGAGCTTGAAATGTATTCTAATCACCAATTTGAACATGTCCATCAGGCATTCCTCCAGGAACTCTAAAGGAAAATCTAAGGCACATAGATTTAGGAGTCATGTACAAAAAGATGATCATCAAAATCATGGAAACTGAGATCACTAAGGAAGAATATATAGAAAGAATAGGAACCAGAAAAGAGCCCTGGGGTACACTCATATTTTTTTAATTATGAAAGGACATTAAGTTGGAATGATCTGACAAGAATGATCTGAAGACCAGAGGAGAGCCCTGTCATGAAAACACAGGAGGATAAAATATCCAGGAGGAGACTTTTATTAAGAGTTTGAAGTGACACAAATAGGTCAAGAAGGATGAAGCCTGAGAAAAAGACACTGAATTTTGTAATTGAGAAATTGATTTGTCCTATATGGAATAATGAGCAAGAAGGTTTCAGAAAATCCTGCTAGGACCCACATGAAGTGATGCAAAGTAAAATAAGCAGAATCAGAACATTATACACAATAACAGCAATGTTGTATGATCATCAACTGTGAGTGACTTAGCTATTCTCAGTGATACAAAGACACAAGACAATTCTGAGGGAGTTTTGATGAAAGGTGCCATTCAACTCCAGAGAAAGAACTGGTGGAGTCTGAATGCAGACTGAAGCATGCTTTTTTTTAAACTTTGTTGTTAATGAGGTTATTTTTGGTCTGCATTTTCTTTTGCAACATGAAAATATGGAAATATTTTGCAAGATTTCACATATACAATCTATCAAATTGTTTGCCTTCTCATAGAGAGAGGAGGGTGAAGGGAAGTAGATAACTTGGAACTCAAAATTTTTTAAAATTTCAAAATTATTTTATTATTTATAATCGAGAAAAAATGAAATAAAAATTAGATGTTTAAAAAAGATAGAACATTGACGACTTTGGAGAAAACTATTCTTAGTTCATAGTAGTGGTGGAGAAGGATTTAATTATTTGTCCTATTGCTCAATGCTTCTGACACTTATCCAGAGCCTCCTAATACTCATTTTTGAAAAAAAAAATCCATATATAGATAGATATTTACATATATATTCATGTGTATTTATATAATAAATATGTACATTTCATTATATATGTGAAACATTTTAGTATAGGAATAGACATATATATGTATACACATAGATATATAGAGATAGATAGACATGGACTCTCTGTGGTTTCTGCAAGTTCTTGGCTTCTTTTGTTTATTTCTCCTGAGTTTTATATTCCAATAACGTTTTCCTTCCTTTTTTATGACAAAGTTTGCTTTTTTTAGTTGCTGTGTACCAGTTTATATTGACATAATTTAAAAGGCAACATTAATTTCTTCATAGAACATCTCTACTCTCTTCTTCCTCTACCATGGATGCTCATACATAAGCTGAATTTACTGTCATCATGCTCTGCCCATGCTCATTATAAGCAATGAAAGGCAAGATAAAGAGTTAAACCATGAAATGCTACTTTGTTGCTTTTATATTTGTGATTTAAAATAATCCACTGACTTTTTTTTTGCTTCTTCAAGGAGAAACTGAATTATCTTACCATTTAGCCACAAATTCCTTTTTTCTTTTGATTTTATTTACATTGAGAATTTAAGTAATTTTGTGATTCAATGAGCCATTTACCCAATTAATAAATGGTCAAAGGATATGAACAGGCAGTTTTCAGAAGAACAAATAAAAGTTGTCTGTAGTCATGTGAAAAATGTTCCTAATCACTATTGGCTAGAGAAATGCAGTTTAAAATAACTCTGAGGTACTACCTCATACCTGTCAAGTTGGCTAATATGACAGGAAATGAAAATGATGAATGTTGGAGGGAATGGGGAAAAATTGGGACAGTAATACACTGTGGGTGGAGTTGCTAACTGATTGCACCATACTGGAAAGCAAGTTGGTACTATGCCTAAAAGGCTATAAAACTGTGCATACCATTTAACACAGCAATGTCATTACTAGGTCTGTTTCCCAAAGAGATTTGTATTAAAAAAGTAAAAAAAAAACATATGTACAAAATTTTTATAGCAGTTCTTATAGTGTCAAATAGTGTCAAAGAATTGGAAATTGAGGGGTTGCCCATCAATTGGGGAATGATTGAACAAGTTCCCATATATGATTTTGATCAAATGCTATTGTGCTATAAGAAATGACAAGCAGACTGGTTTGAGAAAAGCCTGGGAAGACTTATGTAAACTGATACAAAGTGAAATGAGCAAAACCAGATCAATGCATACTTTTAAATTTTTTCTTTATCTTTCTCGTGTTTTTTGGAACTCTTTTTGCAACATGGCTAATATAGAAACATTTTTATATGACTGCACAAGTATAATCTATATCAAATTGCTTTATTAAGGAGGAGAGTAAAAAGAGAGAGAATTTAAAACTCAAAACCAGAAAAAGAAAAAGCAAATGTTAAAATTGTTTATACATGGCATTGGAAAAAAATAAAGGATGAAAAAATGATATAACTCAGATCCTCCAGCAGTATGTTTATTTCACTATCAACATTATGAATTATAAAACTTATAATTGCTTTAAGAGTTGCAAAGTGTACTAGAAATATCATAGCACTCAATCCTCACAACAACCTACTGAGGTAGATGCTTGTATTAACCTTTGGCCCTTTTATATGAAACTAAGAAAGACAGAAGTTAAGTGATTTGGCAAAGTAAACATAGCTAGTAAGTTTCTGTGGCAGGAGTCAAACTCAAACTTTCCTGACTGAATCCACAGTTCTAATTCATTCTGCCACCTCTAATTCACACTGCCACATTGTAATTGTACAAAGCCTCATATCTTCATTAACACACATTAGGTTCATATCTGTAGACAGTCTAAACCTATGTAATTCATGGGACACTTTCTGCACTCTGTCACTGTCACTGCAGCTGTGGCAGGGTTCTGCCCAGTAGTGATGCCTATTTTATGTTTTTTCTCTGTTTCATGGGTTTCCAATGCTTAAAAAAATGATTACTTACTTAATGACCAGACAAATGGTGAAGAGACTCCCTGTTCTTTGCTAAGCTGATCTTTTGGACACAATTGCTGTTTGTTGTTGGGATTGCCTGCCAGAGTTTACCTTTGACTGGTATGCTCTTGGAGAACTTAGCATATGAGCTATATCAGATTGAGGCATTTGCAAAGAAATTCACAAAACGAAGATATAATAAGCTTTGTGCCTTTCTCAGGATTCCAAATTTCTACATTTTTAACAAGAATTTTTTTCTTATTTCTCTCTAGTTCTATCCATATAGTTAGACCTCTGACATTTCACTACTATCATTTTTCTTGTTTCTTAAACATTTATGATTACAAGTTATTTCATAGACGTACATTACTCTTCCACCCTCGCTTTCACCTATTCATGTAATTGAATGCAAAATGCTTTCCAGTTTTCTTGTGTGCTTTGCTAGTTTCTTCCAGAAAGCTTTTACCACATCCTGGCCCTCTTCTCTGTTCCCATTTTGAAAATAACTGTTGCTTCTTTTCAGTATTTTAACTTCTGCTATTAAACCATTGAGACAACCATACTGTAACCCTAGTATCTTCAAACTCTTATTTATCATTTTTTTAGTGTTACTTTAGTATTTCACATCTCTCCCCATTTCCTTTGAATAACACATTATATGAATATTTTCTCTTAGGTTTTGTCCCCGCAAATATTCCTTGTTTGAATTCAACTAGTTTCTCTGTATTCACCATTTTTGCTATCTTTTTCATTGCTTTTCTTTCATGCTTAACAAATTTCCAGGTGGCCAATTCTCTGACTTTGTATGGGTGCTGATTCTCCCATCACATTTCAAGTGGGAAAAATGAAACAAAATCTCTATGAAGTTTCTTCTCAAAAATTTATAATCATAAAAAGCTTTTTTTGTGAGCTTTGCACTGACAATTTCTATTTCCCCTTTTTGATGGGAGAGGGGTTTAATGTATGAGTCTTAAAGTGGCATGAATTTATCCATAAATAATCTTAAAGGAGAAAATATATTACTAAGCATTAAAATTAAGGATAAGGGAAAGAATAGAAGAGCATAGCTGTTGGGGAATCAGCATTAGATTATGGAAAATTAGGTATTTCACTAAGTCCATATAAGTACAGCTCATAGGAATTTGGCAGCTAAATACAGAGTAGGAATCTAAGACTCAAACAAAAAAATAATCTTTAATACTCAAGCAGTTCAAAGGAGAAGCAAAGGAAATAAAATTCAAACTCGTTTAGAATAATGGAAAGGAAAGGTATATTAGAAAATACACACACACTCCCATACACACACACACATAGCATACACACACATTTGAAAATATTCCAAGAATCAGGAATAGGGGCAGTTTGATGTACTGGAAAGAATAATAGGTTTCAAATCCTAGGATTTTTTATAAGGCTTCGAATTCTGTTTCTGCCTCTTTCTACACATACCTTGAGCAAATGCCTCAAATTTTCAGTCCTCAGTTTCCTCATCAATAAAAGGAGTCTCTCTAACAAGACACTTTAATGTCTTTTTTAGCTCTAAATTCTGATTCCTGAAAAAAATGCCTTAACCTTAGGTTTATGCATTTTGTGCTTTAGCTTCAGCATGTATGCCATTTTAGTTCATGCTCTATGTCACATTAAAGTTCTTCCAAGAATAGATCCAAAAATCATTATGTTAACAGGGATAACCATAAAAAAGAGGTAATCATTCTAACTTTCAACCAAAGAAGACTATAATATTAATAAGCATTTTCAATGTATCGGTTAAATTGGAACATGCAGTTTCCATTTCTTTGGAGCTTAAATTTGCTATCAATTGGATTTAAATTTTTTTTTTCAATCAACAAAATCTACTTTTTTTCTCTTCCATTCTTGACACCACACCTGCCCCAAAGACAAAGCAAGAAAAAAAAAAACCCATTGCAAACATGCATAGTCAAATAAAATAATTGTTCCCATTGGGCATGTTCCAAATAGAAAAATAGATAGATATAGATATACATACAAATACATGCACATATGCATATATATGTGTATGCTTTTATACACATGTGTGTACACAAACGTGTGTATATGTATGTGTATATACATATACATATCTATGTTTAAATTGACCTTCTTCTTCCTTCTATTTGGATCAGTTCATAGACATTTTCCCAGGTTTCTCTACATTTGTACTCTTTATCATTTATTATAAAACAATAATAAACAATAAAAACAATAATAATACCTAATGCTTACATTGCATTTTAAGATATAGAACTAATATTGACATCAACAAGTCAAACAATATGCATGATTTAATAAATTTAAGGATATAGCTCCAGATTGTTTTCCAAAATGAACTAGTCTACCATCCCAACAATAGTGCATATTAATGTCTTACCATAGTCACTCCAATATCTTCTGTTTTCTTTATTTAACCTTGCCAATATAATGGAAGAAAGGGCTCAGAATTGCTATAATTTCTGTGAAATACTAGGGGTAATGGAAGAAAGAGGGGAGGGTGTGGCTAGGGAGATATGGGGCATTCTGTGGGAAGGAGAGAGGCAGCTAATGTTTTATAAATTGTGAAATAAAAAAAATGTAACATCTTGGACTTTATTTCTGCAGAGATAAAAAGCACCTTTTAAATTTTTTTTTGTGTTTATCTTCCTCTATTGATTGCATCAAGTGCAATGGCGAAAGTTGGAGGAGGCAGCCAAATGAAGTGAGGACTGCTTGCTAAAATAGGAAAGTTGGGAGGAAAGACAGGTTACAAACCCTTCTTGGAGGCCAAAAACTCTGACTAGCCTCTGGTAATCCTGTAATTCTAGTTGCTAGTGATTTAGAGCATTTTTTCACATTAATAGTGGTAGTTTGGATTCCTTCCCGTGAAAAGTGCTCTTTTGACCATTTGGGGAGTGGTTTTTACTATAGATTTAAATAATTTCTTAATACATCTTAGAAATGATACCTTTATCTCTTTACAAAGATTTTTTTCCCTTGCTTATTTTGCCTCCAATTGTAACTATACTGATTTTCTTCGTATAAAAGCTTTTAAAATCTTTTTATTTGAATTGTTAATTTTACCCTCTGTGTTTATCTCTGCCATCTATTTGGTCATGATCTCCACTCCTCTATAAATCCTGTAATCAATTAATAAATATTTATATGCTAGGCCTTGTGCTCAATGTAAGGGATGCAAAAAGAAGCAAAACTCAGTCCCTATATTCTAGGAGTATCTAGTGCAATCTAGTGGGGGAGACAATATACAAAAATAAAAGCTATATACAGCATGAATAAAAAAAAAACTAACTGAGTGAAAGCCACTGGAATTAAGAGGGATTTGGGAAAAGTTCTTGAAGAAATTAAAATTTTATTTGGGATCTGAAAGAAGCCAGGAAGGTAAGTAGTTGAATTGGAGAAAGGAGAGCATTTCAGGCAAGGGAGACAGCAAGGCAAAATGCCTGGAAGGAAGAGATGGATTATCTTATTTGTAGAAAAGTCAGGAAACTTCTACACAGATTAGACAAATAATTTATTCCTTTTTTTTTTCTTCAGTCACTTCAGAAGTGTCTAATTCTTTGTGACTCCATTTGGGGTTTTCTTGGCAAAGATACTGGAGTGGCTTGCAATTTACTTCTCCAGATCATATGACAGACAAGAAACTGAGGTAAACAGGGTTAAGCGATTCACCCATAGTCACAAAGATTATAAGTGTCTGAGGCCAGATTTGAACTCATGGAGATAAGTCTGCTTTTCTCTAAGCATAATACTCTATTCACTGTGCTACCTCAATGATGTAATTTCTTCTTTAATCCTTTATTTATTTATTTACTTTTATGACAGCACCCTATACATCTAAGTCATGCACCCATTTAGAGTTTGATACCAATGATGTGAGATGTTGGCCTATACCTTTTTTCATCCAAATTGTTTTTCAGTTTTACAACAGGTTTTCTTTACATTTTTTTGTCAAATGGAATATTCTTACCCAACTAGCTGGGATCTCATACCAAATACTAGGCTCCAGTGTTAATTTATTTCTGTTAATTGTGTACCCAATGTGTTCCATTGATCAATGTCTTTATTTCTTAAATGGTACTAAATTGTTTTGGTTTTTACTGTTCTGTGGTATGGTTTGTGATCTGGCCTTGCTAGGCCCTCTTATTTTCCACATTTTTTTTTCATTATTTCCCTTAGGATACTAGACCCTTTGTTACTCTAGATGGACTTTTGTTGTGATTTTTCCTGACTCTATAATATATTTTATAATGTAATTCACATGGAAAAGAACAAATACATCAATTAAAGTTGTATTTTTTAAACGGCCAAGTATTTTTTTTTAAACAAACCCAGCCTAGCCATAATCAATTGGTATTTCTCCAATTGCTTAGATCTGCCTTTATATGTGAAAAAAAAAGTGTTGTGTAGTTGTATCCACAGAGTTTCTATCTGTTTCTTGACAGGATGATTTCCAGGTGTTTTAGAAATTTTGTAGTTATTTTAAGTAAAATATTTTCCTGTTCCTGGTGAAATGTATTGTTAATTCACAGAAATGCTAGCAATTCATATGGATTTGTTTTATGTGCAACAATTTTGATGAAGTTATTGTTTCAATCAAATCTTTAGTTGGCTAAGATTCTCTAAGTAGACTCTCATGTCATCTGCAAAAAAATGATAATTTTGTTTTCTCTTTATATGTATTTAGTCAGTCAACTGGCATTTATTTATTAAATGCTTATGATATAACAGAAATGGTTTCAAGTTCTGGGTATACTTAAGTAAAAAAAAAAAACAGTCTCTCCTTTTAAGGACCACAGCATCTAATGGGGGAGACAAAACACAAATAAACAGGATATTTATATATGGAATTGGTGACCATTTCAGAGGGAAACGACAAAAATGTAACTTTTTTCTTGTGTTGTCACTTCAGCTAGCAATTGTAAGATTGTATAAAATAGCAATGGTGATAATGGACATTTGCACATTTTTGCTTCTGTCTGTTGGAAAGTTTACCCCAAAACAGAGAAATTCTTCTCTGTTTTTTTCTAAAAAAAGTCATCATGTTATCTATTGATTCAATAATTTGTTGTAATTTGCCTTCAATTTTATTAATTTCCTCTTTGAATTTGAGGATTTCTATCTTGGTGTTTATTTTTTTTTAAATGTCTGCACTTTCTTTTATTGATCTCATTGTTATCTTTTTCTTTAATGATGGTTCTCTATTGATGGTTCTATAATTTGTTCTTTGACCCAACATTCTTTAGGGATAAGTTACTTAGTCCTAAGATGAAATCATTTCTTTAGTGAGCCATTATTGAATGTATGTTTTTATTGTATTTTTGCATGTAAAATAAATACAGTGATGAAAATTATGAAAATTAGTAAATGAGAATATAAAATCATGCTTAAAATGAATTATAAGCTGATGGAACCAAGAAAAATAGAGTGAAATAATTTTTGAGCCCAAGACAACCTGGAATTTTATCAGGGAAGATCTGTCTCACTGAGGTGAAAGTAGAGTCTAGGCCAGTCCAGCCCAAGCCATACCCCAGCAAGGCTTTCACAGGAGGGAGATGAATGAATTGGCTGTGATGCCAGCTTTCAGAGGTCTCAGGCAACAAATAATAAGGGAATCAGACAAGTGGTCAGAAGGAGATTGCAGGGGACCCTTTGCTGATACTGAAAACAGAATTCCATTTCATTGCCCTCACATGATTTTGTGTTATAGTCCCAGAGTGTGGAGGAGCACTAGAAAGAGCAAGGATCCTGGACATAGGTCCAGAGTGAAAAAGAGTGCTTGTGGTCATTCATAGGCCAGGAGAACAATGAATACACCTCTCCTTTGTTCATACCACCCTGGAAAAATTGAAAACTTACAGATACCCAAAACTAACTCTGAAAACAGGAACACAAACCTGAAGCTTGGAAAATGCCCCCTCTATGCCAGGGGCAGAGCCCAACTTTAACATAAAGTTAAAAGTCAAGAAATACGATGGGAGAATGGCCAAACCACAAAGAAGGACCTGACCATAGAAAGTTGCCCTGGTGACAGGGAAGATCAAGCCACAAACTAAGAAGAAGATATCACTGCCAAAACAGCTATATGAGAAATTTCAAAGAAAAATGGCATTTGTTGTCAGGTCATGGAAGAGCTTAAAAAAGGATTTCAAAATCAAATAAGAGAGAGAAGAGAGAGAGAGAAACTTTTGAAAAGAAATGCCAGTAATGCAAGAAATCATGAAAAGAGAGTCAATAGCTTGGTAAAGGAGTCATAAAAACTACTGAAGAAATTAACATTTTAAAAAACAGAAGATGTCAAATGGTAAAAGGGGCACAAAAGTTCATTGAAGAAACTCTTTAGAAAGCATAACTGGCCAAATGGAAAAAAGATGTAGAAAAATTCACTGAAGAAAAGAAAGCCATAAAAATAGAATTGGCCTAATGGAAAAGGAAGCACAATAGCTTACTATAAAATTGAACTGGGCAAGTAGAAGCTAATGACTCTATATGTTATCAATAAATGAGAAATTAAAGTCAAACAAATGGGGAAAATAGGAAAAAAAACTGTGAAATAGCTCATTGAAAAAAAAAACAACTGGAAAATAGATCAAGGAGAGATACTTTAAGAATTATTATACTACCTGAAATCCATGATCAAAAAAAAAATAACTTGGACATCATCCTTTAAGAAATTACCAAGGAAAATTGCCATGATATCCTAGTGCTAGAGGATAAAATAGAAATTCAAAGAATCTACCAATCACCTCCTGTTAGTGATCCTGAAATGAAAAATCCTTAGAATATTATATCCAAATTCCAGAGCTTCCATGTCAAGGGCAAAATATTTCAGGGAACCAGAAAGAAATATTTCTCATATTGTATAGTCATGGTCATGATTGCACAAGTTTTATCAACTCTACATTAAAGGATCAGAGGGCTTGGTATGGGATATTCTAGAGGCAAAGTGGCTAGGATTACAACCAAGAATAACTTGTCCAGCAAAACTGAGTTTAATAGATCCATTAGAGGAAAAAATGAATCTTCAATGAAATGAAGGACTTTTAAGTATTCTTGATGAAAAGGCCACAGCTGAATAGAAATTTTAACTTTCAAATACAAGAATCAAGAAAAGAATAAAAAAGTAAAAAGGAAAGAGAAGTCATAAGGGATTCAATAAGGTTAACTTGTTTATATTCCTACATGGGAACACAATAGTTGTAACTCTTAAGTACTTTGTTATTATTGACAGAAGAAAGTATACATAGACTAAGAACATGGGCATGAGCTGACTAAGAGGTGATGATCTCCTAAAAAATAAAAACAAAGAGGTGATAGAAAAGAGATGTAAAAGGGACAAAAGAGAAAGTAGAGGTAGAATTGAGTAAATTATCTCACATAAAAGAGACATGAAAGAGCTTTTACAGTGCAAGAGAAGATAATAATGTGGCAGACAATGCTTGAACATTCCTATCATCAAAATTTGTTAAAATAGGGAATAAGATGTAATATATATGCTCAGTTGGGTATAGAAATCTATCTTACCCTGCAAGGAAGTTGAAGAGATGGAGGATAAGAGAAAACAGAGGCTGATTTAAAGGAGATTGTGGTAAGAAGCAAAGCACTTTTGTGAAAAGACAGGGTGAGAGGATAAAGAAAAAAGATAAATGGGGGAAAAAGTAGGTTTGAGGAAAAGCTTGTAATCATAATTGTGAATGTGAATGGAATGAATTCACAAATAAAATGAAAGTAGATGGCAAAGTGCATTGCATTTATTTAGACAAAGGGAGATAGCATAAACAAATTATTGGAGCATAGAATAGTTTACCACTCAGACTTATGGACAAGGGAAGAATTTATGACTAAATAAGAGATAAGAAAGCATTACAGGATCTAAAATGGGTAATTTTGATTATATTAAATTTAAAAGGTTTTGCATAAACAAAACCAATGAAGCCAAAATTAAAAGGAAAGCAGAAAACTGGGGGTGGGGGGAATTGTTATAGAAAGTTATTTGATAAAGATTTATCAAATATATGGAGAACTGAGTCAACTTTATAATAATTGAAGTCATTGCCCAATTCAAAGATTTTGAACAGGTAATTTTCAGAAGAAATTAGTTATATACAGCCATGTAAAATGTTCTAAATCTAAATGCCCAATATTTTATAGAAATGAAAATTAAAACAACTCAGAGGTACTACCTCACTGTGTTGGTAAGAAAAATGGGCTCCTTAGCACTTAGTTCAACAAGTGCCCTTAAAGAGTTTGGCTTTTGTTTGCTTTGAGTAATTGAGCTATTTCATTGAATCTTACTAAGTGCTAAGCCCCAGGCCCAAAGACCTATTAGGTGTAAAACCTATGTGGGGGTAGATTGGCAACTAAGGTGGGGCCCAAGGTGGGGCTAACTCCAGGAAGGGCCTAGTTTACATGTCTGGGACATGGGTTTAAGTCTACCTCTTTGTGACAATTTCAGGTCATGTGGGTGAGTGGCACGTGTGACTCACCCCTGACATTGACAAAGATATAAAATCCAGGGGTTGACCTCCTCTTCCTGGGAGCTCTTTGCCACAGCAGTGGTAGCGTGTGACTCTGGGCCAGCCCTTGTTCTGAGCTCCCGGGCTGAACCTAGATGTTGGTAACTATGAATTGTATTGGGTCTGTCTGTTGATGTTTGTAATTTGTTTGTATTGTGTTCTGAAGTTCAGGGTACTGGCTTTTTCCCCTGAACTAAGCAAATGATATTTGTGTGCTGAATTAAAGTAAGCTTGCCAACCCCTTCACCTTGCTTTCCTTAGTTAAGCAGATCAAAAGAACACGTGCTTTCTGGGGTCTGGCAGCTTTCTGAGTGCTGGCTGTGGGTGGATCTTACACCCCCACAGAAGCTGCTGCCAGATTGTGGAAACACTCACACCTCTCAGACTGGCTAATGTAAAAAAAAAGAAAAATAACAGGAGTTAGAGGACATTTGAGAAAATTGGGAAACTAATGCCCCATTGGTGGAGTTATAATTCCATCAAATAATTCTGGAGAACAATATACAACTATGCTTAAAGGGCTTTAAAGCTGTGCATAGTCTTTGACCCAGCAATATCATTACTAGATCTGTAGCCTAGAGAAATTAAAGAAATAAAGGAGAAGGACCCATATGTACAAAAATATTTATAGCAGCTCTCTTCAAGGGAATTGTCATCAATTGGGTAATGACAGAACTAATCACAGCATATGATTTTAATAGAATGCTATTGCAGAAGAAATGATGAGCAGGTGTGTTGTTAAGCAAAATTGTCTCATTAGCATGGCTTTTGTTTCTTTTGAGTGGAAGTACTTTCAGCTGTTAAGTTCTAAGCCCCAGGCCCAGGGCCCTGTCAGGTGTGAAACATTTGTGGGTGTGGATTGGTGACTTAGGAGGGGCCAGCTTGGGAACCAATGGTCTCTGGTCATTGAGGCAGGGCTTGAGAATGCCAGAAGCTCGGCTGCAAGGAGGGGTGAGCCGGGAGAC
>CM053622.1:611231249-611249855 GCA_028646595.1 Phalanger gymnotis | reverse complement strand
AGAAGAATGACTTGAAAGGCAGAATTAGCCAAATGGAAAAGGAGGTCCAAAAGACCACTGAAGAAAATACTGCCTTAAAAATGAGATTGGAGCAAGTGGAAGCTAGTGACTTGATGAGAAATCAAGATATTATAAAACAGAACCAAAGGAATGAAAAAATGGAAGACAATGTGAAATGTCTCAGTGGAAAAACCACTGACCAGGAAAATAGATCCAGGAGAGATAATTTAAAAATTATTGGACTTCCTGAATGCCATGATCAAAAAAAGAGCCTGGATATTATCTTTCAAGAAATTATCAAGGAGAACTGCCCTGATATTCTAGAGCCACAGGGCAAAATAGAAATTGAAAGAATCCACAGATCACATCCTCAAATTGATCCCAAAAAGAAGTCTCCTAGGAATATTGCTGCCAAATTCCAGAGCTCCCAGATCAAGGAGAAAATATTGAAAGCAGCCAGAAAGAACCAATTTGAGTATTGTGGAAACACAATCAGAATTACTCAAGATCTAGCAGCTTCTACATTAAGAGATCAAAGGGCTTGGAATACGATATTCCGGAGGTCAATGGAGCTAACATTAAAACCAAGAATCACCTACCCAGCAAAACTGAGTATCATGTTCCAAGGCAAAATATGGATTTTCAATAAAATAGAGGACTTTCAAGCTTTGTCAGTGAAAAGACCAGAGCTGAATAGAAAATTTGACTTTCCAAAGCAGGAATCAAGAGAAACAGGAAAAGGTAATCAAGAAAAAGAACAAGAAAAAGAAATTGCAAGGGGCTTACTAAAGTTGACCTGTTTTGTTTACATTCCTACATGGAAAGATGATGTGTATGGTTCATGCCACCTCAGTAATAGGGTAGCTGAAGGGAATATGTATATATATATGTATGTATATATATATATATATATGTATATGTGAGTGTGTATGCATGTATATATGTATGTGTACATACATAGAGAGAGAGCGGGCACAGGATGAGTTGATGATGAAGGGAAGATATCTAAAAGAAATAAAATCAAATTAGGAGATGAGAGAGGCATATATTGAGGGAGGGAGATAGGGAGACATAGAATGGGGTAAATTATTTCACATAAAGGTGGCAAGAAAGGCAGTTCTGTAGGAGGAGAGGAGAGGACAGGTGAGGAGAGGGGGAATGGGTGAATATTGCTCTCATGGGATTTGACCTGAGGAGGGAATACCATACATACTCAATTGGGTATCTTACCCCACAGGAAAGAAGGAGGAAGAAGATAAAAAATGGGGGGATGATAGAAGGGAAGGCAGATGGGGGTGGAAGTAATCAAAAAGAAACACTTTGGAAAAGGGACAGGGTCAAGGGAGAAAATTCAATAAAGGGAGACAGGTTAGGAAGAAGCAAAATATTGTTAGTCTTTCACAACATTAGTATTGTGGAAGGGTTATACATAATGATACACATGTGGCCTATGTTGAATTGCTTGACTTCTTAGGGAGGGTGGTGGGAAGGGAAGAGGGGAGAGAATTTGGAACTCAAAGTTTTAAAAACAGATGTCCAAAAACAAAAAAAAAATACTTTTTGCGTGCAACTAGAAAATAAGATACACAGGCAATGGGGCATAGAAATTTATATATCTTGCCCTACAAGAAAGGAAGGGTAAAGGGGATCAGAGGGGAGTGGGGTGACAGAACGGAGGGCTGACTGGAGCACAGGGCAACCAGAATATATGCCATCTTGGAGTGGGGGGAGGGTAGAAATTGGGAGAAAAGTTGTAATTCAAAATCAATGCTGAAAATATTTTAAAAAAAGACTGAAAAGTATAAGATAGAAAAAATCATCTATATGATGGATTAATGCTTAGACAAGTTTTATTTAATATTTTTAACAATAATTTGGAGGAGGATGTATAAAATAAAATCTCCAAATTTCGACATCAAAAAAAAAAGAAAAAAATGATAGTACCAGTAAAATTCCATGAGAAAAGCAGAATTACAATAATTCAAAAGAAACATGAGAGGTACTAATTTAGAGACATCTCCCCTTGAAATGTTCATGTGATCTATTCATGCCTGACATATGATAGAGCCATCCAAGCTCATATGGGTCTGATCAGTCACAGTCAGAAACATTATATGTTGACTCAAACATAGAGGTATGATTTTGATCCTCTTCTAGAACAAAGGACAACAACCAACCAGTCAACCTGATGGCATGACAAAATTTGAGACAAGTGGGGAATTGATGGAGCTCGTGGCTATGACACTGGACTTATTTGAGATTATTAGGACACCCTTCCTGTTTATGGTTCAATTTGTTAAAGATCTTCCCAATCTCATTTATAAATTATCTCTTTTATTATAAAGTTAAAGAGAAAGTGATTTAATCAAGGTCACTCTGTTAGTTAGTGACAAAGCTAAATATGGTGCCTGTTATAGTGGAGGCTTCAATAAATTCTTGTGGACTAATACATTGCTTGTTTTTTTTATGTTCATCAGTGCAATTGACACTGAGTCACCCAAGTTCCTTATGATAGCATTTTGAATGACAGAGTCCAAACACATAATAGTCATCATATTTAGCTTTACTTTTGACAGAGATAGAGTGTCCTAGGCTCTTGAGAAGTGTAGACTGAGATCTAAATTTTATCCTTATTTGTCACATTTGACCTATTCTTATTTCAATATATTACTGGACACTTTTAATAAGGGAATATGGTTATAAATCTAATTTCTAGGGAGAGTAGCTAGAATTTACCTTCCCTTTTAAAGTTTGTAAAGTGAGGGGTGAAGCCAAGATGATGAAGTAAAGGCAGGGACTAGCCAGAGCTCACCCCCAAACACCTCCAAATACCTGTAAAAAAGACTCTAAACAAATTATAGAGCAGCAGAACCCGCAAAAAGATAGAGTGAAACAAATTTGCACTCCAAGGTAACCTGGAAAGTCAATAGGAAAGGTCTGTTTCACTAGGGTGAGAGAGGAGCGCAGTCCAGCATAGGCCATGCCAGCACAGATCAGGGCCCAGAAAACACAGAGCAGATAAAGGGATTGAACAATTGGGTCAGAAAGAGATTGCAGTGGTCTCTTTGCTGGTCTGAGGCAGAACTCTGTTGCTTTGCCCATAATTAGATCTGGGTCACAGTCCTAGGTGGTAGTCCTGAGGCAAGGAGGAGAACTAGCATAGCAGAGCTTACAGCAGCAGTGGACAGGGAACCCTTCTCACAGTTCCAGGACAGAAAAGAACGCTTGTAATCACTCATAGACCAGAGGACAGGCCAGGAGAGGAGAAAACACCTCTCCTTATATCACACAACCTCAGAAGAACTTAAAACTTATAGGTCCCTGGAAGTATTTCTGAAAACAGCTTCAAAAAGCCATTGAAGCTTGGGAGATTATACCTTCCAAACTGGAAGCAGAGCCCTACCTTAACAAAGAGCTAAAAAGTCAAGTAATAGGCTGGCAAAATGAACAAACAATAGGAAAAAAAAAACCTCAGACTGTAAAAATTTGCTTTGGTGACAAGGAAGATCAAAACACACATTCAGAAGAAGACAGCTAAGTCAAAGCTCCTACATCCAAAGTCTCCAAGAAAAAATATGAATTGGTCTCAGGCCATGGAAGTACTCAAAGAGGATTTTGAAAATAAAGCAAAAGAAGCAGAGGGAAATTTATGAAGACAAATGAGAGTGATGCAAGAAAATCATGAAAAACAAGTCAACAGCTTGCTAAAGGAGACCTCAAAAAAGTACTGAAGAAATTAACACCTTAAAAATAAACTAGACCAAATGGCAAAAGAGGTTTAAAAAGGCAAGAAGGAGAAGAATGCCTTGAAAAGCAGAAATGGCCAAATGGAAAAGGAGGTCCAAAAGCTCAATGAAGAAAATAATTCCTTAAAAATTAGAATGGAGCAAATGGAAGCTAATGACTCTATGAGAAATTAAGAAATTATAACACGAAACCAAAAGAATGAAAAACATAGAAGATAATGTAAAATATCTCACTAGAAAAACAACTGACATGAAAAATAGATCCAGTAGAGATAATTTAAAAATTATTGGAGTACCTGAAGGCCCTGATAAAAAAGAGGCTAGATAATCATCTTTCAATAAATTATTGACTCTTCACCTTTTCTCTCCTTCCTTGTCACCTCCCCTCCCCTCTCCTCTCTGCCTCTCCCTTTTCCTGTCCTCCTTCATCCCCATCCTTCCCTTCACGTTTTCTCTTTCTTTCCTTTCCTGGCCTAGGCAATGCCATGGGGGAGATGGTCAAGGAGGCCAGGGAGCACTCTGAGGTGGATATCGCTGGACAGTGCTAGGACATGTTCTCCAAAATGGCCATGTACCTGACAGGCAAGCCGATAGCCACCAGTATATAAACTTCTATAAGTTATGAATAAACTGACTAGCTTGAAGTATCTAGAAATGAAAGATATTTTAATAAACATAAGTAGAAATCTAAAGGACTTAAACCAGAAATCTGCAGCACTTCAGCCTTATCTGGATCAGATCACTTTAACTGAGGAGCAAGTAGCAGCTCTTGAGCCAGCAGCCTACAAGTTGAAGGCATATTCAAAGAAACTGTGCTGCTGATCCAAGGAGAATCCTAGACCTACATCTGGTTCAATGTGTAACTCTGGTCCCCCTGCCAATGATTTCCTAAACCTGTACCCCTGGAACCTCATCTTATCATGTGCTTTGTTGTGTGCCCTGGATCCAGGCTCAGATATCAGGAACAACCCTGCCTAGAGCAGACACAGATGAGAGGCCAGCATCTCCCTGTCCCCTACCTTCTTCCTTCTCCCCTAAGCCCCACCTCTATATCTTTCATAAGCTGCTCTTGAACTTAAATAATAAATGCTTAAATTAAGCATATTATTAACTTAAAAATAAATTATCAAGGAAGGAAAATGCCCTTGATATGCTATAATCAGAGTGTAAAATAGAAATTTAAAGAATCCACCAATCACCTCCTGAAAGAAATCCCAAAATGAAAATTCCTGGTAACATTATAGCCAAATTCCAGAGTTCCCAGGTCAAGGAAAAAGTATTGCAAACAGCCAGAAAGAAACAATTTAAGTATTGCAGAACCATAATCAGGATAATGCAAGATTTAACAGCTTCTACATTAAAGGATAAGAGGGTTTGGAATATGATGTTACAGAGGTCAAAGGAACTAGGATTAAACCAAAAATCACCTACCCAGTGAAACTGAGTGTAATCCATGAGGGGAAAATAATTGATATTCAATGACATAGAAGAATTTAATGCATTCTTGAGAAAAGACCAGAGCTAAATAGAAAATTTTACTTTCAAATACAAGACTGAAAAGAATAATGAAAAAGTAAACATGAAAGAGAAATCATAAGGTAGTTATTAAAGTTGAACTGTTCCCTACATGGAAACATGATATTTGTAACTCATAAGACCTTTTTTATTATTAGGATAGTTGGAGGGAATATATCTATATTTATAGATCTATAAATCTATCTATGTATCTATGTATGTATCTATCTATAGACAGAGGGCACAGAGTGAGTTGAATATGAAGGGATGATATCTAAAAAAATAAAATTAAAGAGTGAGAGACAAATGTACTACAAGAAGAAGAAAGAGTAGAATGGGGTAAATTATCTCAAATAAAAGAAGCAAGAAAAAGCTTTTAAAGTGGAGGGGAAGAGTGGGGAGGTGAAAGGGAATGAGTAAACCTTAATCTCATTGGAATTGGCTTAAGGAGGGAATAACGTACACATTCAATTGGGTATGGAAATCTTATAGGAAAATAGGATGGAAAGGATAAGGGGGGGGATAATAGAAGGGAGGTCAGATTGTGGGAGGGAATAAACAGAAGGAAACTCTTTTGAGGAGAGAGAGGATGAAAGGAGAGAATAGAATAAGCAGGCCACAGGATAGGATAGAGGGAAATATAGTTATTCACAGCATGACTATTACAGAAGTGTTTTGCATGACTACACATTTATAACCTATATCAAATTGCTTGCCTTCTCAACGAGGGTGGGTGGGAAGGGAGGGAGGAAGGGTGAGAATTTGGAACCCAAAGTTTTAAAAACAAATGGTATAAATTGTTTTTTACATGCAACTGGAAAATAAGATATACAAGCAACAGGGTATGGAAATCTATCTTATTCTATGGCAAAATAGAAATTGGAAGAGGGTAAGAGAAGGAGGAGTGACAGAAAGGAGGGCAGATTGGGGAAAGGGTAATCAGAAGGAAAACACTTTTGAAGAGGGACAAGGTGAAAGGAGAGAGAGAATAGAATAAACAGGGATAAGGAGAATAGGATAGAGGGAAATACAGTTAGCAATAGTAACTGTGAAAAAAAATTGAAGCAAATTTCTCTGATAAAGGCTTCATTTCTCTACCATATAGAGAACTATGTCAAGTTTTTAAATATAAGAACCATTCTCCAATTGACAAATGATCAAAAAGTATAATCAGTTTTCAGATGAAGTAATTAAAGCTATCTATAGACATATGAAACAATATTTTAAATCACCATTGATTAGAGAAATGCAAGTTAAAACATTCTGAGGTACCATATCATACCTATAAGATTAGATAATGGGACAGAAAAGGAATATGACAAATGTTAGATGGGATGGGGGGAAAATGAGACATTGATGTACTGTTGTTGGAGTTGTGAATTGATTAAACCATTCTATGGAGCAATTTGAGACTATGCCCAAGGGGCTACAAAATCATGCATAGCCTTTGACATAGCAATGCCACTACTAGCTATGTATCCCAAAAGAGATAAAAAAAAGGGAAAGGACCTAAACATACAAAAAATATTTATAGCAGCTCTTTTCTTTGGGTAAAGAATTGGAAATTGAGGGGTTCACTGTCAAATGGGGAATGGCTCAAAAAGTTGTGATATATGATTGTGATGGAATATTATTTTACTACAAGAAATGATGAGCAGGAGGCTCTCAGAAAAGGCTAGAAAGACTTACATGGGTTGACACAGAGTGAAATGCAGTGGGTACAAAGTAACAGCAGTATTATAGGATGATCAGCTGTGAATGACTTAGCTATTCTCAGCAACACAATGATCCATGACAACTCTGAAGGACTTAGGATGAAAAATGCTATCCATCCCCAGAGAAAGGATTGATGGTGTTTAAATACAGATTGAAGCAACATTTTTCTCTAACTTTATTTTTCTTGATGTTTTTTTTTTGTGTTTCCTTTAACATGTCTATTATTGAAATGCTTTACATGACTACACATATATACTCTATACGGAATTGCTTTCCTTCTCAATGAGGGAGGGTGAGCAGGGAAGAAAGAAGATAATTTGAGATAAAAAGTTTTAAAAACAAATGTTAAAAAATGTTTTACATATAACTGGGGAAAAATTAAATACTAAGTAAATACAAAAACAAAGTAAAGTTTATAAAACAATTTTTACTCAATATCTCACTTCATCCTCATAATAACTCCAGGAAATGGGGACTATTATTTTCATTTTACAGAGGAGATAACTGAGAATGGTAGGGAATAAGTGACTAACCCAAGAGAATACAGTTAGTAAACATCTGAAGCAAGATTCTAACTCAGCAATTCCTCACTCCAAGTATAACACTCTACTGTGCCACATGATTTGTCTATATAATTTTGAAGATGGAAATCTTTGGCCATGGTAACCTATGAAACAAACAAGAAAATACAAAATAGTCCTCAGTCCTGTATGGATCTCTTCTATTTCTATAGTGAATGAGACAAGATGGGAGGAAAGGGGGGAATATAGTGTAGAGAATTAAAGTTCTTTGATTATAAATGGAGAAGAATTGCAAGAAGAAATGTCATAAAAGATATCAAAGACATATGAAGGAAAAAGGACATAGGATGGTCATGTGATAAAAACAAGGGATACCTGAAGGTAAGCCCAATAAATGTACTTTTTGAGATTTGTAATTTTTTTGGTAGGTGGGTGAAGTGTGGGGGTGGGAGGTTAGGAGGAGAAGATAAGGTGACAGGTTAAAAAGAGAGGCTGAGAAAGAAAATAGTAAAAATAAAACAGAGGGAAATTAACAAATAGTAATTATAACTTTGAATGTGAATGAGGTATTTAAAGCAGTTCTCTTTGTGGTGGTAAAAAATGGAAATTTCAGGAATTCCCATCAATTGGGGAATGGCTGAAAAAGTTGTGGTATATGTTTGTGACGAAATATTGCTGTGCTACAAAAAAAACTCTATAAGATCTAGAAGGGCACAGAATGATAAAATTAGGTAGGCAAATCATGTGGTGCAGTAAAATCTTAGACTTGGAGTCAAGAATTTATGAGTTAGAATCTTGCTTCAGAAGTTTACTAACTATATTCCCTTGGATAAGTCACTTATTCTCTATCATTCTCAGTTATCTCCTCTGTAAAATGAAAATAATAGTCTCCATTTTCTGGAGTTATTATGAGAAGAATGCTATAAGAGTTTAGAAAGGCATGGAAAGACTGCATGAAACAATGAAGAGGAAAGTGAGGAGAATCAAGAGAACATTGACTACAGTAACAGCAATGCTATATGACTTTGAGTGACTAAGTTATTTTTACTTCTATAAAGACACGAAATAAAAATAAATGACATATGAAGAAGATTTCAACTGCATTCATAGAAGGAATTGAAATGGAAGTGTGTATAGAATAATTTTACATATATACATATATACATACATGAGTGTGTGTATATGTGTGTATGGGTATGTGTGTGTATGTGTGTATGTGTGTTTATGTGGTGGTAGCCATCTCTAGGGTGGGGAGAGGCAAGAAAAAAAGAAATTTGTGTAATAACTTTGTTGTATATTTAGAGGGAAGGCATAATCATGTTTTTTTTAAATCACACTATTATGGAAATGCTTGTTTTATTCCATGAATTAAAATAAATTTAAAAAAAATAAATTTTTGAGATCTAGAAGGTCCCCAGGTTGGCTCTCCTGTGGAGAACTGATGGAAGGATATAGATGAATCTAATACAATGAAAGAAGATATGGAGAGACTGTGATCTACTCAAGTGGAATATATACTCCTCACAATGAGGTAACATAGCCAATTGAATTATCAAAGTATGGATATTTGATTCTATAACACATTTCATTCTGCTTTGAGTGACAGATGTGTTTTTTTTTTGTTGTTGTTGTTGTTTAAATAACTTGTATTTGTGGCAATTTGGTGTCTCTTTCTGCCCAGATAAGATTTTTGGACACTGTTAGATCATAGACAAAATGTGGTCCCCAAAATAGAATATTTCCAATGCTGCCTAATTGGTATATAGAGAATGGCTAAATTTATGAACAAGCCAATGTGGTGGAGCAGGCAAAAACCAACACTAGGACCTACCATGTGCCTCAGCATAGCCAGGGGAATTGGCACACACCACCTCCATGAACTACCGTGTGCTTCAGCATAGCTCCAGGCAACTAGGGTGCCCACCAGCACTTCAGTATAGACCCAAAGAAATACAGAAACAGCCCAATGACCTCAGCACACACAAGAGACCATCATTAGGACCCCAGCTTAGCACTGGGTATACTGCCAGATCCCTAAGCCTTCCAGTAGTACCAGCCACCCCCACCCAAAACCCTCAACACAGCACCAAACATAAGATTCCCTGTAGGCCTCAAGGCACCATCAGTGAGGCATCAGGTAAACAACAAGGGTCTGTAGTACCTGGTATAAGAAGCTTGAGGAAGTGCCCCTCACATCCCAGGAGCAGAGTTCAAGTTTAGAAGGAAATAAAAAGGCCAAAAAAGTTGAGCAAAAAACAAAACAAAACAAAATAAAAAAGGATTTGATCACAGAAAATTATTATGGTGGCAGGGAAGATCAAGAAACAAACTCAGAAGAGGACAACAATATCAAAACACTTATTGGCAAAATACCAAAGAAAAATAGGAAGTGGCCTCAAGCCCAGAAACAAATCATGAAAGAGATAAAACAAAAGGGGTAAAAATCACATAAAAGAGGTAGTGGAAAAATTGGAAATAGAAATGATATTGATGCAATGGCATTATAAAAACAGAACCAACTTGGAAAAGAAAATAACTGCTTTAAAAGTTGAATTGGCCAAATGGATAAGTATGTGAGCTAATTGAGTAAAACAAGTCCTTAAAAGTTAGATGTGGACAAGTGGAAGATAATGACTCTGAAACATTAATAATCAATCAAGCAAATTCAAAAGAATGAAAAAAAATGGAAGAAAATGTAAAATGTTTTATGGGGCAAAAACAATTGACCTGGAAAGTAGATCTGGGAGAGACAATGTCAGAATCAGTGGACTACCTGAAAGACCAAAAAGAGGGCCTGGACAGCATGTTTCAAGGATTTGTTAAGAAAAATTCCCCTAATATCCTGGAACTAGAGGGCAAAATAGGCAGTGAAAGAATCCAGTGGACACCCCAGGAAAGAGATCCCAAAATAAAAACTCCAAAGAACATTAAAGTCAAATTATAGAACTCTCAGGTCAAGGAAAAAAATGCTGCAAGTAGGCAGACAGAAATAATTCATGTATCAGAGAGCCACAATCATGATTACACAGAACTAAGCAGCTGCAATATTAAAATATCAGAGGTCATAAACATGATATTCCAGAAGGCAAAGGAGATAGGACTAGAACTGAGAATCACCTGCCTGGTGAAATTAAGCATAATACTTCAAGGGGAAAAATGATCATTCAATCAAATAGAAGGATTTCAAGCTTCCATAAGGAAAAGACCAGAACTGAACAAATAAACAAACAAAAAAGGATCTGTAAAAGCAAGACCCAGCAGAAGCCTAAAAAGTGAAAAAAAGGGAAAAGAAAGCATGAGGGGTTAAATGGAGTAGAACTGTTTACTTCCCTACATGAGAAGATGATACTTGTAATTCATAAAAAAATCTACCACTAATATTACAGCTAGAAGGAATATACATAGACACAGGGTTCAAGTATAAGGTGAATTTGAGAGAATGACATAAAAATAATTAAGGGATCAGAAAGAGAATTACATTGTGTGCAAAAGGAAGGGAGAGGTAGAATGAAGTAAATTATTTTAAATGGAGAGGTGCAAAAACCCAATCACAATTACAGGTAAATATGGGAGGGTAGATAATGGGCATCTCTTGAACCTTACTCTCATCAGTATTGGCTCCAAGAGGGAATACTGTATACAATCAGTTGAATATAGAAATCTAAATTACCCTACAGAAAAATAGGAGGGGAGGAAATTATGTAAAAGGTGGGAGGAACTGACAAAAGAGAGAGCAGATGAGGGTGGGGGTGATGGCAGGGAAGGGGAGGCTGAGTTCAGTATTCTTTATCTGGGTATGGATAACATTTTTCTTCATGATTCCTTTGTACTTGTCTTTGTATTCATGTTGCTGAGAAAGAACTGAGTAATGCCATATTGATCATTACACAGTGTTACTGATATTAAGTACAATATTTTCCTGGCTTCGTTCACTTTACTTTGCATCAGTTCCTACACGTTTTTCTAGGTTTATCTGAAATCTGCCTGCTCATTATTTCTTATTGCACATTTTTATTCTATTACATCCCTATACCACAGCTTGTTCAGCCATTCCCTAATTGATGGGAATCCCCTCAATTTCCAATATTTTGTCACCATGAATAGGACTTCTATAAATATTTTTTTGCAGATGTGGTTCCTTTTCCCTTTTTTATGATTTCTTTGGGATACAGACCTAGTAGGGGTACTGCTACATGAAAGGATATGCACAATTTGGTTACCCTTTAGGCATAGTTCCAAATTGCTCTTCAGAATGGTTGGATTTGTTCACAACTCCACCGAGAGTTTATTAGTCTCCTAATATTCCCATGTCTTCAGCATTTATTGTTTTCCTTTTCTGTCATATTAGCCAATCTGATAGGTGTGAGGTGGTGGCTCAAAGTTGTTTTAATTTTCATTTCTCTAATCAAAAGTGATTTAAAACACTTCTTCATCTGAACTTTCTTCATCTGAAAGCTGCCTGTTCATATCATTTGACTGTTTATCAATTGGGGAATGGCTTCTATTCTTTTTTAACTTTATTTTAGATGACATTCAGAACCACATGTTTTTGAGTTTCAAATTTTCTCCCCCTCCTTCTCCTCCCACCCAAGACAGCATGCAATCTGATATAGGTTCTACATATACCTTCACACTAAACATATTTTCACAATAGTCAAATTGTAAAGAAGAATTATGACCAATGAAATAAACAATGAGAAAGAAGAAAGAAAACAGAAACAAAGGGAGAGAGAGAGAACAAGAGCGAGAGCGAGAGCGAGAGAGAGAGAGAGAGAGAGAGAGAGAGAGAGAGAGAGAGCTAGTTTGCCTCAATCTGGATTCAGACTCCTTAATTCTTTCTCTGGATGTGGATTGCTTCTTTTATTATGGGTTTTTTGTAGTTGTTTTAGAACCTTGCATTGCTGACAAGAGCCAAGTCTATCAAAGTTAGTCATCAGAGATACAATGTGTTTGTAATTGTATATAATGTTCTCCTGGTTCTGCTCTCCTTACTCAGAATCAGTTCATATGAGTCCTTCTAGATTATCATGAAGTCCTTCTGCTCCTCATTTCTCGTAGCACAATAGCATTGAATGGTTTGTATTCTTGCAAATTTGACTTAGTTCTCTATATATTTGAGAAATGAGGCCTTAGCAGAGAGACTTGCTATAAAGATTGTTTCTCATCTTTCTGCTTTCTTTCTAACCTTGGTTGGATTGGTTTTATTTGTGCAAAATCTTTTTAATTTAATATAATCAAAACTATTTATTTTATATTTTCTGATGTTCTCTATTTCTTGTTTGGTCATGAATGTTTCCCCTCTCAACAGATTGGACAGGTAGGGAGCACAGCTCAGCACAGAAAGTATCTGGGTAAGCTAACAGAAGGCTCTTAGCTACAGCACACATCAGCAAGTCAGAAGAGAACAAGAATGTCAAAATGCCTACGTATAAACCCTCAAAAATAAATATGATTTTTTCTCAAGCTCAAAAAGTCCTCTTGGCAGACCTCAACAAAGATCTTAAAATCAAATAAGAGAGACAGAAGAAAAATTGGGAAAAGAAATGAGAGTTATGCAGAAGAATTATGAAAAAAAAGAGTCAAAAGCTTGGAAAAGAAAGCACAAAAATTTACTAAAGAAAGCAACACCATAAAAAATAGAATTGGTCAAATGGAAAAAAAATCTACTAAAAAAGTCCTTTAAAAGTTGAATTGACCTAATGGAAAAGGAAGTACAAAAGTCAACTGAAGAAATTTTTTTTAAAAAAAAATTAGAATTTGGCAAGTGGAAGCTAATGACTTTGTGAGATATCAAGAATCAGTGAAACAAAATCAAAAGAATAATTAAGAATAAAGTATAAAATATCTCATTGAAAAATCAACTGACTTGGAAAATAGAGACAGAGATAATTTAATAATTATTGGACTATCTGAGGCCATGATCAAAAAAAAAATCGGCTGACCAGAACCTTTTAAGAAATTATCAAGGAAAACTGCCCTGGCATCCTAGAATCAGAAGGTAAAACAGTCTTTGAAAGAATCCACTGATAAACTACTGAAAGAAATCTCAAAATGAAAACTCCCAGGAATATAGTAGCCAAATTCCAGAACTATCAGGTCAAGGAGAATACACTTCAAGCATCCAGAAAAAAAAGTTCAAATATCAAGGAGCCAGTCAGGATTATTCAGGACCTAGCAGCTTGTACATTAAATGATCAGAGGACTTGGAATATGATATTCTGGAAGGTAAAGGAGCTTACAGTATAATGAAGAATCAACTACCCAGCAAAACTGAGCATAATCTTTGAGGGGTAAAGATGGATATTCAACAAAATAGGGGTCATTCAAACTTTCCTGATGAAAAAACCAGAGTTGACCAGAAAATTCAATCTTCACATACAAGACTCAAGAAAAGCATAAATAGGTAAACATGAAAGAAAAAAATGTTATTCAATAAGATTTAAGCTGTTTTCCCTACACAGAAAGATTATACTTGTAAATCTTGAGAATTGTATCTCTATTAGGGCAGTTACAAAGAGTACACGTAGACAGTAAGGGTATAAGTTGACTTTGATGTAATGATATAAAAAATTAAGTGGAAAAAATGGATTGTGCTGAGAGAAGAAAGGGGCAGGCAGAATAGAATAAATTATATCACATGGAGGTGCAAAACTCCTGTTACAGTAGAGGGAATAAATTGAGAGGGTGAGCATTGTTTTAACTTTATTACCATCAGTTTAGGCTCAAAGAAGGAATAACATACACTCTCAATTGGGCATAGAAATTGATCTTATGCTACAGAGAAACAGTAAAGGAAAGGGGAAAGAAAAAGAAAAGACCATATGACAGAAAGGAAGGCAAATGGAAGGAGCTGGTGGTCAGAAACAAAACTCTGCTGAGGAGGGACAGGCTGAAAAGAGAGAGAAAAGTATAAATGGAAGGGCAGGAATAGAAAGGAGGAAATACACAGTTAGTAATCATAACTGTGAATGTGAATGGGATGAGTTTTCCCATAAAACGGTGGTGGCTAGCAAAGTGGATTAAAAACCAGAATCCTACAAATATGTTGTTTACAAGAAACGCATTTGAAAGTAAAATGGCTGGAGCAGCTTCAGCTGAAGTTAAAAAAAAAACAAAGGTAGCAATTATGATTTCAGACAAAGAAAAAGCAAAAATAGATCTAATTAAAAGAGTCAAAGGAGGAAACTGAATTTTGCTAAAAGGTAACATAAACAATGAAGTGATATCAATACTAAGCATATGTGCACCAAGTGGCATAGCATCCACGTTCTTTGAAGAGGAGTTAAGTGAGTTACAGGAAGAAATAGAAAGCAAGACTATACTAGTGGGAGATCACTACCTCCCCCTCTCAGAACTATATAAATACAAACACAAAATAAATGAGAAAGACGCTAAGGTGAATAGAATTTTAGAAAAGTTTTATGTGATAGGCCTCTGAAAAAAATTAAATGGGGATAGAAAGGAATATATTTTTTTCAGCAGTACATAGCACCTACACAAAAAAATGATCATTTATTAGAGCATTAAAAACTTCACCATCAAGTGTAGAAAGGCAAAAATATTGAATTCATACTTCTCAGATCATGATGCAATAAAAATTGCATGTAATAAAGGGGTATGGAAAGATAGACTAAAATTAATTGGAAACTAAATAATCTAATCCTAAAGAATGAGTTGGTCAAACTACACAACATAGAAAGAATCAATAATTGCATCCATGAGAATGACAATAATGAGACAACATACCAAAATGTATGGGATGCAGCCAAAGCAGTTAGGGAAAAATTTATATCTTTAAATGCTTACATGAAAATAAATATAGAGAAAGCTTAGATCAATGAATTGGGCATGCAACTAAAAAGTGAGAAATAGAACAAATGAAAAATCCCAATTAAATACAAAATTAGAAATTTTTCTTGAGAATTAATTATTTATGTTTAGCTTTTAACTTTGACTTTTATAATGTGTTGAGTTCTAACATTTCTCTCCCTCCTTCCCCTCTCCTCTCCACAAGAGGCCTGCAATCCGATATATGTTATATATGTACAATCATATTAAATGTATTTCTACATTAATCATGTTGTGAAGAAGAATCAGAACCAAAGGGGGGAAAAAACTATGAGAAAGAAAAAAAGAGAGAGAAAAAATATAGTATGCTTTGATCTGCATTCAGAATCCATAGTTTTTTCTCTGGATGAGTCTTTTAGAATTATCATATATCAGGCCATTCCTGAAAAGAGCAAAGTCTCTCAAAGTTGGTCATCACACAATATAGTTGTTACTGTGTACAATGTTCTCCTGTTTCTGCTCACTTCACTCAACATCAGTTCATCTAAGTCTTTTCAGGTTTTTCTGAAATCTGCCTGCTTATAATTTCTTGTGGAACAATAGTATTCCATTACATTCATATACCACAAGTAGTTCAGTCATTCATTCCCCAATCAATGGACATTCCATCAATTTCCAGTTCTTACCCTGGCTACAAAAATTGTTTCTCTGCTTTCTGCTTCACTTCTAATCTTGGTTGCGTTGGCACAAACAAAGCCAATGCAACCAAGATTAGAAGGAAAGCAGAAAGACGGGAAACAATCTTTACAGCAAGTCTCTGATAAAGTTTTTAGATGAAGAAATCAAAGTTATCTATCTATCTATCTATCTATCTATCTATCTATCTATCTATCTATATGAAAAAATGTTCTAAATCACTTTTGATTAGAGAAATTAAAATTAAAACAAATCTGAGGTACTACCTCATACCTATCAGATTCACTAATATGACAGAAAAGATGATAAATCCTGGAGAAGATAAATATTGGAGAAAACTGGGACATTGGTGCACTGTTGGTGGAACTGTGAATTGCTCCAAACATTCTGGAGAGCAATTTGGTATTATGCCCAAAAAACAATCGAACTGTGCATACCCTTTGATCCAACAATTCCACTACTAGGTCTGTATCCCAAAGAGATCATGAAAAGGGGAAAAAGACTTACACATGTACAAAACATTTATAGCAGCCCTATTCATGATGGCAAAATAATGGAAACTGAGATAATGCTCATCAATTTGGGAATGGTTGAAAATTATGTGGTATATGAATGTAATAGAATGTTATTGTTTAATAAATGATGAATAGGAAGATTTCAGCAAAATCTTGGAAAGACTTGTGTGAACTGAGGCAAAGCACAATGAGCAGAGCCAGGAAAACATTGTACACAGTGTCAGCAACATCGTGTGATGATCAGCTATGAGCAACTTAGCTCTTCTTAGCAACACAATGATCCAAGACAAGTACAAAAGACTCATGGAGGAAAATGCCATCCATATCCAAATTTAGAACTGATGGACTCTGAATGCAGAATGAAGCATACTTTTTCACTTATTTTATTCTTTTCCATGTTTTTTCCTTTTTGATTTGTTTTTTTCTTTTACAACTGTGACTAATATGGAAATACATTTTACATGATAGCACATGTACAGCCTTATCAAATAGCTAAAATTGTTGTAATAGTAGAGGGGAAGGAGGGAGGGAGAGAGAGAAAGAGAAAAACTTCAAACTCAAAATCCTGTAAAAAAAGGGGGGCGGAGCCAAGATGGTGGCTGGAAAACAGGGACTAGTGTGAGCTCCCCATCAAGTCCCTCCAAAAACCTATAAAAAATGGCTGTGAAGCAATTCTAGAACTGCAGAACTCACAGGGTAGCAGAGGAAAGCAGGGCTCTATTCCAGGACAGCCTGGATAGTCTCTGGGTAAGGTTTATCCCACAGGGAGCTGGGAGCAGAGGGGAATGGAGCTGAGCAGAGCAGAGCCCAGTGTGGGCGGGGTGGACCAAAGAGACCAGGAGCAGAGCGGAGCGTGCCCTAGAGCCCTGAATCAGTGAGCTGTAGCAGTTACCAGACTTATCAACCCACAAACACCAAAGACAACAGAGTAGATTAGTGGGAAAAGCTGCTGGGGATGGGGAGTTTGCAGTTTGACCACCACCACGGGGGCAGCGGAGGTGGGGCAGCTACAGAACTACAGCTGCAGTAGCTTCCAGCCCCAGGCCCACTTTGTGGGAGGAATTAAGTGGTAGATCAGAGCAGGAGTGAAGAGCCTGCTGAAGATCTAAGTCCAGTCCAGGTTGGGGGTTCTTGGGGAAAGAAAAGTGCTGATGAGGCAGAGCTGGTGCATCCCCCCATGCATGGAACATAGAACTCTGTACTCTACCAGAAGTCATACTCCGCTGAAAAACTCAAGGGTCAAGTAAGTTGTCCGGGAACATGGCCAGGCACAGAACACGCACACAGATTCAGTCTCAGATTCTGGAATCCTTCTTTGGTGACAAAGAAGACCAAAACGTACAGCCAAAACAAGTCAACAAAGTCATAGAGCCTACATCAAAAGCCTCCAAGAAAAAACATGAACTGGTCTCAGGCCATGGAAGAGCTCAAAAAGGATTGGGAAAAGCAAATTAGAGAAGTAGAGGAAAAATTGGGAAGAGAAATGAGAAGGATGAGAGAAAACCATGAAAAACAAGTCAATGACTTGCTAAAGGAGACCCAAAAAAACAACCCCTTAAAAATACACTAACACAAAAAGCAAAAGAGCTCCAAAAAGCCAATGAGGAGAAGAATGCCTTGAAAGGCAGAATTAGCCAAATGGAAAAGGAGGTCCAAAAGACCACTGAATAAAATACTACGTTAAAAAAATAGATTCGAGCAAGTGGAAGCTAGTGACTTGGTGAGAAATCAAGTAATTATGAAACAGAACCAAAGGGATGAAAAAATGGAAGACAATGTGAAATATCTCATTGGAAAAACCACTGACCTGGAAAATAGATCCAGGAGAGAGAATTTAAAAATTGTTGGACTACCTGAATGCCATGATCAAAAAAAGAGCCTAGATAATATCTTTCAAGAGATTATCAAGGAGAACTGCCCTGATATTCTAGAGCCACAGGGCAAAATAGAAATTGAAAGAATCCACAGATCACATCCTAAAATTGATCCCAAGAAGAAATCTCCTAGGAATATTGTTGCCAAATTCCAGAGCTTCCAGATCAAGGAGAAAATACTGCAAGCAGCCAGAAAATAACAATTTGAGTATTGTGGAAACACAATCAGAATAAC
>CM053622.1:611205507-611230749 GCA_028646595.1 Phalanger gymnotis | reverse complement strand
CATGTGGCCCATGTTGAATTGCTTGACTTCTTAGGGAGGGTCGATGGGAAGGGAAGAGGGGAGAGCATTTGGAATTCAAAGTTTTAAAAAGTAGATGTTCAAAAACAAAAACAAAAAAGTTTTTGCAGACAACAAGAAAATAAGATACACAGGCATAAACATTTATCTTGCCCTACAAGAAAGAAAGGGAAAAGGGGATGGGAGAGTAGTGGGGCGACAGATGGGATGGCAGACTGGGGAACAGGGCAACCAGAATATATGCCATCTTGGAGTGGGGGGAGGGTAGAAATGGGCTGAAAATTTGTAATTCAAACTCCTGTGAAAATCAATGCTGAAAACTAAATATATTAAATAAAATTTATAAAAAAATCTTGTAAAAATGAACACTAAAAATTGTCTTGACAAGTAATTGGGAAAACAATAAAATACTATTAAAACAAATGAAAAAATTCTGACAAAAACAGATTTATGAATATTAGACCATACATACATCATTTTCCCTTGTTATCCAGAAAGAATTTTCTAAAATATTTGGGTAAAACAGACCTTTGGAAGTATGGATTACTTGATTTGAGATGAAATTTGAGATATAGATAATGACACCAGACAAAATCAGGAGATGGAGCAGCTAAGAGAAAGGGTCAAGCAAAGCCGGAAACTTAGTGCAGGAAATGTGCTTAAACAATAGGGTGGTGATAATGGCTGGGAGAAGCAAGCTGAGATATGCTGGAGGATGTAAAGCTTTGATGTCTAACATTTGAATAAAATTTACCTTGTTCGTCCTGCCTAGAGAAGGAGAAAACCTGTAACCTGAATCAGGTCATTTTGCGAACAGGTCTGTAGGGAGAGCACACTCAGCTAGCCTTTTGGATGTGAAGCAGACAAAGCTAATTAAAAATATATCATTTAGTAACAAGTGGGCTTACAACAGCAAACATAAAAGAAACAGAGTTATACATTATTGAATGCATAGTTTTATCTACCAGGCTTCTCTTTCCTAAAAAGATTGATGTAGTTACATACAAGACAGAGTGAAAATACAGAATATAAATCAGTATTAAATATTGATGTCCCACAAATATACAGAGGCTACCTTTTCCTCCCTAACCAAGAACTCCAATGCATTTCAAATACTGCCCAGTTTACTCTCCCCAGACAACTCCAACCTTGACTGACTACTTCAAGGTGCTTGCTTTCAATCTCATCGATCCCAATCATTTTTCTTCCCCACTCAGGGTTAAATATACCTTAATGGATCTCAAATCTGCTCCATAAAAAGGTTGGTTTAGAGAATCATCTTACCCATGACATACAATTATTTATTAATGAGGTCAGATGCATAAGATAATGGCAACTGATGTGCTAAAATCTAGGAAGTGCAATGGGAAGAAGCGATTAACCCTGAACAAAATTATAAAGGGCAAGTAATGCTTTCAAGTCAATCAGGTCCATTGTTTCCATACTATGTGTAATAATCAATCAGTAGGTCAATAACCATTTATTAGGAGTTTATTTTGTTCTAGGCAGCTTGCTAAGCACAGAATTTGCAATGTGCTTTACATGTGTGATGTAACGCAATGACCGTATAAGTCCTATTTATTATCTCTGTTTTTCACATGAGGAAACTGAGACTGAGAAAGGTTAAGTTGCTTACTCAGGTCATATAACTAGTAAATGTCTTTGGCAGAATTTCAACTCAAATTTTCTTGACTCCAAGACCAACATTCAATCTTAATGCCAACTGGCCATATAAATTCATTGGCTGATTAAGACAATGACTTTACTCTTTAAAGGTCATTATGTTACAAATTTATTTCAGGAAATAAAATGTTTTTCCTTTTTCTAAATTGAATCCTACTTGGAGCATTACATTTATTTTTCATTTCTTTTGATTCGTTTGGATGTTAAAGAAAGTTTAGATTACTTAGTGCATAACTGGAGCCAGTGGAGAATTTTGGGAGGCCCCAAATCTCTTTCCCAGCTAAAGAAAAAGTTCTGACATACACTTGATTTTGCCTCTACTTCTGTCTGTTCGCCAATCTTTCACATTTGAACAGACTCTAGCTATTGAATATGGTGTGCTATTTTATTGGGGAATCTTTATCTCAGGAGGAGGATTGTCTGAAGTCTTGGTAAAACAAAAGTTGTCTGAAGGCCTTAGTTTCAACTCACAACAGTATACCAAAGACCAGATATCCAGAGTTTCCTGGAGCAAATAAGAAATATTTGAGAAAAAAGTCAGAATGATTCTAAGCCTTGGTTCTGTTGGGAATACCATCATTCTTAAGATGACTTCTTTATATGAACACAGGATTTTTTGTCTCGTTAGACCAATGACCAATTAGACTAAATTAGACCAAGCTAGCCAAGTACATAAATCCTAATTGCTTTGTTGTTGTTGTTCTGTTTGTTTGTTTATTGTTGTTGTACTTGGACATATAGATTGTTAGGCCCTTTCCTATAGTTCTTTACTTCTCTTAATAGTCTTTCAGGTCTAGTCCAATGTACCCTACCGCTGGGTACCAGCCAGCCAAGCTCCTTCACACTTGTTAGCCAAACTGAGCCCAATTCTTCTTTCTACTTGTTCTTCCTTAGTTTATGCTGTTGCTTTAATATTGTCAAAATATATTTCCATTTAATATATAAGGTCTTGGACAGAATGGATTATGTGAGTCTCCTGCTTTGTTTGGCAACCACTTCCTATTACATACATGTAAATGTCTAAAAACTTCGCTCTCTTCTTGCTTGTGGTCCTGCTGAAACTGATAACAAGAATGGAGTACTTTGGTGGACTTGTGAGTTTATCAATGTAAGTGCTCCCTCTACTTATCTAATTTGATTCAATACAATTCAGTTCAGCTATCATTTATTAAATGCCTATTGCACGTAATATACTGTCCATCACATCCTCCACATTTCTTATCATTCTGGGTGCCCTTTCTTCTGTGTCTCTTTCTTCATCCTGGGCATGCTTAGAATCCATCAGTTTTCCTCATTGCTTACATCACTTGAAAAAGATGAAATTCAAGCCAACCTAACTACCATTTATTAAAATCCTACCATGTGCCAGGCATGATGTTAAGTGTCAAAAATAATAAGAAAAGTTAAAAAAATAGCCCTCATTCGGAAGGATTCACAGTCTAATTGGGGCGGCAACATGAAACTAATTATGTCCAAACAAAATATAGGCAGGATAATTAAAAATTAGTAGAGGGAAGACAATATTAAGAAAGATCAGGAAAGATATTTTAAAGAAGTTGGAATATTATTTGTGACCTGAAGGATGTCAGGAAATCCAAAAAGTGGATATGAGGAGGTAGAGAATTCCAGCCATAAGGAACATCCTCTGAAAATGTCCAAAGATGTGAGATGGAGGATTCTGTGTGAAGAATAACAAAGAGGCCGGTACCACAGGAGTACAAGGTATAGGGTGTTCAGGGGAAGGCTAGTACCTCTGATATGAAAGCTGCCAAATCCTTTCAGGGTTTCTCATCCACTTTTGGGGTCCACCTGCAGGCATCTCTTGTCTGTGGCTCCGAGAAGCTGTAACATCATCAGTGACCACACCCAGTAAACCACCTTGGGAGATGGGCTAAACTAGATTGAAGATAACCAACAGTCTTCAAACCAATCATTGAATTAGGGAAATGTTTACCACAATCATGTGAAGACTTCCCCTAGAGGAATGGGCAGAAAACAATTTGTTCCAACAGCCATGAAAGCAGCTGAAGCAGGTGCTGTGGAGCACTTAGAGATTGGTCAGATATCAAGGATGGCAAGATCATTCACTATATCCTGAGCCTTAGCCAGTTGTCCTGGAGTCTAATAAGCCTGGAAGAGATAGTGAGGCTAATAATTGAGTGGCTCTCCCTCACTTAAATCCATTTCATATGAAGACATCACCCTTGTGATGTCATTGGTCCTCTTCAAAAATGAAGGATGAACAACAATATGTAAGTAGTGGTAATTGGCCTCTGGGGACCCAACCAAAGAATTTGCGTTGGAGAACACTACTATCTCTTCCCCCTCCTTCTCCTCCTCCTCCTCTTCTTCCTCCTCCTCTTTCTTCTTCTCTTTCTCCTTATCCTCCTTCTTTTCCCCTTGACACCTGAGATCCTTCTCTCCACCTGGGGAGTCATATTCTTACGTGTGAGTGCTCTGTCCAAAGGAATATAATTTTTGGTCACTTGTATTTTGTATGATATTGTGAGGTTTGCGTACTAGATTTTAAAAAAAAAATTCCATTTATTTTTTTTTCAAAAAGCTGGGACAATTTACTCTTGGTCCTGCACAGTTTTCATTTATAATTTCTTGAGATATAGCTCTTAAAAAAATGGTTTTAAAAAGCCCATTGTGATTGGAATGGAGCTACTTGACTATGCTTTTAAATTCAAATCTTTCTGGCTTTCATTGAATAGCCAATAATAAGCCCCTGTCTAATCCTCTGTTGCTCATTGTTAGGGTTTTGATGGCTTAGAGTGAGTGTAAATTGCAATTGTTTTCTGTTCTGGCCAGAAATTCTGAGGTTCTTTCCCTTCCAAACTGATGCTTTTGTTATGGGAAACTAGGCAATCTTACCTAGACATTGAATAAACATTGCCTCAAACAAACTGAGACCTGGGAAAGACCTTAATATAAAATTTTAAAAATTGACGGTCTGGAGGATTCTGGGAAGGTGGCAGAGTAGGTCAGAAAATTCCAAGCTTACCTCCCACAAAAGAGATAAAATAGCACCTTAGGTGAAACAAAGGTGGGGTAAAAATAAGAATAGGAGCATGATAGGGGTCTTCCTGGAACAATTTGAGAAGAGTAAACACCTCCAGTCGAGGGCCCCTTTAACAACAAGCAGTAAGCCCTGGGGTAGGTTGGTTTGAGAGGCTGATTCAGCCCCAGCTGAAGACACCCCCAAGAGAGTAAGGGGAGTTGGGTGTCTGAGCCAGGGAAGATCAAGGGAACCTCTGCTGACAAGGAATGCCAGACCCAGCGTACTTCAGAGAATGGAAGGGGCAAGAAGGAAAGAACACGCACCTGGTGAGTGCAGAAGCAGTGGAACAGAAAGCCCCTGGCTATGGGCACTTACAGGAGGTTGGAGGTTTGGCTTTGGTTCCAGGGTAGAGGGGAGAACTGAAGATCTGGGGAAAGAGGCAACAACCCCCATACTCCAGGACTAGAGGTGATTACAAACATTAAGCTATTACCACAAAAAATGCACAAGCAAAGGAGAAAGAATTTAACCACAGGAAGCTATCTGCAAATAGAGAAGACCAGAAGACTGGGGTTCATCTTCAAAGGAGGATATTGAATTAAAGAAACCCTCAAGGAGTAATGTTAAATGGTCTCCTGCCCAAAAAGAATTCATAGAAGATCTTTAAAAATATTTTAAAAATCAAATGACAGAGATGGAGGAAAAACTAAAAAATAAAAAAGAATAATCTAAGAAAAACAAGGAGACTATGAAAGGAAATTGAACCAATTAGAAAAGGAGGTCCAGAAACTTAAGGAAGAAAAGGGCACCTTGAAAATTAGAATTGGACAAGGAGAAACCAGTGAAATTATAAGAGATCAAGAAATATTCAAATGAAATATGAATAATAAAAAAGAAGAGCAAGTGATACATCTTATAAGAAAATCAACAGATTTGGAGAATAGATCAAGAAGAGAGAATATAAAACTAAGTGGACTAACTGAAAGTTATCATCAAAAAAAGAATCTTGATACAATAACACAAGAAATAATTAAAGAAAATTGTCTTCCCTCTCCATTTACCAGCTGGATTTCTTTCTCAGAAACCAAGTCTTAAAGCCCATCCACTCTGGTGCTCACAGATTGAACAATAGGACCCTGCACTCCAAGCATAGAGTGAATGTAAATAGTAAATAGTAACTCTTTGTCTTTTGGCCAGGAGCACTGAAGGTATTCCCCTCTCAGTTTGATTTCTTTTCTTTTTTTGAGTTTTGATTAAAGGGGTCATCCCTCGATTAACTTTTTAAAGAGGCCTATTCACTAAAGGGGACTTACCTCACTCAAAGTGAGAACCTGAAAAGACCTTAGCCTGAAAGGGTCAGGGTCTTGCAATGCATCATGGTCCACCTCTAGTCATCCTGGGTCCACTGGACCCAGATAGCTCTGGAGGAGAAGGTGAGGATGGTGACCTTGAACAGTGCTCCTTCACTCAAATAAAAATCAACTGCAAGTTATGTCATCATTTACCTGATGTCATAGTCCTCTTTGAAAATGGAGACCATAGGGGAGGGATCCTTGGAGAGGGTAGGCAAGTAATAGGAGGGCAAGGTAGTAGGCAGAAATAAAGTAGAGGAGGCAGGAATGATAGGAAACAAGAGATATGAACAAACATAAAAACAAAGATCATGAGTAGAAATTGTTAGGAAAAAGTATGTGCCTATATATTTATATATATGTATATATGTACGTATATATCCATAGATATAGAGAAATATATCCACACCTAATTATAGCCTTCTGGGCTAGGGGGACATGGGGAAAAAACAACAAAGTAAAAAAAGTACACAGCAGAAAACAAAAGGAAACTTACAACGAAGCAAAGAAAAGATGGACAGTTCTCAACACATGTATTTATCATTCAGGCTTTCTTGAAATCAAAATTTATTGTTAGATATTTTGAATCATTGCTTATCTTCTGCTATACACGTGTTTGAGTCTAAAATAATTTTTTTTAAATCCCTGATCACCCATTGCATCCTGGTCCATTGATAGTCATCTTGACTTTTGTCTTGCCACTGGACTCCGATGATTATGGAAGGGAGAGTAAGGTTGGTGCCTCGCTTAAATCCAATTCACACACAAGTCAAGACTTCACTCATGATGTCACAGGCCTTCTTCATAAATGAAGGGCAAACTATAAACAACAATTGTACATACTATGACTTTTTTATACCTCTGTATCTTCTATATTCATACATAAACAGATTGGCAAAATAATTCCAACAATTTATGAAGTTTACAGGACTTTCAAGACATGAAGTTTCCTTGATTAGATGGATGAATATTATAGAATATTCCAAGATTCTTTCAAATTTAGATCTTGCAAATTGTCATTCTGTTATTTCAGATTAGCTTTGAAATTCAAAGAATTTACTGGACTTTAAACAAAATGTTTTATGCAAGTTAATGCTTTACAGATTTTGTTAAAGAAATAGTTTCAAAAACAGAGACTTATGTGAATAATAAAGGGTAAAGAAAGTAGATCAGGGGAACAATTTGTATAATAATGATAACAATATTGTAAATACAAATTACTTTGAAAGATTTAAGCATTTTGATCAATGAAATGAACAACCATAATTCCAAAGGGCCAGTGACAAAGCTTCTTATTCACTTCCTTACAGAAAGGCTATAAACTAGAATAAACATTACTTTAAAATGGCCAAAGCAGAATTTTTTTTTGTGAATGTGCGTAACTTGTCACAGTTTTCTTTTTTACAAGACAGAAAAGAAAGAGGTAGAAGGGAGAAAATATATTTTGTCAAATAAAAAAATCAATTTAAAATTTTTTCCTCTCTCAATATCAGCTCTAGCAATTGGCACATAGTAAGGGTTTAATAAATGCTGGTGACTGGCTGACAGTTGATTGATTTCAGTTAAGCTAACTAAATTTCTTGATTATAGTACCAATATAAAATGAAAATTTGGAAAAAGAAATTGTTTTAAAAACATGCAAGTTCACATTATGAGGAATTATGCCATCGTTAGGCTAAATTATCATCTAATATATATCCAGCTCTATATATCCATCTATGGTATCTCCCCTCAGTTCTAATCCTTCTGGATTTGAATTGGATATCCAGTAGGCATCTCAAAATCAACATATCAAAAAGGGACTTCACTACCTTCCAAACATACTTCACTTATGAACATTCTAATTTCCATCAAGGGTACCAGCATTCTTCTAGTTGTCCAAGTTTGTGATTTTGGAATCAACTTCAACCCCTCACTCTCTCTTTTCCCATATACCTGATAACTTGCTTAGTATTTTTTTATTATATAGCATTTTTTTTATTTTTCATTTACAACACTCAGTTCTACATATTTTTGAGTTCCAGATTTTCTTCCCTCCCTCCCCTCCTTCCTCCCCAAGATGGCATGGAATCCCATATAGCTTCCACGTATAACTTCACATTGAATTAATTTATACACTAGTCAAGTTATGGAGAAGAACTGTGATCAATGCAATGAATCATGCAAAGGAAGAAATAGGACCAAAAAAATAAACCAGACCAAAAACAAAAACAAAAGAGAGAAAAAGAAAAAAAAAAGGGGGGGGCAGGCTAGCATGAAGTGTGCCTCAATCTGCATTGATACTTCTCTGGATGTAGATAACATTCTCCATCGTGAGTCCTTTGGAGTTGTCTTTGTATCTTGTGTTGCTGAGAAGAGTGAAATCTGTCAGGGTTGGTCCTCACAGAATCCATATATCTGTGGTTGTGTATACTTGCTTAGTATTTTAACTTTTACATCTATCCCATCCGTTGCTTTTTCTCTCATGACCTCTATGACCCTTATACATAACATTTCAGGTGGACTATTTTAATACCTTTCTAATTGGCCTATCCGCCTGCCTGAAGTCTCTCTTCTCTCCAAGACATGCACCACAGTTATTTCTTAAATAACGTGTTTGACCAAGTTATTTCCTTGCACAATAAGCTCTAATGACTTCCTTTTTCCTCTAGGATCAAATTGAAACCCATCTGTTTGGTCTTTAAAGTCTTTCACAACTTGAATCCAGCTTTTCTTTCCAGGCTTATTACACTTTACTCTCAATCACACATTCAATGATCCATTCCAAATTGGCCTTCTTACATGTGGCATTCCATTTTCTATCTCTTTGCCTTAGTACATCTGTATGACTGTCTTCCATGCTCATAATAATTTTTCTTCTCATCTTCCGCTATTCTTTTCAAAGCTCAACTGAAATGTCAACTTCTGCATGATGCCTTTCTTGATCTTCCCCAAGTACCAGCCCCTCCCTTCTAAAATTATTGTAGCTAGCATTTATATAATGCTTTAAGGCTTACAAAGTTCTTTTCATATATTATCACAGGTATACTCAAAAGAATCATGTGACATAGGTGCTGTTATTATCCCCATTTTACATATAAAGAAACTGAACTCAACAGAGATGAAATGATTTTCTGAGGGTCACCTAATTTAAAGTCAGTGGCAGGGTTTGTCTTAACTTGCATTAAATTTTATATATTTTACATGCTTATGATCATAAATTTATATATTTAGAGTTGGAAAGGACCTTAGCGATTAACTTCTCCAAGTCTTTTTATCTTCTGGATAATGAAACTGTGGCCCAAAAATTGATTGCCCAAAATCCCATATGTAGTAAGGATATATGACAGAATTCAAACACATCTCTAGCTTCAAATGCAGAATATTCATATGTAGATACAGATATAGACACATATATACAGAGCAAAATACATATATGTATATATTTAATGTAAGTTCCATATACAACAAATATTTATGCTTATACATGTACATACATACATACATGAGAGAATAACAGCTATTTGAAGACATAAAGTGTTATTTTTGTTATTGCATTGAGAACATTGTCATGTATATAGTTGGTGCTTAATAAACATACACAGATTGATTAAATATCTATATTCCTTTGAAATCATTGCTTAAATGGAGTCTATAAGTAATGGGTGAGATGAACACTATATTCCACACTTTGTGCTTTAATGATAATTTCATGATTACATTTTGTATGAGATAAAAGGTCATTTAGAGAACAGCAGTAACTGCCCATCTATATACCTGCTTTCCCAATCACGGAAAATCTTTATGAGAATCATCTATGCATGATTTGAGTATTTTTATAAAGGGGATTCATAGGAAATAAGTAGGTTTTCCCAAACTATATTCAACAATGGAACACATCATTTACAATTTCACAATTGACATATATATGTATGTGTAATATATGTGTAGATGTACACATGTATGTACACATATTGTGTATGTGTACATATGTGTGTATGTATGTGTGTATACATATTTTACATGTATTTATTTTACATGAATTATAAAAATTGCAATAAAACAAAATTCTCGATTTAGTAGAATAGATCTCCTTATATGGTACATTAGAACAAGGTGTCTCCCATTTATATATCAAGATAATTAAAGATTCCTTGGAGGTTATGATAATAAAAATGACAATGTTCAGTGATCATATAAAAATAACTAGTGGGCAAACATAAGAGAGGTCAAAGTATTCTTATCAGAGGCATTCAGTATTGTGACAGTAGAGATCTGGATGATGGGCAGATTCTGGGTGGAAAAAAAATCCTCCAGAATCTCCTGTTTGCAGATAGTATTATGTTGATTGAATCAATGCCCAGGAGACTGTAGAGCCTCATGGACTATCCCTGTAATTATTCAAAGTACTTTTACATAGGAAAGACCAAGTAGTTGATGAAAGACTTTTGCCCAGATTTCAACATGAATTTGTATGTCCACATTATAGTGTATTAATATCTTGGACAGCTAGATGGCTCTGTGGATAGAGTGCTGCAGAGAACACTACTCAAGTCCCACAAATGGATTAAATTTTATCATAGTTCAAATTACTCTCAGTGCTTTGAAGACATGATTGTTCTGAACTTACAAATCCTGGAACGCCAGGCCTAGAACAATAGGAATAGAACGTGGGCTGGTCTTGTGAGTGAAGGATGATAAATGGATAGCTAGACTACTCCACTAATATCTGACAATGTTTGGGAGAAAAAAAAAACAACCAACCACCAACACCACCACCAACATCCCTCTCTTCCAAACTCCCTACTTTTGTGAAGAGTACCACTACACTTCTAGTCACCCAGGTTCAAAACCTTGTTGTCATTCTTTAATCCTTACTGTGCTTCACTCCCCACATCCGACCAGTAGCCCTAGCTTGTCTTTTTTTTTTTTTACTTCTACAACCTATCTTCCATTCATCCTATTTTCTCTGGCCCTAATCAGTCTCTATTGGACTACTGCAATAGCCATTTAACTGCCCTTCCTGTTTCAAGTTTCTTCCCATTGCAATCCATCCTCTGCAGCTACCAAGTTGATTTTCCTAAAATGCAGTTGTCAATCCCCTTTTTCAAACAATAATGGTTCATTTATTATCTCAAGGATCAACTACAAACTAATTTGGTTAACTTATATAACCTTTCACAACTTAGTCTCAACTTATCTTTCCACATTATTCCATTCTGTCATACTTCACATGTATTATGGTCTTACTTGTCATCATTTCCCACATGACTGCACTCTAAACTTCATCATGCTCCAGAAATTTCTTCATTCTGCAAGATCACATCAGCTCTGGGACTCTTACCTCATCAGTACTCTCTGCTCCTGAGGCCTCTCCCTCCCTGATTGTAGGTCCGAGACAACTCCTCCCCAAAATTTCATTTAAGGAGGGAACTCAGGTCAGCCATCTCTTCATTTGCCTCCTGGCTGCACCCAGCTTTTCTGCTATCTTTTGTATGTTCTCTTATTCCATTATATTGCAAGCTCCTTGAAGGTAGGAAATGTATTTTGCTTTTTTTTTTTATTACTAACACATTCTCCACATCTACCTGGAAAATGTCAAGTATTTAATAAATATTTATTGACTGACTGACCAATGCAGTCAGGATAGACTTCTTACCTTTCTCCAAAAAATACATTCCATCTTCCACCCCTATGCCTTTGCATCGGCTAAGTCACTTCTCAGTCTTTTATCTATCTCTAGATCATCTTTCCCATCTGTTCTCCCTTTTTCATTTCCATGTCAAATACTCTAAAATGGCATTTATATTATGGCAATCAGACTTTTTGCTGCTCTCTCCTTTTGGGATGCCAAGACTATCAAGTCTCCCCTTTGTTTGAATTGGTGGGAAACCTTTTGCTGTCTTTGTCATGGAGTATTTCTCAGCTATTTCTCAGCACTAAGACAATCAGGAGTCATTGACTTGTATGTAATGTGATACTGGGTTTGGGGAATTTTCACACACCCTGAGTGAGGTCAGAGGCCTCAGGATTCTGAATAGGATATAATTGAGGGGAGCTTGGTGTTTGACTTTTGGGGCACACTCATGGAAAGCTTGTTGAGACTTTGAACAAGCCATAACTGCCCCCTGGCTTTGTAACCCATGTAGGTGTTGGTGATTCTCTGGTAGCTATAAATTGTGATTTGAATCAGACAAGATCTGTCTGTTGATGTTTGTAATTTGTTTGTATTTGCTCTGAAGTTCTGGGGGCTGATCTTTCCCCCCAGAATTAAGTGAGTGATATATGTTTGTTTGATTAAACTGAAATTTTTAACCCCTTAAAGTTACTTTCCTCAGAAAAGCAGATCAGAGAACCTTTGTTGGTAGCCTGTCTGTAAGCTGGTGTTATTGGTCTTACAGCCATACAGCAACTGCTAGCAGATTGTTGCTACAATTTCTTATGAACTACGTAGGCATATCATATTATCCTAAGAGTTTTTCTGACTTTCATTCTTTCTTAACTTCAATCCATCCTTCATATTACTGTCAGACTAATTTTTTTTCTGTGTTTAGTTTGGCTTATATCAATTCTCTGCTTAGATATCTTATTAGACATCGTATTGCCCGTTAATTAATGTAAATTCCATTACCTAACATTGAAGTCCTCCCAAAATTTGGCCCCACCTAATTTCCAAACTTCCCTTGTTTTACTCCCACCTATATATTCTATGTTGCAGAAAGCTTGACTAGACAATTTTGTATCCCCCAGAACAGGAAGTTCACTTTTCTACCTTCATGCCTTTGTTCATGTAGTCCCTTATGCCTGTAAGGTCCTTCTTCCCAATATTCACTTCGAATTCTTTTATAACCCAGTTCAAATACTTCCTCTTATTTGGATCTTTCTCTAACTTTTCCTTTATGTGACAATTTTTCCCTTTCATATTTTTCAAAACCCTTTGCGTTGCACTACCCTGAAGTTACTATTGCATATTATTTTGTATTACATTGTAATTATTTACATGGGTATTATACTTGCCTACCAGATTATAAGCTCCACGAAGGCAGGGGCCATATTACATCTAAACTTTGTGTTTTTCTTCCATCTATCATAGTCCTTGGATCAGTATAGGAATTTTCATCTTTTTTTTTAAAAAAAAAATTGATCTCAAATACAAAGAATAGCTTCTTTCACAGAAAGATAATTATGTGAGAGCTGCTTTATTCTTCCAAAGTTCTGAGAAAACAAACTTTGGCAGGGTATATGTTTTTATAGTTTAGGAAAGGAATAAACATGAAAAAATTGGCATAAAGATAATTAGGCCTTGAAATGGAATCTGCAATAGATATAAAATGCTAGCATAGCATCAATTGAGTGGTATGAAACAGGATAACATGGGGCCTTATGCAAGCTGTTCTTAGACTTATAAATCACACAGGTTGTTGTGAATAGAATAAATGAACAGCATGCATTGATTTTAATTTGAGAGTGAGCAGCACTATCTTGTAAAGTGTTGTGGATTTTTCACATGAAAGGGAAAGGAGAGCTATAAGTCCTGAAAAGGGAGTTAACCTATAGCAATACTAATGACATTGGAATTGATAAAATAACTTATTCAGATTTACCTGGGTTACTGATGATCTTATGAATCTCCTTCTTCTCTTACAAGTTAAAATGAGAATTCACAGTAAAATATCAACTCATTTGAGCCATCTATCACATAGCTCTTAGGCTTTGAAACTGGAAGAAGAGGCTAGGAAATGGATAATAACATGGAACATCAGATACTCTTTTATTCTGTTTGACTATTAAATTCCAGCATTATGTCATATAGATGTCGCCACCTTGTGCTAGCTCTCTTTTATTGACTATAATTGGCAGAATCTTATGGAAAACAGAATTTTAAGTAAAATGATGTCATAGGAGCATAATTCATAGAATCCCAGAATATTTGGATCAGCAAGGACCTCCAGGATCTTTTTGTCTTTGGCATTCCTTTCTTGCAAGATAATTTGTCCTGTGGTATGGCTCTGAGAAGTTATCTAGTCTAAATTGAACAAGCATTTATTAAGATCCCAATATCTTCAGATCATTGCACTTGGCATCAGTGGGGATTTGAAGATTAAAAAAGATAGTCCTGTTCTTCCTGTACTTCACAATGTTTTAAAGCAATTAGGGATAAACAGAAATAAACATGATGCAAATTGATACACAACAAAATTAAAAGGTACAAAATGAGTGCTTTGTGGGATTTAAAGCGGTGCTGGTATTCTCATGTTAGCAGTTCAGAATTGGGGGGGGGGTGTAAAGCTCACATGTAGATCCCTGTGGGATGCATATCGACTTAAGAAAATGACAGTATTTATATATTTATTTTTAAAAATATATGAACACATTATACCCAGCAATACCACTACTAGATCTATTTCCAAAGATGATTAGGGAAAAATGAAAAGAACCTATATGCTCTGAAATATTTATATCAGTTCTCTTTGGAGTGGAAAAGAAATAGAAATTGCAGGGACGCCTGTCAATTGGGGAATGGTTAAACGACCTATGTTATATAATTGTGATGGAATACTACTTTGCTATAAGAAATGATGTGCTTGATGATCTTAGAAAAATATGGATAGAATCACATGAAATAATGAAGAGTGAAATGAACAGAACCAAGAGAATGTTGTATATAGTAACAACAATATTGTTTTAAGAACAACTTTGAGCAAATAAAATATTTTGACTATTATGAATACCAAAATTAACTACAAAGGACATATGAAGCAGGCACTATTCACATCCAGAGAAACAACTGATAAATAGAAGTATGTATAGAATGGTTTTATGTACATACGCAGACATATTTGTATCTTATATATATATGTATATATATATATATACATATATATAAACATATATATATGTATCTAGTGGTAGCTATCTGTAGGAAGGAAGGAAGAAAAAAAGAAAAGAAAAGAAATTTGGGTGATATTTTATTATATATTTAAAAAGAATTGCAAGTTATACATAATACATTTGCCGTTACATATCCATAGTTGCATATAGAAAGTAATTTTACCCAACAGAGAAGTAGGAGGAGAAGTGACTAAGTAAAAGGGGGAAGGATTATTTGAAGTAGGATAGATTAAGGAAGGCAGTGATCAAAGACTCAACAGATTTTTGAAGAGGGAAAGGGTAAAAAAGACAAGGATAAGTAGAAGAGAATCATAACTGTGAGTGTGAATGGGATGAATTCAGCCATGAAATGGAAACAGACAGTAGAATGGATTAGAAACCAGGATCCAGCAATATGTTGTTTACAAGAAGCACATTTGAAACAGAAAGATAAACAGAGAATTAAAATAAAGATGTAGAATAGAATCTATTATGCTTTAGCTTCTGTAAAAAAAAAAAAAAGCAGGGGTAGCAAATATGATCACAGAAAACGTAAGAACAAAAATAGCTCTAAATAAAATATATGTTCAAGGAAACTACATTTTGTTCAAAGGTAATAAAGAAAAGTAGTATCAGTGCTGAACATGTATGCAAAAATAGCATAGCAATGAAATTCTTGAAGAAAAATTTAAATGAATTACAGAGAGAAATATATCAACATATAAAATATATTAAACTGTAATAGGGGGGCCTCAACCTCAGAGGTAGATGAATAAAGAACTTAAATAAACAAGAAGTTCAGGAGAAGGTTAGAATTTTAGAAAAAATTAAATATAATAAATCTCTGGAAAATATTGAATGAGAGTAAAAATGAGTACAGCTATGCATGATACTTTCACAAAAATTAAACAAATATGAGCATAAACAAGTGAAGAAAAGCAGAAATATTCTATGCAACCGTTTCATGCCATAATGCATTTAAAATTGCATTCAATAAAAATCCTGGAAAGCATATATTTAAAATTAATTGGAAATTAATCACCTAATCTTAAAGAATGATTAGGTCAAAAAACAAATTGCAGAAACATCAAAGAATTTCATTAAAAAGGACAACAATGACACTATATGCCAAAAAATATTAATGCAGACAAAATAATATACAAGGGAAATTTATATTTCTAAATGCTTACATTAGTAAAAGAGAGAAAAAAGGGAGACCAACATATTTCATGGGCAAATTAAAAAGAAATAGAAAAAGAACAAATTAAAAATCCTCAATAAATGCCAAATTAAAAATCTAGAAAATCAAAGGAGAAATTAATTAAACTAAATGTATATGCATATGTACATATGTGTATATATGTATATATTTGTATATATGTATATACATACACACATATATGTGTGTGTGTATAAAACTAAGAGCTGAATCTATGGAAAAAAACAATAAAATAGATAAAGCGTTGGCTAACTTGAACCAATAAAAAGAAAGAAAGCCACATTATCAGTATCAAAAAGTTAAAGAATGAATGTTCCACCAATGAAGAAGAAATTGAAGCAATAATTAGGGGCTATTTTACACAACAATATGCCACTAAAATTCATAATCTAAGTTAATTCAATGAACATTTACAAAAAAATAATATATATTGCCCAGATTAATGGAAGAAGTTGAATATTCAAATAAATATTTTAATAAAAGAAATTCAACAAATCATAAATGATCCCCACTAAAAAGTAGAAGAGATGTATTTACAAGTGACTTCTGTCATATATTTAAACAACTGATTCCAATACTATGTCAAGTATTTGGGGAAAAAAAAAATTAAGTAAAGGAGGAGTACTACCAAATTCCTTCTGTTATACAATTATGGTTTTGGTATCTAAACCAGGAAAGGAAAAACAGTAGAAAACTTTAGACTAATTTCCCTAATGAATATTGATGCAAATATTTAAATAAAATGCCAGAGGGAATATCACAGCTATAAATCATAAACATTGTGTACTATGACCAGGTTGCATCATATCAGAAATGCAAGAAAGGCTAGTTAAATATTAGGAAAAGTATAAGTAAAATTTACCATATCAATAATAAAACATCAAAAAAATCATTATTTCATTAGATATAGAAGAAAGGTCTTTACAAAATATGAATTCATATTAAAAGTATTAGAAAGCATAGGAATAGAGTTTTTCTTAAAATGACAATTAGTAAATATCTAAAACCAAGAGAAAGCATTATCCATAATGCAGCTAAATCAGAAGCCTTTCCAATAAGATCAGACACAAAGCAAGGATGTCCATTATCAAAATTATTATTTAATATTATACTGGAAATGTTAGCTATATCAATAAGATAAGAAAATGTAATTGAAGGACTAGACATAAGCACGGAGGAAGCAAAACTATTATCTTTTTCAGATAATACGGTGGTATATTTTTAGAATCCTAGAGAGTCTACTAAAAAACTTCAAATATCTTCAGCACAGTTGCATGATATAAAATAAATCCACATAAATCATGAGTGGGAATATATGTAAACATATATAGATGTGAATGTGTATAATGAAACATTAGGAAAGGATAGAAAAATATCCATTAAAAAACTGCAAACATTGAAAAATACCCAAGAGTATACCTGCCAACATCCACAGGAACTATATGAGTACAATTACAAAATATGTTTTCATACACATAAAGCCAGATTTAAGAAATTAGAGAAATATTAATGCTCATATATAAGATGGGTCTATATGATAAAAATATTATACTATCTGTGACATCTGTTCAGTGTCATGTCAATCAAATTACTAAAGAATTATTTTATAGAGCTAGAAAAATAATTTAAAAAATCATCTAGAGGGACAAAAGATTAGGACTAACAAGGGAATCAATAGGGAGAAAGTGAAGGAAAGAGTTCTAGCATTACTGGATCTCAAATTATCCTACTAAGCAGTAATCATTACAATATTCTTGGGCTGGATAAGAAATAGAGTGTTTGATTAATGGAACAGATTAGACACAAAATATACAGAAATGACTACAATAACCTAGTGTTTGATAAACTCAAGAGTCAAGGTACTGGGGCAAGGGCTCATTATTTACAAAAACTGCTGAGAAACCTGGAAAACAGTCTTGAAGAAACTAGAAACATCTCATAGTATAAAACAAAATATGATCAAAATAGGTAAGTGATTAAGACATAAAGGTCACTCTTTATAACATAGGCAAATTTGGGGAGCATGGAAAAAAAAACCTGTTAGATCTATGGATAAGAGAAAAGTTTATGATCAAATAAGAGATGAACAGAATCATGTGAGATAAAATGAATGTTTTTCATTAGATTGAGTTTGAAAAAAATATCTTGCATAACAAAACCAATGCAGACAAAATTAAGAAGAATGCAGGAAACTGAGCCAGCACTTACAGCAAATTTCTCTGAACAAAGTCTCATTTCACAAATATATGGGGAAATGAGATAAATTTATTTAAAAAAAATTTAAGTCATTCCCCAATCAACAAATGATTATATACAGATTATATGTAAAGTTTTCAGATGAAACTATCAATAGTCACACGAAAAAAATAGTCAAAATCACTAATAATTAGAGTAATATAAATTAAAACAATTTTGAGGTACCACCTCACATCTACCAGATTGAATAAAATGATGGAAATGCAAAATGACAAATGCTTGAAGAGGTGTGGAAAAATATTTGCACTAATGCACTCTTGGTGGAATTTTGAACTACTCCAACCATTCTGGAGAACAATTGGAAGTATGCCCAAAGGGCTATAAATTTTGGCATATCCATTTATACAGCAATACTATTACTAGACCTATACTCCCAAAAGGAAAAGGACACATATGTACAAATTTATAGCAACTCTTTTTGTGTTAGCAAAGAATAGGAAACTGAGAAAATGACCAATTGGGTAGTGGCTGAATAAATTGTTCTCCATGATTGTGATGGAATGATATTTTGCTATAAGAAATGATAAGTAGTATTCTTGGCAGAAACTGGGAAAATTAAAAAAAGGTAGGATTTTGGGGGTAAGTTAATGAGTTCTATTTTGGTCATATTGAGTTCAAGATATACATTGAACTTCCAGTTCTCAGGTTCTGAAAAGCATCTGTTGATGTGGAACTGTATGGCATAAGAAAGACTAGAGCTGGATATACAGATATACAAATTATCTATAGAGAAATGATATTTAAATCAATAGGAACTGACTTTGACTTCAATCTCCCATCTCCTGCTGTGCCTCTCTTTTGAGTCGCCATCTCTTAGTTGTGAAATCCAATGACCTTTCCTCAATCCTCATTATCTTTTACCTTCTCTGTAGCCTTTAATATTTGATCACTCTTTAGTCCTTGATACTTCCTTCTCTCTGTGTTTTTGTGTTACCATTCTCCTGATTTTATTCCTGCTTATATGTAATGGTAATACAATTTAAAGGTCTTCTTATCCATTAATAAGCTCATATGACCTGTCTGAGTCACATGGAAGTCTGAGTCACATGAGCCTGTGGTAGGAGGAGCTTGCTGAACAGGTGGAGCAGGAGGGAGTGGAGCAGGAAGGGTGGAGCAGAACTGTGAGAAAGTGAAACAGGGCAGTCAGAGCTGGGAGAGAGAGACACACAGAGCAGCAGCTAGCATGAGCAAGAGGGAGTGATTTTGCCCTTGTTGTGGAAAGGCCCTAACAGAGAAAATGCTTGCAGATGTGGGTGCCCCCTACATTGATAATGTGTATAGATTTCTTTGTTGCTGTGATGGATTTGTCTTTCTGGTTTTGGGATTTGTCTTTCTGGTATTTGAATAAATGTTTTGGTACTGCCTTCAATGAAGACAGTCTGTTACATTTTGCGTCTCAGACCTATGCCAGCATATTCATAGCAGCTGTAGCCGCTATGGGTATCACACTGGCACTACACTGTATGACTTCTTCTCTGTCTCTTTTGCTATATTCTCCTCCAGATCACACTGTCTAGCTATAGGTATCTCTAACAGTTTTTTTTTTCCTTTGGCCATCTTCTTTTCTCCACCTATAATACTTCACTTGGTGATCTTATCAACTCCCATAGATTTATTTGCCATCTCTAGGCTGATTTTTCTCAAGCCCACCTATCCTTCCTCAATCTCTCTGATGACTTCTTATCTTATATTTACAACTGTCTTACAGACATGTCAAACTTTATGTTTATTAGACATCTTAAATACAATATGTCTAAAACCATACTCATTATCTTTTCCCCTCAAACCTTCCTCCTCTCCTATCTTCTCTGTTATTATGTAGGGTAATGCCATCCTCCCCATACCTTAAACTGACAACTTAAGGGTCTGTAACAACATGCTGCTAGCAGCTGTTGTGCCGGTGTAAGACCAATAACAATAACTGTACACAGGAGGGCTGCTAGAACAGGATCTTTGATCTGCTTTTCTAAGGACAGCAACTTTAACAAAATTACAATCTCACTTGAATTAAGCATACATATATCATTCACTTAGCTCAGGAGAAAAACTCAGCATCCTGAACTTCAGAGAAAACACAAACAGAAATTACAAGCAGAAATTATATAAATGGAGCAAATAACACAAATCAGCAAACAGGGCTTCTTACGATCCATAGCAATACATACATAATAACCAGGGAGAGAAGCACCAACATCTGGGTTTCCAAAGCCAGGAGGGCTCCTTAACAGCTAACCAGAGTCTCATTTGGTTGAATCACAGGAACAGTCTTCCAAAGAGTGAGCCCCCAGAGCAAAATGCTCACCTCAGGATATATATATACACTTTTTCAAACTCAGCCCACAGAGGGCATCACAACCATGTGACTTGGACTCATGTGACTTAGGCTTTCTTGTGACTTAAACAGGTCATCAAAGACTCTTGATTAATCAAAGACTTGATTCAAACAAAGACAAGTCTCAGTCAAAGGCACTTGATTGTCTTAGTGCTGAGAAGAGCAAAGAGAAAAAAGAGCAAAACAAAAAGTCTCACTTTGCTTGCCATTATAGAGTTATGCTTCATTCCTTACTATCTCTCACTCCTGATATCTAAGCTTTTGTTAAGGTCTATCAATTTAACCTTGGAAATATCTTTGAATATGCCCTCTTCTGTCCTGTCACTTGCTTATACTTTAGTGCAGGACCACATCATCTCAGTCCTAAATTATTTCAATAGCCTTTTCAATTATTTTTCATTATATTTCAAATATTTCACTAGGTGGTTCTGCTTGCCTCAAGTATCTCCTCACTCCAATCCATCCTCCATTCATCCATTAAAAATATTTTCCTAAATTGAACGTCAATATTGTCACACACACACACACACACACACACACACACACACACATACAAACACACACACGTATAAGCACTCCCTCCATCAAACAAATTCTAGTATCTTCCTATTGCCTCTTGGAACCAGGACAAAATTTTTTGTTTTCACATTCAAAGCCCTTTATAACCTAGCTTGCGCCAAACTTTCATGTTTTCTTACACCTTACTCCCCAATACTTACATTTTTATCCAGTGAAACTGGCCTCTTAGATGTTCTACTATTAAGACACTATTTCCAGCTCCAGACATTGTTTCTGGCTATGCCCCATGCCTGTAAAACACTTCCTTCTCCACTCCAACTATTGACCTTTAAAATGTATTTTGGCCCTGACTTTCAATCCTGGCTTTCTTTAAATCCCACATTTTTCTTTAAAATCTCACCCTCTATGAGAATTCTTGCCCAATACCTCTTAATTCCAGGTCCTTCCCTCTCTTCATTATCTCATATTTATCTTGTATACAACTTGATTTGTAAATTTGTTTGCATATTGCATTAATTTTGAGCTCCCTGAGGACAAGAACTGCCTTTTGCCTCTTTTTGTGTTCCCAGCACTTAGCGCAGTGCCTGGCATAGAGTAGGTGCTTAATAGGTATTTTTGATTGATTGGAGTGGAAAACAAAAGTATAGATAGAAGAGAGTGCAAAACAAAGCCTTGTAGATTATCTACAGTTTGGGGTAATACCAGATTGATGATACAGGAAAGGAGACAGATTGGTCAGAGAGGTGGGTGGAAAGGCTCAATAAAGAGCAATGTTATGAAAATGAAAAGTGGAGAATCCTCTATATAAAAAGGTGGCGAATTATGGAAAATTCTTTAGAGAGGTAAAAAAGAATGATTTTTGAGAAAAGATAATTTGATTTGAAAATTAAGACATCATTAGTAACTTTGAAGATAGAAGTTTCAGTTGAGTGATGGGATTGGAAGCTGTATTCCATATGCTTCATAAGAGAGTAAGAGAAGAGGAAATGACATGAATGAGTAGTTTTCCTAGGAGTTTGAGAAAGGGAAGAGAGAGACAGGGAAGTAGCTAGCAAGGATGGTAGGATCTAATACGTTTTTTTAAGGGGTCAGGGAAAGTTGGCTGTGTTTGTAAGCAGTAGGAAAGTGATTGTTAGAGAGGAGAGGTTGAAGTTGAGAGAGAGAGAGAGAGGATGAGAGTGCGAATGATCCGCTGGAGAAGATGTAAGGGTCTGGGATCAAGTGTATAAGCTGGATGATTGCCTTTAGGAAGAAGAACTTGAAATTTGATTTATATACACACACACAAGCTATGAGGTCTTAAGCCAAAATAAATGTAGGAGAAGGAAGAAAACTACGAGTGTCTATGGCGATGACTATGTATAGCTATATGGGCTTGCATGTGTATGCAATATACATATGACTATATGCACACACATATATCTATACGCAGCATGCTGTATCAGTAAGGCAAGATTCATAACCTAGAGGATGACCATGAATATGCCTGTATGGTTCAGAATCTCAAAGTATGAAAAACTCTCTAGGTAGAAGGCAGAGGAAGTATAACATTTATTTAGACTCCAGAGGATAAGGTCCCAAGACCAATAACCCCAATTCGATATAACAGTAATTGTATTCCAAAACCAGTAAGCCCACTTCAATGTAACAACAAGGAAATTATAGCACAGTATTATAGCAAGGAACCAAGTCATCCTGTAACCTTTCACCCTGCTAGGGCCTTCTCTGTAAATACTCATGAATCCTGTCTGCCTGAGTTCTCTCCCTCCTTCAGTTCCCTGCTTTTCCTGGGTTCCCTGGTTTTGACTCTCCACTCTGCACTATCTCTGAAGCTCCATTGACTTCAGAGTTCCTGCTCCTTCTCCTTGGGCTGAATCCTGATTCCTATAGTTCTTCGCAGATTCTGCTCCTCTCATTTCTGGGTTCTCTTGATATACAGTCCTAGCTGGCATCTGATTGGCTAGAACTCAGTTCTCTGATTGGCTGAATTCATGATTGACTAGAATATTGCACATACCACTGGCTCTAGTCTTAGCAACTCCCCTTAGGGGCCCTGAGGGCCTCATGCCCAAATCAGGGTAGAACTAGTAAATAGAGGCTTAGGCTTACTTACAAGCAAAGATGTAATCAAGCTTTCCAACCTAGCCCCACCTGATGCTTACTGAATGAATGGGGAAGATCTTTAATCACACTAATACACATTCATATCTATACACATGCACAAAAGTCCATATATATATATATGCATATATATACATATATATAAATATATACACATCTACATATATGCATGCGAGTGTATACAAGCACATATATGCACACAGTTTTCCAGGCCATTATGTTTTCTTTTTACTTGTGAGGTCCATCATTGCTGGCCAAGGGCCAAAATACATTTTAAACTATTATCCTGAAATTTAGATCTTGTTCTTAAGTATTAGCCAAGCTAGCTGTTCACTTCCCAAAGGCCTAATCCTTTAGAATTCTTCTGTTCAATTACTGTAGTAATTGCCTATTCACCTGGGGTCCTCTCATTTTTGGCCTAGGGACCATTATCCTTATCAGTGCTTTTTAGGTTTTCTCTAGAAATACCTTTTGTCTCCACATGAATCACCAGGAATGAATATTTCTTCAGAGCATACTCATTACTTTCTTGGTAAATGCCATGGAACTCTATTGTCCATATCATGCTTTCAGGTTCCCTTAGTAGGAAGTCACTAGTCAGCACAATCTCTCTCTTCCTCCTCTGATGGTGAAAAAATGGTCTTTCTGAGTGATACCTGTGGATCCACAACATTTAGTCCTTGAATCATATGAATCTGCTTTCTGCTGAAGTCATCCATCTCCCTCCTACACAGAAATGACTTCACACTTATTACTTACATTCAACCCAATATTGATTTTTCTTCTTTTCTTCCTTTTTGTCTTATATTTACCCCCATCCTTCAGTCTTATTATACCTTTTAGAATCTTTGTCTCTTCACATTTTTTCTTTTTTGTTTCCTCTAATTCTTTTTTTTTCTATTTTCTATTTTTTATTTAATATATTTAGTTTTCAGCATTTTCACAAGAGTTTACATTCAATCTTTTTTTTTTTGTTTTTGAACATCTATTTTTAAAACTTTGAGTTCCAAATTCTCTCCCCTCTTCCACTCCCACCCACCATCTCTAAGAAGTTAAGCAATTCAACATAGGCCACATGCATATCATTATGTATAACCCTTCCACAATACTCATGTTGTGAAAGACTAAACTATATTTTGCTTCTTCCTAACCTATCCCCGTTTACTGAATTTTCTCCCTTGAGTCCATCCCTTTTCCAAAGTGTTTGTTTTTGATTACTTTCACCCCCATCTGCCCTCCCTTCTATCATCCCCCTCCTTTTTTATCTTCTTCCTCCTTTCCTGTGGGGTAAGATACCCAAGTGAGTATGTATGGTATTCCCTCCTCAGGTCAAATCTGATGAGAGCACAATTCACTCATTCCCCCTCACCTGCCTTCTCTTCTCTTCCTATAGAACTGCTTTTTCTTGCCACTTTTATGCCAGATAATTTACCCCATTCTATCTCTCCCTTTCTGCATCTCTCAATATATTCCTCTCTCATCTATTAATTTGATTTTATTTCTTTTAGATATCTTCCTTTCATCTTCAACTCACCCTGTGCCCTCTCTCTGTCTCTCTCTGTCTCTGTCTCCCTCTCTCTCTCTCTCTCTCTCTCTCTCTCTCTCTCTCTCTCTCTCTCTCTCTCTCTCTCTCTCTCTCTCTCTCTATATATATATATATATACACACACACACATATATACGCATATATATATACATACATACACACATATACATATATACACATAAACATATATATACATATATATATATATATGCATATTCCCTTCAGCTACCCTAATACTGAGCTCTCATGAATCATACACATCATCTTTCCATGTAGGAATGAGAACAAAACAGTTCAACTTTAGTAAGTCACTTGCAATTTCTTTTTCTTGATTACCTTTTC
>CM053622.1:611179713-611205007 GCA_028646595.1 Phalanger gymnotis | reverse complement strand
GAACTGCCTTTTCTTGCCACTTTTATGTGAGATAATTTACCCCATTCTATCTCTCCCTATCTCCCCTCCTCAATATTTTCCTCTCTCATCCCTTAATTCCTTAATTTGTTTTTTTTTCAGATATCTTCCCTTCATCTTCAATTCACCCTGTGCCCGCTCGCTCTCTCTCTCTCTCTCTCTCTCTCTCTCTCTCTCTCCATATATATATATATACACACACACACACACACACATACATACATACACACTCACATATACATATATATACACAAATATATATATATCCATATATATATATCCATATATATATCCATATCCATATTCCCTTCAGCTACCCTAATACTGAGGTTTCATGAATCATACACATTATCTTTCTATGTAGGAATGTAAACAAAACAGTTCATTCAGTGCAAAACAGTGTAAAGAAGAAATGAAAAAGAATCTATCTTCTTTTGCCAGAAAGCCACCATGACAGTTCATTGAACATCAGTGTGATTCACTCAAGATCCAAGAACCCATGCAAGATTGACTTTTATTTTTCTTTTTAAATATCTTCGCAACTGTGTTTGTCTAAAGCCCCACAGGTAAAAAGCCCTAGTGCCCTAGACTCTCAACTGACAACATCTACTTTTCAGATTAATTTTATGAGCACTTAATTATAAAGTGTCCTTAGAGGTATATGTCATTAGTCAACTCTTCATATCTTTAGATTTACACACACAAACACACATTTAGAGCTTTTCATACTTATGTATGCCTCTCTATCTACACATACATTCATACATACACACATTAACTTTTTTTCATCAGCAGTTGATGCAATGTGCCTCTCCGAACAAGTCCTCTATATAGCGCAAGTATGAATCCATTTCATAAAAATCAATCTCAGCCCAACCGCCAAGGTTTCTTTTGCAACAGAGGTCATCTTGGTATAGCTTGGTAGTATTGGTTTGCAGTTATTGTAGTCTAACATTTTTCAATAACTTTATTTCACACAGCTTCTAGCTGGGCTTTTTTGTGAATATTGACTTTATTGGAGAAGCATAAATTTGAGTGTCTCCAGAAAATAATATTTATCTCCAGTTCTGGAAACAGACATTTTCTAAAATGTTCAATTCTCGGAAGAAAAGGATCATGTGGGTGATATTAACAGCGACATAGTTGTACATCACTTTATGGTTATCTACAGGAATTCCTCGCCCCCCTCAGCTCTGTGACATAGGTGTTACAAATATCAACTCCATTTTACAGAATAGGAAAACAAAGGCACAGAAACATTAAATGACCTACTCAGGGTCACATAGCTTCATTTAGATTTGTGAAGGTTGGAGGTAGGAGGAGATTGGATGTGAGGAAATGTATAACTTACAGAGAATATTTTTGAATTGTTGCTGGCTATCTGGTGATTGCAAATACTGGTTACCTTTTTCTGGATTGAAGTAAGGGGAATATTCACTTAATATTAGAGAAAATTTTATAGTTCAATGTAATTTTTCTTAGACATGACTGAGCATAACATGTTTTTGAAGTTTTGGGGTCAAATAATACAATTAACCCTGATAATGAAGCTTAGATTTTATATTACGCGTAGCTCTGGAGACCATGGGTCCACAAACTATGATTTGAGCTCCAAATCTGACCTGCTGACTATTTTTGTAAGAAATGGGTGATAAAAATGTTTTTTAGTACATTTCTAAATAAAGTTGCTAGATTTGACCCATGGGCAATATTTTGCTAAACCTTTCTCTAGACAGACATCTTATTTTTTAACATTTTTCTACCTCACAGAACTGATATTCCAGCCAAATAATTCTACACAGTGCTTCCTATTTATGACATGCAAACATTCCACCTCCATGCCTTTATATAGGCTTGTCCACAAATCTGGAATTCTTTCCCTCCTCACTTCTGCTTTGGAAAACTTTCCTTTTCCCTGTAGCTCTTAAAACTTTCACTCCCTAGTATATTTTTCACATTTACTTATTTTTATGTGTATTATATTCTCCAGTAGAATGTAAGCCCCATGAGGGCAGATTCTTTTTTTTTTCAATCTTTGTGTCCCCATGAAAAGTTCCTAGACATAGCAGGGAGCTTAAAAATTGTTTGGTGAATAGAATTCTTTAGCAAAAAGAATAAAGTCTTAAAACTCAATATCTTACTTTCAGTCCAATTGCCTAGATACTTTTTTTATTGCTTGAATTTCATTTCCCAAGATCTAACTTCAAATACTTTAACTTTAATCTTCAACTGCTTTGCATGTTATTGGTGTCAAAGAATAATAAATGTAAATGTAACATTTAGCCTATCAGTAATTCCTCCTGTTGGAGCAGTTCAAAGAGAATATCAGGCTGAAGTTATTGATTGAGTTGTGAAGTTTCAGAGGCAGTAAACCCAATTGTCTTTCTACTTCAAGGAGTCTTTGTATGGGTATAATTATCAAACAAAGCATGCAGGCTGAGTCTAATTAGCTATTATGCTTCTTTTCAAGCAGCCACCTGAAGTCCTACTTTCTGGAAAGATCAGAGATGACCTGGTACTGAAATTCTATTACTTTCCAGCTGTTTAAAAAAAAAAAAAGAAAGAAAGAAGGAACTGTTTTATTACTCAAAATAAGCAAATGGTCAAACAGATCTGGAATCAGGACCATAGTTTTCTCTTCATTAAAAGTGCTTATGTAAGTAAACTGTTCTTAGATCTTACCCTTACCCTTTATCTTCCTAGCTCTTCCAGATACTTAATAGAAGGACAGTAAGTAGCAACGAGGATAGGCATATTCTGAGAGCTTTTAAGGACATACCTTTTCAAGAGGGGGCTGGTAACTTAGGCTGATAGCTAATCAATTGGCATAATTTGAATATTCCTACACAGTGCTTAAGGAAAATAAATCAGGGAATAATTGGAGTACTTTGTCATCTCATGCTTAATTTTTCATCCAAAAACAATGGCTTGCTCATAGTAGGTGCTGAATCATTGATTGCTTAATTTAATTGAATTCCTAACTTCAGAATCTTTAAGAGACAGCAGCCATGTAATAGAGCTCATAGTAAAGAAAGTTTTGTTTACCTTACTTGTTCTTGGAGTCTGTTCTGAGGAGTTCCCAAAATATGGTAGATGAACTATGGATAGCTATGAAAGGGTCTGTGAACTTTGATAGGAAAAAAATGTATCTTGATTTTCACTAATTTTAAAGTAAAATTAAGCATTTCCTTCTACTATGAACAATAGCCCTTACATTGATCTATATTTTTAAAAATATAATATAACTTGCTTATGTTTAAAATAGATTGTATTGTCTAATGTGCTACTAAAGAAGCACATATATTACTATAAGTAATTTCATAATGTTTTAATAACTGCATTTCGACATAATTGATTTACTTTGTATTCCTACACAAAGTCACTAGCCTGCTGAAGAGGTCCTTGATACTAAAAATGTTAAGGATACTTGGTATAGAGGAATTGGAGAAGAGAAGATTTTTAGGTAAAATGGCAAAAGGATAAAGGGTTTGTCATTGCTCATAAGTGTCACTAAGCCCCTCCTCCCAACTGAACCACCACTGTGGAAAGGAAATTCCTGGCCTTTTTGCACCCTATTGCTAGAGCTATGAGCTCTGCTCAGGAGAGTTGTAATTGGAGAAGACCCCTTAGATTCACCCTGCCTAGTGCCAAGGATGCTCATAGAGAGTACTTATTTACCTAATGAACACCCGAGAACCCTCATAAGAGAATAACACTAGAAGATGCTCTAGCCAGTGGCAGCAGAGAGTTACTTTTAAAGTCCTTAGAGAATACTTCAGAAGGATTTACAAGTAGCTAGAAGCAACATATAACTGTAGGTGAGGTCACTGGGAGAGTGGGACAATTATTTATCTCTATGGAGACCCCAGATGGAAAGTAAGTCGGCATTCTGGTAGTATATAAGTGATGCTAAAGAATTCTTAATGTAGAATTTTTGCATGTGTATCAATTACATGTGCTATAATTGAATTTTTGTAACATGAAAAATGTTCTTTTTATTATTCTTTCTTTTAATAATAATAAAAATCCCTTTATTTGCTATATTATTATCAACATGCTTATAGTTGGGGAGTTGATACCATCCTGTTAAATGATTAAGTTGAAACAGAAGGGCTCAAGCCAAATTAGCCCTGATCCTTACCCATGATTTTATTGGCATTTCTGATACTAGGGTTATAAAAAGAATAAGAAATAATTTCATTCACAGAGTTCTCTATCAGATAACTTAGCTTCTTTAAAATTTTGTTACAAAGACAATATTTTTCAGTTTTAACTATAATAATAAATTATGAGATAAATTTATTTTAAATTCCTCATAAAGTGACATGAAATCAACAGCTGTTTAAAAAAAATCGATGAGGAGCAAGTTTCAGTTCATCCATTACTGCCATGCTAGGAGTTGTTTATAGAAACACTTTAATCATTTAAATTGTTGTGCTGTTTGATGGCAACCTGTCTCCCCATAACATATGTTTTTCATTGTCTGAATCATATTTTCCCATCTCAGCAGAGAATTAGCTTTAGCTGATACTACAATAACAACAGAAAGATTTACTGATGTCAGTTTCTCCATAAACAGATGTTGACTTCCACAAAGGTTAACTTCAAAGTGGAATGACCTAAGAGGTAAATGTCAAGAATTCAACTTTAAGAGTAAGTTACAAGTTTAATAGGAATAAATAGGGTTTTTTTCTTTGTTTGCTTTGTTATTTTAATCTAAAATTCTCCAAAATGTTGTTTGGATGTTTATCATTAATATGCTGATAGGGAATTTCAGGAAAGTAACTTGAACATAAATTTCAAAACTCTAATCGAATAAACAAATAAAAATAGTGTTTTGTTATCCACAAAACTATCCTGTCCCTAGAACAGATACAGACCCCCAGGAACAATCCTTCCCTGTTTTAGTGAGTCACCTTCTACATGATTCTAGGTTCTGTGAGAGTGTGTGTGTGTGTGTGTGTATGTGTTTTTGTGCATGCACGTGTGTGGTGGGAGAGGTGGTGAGGTGTTCAAACTCTAATGCCAGGGTACAGGTTCTAGATGGAAATGCATTTGAAGATGCAGAGGCCTCCATCTCTCCTCCATTGGTTTGCCTACCATATACCCCTTTTTCCAGATTTAAGATTAATTTCCTAATATCATGAAGCACCTAGATTCAAGGTTTTTCACTAATCACCAAAGATGTTTTAAAACAGTTATCCAATAAATAACAAGCAGGCCTGGGTTCAAATCTCTTAACCTCTTTGAATTTCAGTTTACTAGTCTGGGAGATAAGGGAGTAATTAATCCAAATGAATTTTAAATTCACTTCCATTTCTAAATCTAAATTACCCCCAAATACTTGAATTGCTTTTTTCATCAAAATAGTTTATTAAACATCTTTCTCAATGCAGTTTTAAACTAGCTATTCTACAAAAGGTCACCAAAGCTGCCCTTCTAGCTAGCAGTTGGTTTAGAATGCATCGTTAGGACCTATGAGAGGTATTTGTTATCACATCGCATGGGTTACAAAACCTCTGAAAATAGCATTCACTACAAGTTTTTTGATGAATGGATTTCTAAATATTTGCTTTGTTGTTCAATAATTTCAGTTCTCTATGACTCTTCATGACCCCATTTAGTGTTTTCTTGGCAAAGATATTAGAGTGGTTTGCCTTTTCCTTCTCCATCTCATTTTACAGATGTGACTTGCCCAGGGTCACACAGCTAGTAAGTGTCTGAGGACAGATTTGAACTCAGATCTTCCTCTTTCTAGGCCCTGGTGCTCAATCCATTTGCCAAGAGGCAAAATGGTACGGAAAAAAGTTCATGACTTCAGTCAGTATAGTATTAACTGGCATTACCGGCAAATATGAGCAATGGTGTGACTCATCATAAACGTAGAATGTGATGACTCCTTTTGAACCAAGGCACTTTACTGCCCATGTGAAGATTTGCTTAGATGTAAGGAGTCAAGGTGGAGAAATGGGTAAAGAAAAAGGGAAATATAAAAAAAAAAACAGTGTAATCTCTGTCCCAAAGCCCATTTGTATAGGACTCTATTCCTTATTGATGCAGATGCATGCCCTGCCCTACATTAGTGGTGTGGGGGAGTTGTTTAGAGGTAAGAAAGACCTAGCCTTGGTCAGTCACCATTTGGGACTTTGGGAAGTTTCCCCTTGGTTTAAATGGGTCCATTCTTGGCTGAGCTGAATTATCTTGCTCTTAATGAGAGAGCTCCTTCACTCTTTATTGCCTGGTATATATTCCCCTGTGTATACCTTCTCTGACTTCTGTTTTTCTATGATTTGGATAAATGGACTTCTTTGCTGTTTGCTATGTGAGCCCATTGTGGAATTGGTATTTGGTAGGAAAGTAGTCAAGGCTTGGATATAGAGCTTGAGGTCCCTTCTTCCCCACCCCTCCCCGAAATGACGAATCAATCAGAAGTTGGTTCAAACTTGATCGTATGATCTAGACAAACAACAATTTAGGGGAACAGAAAGATATATTTCTAGTCTGGTGCCCTTTCTCCCTGAGGAGAGAAGAGTAGCCTCTGGCCTCAATTTCCCAATTCCCTTCCTGTCAGGAATTGAAATCTCCCTTGGAGAAGATGTCTGTTCTGCCTTCCTTTGAGCCACACAATGACAGTCCTCTTCACTACACATGTGCCTTTATGCATACTTGAGGTCTTTGCAAACAGCAGAGAAGAAATGGTAAGTATTAGGAAATAACTTATTATTCCACCCAGCTTTAACATTTCTGCATTACTCAGCTTGCTTTATATGGTGCCAGATAACAGAATTGGTATAGATGGTTGGAAACTACAAAGAGCATAGTTTGGCTTGATTCTGACTGTGAGAATCAGAGAATCTGAGAAAGAAAGGATCTCAGAGTCCATCTAATTCAAATTATTCATAACCTATATCCTCTATACAATAGGCTTCAAAACAATACTGTTGATAGCTATCCTGACAGGATAAGGCTGCCTGAAGAGGCAGTGGAGTTCTCCCTCACTGAAGGTCTTTAAGCAAGGGCTGCATGACAACACACTAAGCATATTGTACTGAGGATTTTTGTTCAGACACTATATGGGCCAGGTAAACCTTAAAGTTTAGGAGTGTGTTGGTAAATATTTAATAACTGAGTCTCCCCTCAAAATGTCCTTGGGTTACCCTTTTAGGTTAATGTATTTTATCAACATTTTCTCTATCATTTTAATAGACACAATAATAAATCAATCTCTGCTTTGTAGTGTTCATTGATTTCTGAGGTACAAGTGCTAATAATTTAACTATTAGCTCTCTCATACCTGTTCAAATGGGTTACAGCACATCCCTGTCAGTGAGGTCCTTCCCTGAGATTCTATAACCAGGAGGAGCAACAATCTCATAGGTAGTGTGAAGCAAAATTATGCAGAAAACTAAAAAGGAAATATATATATATATATATACACGTATATATATATCTTTGGTGGGGGAGGCAAACTGCCATGGTATAAGTTTTGAACAACAGAAGCAAATTGCTATAAACTTGGAAAGGCCTTTAGTGATCATCTAGTCTGATCAACTGCACAATATAGGAAGTTGCTCTCTAACATTCCTGGTGGACAGCCACCCAGACTGTAATTGAACATTTTCAGTGATGAATATTTCACAATTTCAATAGACAGGCCATTGTATTTTCAGACAGTTCTCATTATTCGAAGGCTCTTCCTTTATTTTGAACTAATATGCTCCCCTGTATTATTACTATCCACCCACCCTATGATGATCTTCTAGAGTCATGTGCGCAAATCTAGGATATTGGAGGATGTTAATTCTGTTTCCGTGAGGCAGCCACATAGTGAGGTGGATAGAGCACTGGTTTTGGATTCAATAAGAACTAAGTTCAAATGCAATCTCAAACACTCACCACCTGTGAGACCTTGGGCAAGTCACTTGAGCTTTATTTGCCTCAGTTTCCTCATTTGTGAAATGGGGTTAATAATAGCACTTTTTTCCCTGAGTTGTGAAGACCAAATGAAATAATTATTATAAAATACTTAGCACAGTGCCTTGTACATAGTTAGCACTAATCATCTATTATTAGAATTATAAGCAAGCAGCAAGGTAGACAGGATTATATTTGTGCATACTTTGTGTACCTGAGAATATTATGAAATTTGAAAGTGTAAGGAGATGGTCTCCCAAAGAGCCTTCACCTGTACACATATACAGCTTGGCAAGAATTTTTTCTGAAGTATATTTCTTCAATGGTTTGGGGCACAACATGTATTTCTGTGGGGTTTTAAATGAATTCTTGAGGAATGATCTAAGGATGATGCAACAGCAAAGAATAAAGTGTGGCATATTGTACTTCCTAGAGATGTAGCCTCTCCTCCTTCTGAAGTGAGACATAACTTACTAAGGTAGATAGCCATGCTGCTGTAGCACTGGGACATCACCTCTCTCCTGCTGATACCTGACTTCCAGGTTCCATAAAGCCCATGTTAATTTACACAATAGGCCAACTGAACTTACTGCACCAGACCTGCAAAACAAGAGGTTTTCTGTCCCTGAAGGTTTCATATTTCTATGATCTAGGTATCCATCTGTGACTCAGGTGGGCTCCCAAGGTTGTTTCCTTGGGAGGTGGATTTGGAGGAGATAAGGAGGTTTGTTTGTGGCTATCCAAAGAGTTTGCCGATAATGTATTTCTTGCTTACTTATTTAAGTGGCAACTAGCTGGTACTTTGGGTAGAGTGCTGTTGCATCTGGAGTCAGGAAGACTTGAATTCAAATTCTACTTCAGAATATTTCTAGCTGTGTCTACCTAGGCAAGTCACTTAACCTCTGTCAGCTTCAGTTTCCTCACATGTGAAATGGGGATAATAGCACCTACCTTCAGGATTTAATATGAAAATCAAATGAGATAATATTTTTAAAGCATGTAGCATAGTCCCCAGAACAAATTAAATGCTTCTTTCCTCTCCTTCCACTACTGACTATGCAATGCCAGCTTTAATAGACATAGGGACATAGTAGACTTAGTAGCCAAGTCATTTCATGATTTGCTATTGTCAAAACTCCCCATTCCCCCAAACAAACAAACAGTTCACTTGGTTTCTAACCTTCTAGAGATGAACTTCTAAGTTTACCTGCATCAGTTTTCAGATACCAGATATACAATCAATGTGTGCTTACTTACATCCTTTCCACTTCTGTAGGTCCTGTCATAATTTGTTCTATGTATACACAGCAGAATGTTAAGTCCAAACTATGATGAAATATCAAGTAGAAATTTAATGTTTTCTTTATCAGCAGGAAACATGTATATGGAATTTATTTATAAATTATAAAATATCTTTATAAGGAATGTATATTGTCATAGTTGAAATTTAACAGGAAAATAAACTGAGGGAATATGAGCAAGAAAACTTTTATAAACAGGTTCATGTTGCATGCCAAATAAATGGGACAAGCTTGCCTCCATTTATATCAAAGTAGTTGGGCAGAAGGACAGCTCCTTTTTTATAAGTTTTAAGAAGCTATTGAACAAAGAACAGAATAGGGGCAGTGATATTGTGAGATTTAAGGCAATATGAATGTTTACAGAGCTGAGGTGCATAGTACACAACATGACTGGATAGAAGCTTATTGTTTCATGAGACTAAGAAATTATTCAGCGTCTCTTCAAGATTTAGGGATAACAGTACTGACCTTTTTGGATCTTTGAAGGATAACTGGGTGGTACAAAGTTATTAGGCCCAATTTCCTTGTTTGTGTTCCCCAAGGAACACATTCCCCAGGGTCAGTTAAATTCCTTGTAGCAATAATAGGTCAGTGATTAGTGGAAGAACTGGATTTCTAAAGTTACTCCATTACAGGCCAGCAGTATTCTGAACTAAGTTCAGAGACAAAGAACCATGACAAGCAAGTACAGGAGAGAAAGAGTTACAGGGCAAAATCAATTAATCGTGAAGAAAATTATTAAGAAAATGATACAGGATCAATTCAGTCTCTCTCTCTCTCTCTCTCTCTCTCTCTCTCTCTCTCTCTCTCTCTCTCTCTCTCTCTCTCTGTTCTCATTAATCACACACATCATCTTTCCATGTGGGAATGTAAACAAGTTTGACTTTAGTAAGTCCCTTATGATTTTCTTCTTTACCATTTAATGCTTCTCTTCATTCTTGTGTTTGAAAGTCAATTTTTTTTATTCAGCTCTGGTCTTTTCACTGAGAAAGCTTGAAAGTCCTCTATTTTATTAAAAATCTCTATTTTGCCTTGGATCATTATACTCAGTTTTTTCTGGGTAGGTGATTCTTGCTTTTAATCCTAGCTCCTTTGACTTCCAGAATATCATATTCCAAGCCCTTCGATCTCTTAACTTAGAAGCTGCTAGATCTTGCGTTATCTTGATTGTGTTGCTACAACACTCAAAATGTTTTTTTTTTTCTGGCTGCTTGCAGTATTTTCTCCTTGATCTTGGAGCTCTGGAATTTGGTGACAATATTCCTAGGAGTTTTCTTTTTGGGATCTTTTCCAGGGGGTAATCAGTGGATTCTTTCAATTTCTATTTTACCCTCTGGCTCGGGAATATCAGGGCAATTCTACTTGATAATTTCTCAAAAGATGATATCTAGACTCTTTTTTTGATCATGGCTTTCAGGTAGTCCAATAATTTTTAAATTATCTCTCCTGGATCTATTTTCCAGTTCAGTGAGATATTTCCAATGAGATATTTCACATTGCCTTCCATTTTTTCATTCCTTTGGTTCTGTTTGATAATATCTTGATTTCTCATCAAGTCACTAGCTTCCACTTGCTCCAATCTAATTTTTAAGGTGGTATTTTCTTCAGTGGTCTTTTGGACCTCCTTTTCCTTCTGGCTAATTCTGCCTTTCAAGGCATTCTTTTCCTCATTGGCTTTTTAGGGCTCTTTTGCCATTTGAGTTAGTCTATTTTTTAAGGTGTTATTTACTTCAGTATTTTTTTTTTGGTCTCCTTTACCAAGTCATTGACTTGTTTTTCATGGTTTTCTCACATCACTCTCATTTCACTTCCCAATTTTCCTTTACTTATCTTACATGCTTTTCCAAATCCTTTTTGAGCTCTTCCATGGCCTGAGACCAGTTCAAGTTTTTTTTGGAGCCTCTTAATGTAGGCTCTTTGACTTTGTTGACTTCTTCTGGCTGTACGTTTTGGTCTTCTTTGCCACCTAAAAAAGATTCCAAAATCTGAGTCTGAATCTAAGTCTGTTTTCACTACCTGGCCATTTTCCCAGCCAGCTACTTGACCCTTGAGTTTTTGTTGCGGTATGACTCCTTGTAGAGTACAGAGTACTTTGTCCCAAGCTTGAGGGGCTGTGCTGCTATTTTCATAGCTACTGCTATACAGCAAGCTCTGCCACACCAGTGCTCCTTCTCCCCCAAGAACTGCCAACCAGTATTGTGGCCCAGATCCAGGCTGGACAAAGTAGGCTTGACACTCTCCCTCTAATCTGCCACTTAATTCCTCCCACCAGGTGGGCCTGGGGCCAGAAGCAACTGCAGCTATAGCTCTGGAAGCCTCAGTGCTCCACCATCTCTGCCCCCCAGGAGCGGTGGCCAATTGTGAACTCCTTTCACTGTGCTTTTCTCACTAACCTTCTCTGTTGTCTTTGGTGTTTGTGGGTTGAGAAGTCTGGTAACAGCTACAGATCACTGATTCAGGGTGCTATGCCTGTTCTGTGGGGCTCCTGGTCTGGTTGGTCTTGGAGTATCCATACGTGTCTCTGCTCTGCCCCTCTCTCAGTTCCATGTGATAGCCCCTTCTCAGTAACCACCCTGGGCCGGGGCCCTGCTTCCCTTTGCTATTTTGTGGGTTCTGCAGCTCTAGAATTTGTTCAGAGTAATTTTTATAGGTGTTTGGAGGGATTTGAGGGGGAGCTTAAGCAAGTCCCTGCTTTCTAGACACCATCTTGGCTCCACCTCTCCAGATTAAGATCTATTTCCACACACTATTGAAGTCAACATGCAAATTATTCTCATTGCTCTTCTTACTTCACATGGTATCACTTCATATGTCTTCCAATGTTTCTTCATAGTTATGATATTCATAATTTCTTTTAGCACATCCATTACATTCACGTTTTTGTTTAGCCATTGTCTAGTAGTTGGTTATCTACTTTTTTTTTCAATTTTTCCTATCACAAAAAACTTCTATTAATTTTTTGTATTATTTGATGTGCTTTCCTATGTTTGTTAATCATTGGCTATTCTTTCTGGCCACTGTTTATTAATATTCCTTGACCATTATCTGTTGGAGAAAATCTTTTGGTTTTATATATTTCTCTAAGTTATCTAATATATATTTGATATCAGAATTGTATCAAAAATATTTGGTACACCAACATTTTCCAGTTGTGGTCTTTACTTCTTGTCATAGTTTAATTAATTTTTATACACAAGTTTTTTTTTTCAGTTTAATATAATTAAATTTTTTAAAAATATTTTAATCCGTTCATTTTTATTAACCATTCATGGCATAGTCACTGCTGTGAAAAGTATATATGATTGGCTGTCTCATAACTTTTATGGTATCATCTCCAATACACATTCAAGAAAGAATTCACCTTGTCGGTCAGGAGTTGGAATATTTAGAGGAACAAGCTTAGGGAACCCAGCTTGAACTTTCTAAGAGATGTGGCACCCAGGAGAGAAGCATCAGAGTTTCACAAAAAAAAGAAAGCACCCTGGGGTGTGGGAATGCAGGAAGTGAGAGTTATCTTAGCTATACACATGTCTGATATATGTAGTGCCCTAAAAGTTAACTCATTTTATGTGATCACTCTTCTCACTAACTCTATGTATTTGTAGGAGAAAGTGCCTCAGGCTTATGGGTGAAATGATGTATAGCTTTATTTTAAACTAATTATGTTTGCTGGCTTATTATTAAAAAGTAAAAAACATTTGTTAGGTCTTTTAAACTACTGTTATTATAGTCTGTACTTAGACTACCTTTAAACCTGGTGTAGTTGTTGCTTCTTTGGGGACTCAATCTTCAACAGGCAAGTGCTGAATTAACAGATATAGTTCTAGAGAGGGTTGATACATATACATCCACATCATCAATATATGTGTGTATGTATGTGTGTATATTGTTGCATATATGTGATGTTGTTCAATTATTCAGTCATATCTGTCTCTTTGTGATCCCATAGCACACCAAGCTCTTTTATCCTATAGCATCTCTTGAATTCTGTCCAAGAGTGTATATATGTACATATATGATAGATATATTTAAATATAGCTAGAGATGAGGATAATGGGGAGAGAGAGAGAGAGAGAGAGAGAGAGAGAGAGAGAGAGAGAGAGAGAGAGAGAGATGATATAAAGTCAAAATAACCAAAGTTGGGATAGAATTAAATGAGAGGGGATTTTATTAGATTGCCTTTAGGAAATGACAAGTCTCCTATATCGACACCCAAATTCTTAAAGAGTCAAAAACCTATCCTGTAAAAATGTGGATATTCAATCAGTGTTGTCATATGTCTATGGGACAGTGCAATCTTTGAAGAATTATAAATTAATGTCATATAAAGAGATAAGTTCATGGGAGAGGCATATGGTAGTTTTCAGCAAACTGAAACAACAAATAAGGGATTATGAAGAAAAACTAAGTTAAAGGATTTCATTATAGCTGTATCATTGAAATAGAAAATAGTATCGTATTGTAATGGGGTAAGGGATCACTGACAGATTCTCCATATTCTTTCCTGGTTCTACTGGTGAGGTCTAGATAAAGTTAGGGAAATCTTTCAATATTTTGGGGACACCCCTTGTGTTGAAATTTTAGGACAATATGGACAAGAGGTTCACAAGATGGGGAGGCATAGATGGGTTAAGATTCTAATCATTGAAAGTGACATCATCAAAGAGATCACAGAACCTCTTGAGTATTTATTTCACTAACTATGTTTTTCAGGGGTAGGTTTATTTAAATTTAAATACCAAAAATAAAAAAAAAAACGATTGCTGTTATTTCCATCTGTTTTATAGAAGTAAACACTTCATGTTTAAGCAAAACCAGAAATTTGATAATTGAGGGATATCTGCTTTCTTCCTAAAAATAACCACATTTATTATATATTCTAATTCTGTAAATCAGTAATTTCGCTGTATTTAAGATTTATAATCTCCTTCTTAATGGATATAAGAAAATTTCAAAAATTAAACCTATTGTAAAATTAGATAGTTAAATATAAAAACAGAATGGAGATCATCTAAAAGCAGCAGTAGAAATAGAGATTATCAGACTGGAATGAACTAATTATTGCACCTGCACGAGGAATTTGGCTTTCATTTTGATTTTAGCTAGAGCAAAAGAGGAATGTTGGGCAACATGACATTTATTGTCTTTCCATTGCTTTGAGCATGGGGTCAGATGTTTCTACAGAGTCAATTTCTGTTCAAGATACCCTCAACTAGAGAATTTCAGAGGTTCCTTTGAATTATGAGATGCTATATTAATTAATCATAGAAATTCCTCTACAAACAAATGCTTTCCCTCCTTTAAATAAACTCAAGCAGGAATTAACCATTTAAATCTCTGGTTAGGAAATATATATTAACAGTGGATAATACTTTTTTCTAGTTTTATGAAAGAGACATGAACATTTTTTAAAATTATTTCTTCTAGAAACTGAGAATATAGCATTAATTTATAACACAGTAAAGGCATTTCTCTTCAGAAGTAGGATATGTCTAGGGCAAGTCCAGAGCTATTAAGTTTTACATGTAAACTGAGAGGCAATAAAGGGATATTCATTTTGCAGGTGTGCAGAACAGAAGCAGTCAGTCAATAGAGACTACTAGCAGGTTTCTAGAGGAAGACATCTCACCTTTGAATCATCTAGTAGCTTCCTTTTATATGTAATATTCTTGCTATCTTGGTGCAAGTTTGTTTGTATACATGTGGTCTTTGTTTCCTGAGACCTTGGGCAAGTCTTTGTGGGGTTGGTCTAAAATTCCTATTTATCCATGCCTCCCCTCCACTATTATTCTTTGCCATTAACATGCATGTCCCTGGGTTCACATTTCTTCCTTTTTGGGTGAGGCACAATACTCGGCTGGGTGTGATAAAGGACTGGTACCTTTTAAAAGTCATGAAGGTAATGGCATCGGGACCTCATATGACAAAGGGGCTTACTATATGTAGAAATGATGATGGATGTGCTTATGGTCATTCCTCCTATCCATGTCTATGGGTGATGGGTGATCGAGTGAGTGTATCATTATTACTAAGCCAAGAAAAGACTTTCACCTAACCACCTATCATCTCATGTTCTCAAAATGGTCTCAAGCACTCATCCTTTTCTTGAAAAATGCCTGATGGGACTTCCAGAAGTCAAGATGGAGGAATAAGCAGGACATCACCTGAACTCTCTGAAAATCAACTCTAACAACTATTAAAAAGCACCTCAAAAATGAATCCTGGAAGGCAGAACCAACAAAAAGACAGGGTGAAAAAATTTTCCCACCCAAGACAACTTGGAAGATTGGTCAGAAAGGTCTATCTCACTTGGTAAAAGGATCCAAAGCAGGCAGTCATCAGCAGGTACTGCCTCAGCAAGCCAGCAGGGTCCACTGACACCCAGCACAGGTCAGCAACTTAGATCAGCTCTCCTACTCCCCTTGACCCTAAAACAATACCAGGTGAGCAGACAGGGTCCAGCACACCCCTACCCTGCAACTTTAGCACAGTGTCAGACAAAGGCCAGAGTCTCCTATCCTCGTTGACTCTGGCACAACATCATCACCCCCCTTCTGAAGGCCCCAGCTCAGCACTAAGCAAGAGGCTAGGCCCTCTGTGGTCCTGATGCAGGAACATACCTTATGTGACCTCCACAGCCCAAGAACAATACCAGATTTCCCCTTGGTCCTCACTCCCAGCATCAGTAAAGAGGACAGTCACTCCACCCCTCCCTCCCCACATAGCCCAAGCACAGAAACAGGCAAATGGCCAGGATCCCTGTAACTCTAGCACAACAGGCTAGCAGCCAAGGACCGCAGTCCCTGGCAAAAGAAGCTTGGGACACTGCCCCTTCCATCCCAGGATCAGAGCTCTATTTTAAATGTAATGAAATATAGGACCATAGAAAATACGGAGAGCATTAAAAAGTGTAAAATTGAGAAAGATTGGAAAATGTAAAAAAATTGCCAAACAAAACCAGTGTAACCAAAATTAAAAAGGAAAGCAGAAAACTGGGCAAAATGTTTTGAAAACAGTGTTTCTGATAAAGGCCTCATTTCTCAGATATATAGAGAAATGAGTGAATTTTATAAAAACACATGTCATTTCCCAATTGATAAATGATCAAAGGATATGAACAGGCAGTTTTCAGGCAAGGGAATCTAAACTATTTGTAGTCATATAAGAAAGCTCTAAGTATCTATTGATTATAGAAATGCAAATTAAAACAACTTTGAGCTACTACCTCATACCTATTAGATTTGCTAATATGACAAAAAAAGAAAGGAAATGATGGATGTTGGAGTAGATGTGGTGAAACTGAGGGACTAATGCATTATTGGTGGAGCTATGAACTCATCCAACCATTCTGGAAAGCAATTTGGAACTAAGTCCAAAGGACTATAAAACTGTGCATACTCTTTGTTCCAGCAGTACCACTGCTTGGTCTATATCCCAAAGACATCCAAAAATAGAAAAGTACCTATTTTTGCAAAAACAAAATATTTATAGCAGCTCTTTTTTTGGTGGCTAAGAATTTGAAATCAAAGAGATTCCCATCAATGGGGGAATGGCTGGAAAAATTGTGGTATATAATTGTGATGGAATGTTATTGTGCTATAAGAAATAAAAAGCAGGGTAATTTGAGAAAAACCCGGAAAGACTTATATGAACTGATGTAAAGTGAAGTGAGCAGAACCAGGAGTATGTTGTAGACAGTAGCAACAATATTGTTTGATGAAAAATTGTGAATGACTTAGCTATGCTCAGCAACAAAATGATCCAAGATAATCCCAAAAGACTAATGGTGAAGCATACTATCTGCTGCCGGGAGGAGGTGGGGGAGAGTGATATTGTTTGACTATAGACTGTAGCATGGTATTTTTAATTTTCTTAATTCATTCTTTTTTAATTTGAATTATTTAATATTTACATATTCAATATTTACTTTCAATAATACCTTACATTATTGAATATGTATAACCTATACCTGATTGCTTAGCATATCAAGGAGGATGGAGGGGAGGGAGGGAAAGAATTTGGAACAAAAAACTTTAAAAAATGTTAATATTGTTTTACAAATAATTTTGGCAAAAATATTTTTAAATAAAATAAAACAATGAAATAGGTTAAATAATGAAATAAGTAATGACTTTGAGTGAATAAGTTATTTTGACTATTATAAATAATCAAATTATCTGCAATGGGTAAATGAAGAAAGATGCTATTTGCATCCCGAAAAAGAATTGATAAATAGAAGTATGTGTAAAATGATTGTACATATTGATAACTATTTGTGTCTAATGGTAGCCATCTTTTGGGTGGGGCCAGTGGAAAAAAGGGAAAAAAAAGAAATTTACATGGTAATTTCATTGTATATTTTAAATGGATAGCAAGTTGTACATTGTAGATTTGTAGTTCCATGTGCAACCATCTTTTTATTGTACTAAGATGTAAAAATGCTTGTTTTATTCCATAAATTAAAAATAAAATACATTTTAAAAATAAATTTTAAAAGTAATGAAATAGCATGGGAAATGAGCAAGAAAAAAAAATAACCTGACTGTTGAAAGTTAATGTCGTGACAGGGAAGATCAAAACACAATCTCAGAAGAGGATAACAATGTTAAACACCGACACTCAAAGCCTCAAAGAAAATGAGACTTGGTCTCAAGCCCAAAAGGAAATCCTGGAAGAACTCAAAATGTACTTCAAAAATCAAATAAAAGAGCTGGAGGAAAATTGGGAAAAGAAATGAGAAGACGAAAGAAAAGCATGAAAAAAAAAGTTAACAGCTTGATAAAGGAAGCACAAAAACAGGCAGAAAAGATGTATAAAATATACTGAAGAAAATAGTTCTTTAAAAATTAGAATTGGTCAAATTGAAGCTAATGACTCCACAACACATCAAGAATCAATCAAACAAAATCAAAAGAAGGAACAAAAATAGAAGAAAATGTAAAATATCTCATTAGAAAAGCAAATGAATTGGAAAATAGAATGAGGAGAGATAATTTAAGAATTATTTGACTACCTGAAAGCAGTCATTAAAAAAAAAAAAAGATCTGGACATGATATTTCAAGAAATTTTCAAAGAAAACTTCCCTGAAGTCATAGAATTTGGAATTACATAGACATTGAAGGAATCACCTCAGAAAAGTGATCTCAAAATGAAAACTTCCAGGAATATTATAGCCAAATTGTAGAACTCTCAGGTCAAGGAGAAAATATTGCAAGCAGACGGAAAGAAACAATTCAAATATTGTGGCACCACAGTAAGGATTACATGGGACTTAGCAGCTTCTACATTGAAGGATCAGAACACATAGACTGTGATGTTCTGGAAGGCAAAGGAGCCAGGCCTAAAACAAAAAATCACCTCCTCAGCAAAACTAGGTATAGTCCTTCAGGGGGAAAAAAAATGATAATTCCATGAAATAGAAGATTTTCAGTGTTTCCTGATGAAAAGGTCAAAGCTGAACAAAAACTTGGTCTTGAAATGCAAGACTTAACAGAAGCATAAAAAGGGAGAAAAAGAAAGAGAAAACAATGTATTCAATAAAGATGAATTATTATATTCCCTGCATTGGAAGATGATGCCTGTAACTCTTAAAAAATATATCACTATTAGTGCAGTAAGAAGGAATACGCATAGAGTGTGTGGGTTTAAAGTGATTTTGATGGGATGATATAAAAAAAATTAAGGGATGAAAAAGAGAATTACATTGGAAGCAGAAAGAAGGGAAATGTAAAATGGAGTAAATTATCTCAGATAAGAGGCACAAAAGACCAATTACAATGGAGGGGAAGATGGGAGAGAGGGCAGTGGGCATCACTTGAACCTTAGTCTCTTCAGAATTATCTCAAAGAGGGAATACATACACACTCAGTTGGGAATAGAAATCTATCTTACCCTATTGGGAAGTAGTAAGGGGGACAAAAAAGGGGAAGGACTGACATAAGAGAGGGCAAATTCAGAGAGGTGCTGGTCTGAAGCAAAAAGTTGATGGAAGAAGGAAAAGGTGAAAAGAGAAAGAAAGATGGATAACCAGGAGGAAAATAGGATAATAGCAAATACATATTTAGTAATTATGATTGTGAATGAGAATGGGGTGAACTCATCCAGAAAATGGAATTGGATAACAGAATGAATTAAAAATCAGAATCCCACATCCAATGACATGTTAATTACAAGAAACATAATTGAAATAGAGAGACACACATAGAGGAAAGTTAAAAGGCTGGAGTAGAATCTATTATGCTTCATCTGAAGTGAGAAAAAAAAACACAGTGGTAGCAATCCTGATCTCAGATAAAGGAAAAGCAAAAATAGATCCAATTAAAAGAGTCAAGTAAGGAAACTAAATCTTGCTAAAAGGTGCCATAAATAATAAAGTAATATCAGTGCCAAAGACATATATGCACTAAGTAGTATAGCATCAAACTTCTTAGAGAAGTTGAATTACATTTAAAAATAGGCTGTAAAATCATACTAGTAGGGGACCTCACCTTTCCCCTCTCAGTACTAGATAATTTAATCACAAAATAAAAAAGAAAGAAGTTTTAAGGAGGTGAATAAAATTTTAGAAAAATCAAATTTCATAAACCTCTGGAGAAAAATTGAATAGGGATAGAAAGGAAAATACCTTTTTCTTGTAAATCATATTTCCCTCATGTACATATTATTTATCCTTTACCACTGGCCAGTTTCCAGAGCTGATCTGAGATTTGATACATAGGCCTGAGGGTTGTTACATAAAGTATTGCAAATAAATCTCAATCCCCAAGACTTAGCATAGTATGTAGAAGCTTAATAAATATTTGTTGATTGATTGATCTCCAATAAAAGGATTATAGGAAGATTATGAAAATTATTTTTAAATATATTAGGTCCTATCTCTTCCCTGCCTAAGAAAATTCAATAGAATACTCTTCTGCTTGTCATTGCAATCTTTTCACAATCTGGCTCTAGTCTATGTTTTTGAGATTATTGTATATTTCTTTCCTTTCCTCTCTCATTGTTCAGCAAAAATGACCTTTTTGCATTTGAGAATACATGACTTTACATCTCCCAATTTTATACCTTTGTCCCACATTCCTGTGGTGCAGTCCCTGCTAACTTCTAGATTATAAAATTCCTAACTTCCTTCAAGGTTCATCTTGGTTTCCAACTTCTCCTAGAGGTTTATCCTAAATCTCTTAGTTGTTGGTACCTTCCTTCTTAGAAATTTTTTGTTTTTTATATGAACTTATTTTGTATTTGCCATTTCCTCTTAATATAATTTAAGCTTCTTGTGGGCAACAACTCTATTTTTCTTCTGTTCTTGTGTTCCTGTGGCTTAATAGATGTCTGCTAAGTAGAAGGTATTTAATAAATGTTTACTGAACGAATAGAATGAAAATTGAATCAGTATATTGATCCAATATATCCTAACACTCCCAATTTTTTAAAATTTGCATGTATATATTTTACCTCTGTTTATAAAAAGTTCTTTGAAACTCATCTTAGCAGCACAGCATCTTTTGCATGAAATTTAAAAGGGAGGTAGATACAAAAATATATTTATTTATTTTCTTTTTAAAGTATTGTACTAACAGAAAAATAGAAATTGGATTATTGAACAGGAAGGGCAGTGAAAACTACAGGAAAACATCTTTATTAAACCAATGGAATGAAGTTTGATTATGAAGTGTAAAATTAGAAGAACCATAGTATATTTGAAGCAGGTTCCAGCTCTCACACTTATTAACCGTGTGACCATCATTAAGTCCCCATTTATGTCTCATTTTTTTCATTATATACATTAATTATCTAGCTAAAGCTATAAGGGACCTGAGAGGCCATCTAGGATAGTGTCCTTATGTAAATGATGCCCAGAGAGCATAAGTGACTTGAGATAGTAATTAAATAAGAGGCAGAATTTGTATCAAGGTCTTCTAACTACTCTTTATACCGCACCATTCAGTATCTCTAAAAAAAGGGATATAATTCCTAGCTGTCTACTTTATAACATTATTTGAGAAAATGCTTGGCCACCCTTAACATGCTTTCAAAAATCTAAGCCATTCACGCAAAAGGTGCTACCCATACTTAGAACACATAATTTAGAATCCTAACACTGAGTATAAGGGGAGCTTGAGACTTTTATAGGTGGGTTCCTGTTATACCTGAGGTTTAAATCTTGTAAGCCAAAGGGTTGTTCCTATATTTTGTACTGGCTGCCACCATTTCCATGTTATGAAAATCCAACCATATTTCAGAATAGCCTGTGTCTGAGATGGCAGTTGTAATGATTGAGAACAAGGAAGAGTGCAGTCCTCATACTTCTGACTGTGGGGAGCTATAAACATGACAGGAAGCTTGGCTAGCCTACAGATCAGAAAAGAACATTAACAGAAAGTTTTGGGTAGAGTGCCCAGAATTGTAGAATTTTCATTTCCAGCCTCAAAGCTAAGCCTTTTTCTACTAAATATTGAGAAACGTGAGAGGCTTAATCTATAGCATAACTAATAATAATACTACTTCCAACTTATCCTCTGAAGAGTTTAAGACCCTGCTACATATTTTTTCTATTTATTTTTGTGTCTGCTATGTGAAGGAAGAGAAACTAAGGCCTGTGGCACTCTCTGAACATTTGAATAACACAAAGAATGCCATGAGTATTTAGTATTTTAGAATACAATGCTTCTAAGAATTTCCATCGTGGCTGGAATTGTGAAATTTTGCCTTGAACCATATATTTTGATTTACAAGAAAAAGATGTGTTTTTCTAAGCCATTTGCCAATATACCTAATTGAATTGAAAACATTTAGGGCATAGTTTTAACACGAGCAAATCAGTTAAGTCTGGTAAAATAAATAGCACCTGTCAGACATGGATGCATGTTCAATAAACTGAGTACTGGGTTCAGTATAACTGATTCAAAATGGCCACAGGTCTCGAACAGTTTATTGAATTTTTTGATAAGTCCATGTGACTTTTCTAATATCTCATAGAGAGTTTACATGGGAGCTGGGACTCAGTCATATCAGTGTCTTAACTTTTGAATTACTGTTACACTAAATATCTTTATGGACTTTTTTAAAATGTTGAATCATATTTTCATAGTAAGATTTGTAGAAATGTTGGGATAATATTCAAAAATGTATTTTATTTTTTCACATTTTGAAAGTGTTTTCTGTTAAGTTAAAGTGTTGATTATAATGATTATGATCTTGTCTCCTACCTTTCCACCTGTTTTCTTTAATATGTACATCCATATACATATATGTACATATTAACATATTACATACATGAAATGTTCCTTAGCTGCTTTATGGATATTTTTTTCTCTTCAACTAGACATAAATTACTTGAGACAATTTTACCCTTGTACTTTGCTTTTCCTGGGCATAAAAAAATCCTTCTAAAGTCATCATCATTCAGCTGAAGGAGATCTGGATTTGGAACCAGAAGTCATGAGTTTGAATCCTGTGACGGATATTTACTTGCCATGTGACAATGGAAAAGTAATTTCCCCCCTCTGAACTTAAGTTTCCTCATTTGGTCAATGAGTATAATATTGTGTTTGGGCTCTATTCCACAGAACTTTTGTGAGACTTAAATGCAGGAGTATAATTAAAAAACTTTAAAATGAAATCATAACATATATCTGCTTATATTATCATCAGTTTGTAGTCTAAGAGCCAGAAGGAAGCTTAGATCTCTATGCTTGTGCTTGTCTATGCACATTTTTTTCATGTTAGAAAATTGAGGCTCATAGAAGTTCCATATAATGTCCAAGGTCATACAAATAGTAAGTAACAGTGGAATTTGCATCCAGGCCCTTTGCTTCCAGCATCAGTATTTTCCCTATGTATAATTATCTCAGTACTTTTCATCATATCGGTTGCTATTTACTTTAATACAGGATTAAAAACTGCTCTACCCCTTTTCTCTTAATCTGAATCCTCTCTATTATAGGGATATTTACAGGGTATTCCAAAAGTCCTAGTGAATTAAGCGATTAAAGTTTAAACATCACTAAGACTTTTGTATAACCTTCATTATGCGGTCCATTCAAATTTTACCTGTTAATTTACCTAGGTTGTCCACTAGAATGGTTTCAGTTGTCTATTTTAAATAGCATGCCATCAACCTCTGAATTGGGAATGATAGACTCCAGGTGCAGGATGTGACATTTTTCTGGGCATGCCCAATAAGGATTTTTTTGTTTGTTTATGCATATTTATTAGAATAGTTGTTTTTCTTTCTTCATTATTCCCCAGTGAGGAATATGAAAGAGAAAGAAAATGAATTCTTGTTAATTGGGGAAGTAAAATAATTTAAAGAAATAAAATAAACTTAATTATTGATAAGACGATATGACAATTCCCACCAGTGTAGTAGTTCTAATGAGACCCTTCTCCATGTCTTCTCTCTCCTTGGTGCAAAAGAAAACTGAAATTCAATGGGAGAAAAGAGGGGACCTCATCATCTTTAGCTATGTTACTGTGTTCAAAATACAATGGCAAAAAGCACCTTTGAGCCAATTCACTTTCTCTCTTAAATACTTAATTTTCCTCATGTGACTCTTCTGGTGTTAAAAGTGAAAAACTTAAGTTTCTTAAGATTGTTATATGTTGAACATAAGAAAACACAGGAAATAATTTTTAAAATTATACATGTAATTTAATATCTACATTGTATAGCTGCAAATATAAAACCTTGCTTTTGAGAAGTACAAAAACTTAACATTTGGGGATAGGAATTCATTATTTGCTAAAAATTGTTGCAAAAATTGTAAAACAGTATGGATGAAACTGGGGATGGATCAATGTATGACACCATTTGCCAAAATAAGGTCAAAATGGATACATAACCTAAATATATAGAGATTTTATAAGAAAATTAGAACATGGAGCACATGACATATCAGACATATAGATAGGCAACTTGGGAATAAACAAGAGATAGCATGCAAAGTTAGGTATAAAATAGATAATTTCAATTATATTGAATTGAAAAGGTTTTGTACTAATAAAAACTAATATAGCCAAAACAAGAAGGAAAGCAGAAAATTGGGGGAAAATTTTATTGACAATTTATCAGATAAAGGTCTCATATCTATACATAAAGGATTTTGTCAAACCTATAAGAATACAAGCCATTCCCCAATAGATAAATGATCAAAGGTAATGAACAGGCAGTTTTCCAATAGAGAAATTAAAATAGTTTATAGTCATAAAATACACTAAATCATTTTTGATTAGAGAAATGCAGATTAAAAAAACTGGAAATATTATTTTACACCTACCATATCAGCTAAAATGGTTGAAGGGGAAAATGACAAAGGTTGGAGGTGATGTGGGAAAAAATTGGGACATTAATTCATTGTTGGTAGAATTGTGAAATGATCCAACCATTTTGGAGAGCACTCTGGAGCAATGCCCAGAGAGCTATTAAACTACCAATACTTCTGACCCAGCAATACCAGTATTTGATCTGTTTCCTAAGATAATTAGGGAAAAAAGGAAAAGAACCAATAGTTCTAAAATGTTTAAAGCCATTTTTTTTTGTGGAGGAAAAGGATTGTAAACTGCAAGAATGCCTGTTAATTGGGGAATGGCTAAACAAGCGGTGATATATAATTGTGATGGAATAATGCTGTGCTATAAGAAGTGATGAGCTCAATGGTTTTAGAAAAAAACACAGGAGAAGACTTGAATGAAATAATGAAGAGTCAAGTGAACAGAATCATTAGACATTGTATACAATAACAGCAATGGTGTTTTAAGAATGAGTTTGAGTGAATTAATTGTTTGTCTATTATAAATATCCAGTTTAACTAAAAATGAAATGAAGAAAGATGCTATCTGCATCCAGAGAAAGAACTAATAAACAGAAGTATGTGTAGAATCATTTTACATAATAATAACACAAATAATTATTTATTGAATTATATGTAATATGTATCATGTATGTGTGTACACAAACACCTATTTGTGGCTAATGGTATCTATCTCTAGGGCAGGGGGAAGAGGGGAAAAAGAAATTTATATGAAAATTTTATTATATATCAGAAAGGAATAGAAAATTGAA
>CM053622.1:611142711-611179213 GCA_028646595.1 Phalanger gymnotis | reverse complement strand
ATGGCTCTCAGGTAGTCCAATAATTTTTAAATTATCTCTCCTGGATGTATTTTCCAGGTCAGTGGTTTTTCCAATGAGATATTACACATTGTCTTCCATTTTATTTTTCATTCCTTTGGTTCTATTTGATAATATCTTGATTTCTCATCAAGTCACTAGCTTCCACTTGCTCCAATCTAAATTTTAAGGTGGTATTTTCTTCTGTTGTCTTTTGGACCTCCTTCTCTGTTTGGTTAATTCTGCTTTTCAAGGCATTCTTCTCCTCATTGGCTTTTTGGAGCTATTTTACCATTTGAGTTAGTCTATTTTTCAAGGTATTGTTTCCTTCAGTATTTTTGGGGTCTCCTTTAGCAAGTCATTGACTTATTTTTCATGGTTTTCTCTCATCCTTCTCATTTCTCTTCCCAATTTTTCCTCTACTTCTCTAACTTGCTTTTCCAAATCCTTTTTGAGCTCTTTCAATTGATAATGATTCCATGATTTGTTTCAATGATTTGTTCTTTGACCCACTTTTTAAAGGAGTTAGATTATTTAATTTCCAATTAATTTTTAATCTCTCTTTCCATTGCCCCTTATTGAATGTAATTTTTATTGAATTATGAACTGAAAAGGATGCATGTACAATGCTTTTCTGGATTTGATTGTGAGCTTTTTATGTTCTAATACATGGAGTCAGTTTTTGTGTAAGTGTCATGTGTGGCTGAGAAATGTATATTCCTTCCTATTCCCATTCGGTTTTCTCCAAAGATCTATCATGTCTAACTTTTCCAGAATTTTATTCAACTCCTTAACTTCTTTCTTGTTTATTTTTTGGTTCGATTTATCTAGTTCTGAGAGAGAAAATTTGAGGTCCCCACTATAGTATAATTTTATTTTCTGTTTCTTCCTGTAACTCATTCATCTTCTTCAAAAATTTAGATCCTATATCATTTGAGACATATATCCCTAGGTGCGGAGTTTAGCTGCTGTCCTTGGGGTGGGGTTTACTGCTGGGTTTCTGTGGAAAAACTCTTTCTGGTGGCTGGCCCTGGAGGAGTAATTTTGTTGCTGGTCTGCCTGGGGGCTGGTGCCTTCTGCTGGGTTGCTATGGAAACAAGATCTTTTTGCTGAGGCGGGGAGGTATCTTGAGGCTGACTAGCCCTGGAGTGGGGCTTTACTACTGGTCAGCAATGGGGTCAAGGCCTCCCTGTTGGCTTGTGCTGGGGGTAGGGTCATTGAGGTGATGACTTGTTGAGCTGTCCAGACTGTTCACTGGTTTGCAGGAGGTTGGGCCCTCACTGATGGATTACCCCAATCTTTGAAATCTTCTGCAGGTCCCCTGTTGTGAGGATGGCTGTTTCTGTTTTGCTCCCATCCCACCTAGTTAAACAGATCTCTCTTGCATGGCTGGTAAGGTGCTTCTCTGCTCATAGATCAATTCCAAGGCAGTTTTCTAATTGTTTGGAAGGCAATTTGGGAGGGCTTCAGAAGACTTGTTTCTCTCTCTGCCATCTTGGCACCAGAATGTGGCACCTTATTCTTCATGTGGAATGTGGTGATTGGACAGCACACAAGATGAAGGGCTCTAAGGACTCTAAAGCTTGTGTCTCAATTCAGTTACACAAGTGAGAGAGAGCTCTTTTTATCCTCGTCTTATTCCTCCAGAATCCAAATTCTTAGAATCCTTTCCTACAGAAGCTGAAAGTCAAGCCATTCAACAAGTGAAGCTCTAAGTAACAATAAACATTTGAATCAAACTGAATCTTTCTGGGTTAGATATCCGCTACAACCTTTTAAATTCTGCTGTAAAGTGATTCCAGTTTGCTATTTTCTTTTAATATGAACATTAGATGGAAACTAAACTGTATATCCCTGTCCTCCCAATTACCCACATAACAACTGGCAACTTGGATGTGACAGTGGTAGCTAACACAGAAGATCAGTAGGAGGATCTTATGCTGTTGATAGGAAATCATTAATGAAACCCATATTGTATTGATTTATCATGTTCTGCGTGTGGGTACTTAATATACAGAGAATCAGCTACCTTTCAGAACACACTATTCTCTTGTCACCTACAAATTTTATGTGAAGTGATAAATATTCAATAGTTTAGATATATATATATATATGTGTCTTTCACATGAAGATTCATCTTTGCTTTTGGAATTAATCTTATTCAAAACTATGAGAGACACCAAGGTCCCATTAACATGTTACATATTTAAAACACAAATTATCCCAGCTTATGTTTTCGTATATAAACTGATGGAGGAGGCCTCCAGAGTGCCTGAATGCTTTCCTAACTATCTTATTTGACGTGATTCAGGATATTTGAAACAAAGTTATATTGCCCAAAAATGTAAATGTCTCAAAGTGCTTCTCTTTATCCCTATAGTAACTATAAACATCTTTTAATATGATAATTTAATCAAAGTCTCCTCAGACATTTTGCTTTCAAAATTATAACCCAAATCATTCATCTGAGAAATAAAACTTAAAAAAAATATAAAAACTTCTCCATTTTACTACATATGTTTTTAAGAGTTGTTGTAGGAGATTAGATAAAGGAAAAAGTCAAAGCCTGTTAAAGATTGCTAAATCCTATGATAATTATAGCCATTTTCTATTTTTTGATATATGTATGTATACAAATATGTATGTGTGTGTGTGTATGTACACATATAGAGACACATAGATATATACTTGAGTATCGCAGCAGATATATTTTTAGATTAGTATATTTATTTTTAGTTTTTGACAATCATTTCCACCAGATTTTGAGTTGCAATTTTTCTTCCCATCTCTACCCTCCTCCTCACACCAATATGGCATGCATTCTGATTGCCCCTTTCCACAGTCTGCCTTCCCCTTTATCACCCCGCTCCCTGTTCCTTATCCCCTTTCCCCTTACTTTCTTCTAGGGCAAGATAGAGTTCTCCACCTCATTGCCTGTATATCTTATTTCCAAGCTGCATGTGAAAATAGTTTTTAACATTTGGTTTTAGAACTTTGAGTTTCAAATTCTCTCACTTTTTCCCTCCCCACCCACCCTCATTGAGAAGGCAAGCAATTCAATACAGGTATACATGGATCATTATGCAAAACACTTCCATAATAGTCATGCTGTGAAAGAAAAACTATATTTCCCTCCATCCTATCCCCTCACCCATTCATTCATTTTCTTTTGCTTCTGACTACCCCCTCCCCTAACTGTTCTCCCTCCTATCTTCCCCCCCCCCACTTTATCCCTTTCCCCTCTGCTTTCCTGTAGGGTAAGAGACCTCATTGAGTGTGTATGTTATTCTCTCCTTAAGCCAAATCTCATGAGAGTAAGGTTGATTCATTCCCTTTCACCTCTCCCCTCTTCCCTTCCAGTATAACAGCTTTTTCATGCCTCTTTTATGTGAGATAATTTATCCCACTCTATCTCTTCCTTTCTCCTTCTCCCAATATATTTCTCTCTCACCCCTTGATTTTACTTTTTAGATATCATCACTTCATATTCACCTCATCCTGTGCCCTTTGTCTATCTATCTATCTATCTATCTATCTATCTATCTATCTATCTATCTATCTATCTATCTATCTATCATCTATCTGTCTGTCTGTCTATCTATGTGTGTGTATTCCCTTCAGCTATGATAATACGGTGATGTTGAGCAGAATGGTATTTTTTTATTGTTTTGTCTTTTGGAATGCTACAGTAATCAAGTACCTTTGGTGAGTCTTGCCCTTCAAATGCAATGGCAAATAAAGTGGACTTTTTGTTGTCTTTTGTTTGAGTGTTTATCAGCACTAAAGCAATCCAGTATCTTTGAAGAATCTTGCCATTGTTTCAATCAAAAATCTTTGATTGGATCAAGAGTCTTTGATGACCTCCTTAAGCCACGAAGGCTTAGGTCACATGGGTTTGAGTTGTACAGTTGTGACACCCTCTGACCCTGAACAGGGTATATAAGCTCTGACGTTGGCATTTTGTTTTGGGGCTCTCACTAAAAGGTACCATGAGATTTGACTAGATGAAAATCTAGGTAGCCGTTATAGAGGCCCCTAGCTTTGAAAACTCAGATGTTGGTGCTTCTCTCTCTGGTAACTGTTTATGTATTGTTTGGACAAACACCTAGAAGCCTGTCTGCTGATCTGTGTTATTTTGCTTTTTATATAATTTCTGCTTGTAATTTCTTTTTGTGTTTTCTCTGAAGTTCAAGGTACTGACTTTTCCCCCTGAACTAAGTGAATGATAAAATTAAAGTGAGTTTGTTAAACCCTTAAAGTTGCTTTCCTTATAAAAATAGATCAAAGAACCTGTGCTAGCAGCCTTCCTGTGTGCTCTTGTTGTTGGTCTTATTGGTCTTTCACCTCCACAGCAGCTGTTAGCAACATTGTTGTTACAAATACTGAGACAGGTCTCATGAGTTACAAATATCATCTTTCCATGTAGGAATGCAAACAGTTCAACATTGATAAGTCCCTTATGATTTCTCTTTCTTGTTTACCTTTTCATGGTTCTCTTGATTCCAATATTTGAAAATCAAATTTTCTATTCAGCTCTGGTCTTTTCATCACGAATGCTTGAAAGTCCTCTGTTTCATTGAAAATCCACTTTTTTCCCTTGAAGTATTATACTGAGTCTTGTTTTGGTGGTGATACTTAGTTTTAATCCTAGCTCCTCTGACCTCTGGAATATCATATTCAAAGCCCCTGATACCTTAAAGTAGAAGCTGCTGGATCTTGTTTTATCCTGATTGTGTTTTGACAATACTCGAACTGTTTCTTTCTAGGTGCTTTCAATATTTTCTCCTTGACTTGGAAACTCTGGAATTTGGCTACTACATTCCCAGGAATTTTCATTTTGGGATTTCTTTCTGGAAGTGATAGGTGGATTCTTTCGATTTCTATTTTACCCTCTTGTTCTAGAATACAAGGCCAGTTTTCCTTGATGATTTCTTGAAAGATGATGTCTATGCTATTTTTTTTGAAGGGGGGAAGGAAAGGCAATTGGAGTTAAGTGACTTGCCCAAGGTCACATAGCTAGGAAATGTGTCAAGTGTCTGAGGCTGGATTTGAACTCAGGTCCTCCTGATGCCAAGGTTGGTGCTCTACTCAATGCACCACCTAGCTGCCCCTAGGTTTTTATTTGATCACGACTTTCAGGTAGTCTAATACTTTTTAAATTACCTCTCCTGGATCTATTTTCCAGGTCAGAGCCTTTTCCACAGAGATATTTCACATTGTTTTCTATTTTTTTCATTCTTTTGGTTCTATTTGATAATTTCTTGATTTCTCATAAAGTCATTAGCTTCCATTTGCTCCATTCTAATTTTTTAGGAATTCTTTTCTTTAATTTCTAAGGAATTATTGCACCTTCTTTGCCATTAGTCCAATTCTGTTTTTTTAAGGCATTCTTCTCCTCATTGGCTTTTTGGACCTCTTTTGCCATTTGGGTTAGTCTATTTTTATGGTGTTATTTTCTTCTATATTTGGGGGCGGTCTCCTTTAGCAAGATATTGACTTGTTTTTCACGATTTTCTTGCCCGTCTCTCATTTCTTTTCCCAATTTTTCCTTTACACCTCTTTCCTGATTTTCAAAATGCTTTTTGTAATCTTCCATGGCCTGAGACCAACTCATATTTTTCTTGGTTGCTTTTGATGTAGGCTCTTTGACTTTATTGTCTTCTTCTGGCTATGTGATTTGATCTTCTTTGTTACCAAAGTAAGATTCTCTAGTCTGAGTTTTTAATGTTGTTTGCTCATTTTTCCAGCCAATTACTTGATTTTTGACCTATTTGTCAAGGTATGACTCTGCTTCCAGAGTGCAGAGTGGTCTGTCTTAAGCTGCAGGGGTTTTGCAGTGCTGTTTTCTAAGCTACTTGTAGGAACCTATAACTTTTCAGTTCTTCTGAGGTGTTATGATCTGAGGAGACATGGTTCCTCTTCTCCTGGCCTGTGGTCTGATGTGTGAGTGACTTCAAGCACTCTTTTCTTCCTTGGAACTGCTAGGAGGACTCCCTCTCCATAGCCACCACAAACTCTGCCACATTAGTGCTCCTCCTCACCCTAGGACTGCCAGCTAGGACTGTGACCCAGACCCAAGCAGGGCAAAACAAGAGAATACTGCCTTAGTGCCATCAAAGAGATCCCTGCACTCACATTCTGGTTAACTGCTTGATTCCCCCCACTCTCTGTGGGCCTGGAGCTCAAGAAGCAGCAGCAGGTGCTGCTGCTGCTGCCACCACAGCTTCAGCTACTTTTGCTACTCTGAGGCTGGCGCAAGACTGTGTCCTTCTCTCACTCAGATCCAAAAGAGTTTTTCCATTGACCTGCTAAGCTGTCTTTGGTGTTTCTGGGTTGAGAAGTCTGGAAACTGCCACAGCTTAATGATTCAATTCCCTGAGGCCTGCTCTGCCTAGTCTGCTCCTGCCTGGTCTGTGTAGGCACAGCCCATACTAGGCTGTGCTCTGCTCCCAGCATGGTGCAAGAGACCTTTCCTGTGGATCTTCCAGGCTGTCTTGGTCTGGAGAGTTGTGTCATTCTGTCATTTCATGGGTTCGGTAGCTCTAGAATTTGTTTAGAGTTATTTTTTTACAAGTGTTTGGAGGGATTTGGAGGAGAGCACAACCAAGTCACTGCTTTTACTCTGCCATCTTAGCTCTACCCCCTCCAGATCTATTTTTAATCTGTTTCCATCAGCTACATCTCCTAAGAAAAAGTTTTATACTTACTGGTTCTGTTCAAAAATGGAATGTTTTGGTTCTGGAGACCAAGCAAAAGCTTGGAGACCATGTATTGGACATATTGTATTAGACATTTTTTTTAGAAATAGTTTAGACTAGATGGTCTCTGGGGTCTCTCCCAACTTTCCTATGATTACAGTGTTAAGGAAATATAGAGATATATGTATACTTTTAATAGGTATATCCCCTCATTTCCTCTTTATGATTCAAATTAATAACAGATATCCCAAAATGTTGGAATTTCTATGTTATTGAGTCACCTTTGCTACACTGTGCTTTGTAACCATAACAAGAAAGAACAAAAGTGGAGGTCTTCTAGTTAGCTTCTTATGATTAAGCAGGCAAATTTGCAATCTGCAATCTGCATTTCACAGCTTTGAAGCTAAATATCAGAACTTGTAATTATTACCTCTATGGAATCATATCAAATGGATTAATACTGATTAGAATAAAATACAGGTCCAATTAATCATTCATCATATAAGGGACTGTAATCCAAGCATGAGAAAGGATACAAAAGCTAGAAATGAAATACACAAAAGTAGTTATTAGACCAGTGATTTTATTGGTTTTCACTCCCTGATAAGGAAACTCTGTGAATGTAGGCCTGAACTTTCTCTGCAAGATTGGGGTGACTTGATTATTGATTTGTATAAAAAAAACTTAGGGAATGTTTAGTAGACTGCAAACTCAATTTTTGAGTGTGCTACACTGATAGAAGTATAGAAGTACAAGGAGTTGAGAGTATGGCTGTATTTTGCCCTGGTCATACAACATCTAAAATATTGTGTTCCATTGTGGATGGCAGCTTGGGAGAGAGATTAATAAGCTCAAAAGAATTGAGAGAAGACTGACTAGATAAATTATGCCAAAGCAAGGCCAGATGAAGGAACAATAAATGTTTAGCCTGAAGAGAAAACTCAGGGGAAAAGTGAGAATTGTCATCAAGTTATAATCAAATGTCATCAAAAGCTGTCATGTGGAAGAAAGCTTAGATTTGTAAAACACCCTGCAAATATTATCTCATTTTATTGTCAGAACAATCCTGGCAGGTAGGTGCTATTGCTATCCTTATTTTGCAGATGAATAAACTGAGGCAGAGAGAGTTAAGTGATTTACCCAGGTTACATAGCTAGTAAGCATCTGAAAATGGAATTTAACTTGTGTTCCTGACTCTAAGACCAACATTTAATATTCACTGTGCCACCTGACTGTATACAGTCTATCACTTGCCTCAAACTCAATGCTTTATAGCTTGATGGCATCTACTTGGGATAGCCTACAAGAATGAAGGGTAAACTTTGAGCATGATAATTGAGCAGAATAGAAATTTAGTGGTAGGATTTCTTTAATGTCAGTGGGCAAATATGAGTGTTACATCGGTATAATTTTCAGGTTAGTTCATTTAAATAATGTCTCCATTGAAAGAAATATTTAATGAAAATAAAATGCTTGAGGTCAGTAGTTCTTATATCATGTCCTGAGATGAAATTCAATTGACTAATACATTCCAGATTATCATCTCAATGAAAACCATCAGACCTATTCTCCCCTCTCATTTTATTTCAGATGTCAGTTGAATTCTGGAGTACTTGTAATTGAGGCTTAGGTTTTACCTCCAGTGATTCATGGAATTAATAACCCCTTTACCACTTTTCATCCTGGCTGATTCTTGAACTGTTTTTTTTCCATGAATTGTTCAGAAAATCGCCTAACAAATAAGAAGTTCTCTTTATATTCCTTTAGAATTTTCTCAATGCACTGATGTATCACTTGGAATATTTATTTTCTCTAGCTCTTATTACATGACTTTCCTATTTCCATTCTAATCATAGTTATTTGGTTATTATCCTACTTACTTGAAGAGGACCAAAATGACATCACTATCATGGAATCAAGGTACGGTGTGTCTGACTATGGCTGATCAGACCAAAATGAGCTCTGAAGGCTCTACCACAAGTAGGACAGCACCAATAGTCCATATGAACATTTGGAGTAGAGACATCTCTAAATTTGTACATCTCATATTACTTTTGAGCCACTGTAATTCTCCTTTACTCAAAGAGCAAAACAACTTCTTTAATGCAGGCACTCTGTGCTCAGTGGTCATTTGCCAGTGTCTCCCATGACACAAATCAATTCAAAAATTCTTCAGAAAGACCTTAATAGTGTCCTTGTATTGTTTCTTCTGACCTCCGTGTGAGTTCTCCTAGTTTTTTTAGGCAAATATATGTTTGGCTTTTAAACAACGTGGCCAGTCCATCAGAGTTGCATTCTATGTAATAAAATTTGAATGAATGGCAGTTTAGCTAAGGAAAGTACCTCAGTACCTTATTTTGCCAGGTTATCTTCAGAATCTTCCTAAGACAATTCTAATGGAAGCAACTCAGTTTCCTAGCATGGCATTGGTAGACCATCGGTCCTGGTTTCACAGCCATATAACAATGAGTTCAGCACACCCCTGTAGGCCTTCAGTTTGTTAGTCTTCTCTCCCACACTTTCCTTCAGAGCCTCCCAAATACAGAGGTAGCTCCGGCAATATGTACGTCAACCTCATTATCTATTCATACAATTCTGGAAAGTAAATTGCCAACATAAGTAAACTTATCCACGGCCTTCAAATTTCTCCATTTTTGTAACTGGTAGTTGCACATATAGATGGCTGGTGGAACACCTATGTTTTCTTGGTGTTAATTGTTTTGCCAAAATTAGAACAAGCGGCAGAGAATCTATCCACACTTTGTTGAATCTCAGTTTTAGGAGCTGCATTGAGTGCACAGTCATCTGCAAACAAAAAATCATGCACCAGTTCTCCCTCCACTTTATATCCTTTTCAAGTTAAGTAATTTACCATCAGTGCAGTAGCTGACCTTGACGCCATTTTGTCCCCGTTGAAGGTATGTGACAACATTCCTGAAAATATCATTCTGAAAAGCATGGGAGTAAGCACTCAGCCCTGCTTCAGTCCATTGATGACTGGAAAAGCATAAGAACATCAGGTATTATGCAGAACCTGGATGAGGATGCCATCATAAAACTGATGTATATAATACTGATTAACTTCTCTGGCCACCCAAATTTTGCCATAATTTTCCACTAGCCCAAACAACTGACAGTATCAAAGGTCTTGATCAGATCAATAAACAGTGTGTACAGACCTCTTTTTTGCTCCTGGCATTTCTCCTGGAGTTGTTGGAGAGCAAATACCATTCAATCATTCCTCAGCCCTTTCTGAAGCCATTCTAGCTTTTTAGTAGATGACCATCTTCCACGTGAAGGCTCACTCTATTAAGGAAGACTCTGGCAGGAACCATGTGTTGTCTTGGTTTTCCCTCAAAGTTAGCAACAAATTGTTTCCACTTGTAAAAATGCTCTAACCTGTTGATGTCGAGTCATCTGGTAATCGTCCTTCCTTGGAGTAGCTACTTTTGTTGAATATGAACATTTAGCTTGAAAAGGATAAGTCTATGATCAGTCTAGCACTCTTCATGACACATTACCTTTATCATTCTTACGTCCTGTCTAGCTCTTCTCCTTATAATGACACAGTCTATTAAATGTCAACGCTTGCCATGAGGGTGCATCCACAAAATTTTATTGCCTTTAGTTAAACAAAAAACAGTTTTGTTGATGAGGTCATGAGATGCACAAGTCTTCAGTACTAGGTGGCCACTGCTTTTGCTGTTCCTGGTTCCATTCCTCCCAAGTACTTCCTGCCATGTCTGGTAGTCTGTGCCTACACTTGCATTAAAGTCACCCAGAATAATAAGGTTGTACTTTTTTGGCACATTGATGATGAGAGTCTCCAAATCTTCATAATTTTTTTTTTACCTCATCGGGTTTGTGATGGTGGGAGCTTCATGGCACTCTCTTTCACTGTGGCCATTTCAGAAAACTTTGCATCCAGCTCTAACTTTGGTAAGCTGGTGTTCATTTGCCAGCCTTGTTTCACTCAGGGCTGCTATTTAGATGTGATATCTGCTGAGTTCTCTCCCAATAACATTTATTTGTCTTTCTGGTCCACTGGCTTTCTTGTGGTCTCTAAGTATGCACACATTGCCTGTACCAATGATGAGTAGAAAAATCTTCTAGTCACATATATCCTAATATTCTTAATGCTACTTCTTGTATACAAGCCATTGGCAATATGATGCAGCCTGTTTATGCCCAATGTATGTTTCCATTGCCTTTTGGGTTATTTGTGAAATTATACATCCTTGAAAGACTTGTGAGAAGATTGAAAACATGCTTATCTAGAACAAGATTTTAAAAAATTCCTTCTCCTGAAATCCTACACAGAATGTGATTTTTCTACAAGAAACTACAATCTCATATATTGGTTGATTTAGATATAAGGAAATATAGATTGCCTGGAAATATATCTTTAAATGGGTTCAAATGGAGGGAACTCTGGATTGTTTCTATATCTGTCATACCTCTAATTTCACCTCCAAACTGCTTCAGGACCTGATCAGCAGTGTTTTTGTGTCCCAGATTGGCCTAGAGAAATTAGCTTAGTTGCAAAATTGGACAGGAGATTCAACAGGAAGAAGAATTGGCCAATTCTTTTTTCAGTGTGTGTGTGTGTGTGACAGGGGAGAGAGAGAGAAAGAGAGAGAGAGAGAGAGAGAGAGAGAGAGAGAGAGAGAGAGAGAGAGAGAGAGAGATTTACCAGAGCCTATAGCAATTCAGCCTAAAAAAAGTATGCCTGCTTCTGGGAAGCATATGCAAATTCAAGGGGGTAAAAATCCTCTTCTGATGCTCCTGTCCTCTCCACTCTGAGAAATATCATTAGCGTAGTTTCTCCTGACCAAGCTGTGAAAATGAACAACATGTTCCAGAAGTAGCTCCTCCTACTTTCTCTAATTTCTAATGAAGTGAATGTGCTTTTTTTTCTCTAGGACATGAGAGAGAGAGAGAGAGAGAGAGAGAGAGAGAGAGAGAGAGAGAGAGAGAGATGGATTAGATAGAGACAGATACAGAGACAGAGAGTGAGAGACAGGTAAAAAGAGATACACAGAGAAACAGAATAAGAAAGATAGAGGGAGACAAAGACAGAGACAGAGTACCCTATTAAGCTTTGTCACTGTGCTTAGCTCTAGGAATACAGATACATCAAAGCCTATAATTGGAAAATATATATATATATATGGATTAATATGCTATACTATATTTTAAATTTGATTATTCAGAGGTTGATTATATTCACTTTTTTCTTTTTTCAGAGAAGAGGAACAGAATTTTAATTTAATAGTGGTAAGGCAGTTCATCACTGAAGCTATGTGAAATCTCAATTTTCTGAAATTCTTTGGCAAGGCTCTACAGTCAAGATAGAGAAACTAGATGGTGGCTAGCTCTCCTATTATATGTGACTTTTGGTAGGAAGCAGTTTTTTTTAAGATTTTAGAGTAATTAAATTATAGATTTTCTGAGCTCACAGTTCATATATGACAACCTTGACCTCAACGAAATTTCCCTGCGGCTTCCAAACCATTATCTGGGGAAGCAGAGTTCTGAATTCAGTACTGTTGGATCAAGGCTTTAGAACAGGTTTTGCTATTTTCTAAATAACAATAACGGTAGTGCCTATTTATGTGCCAGGTACTATGTTAAGTGCCTTATAAATTTATCTCATTTGATCCTCACAACATCTCTGGGAAGTAAGTGTTATTATTAACCTTATTTAACAGTTGAGGAAACTGAGGAAACAGAAGCTAAGCGACTTGCCCATTCTAATGGCAATGATGAACTCTGAGTTTTTAAGAATGAATTTAAAGTCCATTCTTCCTGACTCCAGGCCCAGTCCTCAATTCATTGCAGCACCTAGCTTCCTCTTAAATCTTATGCCTTTCAATATACCTGACCAATGGTGACTCACTTATCCTCTCTGAGTTTCAATTCCCTTACCAGAAAAAAATGGGGTTTGAGTATATGACAATTAAAGTTCCTGCTAGAACTAATTTTATGTGCCCTTGACAACATACTTACAGGGTCATTTATCTTCCATTTGAAGACCTCCACAGATGGAGGATACACTACCTTTCTTTCTCTGAAGCAATTTATTCACTTTTAATTCTTAGAGATTTTTTTCCTTTATATTGCATGATAGTTTAGGGACCCAGGATATTAGATCATGACCGATCATTTCATACTTAGAAATCACATAAAGCCTCTAAGAGAATTGGATCCAGTATTTCTGAAAGCTTTAGAAGTCCCATTAAATAACTGCCATCCAAACAACCCTAGACAATATAGCGCAGTCCACGAAAGGAAAACTCCTCTCTCAAGGGTAACTGTTAATGCTGTTTCTGAATGAACTGGACCAGTGTAAGTAGAGAAGAGGAAGGACAGAAATGGAGGGAAGATTGAAGATTTTTTCTTGGAGATCAAGAATTTTCATTTAACAATAGTATTTCTTCCTATATCCCTGGATCTATGTCACAGATATCTTTTCATAAACATTTTCATCATTGTCTTCTCCCACTTATATTTTTGTAAAACAACATAACTTAGGGCATTTTATGATATTATACACCTGTGTAATTATAGCTTTGATTTTTTTTGTGTTTGTCTCATCCATTACACATTGAAATACACCGTTTTGCTTGCCACTTTCATGAAAACATTTATGAAAAATGAGAGCAATTGATGTTTTAGGGAAGACACAACTCTCTTTTAAATTTAGATGCTTGCAATAAAGATTATAAAAACAGTCATGCTTTTTTCTATGAGTGATGACTTTATGCTTTGAAATCACAAGCTGTCATGATTTCTTTTAGTATTTCTTTTTAGAAAGATGTTAGGTACAGTCTGGCTGGTACTTAGCTTGGCAGTCCTAAAAGCAAAATTTGATATGTGAAATTCAGCTTATTTTTTCCAGGTTTCCTATCTTTCATATAGTTAGAACAGACTTATTTGCAACAATATTAATTTCCTAGATTCCCAATTTTTGGGGTGGAGGAGAATAAGAAACCAAATGATATATGAGAGGAAGAGAGGAAGCAAAATTGAAGAATCCAATTATTTATCTTACCTTATTTTTCTCAACATATAAAGAAAGCTAGAAACCATTGGCAAATATATATATTTGGCAGGGGGGTATTGTCTTCCCTATATCCCTATACATAGGTGGAGCTTTTTTTTCCTCCTTATATTCTTTGATTGCTATTGAAGAGAGTAAAGATGAGAGATAATCTGTTGGAGAGAGAGAGAGAGAGAGAGAGAGAGAGAGAGAGAGAGAGAGAGAGAGAGAGAGAGAGAGAGAGAGAGAAAGAGAGCTCTTATTAAGTTATTAAGTGCTTAGTATGTGTTAGGCTCTGTTCTAAGCACTGGTGATACGGAAAGAACAACAGTAACAAAGACAGTCCCTGCTATCAAGGAGATTAAATTCTAATAAAGGAGGATCAAATATAAAGGAAAGCTGGAAAGGTCTATATCTACTAGGCAGACAGTCAGTGTGAAGGTGGAGTAGGCAGGGAGTCAGCCGGAGAGTGAGGCAGAAGTAGAAAATGAACAGTATGGACCTTCTCAAGACATGGTGGTTTCAGGCAGGAACTCCCCAGGTTTGAAGTTGACCTGAGACTAGAGTTGTTCCAAGGGGCTAGGCACATAGTGAATTTGGAGGTGCCTGACTTATGTCTACAACTAAATAAGTAGAGTTTGTAAGAAGCAGCAAGTCTTTTCTGATCTTGGAAAAATAAAGTAAATATGAGCTCTGCTAGCAAATTAAGTATGTGTATAATGATAATTAGTAAAGTAAATGGGGAAATGGTGCAAGATGACTTGGGCTGATGCCACGTAGAAACTGTAGAAAACATACGTTATCTAATTGGTAGTGTATTTTGTGGCTAATGGTATGTTAATGTTTGTATCTAATCAGCAGATGTAGAACGAAGCTAGATTATGTTGATTATGTAGTTTACAAGTATAAAAGTAAAACACATACCTAAATCAGGACTAGATCACTAAAAAAGGAGTGGGGAAGGACACTTGCTTATTCCAAGTGAGTTAAGTTGAACCTGGGCAGTAGAACCTCACTACCTGCTTACTCCAGGGCAAACAAAATCTTTGTAAAGCATAGAATAACCATAGAATAGGATAATGTGGGAAGGACTCTGAGCATTGTAGCTCAATGGATTTTGTAAAACTTCATTTAGTGGCATACATAGCATTTGAATGGGAGACAATTCCATTTTGAGATAGAAGTAGCAAATATATGCGTCAAGAAAGCTTAGGGCCTAGTATGTATTATGAGCATTATTGCACTGAAAAAATACAACAACTTGGAAGCTGGTGTGTATTTATGGCTAGAGGTATAACTAGTAATATTTTTTCACCAGGGCAAGTGCGCAAAACTCAGGCAAGAGAAGCAACACAAAATGAGAACTCAGGTGCAGCAGGGAAGGTTACAACAAGGAGAATGCATCCCAAGTTGAAGTTCAATAGTGGCCTGGATGCTGAGGGAGAAAAAGCAGGCCATCCATGAGTCGCCCGTTTGAAATAACTATTCCTGATAACTAGGCACTAAGATTTTTTTTTATTCTATTGAAAGACTTCAAGTATTGCCAGAGCCCTGTAAATTTCTATGGTCCTGACCCCACCCTATATACTGCTTCTAGTGGTAGTATTGTGACTGTACTTTCTGGATCTCTTGTGCTGCCTTTGTGAGGCTAGGCCATTTACTTACGGGCAGTATTGGTGACATTCTTCTTTTTATTTAGCAATTACAGTGTTGATTAGGAGGAAGATCTCTTGAGTTGAACTAGAAAATATGAGGAAGTGATCAGTTGATGACTTTTTACTCCTGGGACATAGGAAGGAGCCAAACAAATGTATTCACAGAATGAAGAGAAGAAATGGGAGTACTTTATGACTTTTTTTTGAGTTCTGATCCTATAATTCCCTTGACACTATCAATGTAGTTGCTAGTCTCTTAGACAAGTAAATCTAAGTAGATGATCATACCAGTTGAAGGCAGTGGAAATTGAAATTAGTATTTTGAGCTGCAAAATAGAAAGAGTAGTATGGCATGTGCCAGCAGTGAAAATAACCCTGCCAATATCCACCAGCAGAGAGCTTTAGAGAACTTTGGAAACTGGAGTAAGTGGCCCAGAGGTGACAAATGGCATCATATTTACTAATCCAATAAACAATCCATCTCACCTAGATATACCACCTTTCCTTTTTTTTCTCTCTCTCTCTTTTTATTGATGTCATCAGCTCTGTTTCCTGGAAGAGAAAGCCTAGTCTCTTCTTTTGAGTTTGTCACATTTAGAAAGTTAATTATCAGGTAATCATCTAGCTGCATAGAAAATGCATTTTCCAGGCAATGATTTTTGGCAGGAAGAAAAAAATACTATTACTTTACATATCTAAAAGAAGAACATAAAGAAAGCATTTCTTTCAAAAATACTTTTTTTAAAAGATTTATGGCAACAATGTGTTTGCACTCCAATATTAGATAAAACTTTGTTTGCTATGCAGAAGATGCATTATGTCAGAAAGCCTTAACCAACCAACCTAGAAAAACAAGATCCATAATGCAGAACGGGCATGTAAAGTGACAGACCCTCATTAGCTATGCAATGACTCATGCCAATTCAATAAAATATGAGATGTTCGGCAAATGTCAAGTTGGTTTTCATCTTGATTGATTATTCTCTTCCCCATATATATTGCACCAGGACCAGGTTATTTTCTTTGTGAAAGGGCATAATTTTTTCTTGTGCATGCAAGCCTCCACACAAAGATGTGAACCTAGATATGAAGGGAAACAAAAGATGAAATTTTAGTGAGTTGGGGTCAGAGGGAAGATTTTTTTTTCTCCCAAATTACTCTTTCATTTTGTGTCAAGATAAATAACTTTGCTTTTGCTAATGTCAACCCCAACAAAAAATTGTCAGTTTTGACTACACACTCTGTGATCCCATGCCTATAGCTTAAAAGAATTTAATTCAATCTCTTCCTAATCTATTTTAAAAAGGAAAAAAATCACACTGATAATGTGATTATAAACATAGAACTTGCAAAGGATTGATATTTGAAAAGACAGCGCAAGCGATTTTTCATCAGATTTCATTTTAAAAATAAAATCAATTACCCACTTGTGCTAAGACTTTTTCCCTCCCAACGCCATCTTACTGATGCTATCAAAGAAACAACACATGTTGAAAAGCACTTTAGAACTGGAGGCAAATGACATGGATTTGAAACTTGTAACCAAAATTTACTAGTTTCTAGTCCTGTATTCTCTTATGAGGTTCCCATGAGGTAAGGCGGACCGTCCGTAGAAATATAAGGCATTATTACGTTTCCTTCCTATTAAACTCACCCTTGTCTTATAACAGCAGTTTCATGTTTTCTTTTTAACTACATAAGTGCATTTTCTTATTGTACTCTTTCTTACTCTAATACATCTTCCACTTCTATCTGCTGAAAGCTGACCTATCCCTCAAGATTTGTCCCTCACGTACTACCTCCTTTACAAGGTAGACTTGCTGCAATGACTCCACTCAGTAGTTTGTTTTTTAATCTTCCAAAGTTCTTTCTATTTGATCCTTAAAAAATCTATTGTCTCCATTATTTCAGCTAGCAACTGGGCAGAAAGATAGAGTTCAGAGTGTAGAAATTTTCCTATTTTCCGTCATGGTAATTTCTAATGGGTGGTGGTGTTTATTTTAAGACTTTTAAACAACCTATGACAGGAAGAGAGCAGGGTGAAGATATTTATACAGGGGTATCACATGGGAGACAAGCAAAATAGACCAAAAACAAAACAAAACAAAACACTGTCAGAGTATAGAAACATGTTTGTTAGGTCAGAAGATAGAATTTTGAAGATAAGGAATTGAAAGGCCAAGCAACACATGGAACATATTAAAATGTCTGATTTTCTCACTCCCTCTTCAAGTGCACTTAGTAAAGGACTAATGAGTAAATAAATGAATTAATGAATGAACAGAGACTACCTTAGCATGCCCTGCCTTTCTTTGCTCTAGGATAAGTAGCATGGAAATGTGTAGCTTGCTGCTTATAGTTATTAGTAATCTTCCTACATTAATAAGAAGGACTGAGTTGATTCTCTATTATTGTTTTTTTTAACATGTGTGACATTTATGTAACACAAAGACCCTTTTTAGCTGTTATATAGCATAAGACTTTCAGTATTTCCATTTTAATTTAATCAACACGCACCATATGGCAATTCTTACACTTGTAGCCATTTTATGGAATCTACATTGTCAGAGGATATAGGTATTGGAAAGAAACACTAGCAATTTCCAATATTTTTTCTAATAAAAATATCTCTATCATATCTACATTAAAACCTCTTAATCAAATAATTTGGAACACTGCCACTTTAATGGTGATTAGCACTTCTGTCCCTAATAAGGTAAAGTCAAATTATCACTTATCCTACCCCACCTCTAAAACACTGACTAATTAAAGTACTTTTTTATTCCTCTTCTGACAAAACCTAGCTTTCTCCATCCCTATTGATATTTTATTTAAATTATCAAATAATTGGCAACATGGTTTTATTCTATTCCCATCATCTTTTCATTCTTTCTTAGTGAACATCTAACAGCAACTGTTATAAAACTCTGAAGCTTCCTTTATCACCCCTCTCCCATCTCTTTCTTCAGCAAACCTTGGCTCTTATTTTAAAAAGATACTAGTATTATTTTGTTTTCCCCTGCTCTGCATGCCCACATCCCTCAATGATATCCTCTGTTCTCTGCTCTTTAGCATCAAATTTTGATGGCAAGTCCCCTTCCTTGTAAAAAAAAAAAAACAAAAACAAAAACAATCTGTCCTTTTGAGTTCTTTATCCGAAGTCTTCCTGTCTCCTCTGGGAGTTAGCCACTTCAATAATCTCATTTATCCTTCTAATCTTTAATTTCTCCCAATCTGTGTATTCTTTCCTGGTGTACAAATAAGGCCAGGCTTACTCCACTCTTCTACCTAACTGTATGCCGCCACCCCCCCCAGCTACCATTCTATATCTTGCCTTCTTTTCACAATCAGAATTCTAGGAAGAAAGAAAGAAAGAAAGAAAGAAAGAAAGAAAGAAAGAAAGAAAGAAAGAAAGAAAGAAAGAAAGAAAGAAAGAAAGAAAGAAAGAAAGAAAGAAAGAAGAAAGGAAGGAAGGAAAGAAGGAAGGAAGGAACAAAAAAAGAAAGAGAGAAAAAAAGGAAGGAAAGAAGGAAAGAAAGAAAGAAAGAAAGAAAGAAAGAAAGAAAGAAAGAAAGAAAGAAAGAAGGAAGGAAGCAAGGAAGGAAAGAAAGAAAGAAAGAAAGAAAGAAAGAAAGAAAGAAAGAAAGAAAGAAAGAAAGAAAGAAAGATGGCAAGGAAGGAAGAAAGACAGCAAGGAATGAAGGAGGAAAGAAAGAAAGAAAGAATCATACATCTTCACTCATTGCCTCTACTTCCTTAACTTTCATCACTCCTTAGTCCCTTACAGTCCGGCTTCTAACTTCATCACATACTGAAACTGTTCTCTCCAATGCTTGTTAAAATCATTGACCTTTGATTAATTCTTATCTTCAAGTATACACAATTGACTGGGAAGAGACTATCCTTCTGGGCCATGTTCTCTTCCTTAAGTTTTAATGATCCAAACCTTTCTTCATTTTATTCCTACTTGTCTGACCACCCCTCAGTCTCCTTTGCTGAATAATTATTAATGTCCTGTCTACTAACTGTAGATATCCCCAAATGACTCTCCTGAGTCCTCATTTATTCTTATCTTTTCTCTTAGTATTCTCATCAGTTCCCTTAGGTTTTATTATCATCTTTGTACAAATAACTCGTGGATCAATAGAGTGAATCTTAATCTCTGTCCTGTTCTCAGGTCCCACATCATGAATTGGTTGTTGCACATTTAGAACACAACATACCACCTGATTTGACATGTGCAAAATAGAATTTGCCATATCTTCTGAAATGTTCCATCTCTAAACTTCCCAGTTTCAGTTGAGGATGTCACTTTCATACTAGTCTTCCAGATCTGTAACTTCAGAGTTATCCTTGCTTCTTCCTTTTTCTTCACTTTGTTATCCCACTAACTAACCAAGCATTTTCAATCCCACCTTTAAAACATGTGCCTTATTTGACCCCTTCTCTCTATTCACACAGTTGCCACTCTAATTCAATCATAACTAGCCTCTCCTCTTTCAAATTATCTAATATATACTATATATGCATATATATTTTTTCTGTACATGCTATGTCTCTCCAGTAAACTATAAACTCCTTGACAGCAGGAACAATACTTTCTATTGTCTTTGAATTTTCTATACCTACTAGAATGATTTATACTGACTGTGAACTCAATAATTCTTTGTTGGAAAACGTTATCTTGGATTATCTTTGCACATGACCTGTCTATGGTTAGGATAGGACTGGACCTGTGATTTTATTGGTACTGGGAACTCCAAGATGGGGAAATACTGTTACCTAATGCAGACATGTAGTCTAGTCTTAGAGAGCTCCTTAGATTACTGAGCTATCAGATGATTTGCCCAGAATCACATAGCTATTATGTGTCAGAGGCAAGATGAACCCAGGTTTGCTTGTCTTTGAAGCTGGTAATATCATGCCATTTATGACACTATGATACCTCTCTGAATTATCTAAATATCTAACAAGACATAGGAATAGCTATAAGAAATATAAGTTGTGCCTCACTTCTATGAAGGGAGGGTAACATGGTAGCTAATTTATTTACTTCATGTAATTCTTTGTTTTCTTGACATACATCTGTTCTGTATATATCTGTATGAAATATTTTTAGGGATTCATATTTTTTCTGTCAAACAAATGAAAAGCCTATGAAACCTGATATTTATTATGTTCCCCCCATCCCTAGGTTGTTAATGCAAAAGTAAATTTTGACTAGGAATAAAAAGGATTACAATGATACATTTGAAAATTATAAAACAGAAGTTATATCTGGCTACATAGATGACGAGGGACAAGTTAGTGATTTGAGGGCCTAGTCATTCTGCACACATGACCTTTATAATGCTAAAGTAAAATTCCCAATATCACAATAGCTGATTAGTACACTAATAAGCATAAAAATGGAAATCCTCTGACATGGAAAAATCTACAAATTCTCAATATTCAAAGCATTAGCACAGTTTTTATTCTATTCCCTGGAAACACTACTATAATATCTCAAAATAATTACATTTCCAGGTATTCTGAAAGCAAAGATAATTCTTAGGATATAAGCCAAATAGAATGTTACTTTAATTCAGTGACAGGTGCCTTGACGAACCAAATAGCAACTGATATGAAACAGTTCCTCTATTTCTCTCAATGGGTCTGAGCCCACAATTGAACTGTTCCCAAGCTGCATAAATGGATAATGCTATCAGTGATAATTACAACATATGTACTGGTAAATATGAAAATGTACAGAGAAATGTTTCTTCTTTAAGTTTAAAATATTCAACAAATATTTATTAATCACCCAGAGTACTCTATGTATGCCAGTGCTACAGCAGATGCAAAATTTAGTTGATACTTCTTGCCTTCATAAACCTAATATGGACATAACTGAAATTACCCATGATATCATGCTTATCAGTATCGAATTGCCTAATCTCCTACAAATTCAGTTTTGTTTTGTTTTCAGCCACGTAAAAAGTCACTGATACATCTGACAGATCTTGCTTGCTTAAGAGAACTGAAGTTAGTAAGTTAATAAGAATTTATGTAGCACCAACAATGTTTTAGTACTGTTCTAAATTATGGGAATATAAAGAAAGGCAAAAAAAAAACAGGACTTGTTCCTGAGAAGTACACATATCAATGGGAGAGGAAGCAGACAAACAACCATGTATAAACATGAATAAAGGATAAATTAGTGGCAATCAAGAGAGGTAAAGCACTAGCGTTAAGAGGGATCAGAAAGGGTTTATCAGAAGATTTTATTTTATGTGAAACATGAAGGAAGCCTGACAAGTCAAGGCAGAGATAGAGAGGAAGATAATTCCAAGCATAGACAGCCAGTGAAATGCACGCAATCAGTATATATGATGTCTTGGACAAGAGAAAAGGAAAGTAATAAGCTTTTTTTAAAGGCCTACTATATTCAGGCACTATTCTAAGTGCTTTTAAAATCTCGTATGATCAAAAGCACACAAGGAGAGCAGTGTCACAAATGACAGAGTATAGGAATTAAGAAGATAAGAAAGGTAGGGAGGGTAAACATTAAAAAATTTGAATGTCAAATAGGGGCTTTGATATCTGATCCTACAAGCGATAAGGAGGTGCTGATATTTATCAAATGGATCAGTGACATGGACAGACTATCAGTCTAAGAAGAAGAACTTGACAGTTGATTATAGGAGGGATTGGATTGGGGAGAGACTGAAGGCAGGGAGACAAAACAATAATCTAGGCATGAGGTGATGAGGGCCTACACTAGTGTGGTGATTGTGTCAGAGGAGAAAAGATGTCTTACATGAGAGAAATTACAAAGGTAAAGCTGACAAGCTTTGAAAACTTATTGGACATGGTTGGTGAGAGAGATGAATCAAGGATGATATTTAGGCTATAAGCCTAGGCATCTGTGAAGATAGAGGTACCCTTGACTGTGAGAGAAAACTCTTCCTAGAGATAAGAGTTTGGATGGAAAGATAAGTTAACTTTTGGATATGATGAGTTTAAGATATCTATTGCACATCCAATTAGAGATGTTCCATAGTCAGTTTATGTTGCCAGACTGAAGGTCAACAGAGAGGTAAGAGCTAGATAATCAGATTTGGGAATCACCAGCATAAAAACACTAATTAAATTTTTAGAATCTGATATGATCACCAAGTAAAATAGCATAGAGGAGGAAGAGAAGAGGCCTTAGAACAAAATTTTGGGGGACATCCACTATTGGTGGCAGTAACTTAGACAAAGAACAAAAAAAAAGAGAAAAGGTTTGGTCAGTGAATCAATTAGGGAAACATAAAAATATTGCCTTGCCACAGTGATGTCCCAGTTGAGGTTATGTAACAAAAATTGATGGTGGATCCAGCCAACATGGTTTCCTCCTTTTCAATAGTTTTGTTCAGCAGCAGATGTTGGAGACAGTGCAACGCAGAGGCTTATCAGGTCAAGATCAGCAATAGGATAAGAGGGCAAGGGACTCAAGAGAATAGGAGAGCATAGAGTTGAATCAATTCACCAAGGGATCAAGGGGGGGAGGGAGGAAGAGAAGAAACTAGAAGCAGCTCAGGGGGGTGATGACCTAGGAAAGAACTTAAAGGTGAAGTTGTTAGAGGTTATATTGAGGACAAAAATCAGGTCTGGTGTTACAAGGAAAGGAAAAGATGAAATGACAATAGATTGTGATCACATAAAGGAATTTCAGAGTTCATGAATATGGAAGTGGGACATTTGTGGGTGACAGCAAAATCAGGGCATCTTTTGTGTAGCTGATGATTGGATAGGGTTATGGGAAATGATTAATTGAAAGAACTGGGAGGTTAGGGTATTCGATGCATTCCACAATATGCATGTTGAAGTCACATAGTGTGTGGACATGATTTATGGAGGAAAAAAAGACTTTGAGCCAGACACACTCATTTAAAGATGATAACCATACTGGAGACTAGTGAAAAAGAGCAACTCAAATTTAGATGCATGGTAGATACAAATTGTGTGAACCTCAAAAGAAGAAGAGTTACTGAGTGGTAGGGATGGAGGAGGAGCTTGGAAGGGGCAGTGGGGAGCAAGGTTATTTCATCTTCTTCACTTTGAAGAGTGAACTTAGGTAGATGAGTGAAAGTTCAACTGGTACAGAAAATTTTGCCAGGGAGTCTGTATCATCATGAGTGAGACAAAGATTTGACAGCCAAAAAAAAAGGAAAGAGTGGGAAAAGAAATATTTAAAAAAAAAAACAAGTTTGTTTTCTTGTAGAATAGCCCAATCAGACTGTTTGAGGACCAGCAGCTACCCTGGCTAAACTGTGTGTAGAGGAGAGTAATATGAAATACCGCTGAAAGGACGGGTTTCAGGTTGGAATCAAGTCGTAAAGAACTTTAAATATTAAACAAAGTAGTTAGCATTAGATCCTGTAGGTAGTAGGGGGCCACTAGAGTTTATCACAAAGCAATCATGACTGGCATTCCTATTGGTGACTATTTCCAGGCTGGATTGAAGTGAGGAAAGAATTGAAGCATTAAGATCAATTTGGAGGTTTTTGCAGCAGTGCAAGTGAGAGATGATGAGAGTGTGAAGTAGGGCCTGCCTTTTTTGAGTAGAAAGAAGGAATTATAGATACCAAAGTCATTGGAAAGGTAGAGATGAAAATATTTGAGAACCGATTGGATATGTGAGGTGAGCGACAATGAGGAGTTAAGGTTAATAGTGAGTTTAGGAACCCAAGTGACTAAAAGAATAGTACTACCCTCAACAGAAAGGTGATGCAGTACATAAAGTGATGAGCCTAGAATCAGGAAGACTTGAGTGCAGACACTTACTGTGTCTGTGTGTAGCTGTAGCTGTGTGACTCTGGGTAAGTCACTTAACCTGGTTTACCTCAGTTTCCTATCTGTAAAATGAGCTGAGGAAGGAAATGGAAAACCCATCCAGTATCTTTGCCAAGAAAACCCTAGATGGAGTCAGAAAGAGTTGAATATGACTAAAAACCCCAAACAACAACAACAGAAATAGGGAAGATTGGAAGATTGGTTTAGAAGGTAGGAAGGAGTTTTCAAACAAATAAAGAATCAAGAAAAAATTGTGTCAAGAAAACTCTGAGAGGATTATATATACATGTGAAGAGAATGAGCTATAATATCAAATGCTATGGAGTGATTAGGCAGGATTAGGATCAGGAAAACATACTCTTAGATTTCGTAACCATGTTTCATTGTTTGGACAAAAATATTATTTATGCATTTAATTTTGTTTTATACATGGCAGGGAATTTGACTAAATTATCTATTGTTTAAGGAGGAACTATCATCTATTTTTATTAGGAAGTAGTTATGGATTTCTCTAGTAACTATATACTTTGCAGGCTTTCAGTCTCTTAGGAGTTCTTAGAAATTACTTTAGCCCATTGCTTTTATTTGTAAACAGAAACAGATATGCATGAATTGCTACACTTTGATGAGTAAACTCTTTTTCTGCTTTATCATTATAGTTTCTTTTTTTGTTAAATTCATAATTTTAAGTAGGAATTCAAAAAAATATTGCTGACCTGTGATCTTATGTTTTAACCTTTTTGGCTAGAGCTGGTTGGCAGATCTCTGGGCATTAATCTTTTGAAAAAACATATTAAATGGATCACTAGTACTAAACCTGAGCCTTACTTATTATATCTAAATGTCAGGAGAAAAATATCCCTATCATTTATCCTATGACACTTTCCAGTGCCTACTTAACCTTTGAATACACTATTTTCTTTTATCAAGAAAATCCTCTGACTCCTGAGACCAAATGACGCCTTTAGTTGTCTTCCCATAAAGAAAATTGCTGATTCTAAATAGCATGTTTTTAAAGTCCATTTGTTCATTTGGTTGTTTGGAACTATATTAATATATTATCAGTAGTAACTCATATTCATATGGTGATTCCAAACATGTAGAGTGACTTCCTACAACCATGTGAGGTAGATAATATTCATAGTTTTATCTGTGTTCAACATATGAGCAAACCAAGGCAGAGAGTTAACTAGGTCCATGGGAACATGACTTGTAACTGCCACAGCTGAGTTCAACAACCAGTACTGTTTTATGGTATAACACTGTCTCAGAATTTATCTTCCCATAGAAACAATGTTTGTGAAGCTAGGTGGCACAGTAGGAAGAATGTCAGGTCAAGAGTTAGAAAGATTCTTCTTGAGTTAAAATATGGCCTTAAACATTTACCGGTTGTGCGATCCTGAGCAAGTCATATAACCCTGCTAGCTTCAGTTTTCTCATCTGTAAAATGATCTAGAGAAGGAAATGGCAAACCACTCCAGTTTCTTTGTCAACAAAACTCCAAATGGTGTCACAAAGAATTGGACACAACTGAACAACAAAAGAGACAATGTTATTAAAGATGGTTACATGAGTGGACCAACCAGCATATCTATTTAATATAAGCTGACATAGATAGCTTTATAAGGTTTGCAAATCATTTTACATTTTTCGTATCATTTGATTCCCATAACACTGTGAAGTAAATATAAAAGTTAATATTACTGTGCCCCACCCCTGCTATATAAATGGAAAATTTAAAGGAATTAATTACCCATGTTTCTAGGTGACCTAAGAAACATTCATATCCAAGCACCTTTGGTCTCTGAATTAAGAATTCTTTCTACTGCAAAATAATGACTGTCCATTTAACCCATGATGATACCAGTGAAAATGGTTAATAGGAGACTATAACTCAAGACAAAGGTTATGGTGATAAGACCCTATATAACCTTTAGTGAGTTCAAATTAGAACCAGGTGAGCCTTAGCCTAGCTTAATGAAAGAATTTGCAAGTGTGGCTGCTTAGCCATTGTCAGCTATTTTGTAGAAAAAAAAACACGGAGGATGTGAGAGGTGATAGATAATAATAGATGGCTGAATATTGGTTTCATTTTCCAAAATAATATGCATTTTCCAAACTTTTTATTAGTGAGATTGGCTTGAATTCCTGAGAAATATCTATTAAAGGAAAATATCTATTAAAGAAATACACTGTTAAAGGATGATATCGTAGTATTTATAAATGGAATGGTCATCACTATGAGATGATGTAGGTATCTCAAGAATAAACTATGCAATACTAGAATAGCATCATTTACTTTCTTTTATTTTTTGGGGGGGCAGGGTGGGATGGAGGGTGGTTAACAGCATTACTAGATCAGCTAACAACTAATATCAAAGGTTTAGTGTAGTTGGCTTTATGGAATATATTTGATAAAGTTTCTCAAAGTATTGCAAACAAGAAGCAATTATAAAATTGGGTTATATTAACAGAAGCATTGTCTCCAGAATGAGGGAAATCAATGACACGCTAAGTTTAGTAATTAGCATGACATTTTAAAAAGGATATTGACAAGCCAAAATATGTCCCTAGGGGGTTGGGGAGTGATCAAGAGAGTAAGAGAACTAGAGATCACAATCACTGAGGATCAGTTAAAGAAATGGAGATGTTTAACTTGACGAAGATCCAAATAAGGTAGCTGTATTTGAGCATTTGAAGTGCAATTATGTGGAACAGGGCTTTGACTTATTTTGATTGAAGTTGCTTAGAGACAAAGTTAAGATGAATAATGAGTGAAAGCTTCCTAACTATCAGAGCTAGCCCCAAGTGGAATTGTTTTCCTAGAGAGGTGGTGAACTCCCCCTCCTTGGATATTTTCAATCAGAAGTTTTCAGGGATAGTGTAGTGGGAATTCCGTTCACATATAGGTTGGTCTAGATGGTCACTGAAGTACCTTCTAGATCTCAAATTCTGATATTCTGTGAGTGTCTCCTTGGTCCAGCCACATCCAAATCTCTTTCTCAGTGGCAGCTTAATCAGTACGGTGGCTTCTTGTCCAGGAGTGTCTGTATATTTCCAATGCCCTTATTGTACCTTAAAATATATTTCAGAATCATTTTGCTAATGCCTATCCCAAGGGCATTGTGTACTTACTGCCCTATTGCCCAGGGCAACAAAATTGTTAATTATGGCTTGGTAAAGAGGATCACAGTGGAGCTTTATAGAACATGTTTTGAAAATTTGTCTGGACTTGCCTCATGTTCTTAGTATAATAGGAGAAAAGAAGTAGAGTATTGGAGATTTGGAAGGGGGATACAGTTTCTACTAATTGTTTTTTCTTACCTAGTCAATCTTATCTCTGATTTCTCCTCTTTTCCACCTTCAAGGCAGTACCTGCTACCTTCATTTATTTTAAATAAATTTATTTTGATATTTCCCTTACATATTTTCGCTCATATGAATAAAAACAAAAATAGGGATGCAAAATACTTTTTTGGATACACAAAAGAAAAGCCTATTGCAAATGTAGCTTAAGAAGATTTTGAAGTTAAGCTTTATAACATGATATAATTGGAAGAAGACTATATCTAGAGTGAGAAACAAACAACAAAAAACTTGCCTTCAAACATGTCAAACACTTGCCTTCAGCAAATCCTTCTTCTCTAGGCCTGTATTTTCATATCTGTTCCACGAAGGGGCTGAACGATATGATCTCTCTCGTCCTTTCTGGCACTAACATTTTGATTTAATTGTTGAGTATCCTAGGTAATAGGATACTTTCATTTTGCCATATGAAGATGATGGTAGTAGAACATTCTACTGGTATGTTTTCACATACATGTAAATGATTACTGTTAGTAAAAAAAAAAGCTATTTTAAAATATCATACTTATCATTAATTACTGGTGAATCCCAGTGGTTTAAACCAAACAGTAATTGGCAGTATTCAAATATATTCACTCCTGAAATGTCCATTTTAACAGTGTTATCACTTCCTTGGGGCAGCTGGGTAGCACAGTAGACAGAACCCTGGGCTTGGAATCAGGAAGACTCATTTTCATGAGTTCAGATCTGGCCTCAGACACTTACTAGCTGTATTACTCAGGGCAAATCAGTAAACCCCATTTGTCTCAGTTCATCATCTGTAAAATGAGCTGGAGAAGGAAATAGAAAACCGCTCCAGTATCATTGCCAAGAAAACCCCAAAGTGGAGTGACAAGGGATTGGAAATGACTGAACAATAAGAAATTCTTTCCTTTACTATTAGTTTCTGTATACAGTTTTAAGTTGGTAGTGTAGATCTTTATGATAACCAATGTGCAAAAGTATAATAGACTAACTTTATGCTGTACTTTAAATGTGGAGAGGATAAAAAAAAGCATGGCTTACAAATTGTTTTCAGAATTATAGCATATTTCTATAATTGCATATGTGTATACAGATATAGGTTTACATATATTCTATCCATACATCTTTGTATATAAATATTTAATTAAAATAAGAATTGGAAATCAATATTTCAGTCATAATCCTCTCATCATCATTCTAGCAGCAGGCAAAGTAACACAGTAACATTGCTAAGGATGTAGGAAACACACTTGTTTCTTTCAAGTACTTTTCTTGTGATTGTGTATTTTACACACACACAGACACACCCATACAGACACATGCGGGTAGGGAGGTAGGGAGGGAGAGAGAGAGAGAGAGAGAGAGAGAGAGAGAGAGAGAGAGAGAGAGAGAGAGAGAGAGAGAGAGAGAAGAGAGAGAGAGAGAGAGAATTCAGACAAATGTAGAAAGATTTAACATTGCTACAATATGGAAGTGGCACATGCCTTGTAGAAATAAATTAGTTCAGGGGGATACATTGTTTTAGGCTACAAAAACAATTCAAAGCTGTTGATAATTTTTGAAAAGTAAGAGAAAATTGATTGTGTATCATTTCTTCTTGAATGTGAGCAAATAATTGTTTATTGATCTGTAGTAAAAATAAAAGAAGCTAACTAAAATAGAAGTGATATGGGATTTTCTTTATTATCACTATTTTTTATAAATCCTTAATATTTAATATATGAACACATATATGACTTTAAGTGCATAAAAAAGCCAAGTGTGAGTAAAAAGGAGATACATAGTGAAGACATGGAATGTTGTTAGCATAAAAAAACTATTTCCTTCTGATTTTCTATATAAACACATCCCATCTTTCTGAGAGCCCCGAAAGTTGAAAAACCCAATGGCATTTTATTGGCTTAACAAATCTCTAAGCGATCCACTTCATCTTATTTTCTCCTCTTTTGAGATGAGTACATGTGACTTTAAGAAAAAATAATGATCAGAGATTTGTTCAAAATATATTGTGGCTACAGTTCTAAGTCATTTAACATTTGTCTTTATAAGGAATTCATTTTCTTTGTAATTTGCTGTTCCAAAGTTTATACTGAAATTATATGTTGGTTTTTAATAAGCATCAAACATACACTGAAAATTATAAAGCTGATGATAAGATTTTTTGTAATCGATGATTATATTATTTTAGAGAATTCTTTGATTGAGGAAATTCTTTATATTAATGGAGATAAGCACCTATTCTGCAACCTATTGATTTAGATAGTAGCTTGAGGATAGTTAAGCAAGTTTAAGTGAAGTTAAGCAAATTGCCCACAGCCACACATCCATTTTCAGAGATAGAACTTGACTCAGCTCATCTTGAGAGTTGGCCTGGGCCTACTCTCTACTTTTTCATTTTGCCTCTCCAAAGAGTCAAAGCACCAAAATTCTTAAAAATTCATATTTTACATAGTTTATCATAACTATAATATGTAGCCATGAAAGTATTGCTTGATATTCAACTTAGCAAAATCATGACAAAGGCGTTCAATAATAAAAATGCAAAGAGGAAAGTGTCCATTTTTCCAGAGGGAAAATTGAAAAGATATGAAAAAACTATTTAAAATTATTTTCCATTTATCATAGCGAAACAAGCACACTTGGAGCCTGACAGTCTCTGGGATGCTTGCAAAGGAAGTAGAAATGGCACAAAAGAAAACAAAGATAGAAAAAGCAGCTGAATTAAATCAAATATATAAGTAGAAGGTCTGTGCTATAGGTGATATAATTGTGAGGGCAGAGAAGAACAATCTGTAATGTAGTTGAAGAAGTAGATCATACCAAAGGTGTGGGAAAAAATACCAACACTTGTTTCAACCAAAAAAAAAAGGTAACTGAAAAAATGTCAGTGATTAATGACCTATGTGCCAGCTTTCTGACCTATTCAAAACCTGTATTAGGTAGGTATGCATGAATTGAGAAAGTGCTCAATGAGGACATTTGTAAACCAACACACTTTCATAAGTGGTATTCAAAATGGACCACATCTGTACCTTCACAACTGACTGAAAGTTGAAAGAGATATTAGAAACTATTTTGCTGATTTTTTGTTAATTGAAAGAAAGAGAGAGAGAGAGAGAGAGAGAGAGAGAGAGAGAGAGAGAGATAGACAGACAGAGACAGAGAAGGAGAGAGAGAGAAAGAAAGAAAGAAAGAAAGAAAGAAAGAAAGAAAGAAAGAAAGAAAGAAAAAAGAAAGAAAAAGAAAGAAAGGAAGGAAGGAAGAAAATAAGACTGACAAGCAACAAAAACAAAATTGGACTTACTGGGGTGAAAGATACTATTTTAATAGCTTTTTATAGCACATTATCTCATATACAAACATCAAAATCATGTAAGATTCCTTGTGAGATGTAACAACAGAAATAATACTTCAATGACCTCCTGATAATAAACATGAGGGAAGGAATAAATAAGGGAGATATTTGTTCAACAAAATTGTGCATGTGTGATAGAGGAGATCCTGTGAAGAGTCTGGGTTGAGGAAGGGATTTCTCATGGATGGTGGGGTGCTCAAAATCATTCTGTTTACAGGTGACATTGCTTTGATTTTGTTGAGTTCTAGGACACTGAAGAGCTTCCTGAAAAGGTCTATTGTCACTCAATAACATTTGACCTGTACACATAGGAAAGAAAAAATGGATAAAGAATTACTATTGCCTGGATTTCAATATGCATATAAATGGGCCCTCTATAGGACTTATCCAATAGTGTATAAGTCTGGGACAGACAATACAGAGGAACAATGGACTTATATCCAGATTTGTAAAAGAAAAGAAAGCAGGTAGATTGCTTTTGGGAAATTACAAAGCTTCCCATGACAGCAAAGGCCCATCTTTTCACTAAAAACATTTTACCATATTGTAGCAAGACTTGAAAAACCATTGCCTCTTTAGAACTAAAAGTATATATCCCATAGACAGTAAGAGAAAGACACATGATACATGTGAGCAGTCAGCAACATATATGCAATGAGAAATTTTGATCAGTGGGAGTAAAGGATGTCATCAAGTAAAGTATTGCAGAAAATAATGATGAACAAATAATATGGCAAAAGCAAAGTAGTTGCAGGCAGATTATGTGAGTGTACAACTTTTACACTTGTGATGTCTGTAGAAAGTGAGGAAGATTGCCAGGATATTTTGTTGACACCCTATTGTGAATATTTGGGAGAGCACACAGACAAACAGGAAAGGTTAGATTGTGTGATCTGCATCATGAGAAGAAACTATTGAATAAGCAAGATCTCAGATCAATTTGAGTATGCAACAAACACATATATCTACGTATATCTATATCTATGTATCCATATGTCTACACACACAAATACACATATGTGTGGAATCAGACTCCCTTAAACAGAAATATCAACTTTCAAGCTAAACCACACCTGGAAGCTCTTAAATAAGAATGGCTAAAATGATTATGAAAATTATCAGAAAAAGATGTAGCACCATCATCTATGTTAAGAACCCCCTTTCTCTGTCACATGTTTAGCGTTCTTCTCCGATACAAATGTTTGTTTTCTCTTGTGATTTGGTAAGGGTGAAATCTGTGGTAGGGTTAACTCACCACAGATTATATGTAATAACTTATCCAGATGAAAACCAAGGTACCTCTAGACCTTCAGCTATACTTTTCCTATTCCATGGAATGATTTAAATTGAAATAACGAATGATTCCTCAGCCATACTAATTAGAATTTAACAAGGTGGAGTTGTATTACTGTTTTCAGATTGTTACAAAACACAAAGCCTTATAGATTTGATCCAATGGTATAGAATGTTTCCAATATAAGAAATTCATTGAAACAGAGAAATGTCTTTCAATTCACAAAAAAAAGGGAAGGATCCTAAGAGACAGCCATGCAATGTGACTTACAATGATTGGGTTGTTCTAGCTATGGTCTGGTACAGAAGCATCGTAGTTAAACCAGAAGTCAGGAAAATTGACTTTAGAATAACAAGGCTATTTTTTAAAATTTCAAAATAAGAATTGCTTTATAGAAAAGAATTTACTTATGCTTCTTGAGAATAAATATATATATGTACATATATACGTACATACATATACATGCACACATGCAAATACACACATATATACATACACATATATGTATATCTGTATACATACAGATGTACGTGAACAAAATGTGATGGAAATAACAAACAAAATATGCTTTTACAACGTAAATATTGGTAATTACATTTCAGGAGGGAAGGATAAAGCCTTCTTCCACTGAAATGACATAAAAAGCCTGCATATCCCCACAGGTGTGTAAATGTTAGTTTAAAAAAGGGCTAAGTATCATAGTCTACTATGGATTTAGCAAGATACCTGGATGATCCCCAGAAAGCTTTCCCATTCATTGTTGTCACCAGTTGAATTCTTTACCATTTATCATCAGCTCAGGGCACCAGAGATCTTGGTTATACATGTTTACACCTCTAGAGATATTTACCTCCCTGCCACAAAGCTCCCTTGGAAGGAATCCAAGGAGTGATGTACACTAAAGAATTATATATTTGATAGCAATTTTCTAGTTGTGCACTGACCTGGCTTCCAGAGAGGTTTGCAATATTTCTGAGATTATGCCATCCAATATATTTCCTGAAGAGAAGCAATATCAAGAGGACTGTGGTGCAATGCAGAGATAACCTTCCATTTACTTTGACTGTAAGCACACAATAATTTGCAGCTTATGAGTACTTTACATTACAGTTGTTGTGATATAGAAAAATTTCAATATTAATCTTCATTTGCTAAAAATCTATCATTCAAATAAATTAAAGAAAATCTCTACTATTGTGTATGTCAAATACATATGCAAAGCATATTACTATATATCGTAAAACAAATAGTTCCAGATTATATTTCTGTGACATTTTTACAAGACACTTTACGTAGTCAACCTTTAAAAAAATGAATTGCCAGTAGATTTTTAAATGAGATCTTTGCCTATAGTTTACCAATATTCACATACCAAAATATCAGTTAAATGCATAATGATTGGTAAAGTTTACAATATACAAAGGAATATTTATATGTCTCTTTTTGTCTTTCTGTCTCTCTTTGCCCCCCTGTCTCTGTAGAAAGAGAAGCAAAAAAATGGCAAAAAAAACCCCACAATTAACATTTTTAACTAATTCTGTTCAAATGAACATTTTATTTTCTCTTCCCCAGGAAAATACTAATCTGGAGGAGAACTGTCACCTTATTACAAGAAGTAAAGAGCAGTACATTTGTACTCAGTAATTTTTTTTTCTTGGGGCCTGAAACGATGATTTCAGTTTAATCACCTATCTTTTAGTGCTTCTATCTCTCTTTGCTAGCCATTAAAAATGTATTTCATATGACCAAAAGCAATTTTAATATCACATTGCTAACATTTTGTGGTTTAGTGACTTGTCCTTAATTGCTATAATTTAGAGATAAGTCCTATGCCCCAGAAGAATTCTTATTTTCATTATTTGATAAAAATGATAAATTTCTACTATTCATTTGAATCATTGTCAATGGTGACTTTATCAGATAATATATCCACACATTATATGCTGTGCAACCAAATCCTGTAGGCGAAAAACTTTATTTTTCTGTTTTTTAAAAAGTAACTTATAAAATGTATATGTAAATTATAATATTCACTTTATAACATTAGCATGCAACTCATACATTGCTTTCATTATCAAAAACCCTCTAGCCAATTACTGATGAAAATCATAGTATGCCCCTGGGAAAGAAAGTCTTTTATCCATCATACAAAAAGATGGTACATGTGATTTTAGAAGCAGTAAGTTAGAATTTTGGAGATCTTGTCATTAATAATACTTAGCTAACATTCATATGGCACTATAGGTTTATGAAAGATTTTTTTCTACATGATCTTATTGAAACTCACTACAACTCTGTGAAGTGAGTGGTAGGTACTACAAGGGTTACTTCATTTTACGTATGAGAAAAATAAGGCTGAAAAATGTTAAATAACCCAGAAAGTAAATGTCAGAAATGGGATTGAATTCAGGTTTTCCTGACTTCAAGTCAATTGCCCTATTCCCCAGAACCTGCTATTTTTCAATGGAGTTTAATCACATCCTGAGATTTCCCAAGTAATTAATAGCTTTATATGATTTTTTTTTTCATTTTAATGTATTTTATTTATTTCAACAAATAACATTCTATTACACTTTTGAACACTAACTTTCATTTAATAAATTGTTTAGTTCAAATTCTGTTCTTTCCCTCTGTTCCTCTCCCATCTCTTGAGAAGGCAAGCAATATATTGATTACACATGAAGTCATGCAAAACATATTTCCATATTAGCTAGCTTGCAAAAGGAAAAAAATATGCACATTCAACAGGAAACAAAAAGAAACAAGAAAAATAAAGAAAGTGAAAAAATCTGCACTAGGTTCATCAGTTCTCTCTCTCTGGACATGTATAAAAATTTTTTCAACATGGATCTTTTTGAAATTTTCTTGGATCAGTCAGTGGACTTAGAAAAATGTGGAAAGATTTGAACATATGAAGGAAGATGTTATCTACCACCAAAGAAAAGAGGACAAACAAGTATAGTACAGTCTTATACAGATGCATATGAATGTATATATGTATATATGAGTATTATTATAGATATATAAGTATATGTTTGTTTATATAAGTGTATGTATGTAAGTATACGTATTTGCATATATGTGTATGTATGTGTGTATGTGTGTGTGCATGTGCGTGTGTGTGTGTGTGTGTGTATGTGTAGTCCCTTAATTGTAGCCTTCTTGGGGGAGGTGGAGAGGAAAGGAGAAAGAATAAAGTAAAAAGTGCACAGCAGAGAACGAAGGAAAACTTACAAGGAAGCAAAGAAAAGATGGACAGCTCTGAACATAGTATGTAGTATTTATTACATGGGCTTTCTTGAAATGGAAATTTTTTGCTGTATATTTTGAATTCTCTTGTATGTTCTGTTGTGCACATGACAACGTGCTTTCATTTTCCTATTTTGAATTTGTTTTAACATTTATGTTTATAATCTTTGTTTTTCTTTTCTTATTATGTATTTAAGTTTAAAATAAATTAATAAAAAAAAGAAATTGCCTTGGATCATTGTCTGAGTACCTAAATCTTTCACAATTGATCATCCTTAAAATATTTCTGTTACTGTGTATGATGTCATCCTGGTTCTGTTCACTTCATTTTGTATCAGTACATGGAAGACTTCACAGGTTTCTCTGAAGCCGTCTTGGTCATCATTATAGAATAATAGTATCCCATCAAAATTATATACCACAATATGTTCAGCTATTCCACAATTTATGATCATGTCTTTAATTTTCATTTCTTTACCACCACAAAATTGCTGCTATATGTCTTGTAAAAATAGTTTTCTCCCTTTTCTTTGATCTCTCTGGGATACAGATCTCATAGTCATATTTCTGGGTCAAAGGGCAGGCACTGTTTTATAGCTTTTTGATCATAGCTACAAATTGTTCTCCAGAATAGTTGACCAGTAACAACTCTACTAAGAAGTTGTTAGTGATGGATTCATTTTAAATTATTACTCTGTAGTTATTATGGCTTCCTTTTTGATATTGTTATTATTATTATTATTATTATTTATTTATTTAATATTTTTATTTTTCAGCATTAATTTTCACAAGAGTTTAAATTACAAATTTCTTCTCATTTCTACCCCCCCACACACTCCAAGATGGCATGTATTCTGATTGCCCAATTCCACAGTCAGCCCTCCCTTCTGTCACCCCACTCCCCCCGACCCCTTTTCCCTTACTTTCTTCTAGGGCAAGATATATGTTTATGCCCCATTGTCTGTATATCTTATTTCCTTGTTGCATGCAAAAACTTTTTTTTGAACATCTTCTTTTAAAACTTTGAGTTCCAAATTCACTCCCCTCTTCCCTCCCAACACA
>CM053622.1:611102566-611142211 GCA_028646595.1 Phalanger gymnotis | reverse complement strand
CTCCTTTAGCAAGTCATTGACTTGTTTTTGATAGTTTTATCTAGTCACTCTCATTTCTCTTCCCAATTTTTCTCTACTTCTGTAACTTGCTTTTCCAAATCCTTTTTGAGCTCTTCCATGGCCTCAGACCAGTTCATATTCTTCTTGGAGGCTTTTGATGTAGGCTCTTTGACTGTGTTGACTTCTTCTGGCTGTATATTTTGGTCATCTTTGTCACCAAAGAAGATTCCAAAGTCTGAGTCTGAATCTGAGTCTGTTTTCGCTGCCTGGCCATGTTCCCAGCCAACTACTTGACCCTTGAGTTTTTCAGTGGGGTATGACTGCTTGTAGAATAGAGGGTACTTTGTTCTAAGCTTGAAGGGATGTGCTGTTGTTTTCAGAGGTATTTCTGTACAACAAGCTGTGCCACAACAGTGCTCCTCCTCCCCCAATAACTGCCAACCCAGGCCTGAGTCAGATCTTAAGCAAGCTCTGCACTCTAGCTCTGAGCTGCCACTTAATTCCTCCCACCAGGTAGGCCTGGGGCCAGAAGCAACTGCAGCTGTAGTTCTGTAGCTGCACCACCCCTGCTGCTCCTGGGACAGTGGCTGAACAGTGAACTCCTTTCATTCTGTCCCCCACAGCTTTTCCCAGTAACCTTCTCTGTTGTCTTTGGTATTTGTGAGTTGAGAATTCTGGTAACTGTCACAGCTCACTGATTCAGGGTGCTAGGGCCTGTTCTGCCCAGCTCTCAGTCTGAATGGACTGGGCACAGCCCACGTTGGACTCTATTCCACTCAGCTCCTAGCTCTGTGTGCGATAGACATTACCCAGTGACTATCCAGGCTGTCCTGGGCTGGAGCCCTGCTTCCATCTGCAATTTTGTGGGTTTTGCAGTTCTAGAATTTGTTCAGAGCCACTTTTTTATCAGTGTTTGTACAGTCCTGAGGGAGAGCCCTAGGCAAGTTCCTGCTTTCCAGCCTCCATCTTGTCTCTGCCCCACCATGTCTTCTAATACACAGGAATGAATGCATGTTCACAAATTAAGATGAAAATCAGAAAGATACCACCCGTAGTTTTCTTTTGACATGAAGGGCAACTAATCCATAGATTTATTATTTTGCCAGTTTGTAATGGTGATACCCTTTAAGGTAGAGGACTATATAGAGAGAAGTCTGGAGGGTACTGTAGCATCTCTAGTCAAGAATTCATAGGAAATGTCTACATAATAGCAATTAACTGTTTAATCAAAATAAACCAATATTTAGAGCTCAGGAATAGTAAAACCTTTCACTAAGGACCACATGGAAAGTGAAAAAGAGACACATGAAGGAAGGATCTCAACTAAGATTCCTAAATCATAAATTCAGTTTTCTTAGTGAAACAAGATAATGCAAAACATGGGGAGCAAAACTGTATATGAAAATCAGATGTTTGTAAAGTGTCCCCTTTGGCAGTGTGTTGAAGACTATAGAATCCTTCTTTAAATAATGTCTGCTGCCTACATTCATAATGGAAAGAAATGCTTTATTTCCATTAAATGTTAATGAAAATCAAGATGCAATTGTTTTCCCACTGAAGCTCAGGGAACACCTGAACTCAATCCACAGACGTTTTGAAGTTTGTGGATCCCAGTTTAAGACCCCCTTATTTAGATCAAGAAGAATAAACTTGACCATAGACATGATTCCAAAGTTTGTCTTGATGGCATGATCCACATGACCCAATGGAAAACTTGGATAAAAAAGAAAAAATTTGTTTAATATTTTAAAAAATATATTTCCATATAATTCCTTCCATTAAAATCCTCTCTTGATACTTCATCAGAGTGCAAAACTGACCCTGCAATCATGTGTGCTATGCTAGAGAAGCATTCGGGTTTATAATCATTAATCACAAGACAATAGAAGCTTGCCTAAAGTCAACATTGTTTAATTTAGTCTTTTGGAAGTATTTCAGTTAAATCATAGCCAACAAGTTGTGTTTCCCAAGTGGGGGAAACTATTTTACATTACTTATATATTACCCAAATTGTCAAAGCAGAAAGTTGAAAAGTGGGTGATAAGCAAAACTGAATTATTCCTATTGATTAAGATAAGATTAGTTGGTAAGGTGTGCATCAGTGGCATCAATAGAAGTTGCCCTCATGCTGAATCTGTTAATGACATAGCAGAAAGAGTGAGCAGAATAGCCATGTCACTCAGTCTGCAGCAGTTACTAGACTGAAAAAATAGTGAAAATTCTGAGAGTGGAGCTAAAATGATTAGAGCTAAAAGCTGGAGAAAAAAAGAATTGACTTTGGGAAAGCAGAGATGGGCAGTAAATGGGACATACCTGATAAGTAAAAATGCTGAAAGAGACCTAGCAATCATAGTGGACAATATATTAGAGAGACATTTTAAAGTGATGAAAAACCAATCCAGCAAACAGACAAATGTGTCCTGGTTATGTGAAGTGAGAATTCTCTGCTACTTGACTCTGATGAGATTGGAATGTAGATTTCAAATGCAGATTCAGAAACAGACAAATTGGAGAAAGTTATGAAAAGATCCTCCAAAATGATTAAGGAGCTGAGAGACTGATTTATGAAGAAGGATTAAGGGATATAAATGCATACAGCTTGGCCAAAGGTAATGATAGAGATAGGGTAGGGAGGAGGAGATAGATATGACAGCAGCCTTCAAACACATAAAAAGCATAGGAACACGTAAAAATGGTTTTATATTTAATTCAGCACCAATCTCACTTGGAACACCTAAACAAACATTAAATTATATTAAAAGTGAAGCAGGTTCCACCTCTCATATAGAAGAAAAGGAAAGCCATAGAAAAATGAAGTTAAGAAAAGACAATTATTAAGCAGAAAGGTCACCCAGTTAGAATGTTGAACTGGGAATCAGTACTAATGGATGTGGTAATCACTTACTTTGGCATCCCTGGTTAAATCACCACTAAGTGTCTGTATTTTGTTTAAAAAATCATTTGCAAATGGCAGTTAGGAATTTCCAGAATGATTCTTTGACCTATATATCCAGCTATCGTCTCTGCTGAGCTGCAGGTGGAAATCAACATTCTTACCTCTAAGTTTCTAGTGTACCTCCCCTCCTTTTCACTCATATAATTACTTCTCTGGTTCAGGTCTTGATAATCTCTCTCCTGGGCTACTACAAAAGCTATCTAACTGGTTTTCTTTCTCAAGTCTCTCCCCATTCCCTAGAATTCTCCTCTCTGCTGCTAACACATTTTTTTTTCCCTAAAGCATAGTTTATACCATGCTACTGCTCAGAAATCTCTAGTGGTTCCCCATTACTTTCACAATCAAACATAAATTTTCTTAGTTTGAATTTTAACCTTTTTATTATTAGTCTACTTTCTATCTTTCTGGCTTTATATTTTGCTTCTCTCTACATTCTCTAGTAACACTGGACTATTTGCACTTCTTCACATAAGAAACCATGTCTCCTGTCTTTCTGTTTTTGTAACGGCTGTGCACCTGACAATATTCTTACCCCACATCTCTACCTGTCCCTGATTTCCTTGAGGACTCAGCTCAAATCCTGCTTACTCCAAGAGGGATTTCCTGATTCATCTTGCCCCACTCCCAGCTATTAGTATCTTTGCCTCTCAGTTTACCTTCCATGTACTCTGTATGTTGTTTGTATGTATCTAGATATTTACATGTTGTTTTTTTCCATTATAATACCTACTACTTGATTTCAGAGACTATAGGGTTGTTTTTGTTGAGGATTGCGTGGTTTTGTTGTTTGTGTTATTTAGTTTTATTTATGTGCTTAGCACAGTGTCTGGCACATACTTAGTGGTTAATAAAAGCATCTTAATCAGAAGTCTTAAGTTCCTGGAATATCATTTCCATACCAGCATAACACATTTCCACAGCTAGATTCCATTCCTGACTTCCTTGCTGTCTTAATGCATAAACGTAAGCAAAGACTTAGCTTTGTGTGAATGCATATGTGCATATTTCATATCTTCCTGATCAATATAATGACAGTAATTCCTGAACATTAGTTATGTCTGAAAAGTCTTTTAGAGCAACTTTTTGATGAAGTTAACTTGAATGTCATGGAGAGTGGAGCTAATTCAACTTAACTAAAGCAGTGTTGTTTGGAAACTGGTATGCAATTATTTTTAATTATTTATTCCACACAATAACCATGGGGGAAACTTTAAGGTAAATACCACGGTTAACTTCCTCTAAAAGTGTTAAGCCATGAGAGTCTCACAGGGAGACAGTAGAAATATCATCACTTTAGAATGTCAAAAGAAGGGAGGTAATCAAGAATAAGGAAAGAAAAAAAGGAATAAAAATCATACAGGCAGGCCAAAAATATTTAGAATAGAAATATTAACCTCAATTTTGCCTGAATATCTGCAGCTGACATATGAACCATTTGTAGAGACAGTATATATAGTAAAAAAGCACATTAAACAGTTCAGAATATCTGACTATTATCAGATCATTTCTCAGTCATTTTACTATCTGTGTTACTTTGGGCAAGTCCCTCTTGAGGCCCAGTTTTCTCATCTGTAACATGAGAGGACTAGACTAGATTGTCCTTAAGGTTGTTTGCAGCTCTGAATCCTTTCATTCTTGTGCTACGATGATGCTCTCTGGAATCTTTGTTCTTGTTTTCTAGAAAACAGCAAGAATTCAATAACTTCCAAGACTTGTCCAGAAAGATAGTCTTACTAATTATTTTGTATTTGCCATATGCTGCCAGAGACATGTATTTGGTGTGTCATCATATACAATTCACCTAACCTTTCATAGACTCGAGTTTCTTCATCTCTGAAATGGGAAGAATAAAGCTTGCAGCATTTACCTCTCAAGGTTGTTATAAGGATCTTCTAAACCTTGGTGTCATCCTTGACTTTTCACTCCCTCACTCCACAAATCCAATCAGTTGCTAAATCTGATTGTTTCTCCACAGTATATCACAAATATCCCCCCTTCTCTCTATTTACATAGTTACTGCCCTAGTTCAACCCCTCGCTTACTTCTGGTCTGGATTACTGCACTAATTTGCTCCCTTCTCTCTATTCTCTTCCCTCTCCAATCTATGTTCTGTATGACTGTAAAGTGATTTTCCCAAAGCACAGTTGTGACTATGGTACTCCATTATTCAGTAAACTCTGATCACTCCCTACAAATAAACTTAAACCTAGCTATAAGTGACCTTTCCATTGCATGAATACCTTTTACACAATCTTATGTCCAGCCAAACTGACTTTTTTTTGTTTTTCCTCACTTTTCCTCCTCCATCTCTTATTCCCATATATTTTTCCTCCATCCCCAGAATGCATTCCCTCCTCAACTCCACCTCGTGGAATACCTAGTTTGCTTCATAGTTCAGGTCAAGCGATGCTTTCTAGATGAGGCTTTTCGTGATCTCCTCTTACTTGCTATTACCCCCCATACATATTTATGAATTTATTTTGCATGCATTTTTATACAATTATGTGTGTACATATTAACTTCTCATATAATGTATGATACTCGACCCTGGAAAATAGAAGACCCTTAATAAATAGTTGTTGAATAATTATAAAAGAAGATAATTCAGTTCATAAGCATTTATTAGACATCTACTGAGTACAAAGTATGGCGTATAGTTCTGTGACATGGGGCACAAAACATACTTTGCAAAACATAAGAGGCTACATATGTGAATTTCAGCTGAGATTATATTATTTATTATATTATATTCAGCTGAAATATATTATTTCTGTACAGCTACCAGCATAACATATGTTTCATTTATGTTTTGGCCTAATAGTTAACAAACCTTTCAGACAAAAGTGATATGTCTCAGTGGAAGTTAAGGTGCCCATGAAGAAAGAGTATAACACCACCCTAACATCATGAGATCGCTAACTGTTGCAAAGTAGTTTTTTGCTATCATTTCATTATCATTATCTCCGAGTTATGGGTCTCTTGAAAATAATTTAAATGACCTCTATTTTCCTCCTCATTCTTCTTTAGAGCAGGATATGTTCATTTTACTTTTTAACATCCTTTCTCTTTTTTTACAACTCATTCACTTAAAATGCATGTACAGCCTGAAAGCAAATTGCTAGATTAAAAGAGCATTTCAAGATGATTGAAAATGCACCTCAGAAGTGGTTGCTTTTTCTGTTTCTTTGCTAGTGTTATTGAGAAGGTGGTTAGAAATGCTGCTTTATAGGTAAATATTTTTTTCTCCATCGCAACATCCTTTTGCCTTTATGTTTTTACAACTCTTGAGACTCATCTGTAGTGTTTCCTGAAATAAATAGTGCCAGTTTTAGAGTTTAATGCTTTGACAGCTTCAAGATCCCAAGACATTGAGTTAAAGCTTGATATTTAGGAATTCACTGGGGCTGTATGCTTTTAAAATGGTTTGACTTGCTATCCTTTCACCTATTGTTTAGTGATAACAACTATAATTTGATATCTTTTTGCCATATTCTCTCTGAAAATACATGTCTTCCTGACACCAAATTATCAAAATAGACTAAACCATTTTGTTAGGATGAAATAAGTAAATATAAGAAAGAGAAAAAAACAAGTACATCCAGTGTGAATCTGTGAGCATAACCAAGAGAACTGAGGCTCTGTTTTCTAAGAGTTTTATGAATGTTAACATGTATTTGTCCTACTTGTATGTTTTATAGTAACATGACATGTCATTATTCACATTACAGTATGTATATTTATATGCATATAAGTACATGTATGCACATGCTTTCTATATATTCATATGTTTGTGTATATACAAATACAATGGTATAAATTGATATTATCATTTTATTAAATTTTTTTGTGTATTTGTATCAGGTTGATTCTTGTTTTTCTTTATCCCATGTTTGATTTCCTCCTTTTTCCTTTAAGTATATCTATATATAATATTTGCATATAGACTCATTGTATTTAGACATACAAAAAAAGAATTATTATAGTTAAATGTACAAAATGCTTTATGTATGAATGCACATATGTATGCTCAAAAGAAAGAAAGCCTCTAGCATATTGGATTTGTCGTGGTCAACTCTGAAGGGCTCTGAATATATAATTATTTACTTTTTTGAGTGGGAGAAGACAGGGCAATTGGGGTTAAGTGACTTGCCCAAGGTCACACAGCTAGTATGTCAAGTGTCTGAGGCTGGATTTGAACTCAGGTCCTCCTGACTCCAGGGCCAGTGCTCTACTCACTGCCCCACTTTAGCTGCCCTGGGCTCTGGATATATAGATGTGGCATCAGGCATAGATGTCCCCCGCAGCTTTTCCCAGTAACCTTCTCTGTTGTCTTTGGTGTTTGTGAGTTGAGAAGTCTGGTAACTGCCACAGCTCACTGATACTAGGTGCTAGGGACTGTTCTGCCCAGCTCCGGGTCTGGTTGGTCCTGCCACAGCTCATGCTGGGCTCTGCTCCCAGCTCTGTGCAGGATAGACCTTACCCAGAGACCATCCAGGCTGTCCTGGGCTGGAGCCCTGCTTTCCTCTGCAATTTTGTGGGTTCTGTAATTCTAGAATTTGTTCAGAGCCATTTTTATAGGTTTTTGGAGGGGCCTGGGAGGGAGCTCATGCAAGTCCCTGCTTTCCAGCCACCATCTTGGCTCTGCCCCCCATTGTACATTTTAATGAATTGTTTTCTTCAGTAGATTTTTGTACTTCTTTTTGCATTTGGCCATTCTTACTTTTTAAAGAGCCATTCAGTGAATTTTTATTTTCAACTTTTTGTTTTTTAGCTCATTTTCCAGCCTATTTAATGACTTTTAAATTTGAGATCTAGGGGCAGCTAGGTGGCATAGTGAATAGAGCACTGGCCCTAGAGTCAGGAGGACCTGAGTTCAAATCCACCTTCAGACAGTTGACACACTAGCTGTGTGACCCTGGGCAAGTCACTTTACCCCAATTGCCCTCCCTTTCCCCCTCCAAAAAAATAAAATAAAAACTCTAAAGTTGAGCTCTTTTAATGGAGAATGGGGGGCACTGTTCCATGCTTCCTGCACAGAGGGAAAGAGCCCAGTCACTGGCTTGCTACATGCCAAAGCATATGGCTGTATCCCACTGACTTTGGCTTTATCCCACTAAATTTGACTGCATTCCACAAATTTTGGAATGTTTCCTTATTGTTGTCATTTTCTTTAATGAAATTGCTGATTGTTGCTTTGATTTGTACTCTGCCCCACATATTCTTTATGATTAGATTATTTAGTTTGTAATTTTGAATCTAAGCTTTCATTGCCCTTTTTTTGAATGTAATTTTCATTTCATTATGGCCTGAAAGGGATTCATTAACATTTGTGTTTTTTTTTCTGAATTTGATTGTGAACTTTTTATAATCTAATACATGGTCAATTATTCTGAAAGTACTATGTACAAGTAAGAAAAACAAAAGCATGATCTTTTCTATTCTCATTAAGTTTTCTACATAGGTCTTATATATGTAACTTTCATAAGATTCCATTAATCTCCTTAACTTCATCCTTGCTATTTTGTTGTTGTTATTGTTGTTAGATATATCTAGTTCTGAGAGGGGAAAATTGAGTTCTTCCACTAATATGGTATTACTCGGTATTTATTCATGTAATTCATTCAACTCTTCCTTTAAGAATTTGGATCTGATGGCATTGTGTGCATATGTATTTGTATTGATATTATTTCTTTGTCTATGGTACCTTTTACCAAGATGTAGTTTCATTGCTTATCTCTTTTAATCGAGTCTATTTTTTTTTCCTTTTTCTGACATAACTATTGCCAGCCCTGGTATTTTTACCTCAGCTGAAGCATAATGGATTCTGCTCCAGCCTCTTATTTTAACTCTGTGTGGATTTCTCTGTTTCAGTTGTGCTTCTTGTAAATAACCCATTGTTGAAATCTGGTTTCTAATCCATTCTGCTATTGGCTTCCATTTTATGGGTGAATTCATCCCATTCGCATTCACAGTTATTGTTACTAACTGTATTTTTCTCCATCTCTTTTTCATGTGTTTATCCTGCTCTCTCTCTCTTTCATTTCTCCTTTAAAATTTGTTTTGCTTCTGAGCATTGCCTCCTTTTATCTCCTCTCCTTTTTATCACTTCTCCCTTTTTCTCCTATCTCCTTGCCCTCCTACTTCCCTGTTGGGTGGGATAGATTCCAATTATGAATTCTATACAAATAATACAAAAACACAATACACATATACATATGTGAAGGTGCATGTACATGAGTATTATATATATATATATACAATATATATATATATATAATTTATATATACACATATAGACACATATATGATAGATAGATTAGATGGTAGGTATCTTAGTATGTATGTATAGTTCTTCTACCTTTCCCCTTCTTCTAGGGCATCCCTCTATTTTTGCCTTTCAAATTTTTTTAACATTAATTCAACATAATCAACTCATTTCTGCTCCCTGTTTATATATAGAATCCTTCTTACTATCCTAATAATGGCAAAGTTCTTAGAGGTTACATATATCATCTTTCCATAAAGAGAGAGGAACAGTTTATCCTTATTGAGTCTTTTTGTGATTTCTCTCTCATGGTTACCTTTTTATGGTTTCTTGAGTCCTGTATTTGAAAGTCAAGTTTTCTTTTCAGCTCTGATCTTTTCATTAGAAATACTTAAAAACCTCACTATTTTGTTAAATATACATTTCACCTCAAAGTATTATATCCTATTTAGGTTATGCTTGGTTATAATCTCAACTATTTTGACTTTCAAGAATATCATATTTCAACCCCTCTATGCTTTTAACATGAAAGCTGCTAAATTTTGTGTGATCCTAAATTTGATTTTACAGTATTTGGATCATTTCTCTCTATCTGCTTGAAGTATTTTTTCTTTGATTTGAGAGGCTATAATATTCTTGGGGTTTTTATTTGGGGATCTCTTTCAGGAAGTGATTAGTAGACTTTTTTTTTCTATTTTACCCTATGGTTCTAGGATATCCACTTAGTTTTACTTAATAATTTGTTGAAATATGATGTTTAGGCTCATTTTTAAATCATACCTTTTGAGTATTTTAATAATTTATAAATTATCTCTCTTGGATCTATTTTTCAGGTCATTTGTTTTTCTAGTGAAATATTTAACATTTTCTTCTCTTTTTTCATTTTTGACTTGTTTTATTGTTTCTTGATGTCTCATAAAGCTTCTACCTATCTAATTCTAATTTTTAAAGAATTAATTTTTGGGGGTGGAGCCAAGATGGTAGAGTAGAAGCAGGGACCTGCTTGAGCTGTCCCCCCAAACCATTCAAGATACCTGTAAAAATGACTCTAAAGAAATCCTATAGCAGCAGAAGCCACAAGATGGCAGAGTGAACCAGATTTCCAGCCCAAGACAGTCTAGAAGCCTGACAAGAAGGGTCCATCACACTGTACTCAGAGCAGAGCCCAATCCAGTGTGGTCATGACAATACAGATGGGACTGGAACAGGCCTCATGGAACTGAATCACTGGCAACTGTGGCAGTTTCCAGACTTCTCAAACTACAAAAGTGAAGGACAACTTCAAAGGTCAGTGGGAAAGCTCTCTCACCTGGGTGAGAGAGGAGAGTGGTCCAGCCTCAGGCCCAGCCCCAGGCCAAGCCCCAAGGTGGCAGCAGCCACTGCAGTAGAAGTGGTTGCTTCTGGCTCTCTTAGCCTACAGACAGTAAGACAACTGAGAGGCTGAGCTGGGTTGCAGTCTTGGATAGTGGTCCTGGGGTAAGCAGGAGTTCTTTCTTGGTAGAGCAGGTGGCTGCTCCTCACCACCAGGAACCACCTTGCAGTTCCAGGGCAGAAAAGAGTACTTGTGGTTGCTCATGGACCAGAGCACAGACCAGTAGAGGAGTAAACACCACTCTTTTGAACATACCACTTTGGAGAAACAGAATTTACAGGCCCCTAGAGATTTATCTGAAAACAGCTGCACAAAACTGATAAACTTGGGGCAGTAGGCCCTCCACTTGACAAAGAGTATAAAAGTCAGATAATTGGCTGGGAAAATGAGCAAACAGGGCAAAAAAGAATAATACTTTAGAAAGTTACTTTCTGGTGAAAAGATTTTTTATTACATGCTTGGTAGTGAGGCAAACACTTTTGTGCGGGGACAGGTCAAGGGAGAGAATGGAATAAATAGGGGGAAGGACAGGATAGAGGGAAATGTGGTCAGTCTTCCACAAAAATGACTGTTTTGGAAGTGTTTTGCATGGCTATACATGTATGACCTGTATCTAATTGTTTCCTTTCTCAGTGAGGGTGGATGGGGAGGGAGGAAGGGAGAGAAAGTAGAACTCAAAGCTTTCAAAAAATGAATGTTAAAAAAAAATTGTGTTTACATGCAACTGGGAAATAAGATATGCAGGCAATGGGATATAGAAATCTATCTTGCCCTACAGGAAAGTAGAGGGGAGGGAGATGGAAGAAGGAGGGGTTGATAGAATGGAGGGCAGTTTGGGGAAATGAATGGATGGGGTGCATGCTGTCCTAGGGTGGGGGGAGTGGAGGGTTGGTGAGAAAATTTGGAATATGAAATCTTGTGGAAGTGAATGTTGAAAACTGAAAATAAATAAATTATATATATGTATATATTAATATATATATTAATATATACATATATATATACATATTCTTCATTGAGCTTTTGTGCCTATTTATCCATTTTAGCAATTCTGCTATTTAAGGTGTTACTTTCTTCAGTGAATTTTTGTAGCGCCTTTTCCATTTTTCAAAAAATTCTGTTTTCAAAGTGTTATATAATTCAGTAATGTGCCTCCTCTTGCTATTTTCATCCTTTACTCTCGTTTACTTAATTTTTCCTCTAACACTATTGTTTTATTTTGAATATCATTATTTGGCTCTCCCAACAATTCTTAGTGGGCTTATGTGCAATTCCTACTTTTTCTTTGAGGTTTTGCTTTTAACTGTTTTTATTTCATTCTGAGTTTGTATCTTTATCTTCCTTGTCACCATAGTAACTTTTTATGTTCAGGTTCTTTTTTTGTTGTTGTTTATACAGTTTTGCTACCCTATTTCTTGATTTTGAAATTCATGTCAAAATTGGCTTCTGTACCTAGTTTAGGGGGAGAGAGGTACTATCTCGAGATTCATATTTTTTCATGCTGCTATTTTCAAAGCTAGTTCTGGGACTTCAGAAGTTTTTAGTGCTTCCAGGGTGGTGTGATCTGGGGAGAGATGTGATCACTTCTCTCCTGATCTATACTCTGGTCTTTATGCAGGAAGGGCCCCTGAATCCTTAAGATTTTAATAAATTTTGTTTTTCAATGTCCCTGTTTCCTTGGGATTTGATATAAAACTGTTTCTCAAGGACCCTGATCTCTGATTACCAAATGAATTGCTAATCCATCAGGTTCCCACTGCCTCTTTGTTGATAATACTTCTCTCTAACCTTGCACTGTGACCCAGAATCCGATTTAGGTATGTGATTTGCTAGGTATCATATGATCCTATGTTTAGTGCTATCATAGTAATCCCATATAGCGTCTTTTTTTTTTTTAATCAGTTGCCAGGTTGTTTTACTATATCTAACATGAGAGCTCCCAAATCTGCTGCTACTTCTGTCACCACCAGCTAGTCCCAATACTGTTGTTTAGTCTATGTGGGCTCTGGGCCAGCCTCCACCCTCACGTCGCACGTAAAAGAATGTCTCACTCTTAACTTTTCTTGGCTCTCTCAATCCAGATTTTGATTTGTGGTGTTATTTTAAAGTTGTTTGGAGGGGAAGGTTTAGCGAGCTGGGCCGAGTGCTTTTTCTGCTCTACCATCTTGGTTTTACTGATGAGTTTATATTTACATTGTTGAGATAGCCTCTCTAAATTACCTTGCTTTTTAACAATGTGTCGTTATTTGTTTATAGATATTGGAGGCCAGGTGTTTTACTTCTGGCTCCTTTCTTGGCTTTTACCACCTATATACTTCTGAACATATCTACTGCTATTCTTCTTCTGAAATTATTTTTGTCTTTAAAAAAAATCTAACAGAACAGATACATATTGGCAATCTTGTTCCTCAACTCTTCTCTCCTTATGATTATTTATGTAAAACTCCAGGTAAATGCATTTTAACCAGCACTTGTTTTATATAATCGACTCCTGGCTAAGATAATATCATTCTCACATTTAAAGTCATGTTTCATAAGCTTATTATAATGTTGGCAATAGATTAAAAAAGAAATGTCACATTCGTTTGAAAGTGTAGTGATCAAGTTATATTTAATCTGAATTATTGACAGATGCCACTTATTTTGTTTGTGTCTTGTTTGTGATACTTGTTCCTAAGAATGTCCCAAATGACCATCCTAATAAAATTACTACTGCATGTAGTAGATAGGCAAGTATATCACTAGCTATTAACACCAACTGTAGGCTTTCATACTGTACTTACAGGAGTGATAGCAAACCATATGGTTCTCTATGAAAATGCTGACATTACTGGGCACTAGAAAATTATTGCTTTTGCAAATATATGCCAGGTAGTTTTTATGCCAATTGCATTAAAGTAGAATAATATTCATGGCTGTCTCTAAAAAAGCTGTCCATTAAAAAAGAAAAAAAAAATCCTACAATATGATTATTTTGCCTTGGCTTCCAACTAGCTGAAAGGTGATTATTGGGGCTGTTAACAACTATGCTTTTATGAACAGTCTAAACAATTCCTGTCTCACCAATGATTCTGTAGAGGAGGGAATATTTTATCTATTGATTTTCTTAAAAAGGTATAATATAGATGCTGGCACTATATTATAAACTAATTTGAGACATGGGACAATTTCTCTATACCCTAAGAGCTGGCTTTCATAGAACTCTAAGCATATTGTGAAACATTGAGTCACATGTTAAAAGTTTTTCGATATTAAAAGAAAAATCTATCCTAAGGGAAGTTTCAATAGGGTTCCCTTCAGTTTTCCTCATTTTATTTATTTTTTCAGAAGCCAGTATATTTTAAATGCATACTACTTCTGCAGAGAGTAATGATATCAGCTGCTACTCTTTTGCTGTTAACTTCCTCATAAGCTTTTTCCTTAATGAATTCAAATGGTGACTAACTTAAGAATTAACCCTATTGTTGTGTGTCAGTATTCCACTCACGCATTTCTATCCCCAAAGAACATAATGTTAAACTAAGAGATATTCATTGCTTAAGCTACATTCTACAACAGCTGCTTTTCTGTTTGATTTTTAACTGAATATCAGGGCCTTTTTTTTCTCACCTCCATGGTGCCAGAAAATGAGTCCACTCCATTGTTGGGAAGTAATCACTGATGATAACTACATTTAAGCAGTGCTTCTACCTCCCAAATCTGACAAATTGAATATAGCAAAGACAGATTAGAATAATGTGAAGTTCATATTTTTGAGTTTTAAGAATATTTTAGTCTAATCACAGCCTTTGATACAGTGGGAGTTATAATTAAAATTAAATAACATGGTTTCACAATGTGTAATTTCCTAATTGCCATTTCAGATGCTTAAGTGAAAATCAAAATGTCATAATCTAAAAGCCATGGAGACCAGATCGCTTGAAATATCAATGAACAATTTTAGTTTAAAAAAAATTCAGTGCCCAACCTACATTTAAGAATGTATTGTCCCAAATGTATTTAAAATAATGACTGACCCTGTTACTATTATATGTAAACAGCAATAATTTTCTACTGTTTCTACTAAAGACTAGGGCTATATAACCTATGCATAGGAATGATAAAGTCCCTCCTTCTGAACCAAAGGTTGTTCCAAATAAACTTTGATCAAGTTAGACTGAATATTCCAGGTGCTTTCTGTCAGAATATTCTGGGTTTAGAAAGCATATTCACTAATGGAAGCTCTGTGAAACATTGTATTGAAGACAAAGGCATCAAACAGCTTCTTCCTGCAATATTTTCAATATTTGAGTAGAGATAGAAGGGGGGAAAGGAATCATGAAGAGAGAAAAAGAACAGAAAAATAGCAAGTTGAGATATGTTCCTAAATATATCAATGAAATATAGAAATTAAACTTTATATTTCAAACCCAGAGGGCTTTGGTACATTTATTTTTCTCATTTTGTATTTTCATAAATATTGTAGACATCCTCCAACTTTTGAAAGTTTGAATTCCAACAAAAAGTAAGTCAGTGTGGAACTTGGAATACAAGCTTTTTCTCTCAATAAAATGATCTAATAAATAGTGGTTTGGCTCCCAGGCTTCATCAAAAAACCTAAATTAGTGATATTTTTTCCTTCCTGAAATGCTGTATATTTTCAATGAAAAGTAGGAGAAAAAAACAGTATTTTTATGAAACCAATAATTAAACAAAATATAGACAATAACAGAATAAAAACAGAAGTTGGAGAGATTTAGAAAAAGTAATTTTAAAGAAAGATAAGGAAGTAAATGAAGATTTGTAGAGCTTCATAGGATTTAAAAAAATACTTTAGAGATTGATGACACTAGTTCATTACTGTTACTAATTTTAGGTCAAAGCTAAAGACTTTTTACTTAATACAAATGCATTATTACTTCTGTACAGCTCAGTTGTATCAGTTGTGATGCGGATGATCCCCTCCCAACCCCACCTCACCCTTAAAATTGACATGAAGAGAGAATTTTTTTTTAAAGTAATTTGGCAAGTACTTCCAAGAGAGATGATCATGTGTGTGCACGCGCGCATGTGTGTGTGTGTGTGTGTGTGTGTGTGTGTGTGTGTATTTACGTGTGTTGTCCTGGTGGAAATTTAACCAATAAATAAAGTAAGGCCATTTCTTCAAGTATAATGTCATTTATTAATTGGACATACAATCTGTCAGTAAAGGACAGGTCAATGGAGTACTTCCATTTGCACCAAAGACCCAGAGGGATGGCCAACAGCATCTTTTATACCTAGATGTTTCTTTCTTCTAATTGCCCTGGCAGTATGTCATTGGGACTGTCCCCTGTCAATCCCGATTGGTGGACGTTTCAGTTAGGAGGCCACCCAAGAGTTCTCAGGTCCTCTCCATCTTAGGGAGGAATGTAGGTAGTGGACTAGCACTCAGATGTGGAAGATCATGTCATGCTATGACTTCTAAGGAATCAAATGTTAGCTGGTTTATGAAACTAACTTGGCTAGAGAAAAAAAAAAAAAAAGAAAAACATAAGCCATCTGAAGTAGGATTTTATTGTCTTGGTAGTCCTTTTCTAGACCAGGTCACCCAAAATCTTGATATGGGGAGTGTCAAGAACAAAGGAACATGTCCCCAAGGAAAGACCTAGCTCTGGCTGGCTTTTGTTTAGAGGATAAACAGAAGTAAGTGTCCCTGCCCAATTAAATGCCCCAGAGGCAGGAAGTAGATTACATTCCTCAGCTAGAAAGTATTTTTTTTCTTTAAACTATGTCTTTTGGACAATGAAATATTAATATTAATAATCAAATAACAGCATTAAAATTAATTTTCCTCAGTATGCTCATTGGAGTTGCCTTGTGTGCTATAACAACAGAGAAAGAGAAGAAAAAGGGAAGTACTATGTATATGGAATTTCTCCAGTGCAAAGATGGGTCATGGGGAAAATCTATTAGGTTTCAAACCTAAGTAGTTTAATTGTTATCTATAATCATTATGGTATAAATATAGGGGTAAGCATAATAGGAAAAGGGGGGAAAGTATGGCTCCACTTACAACATGGTTATGCTGTTGAGATTAACCAAAATGATGAGATTAGGGAATCAGAGGTTTTTAGGAGTTCTTGAGACCCCAAATACCAATGCACCAAGTCCTGCCAAATGAATTTGACTCAAGTCTTCTCAGACAAAGAAAAAGATGAAGTTTATTAAAGATTCACCATAATAAGTAGACTCTTACGGAGCCTGAGCATTTACGACACCAATGCCATCAGGCCGGAACAATCTAAACTGAGCTACATTGAATCTGAGCGCCTTCATGGAGGCAAGATGGAACATATATACAGAAAAACTGTGGAAGGGATCTAGGGGTAGTCAAGTAGTCTGGGGTGACTAGAGGAGGGTTTTAGGGAGGGTCTTGAGGAGGAGTCTAAGGAGAATCTTGATGGGACTGGGGTGACTAGAGGTCAGACTCCAGGAGTGAGATTAAGGGTGGGAAATAACTGAAGGCCACCTGGAGATAACAGACAATACAGGCTAGGCTAGTTTAAGGAAAACAGAGATTTGGGCCTAGCTATAGGGAAAGCCTTATGGCCACAGGCAAAGGCCAGATCTTGTGGGAAGATTCAAGGAGAGTTCAAGGGGATTCCCATAGATTATACCCCATCAGGTTCAAGGGGGTTCCCAGAGACTGTACCCCATCATTTCCCCCTCAAAGAAACGGGACCCAAATTCTTTTGGGGTCAGAGGTGAAGATCTCAACTTCTGAAACTGCTTCCTGCTGGCAAGGGGTGTATGCTGTCCCTGCCTTGATGGGTCCAGTTGAAGAGATACATAGCCTGAGCAGTCATCTAGAAGTTTATGGCTTAGACCCTGGAGGAGACAAATTCAGCAAGGAGGTTAAGTAAACAAGGACCAAACAAGAACAAAAGGAGTATAGAGAAAGGACGATTTCCCTGGCATAAGAGACAACTTCCCTGGAGCTAATTCAAGATAGCTATTTCATATGTAGCTCTCATAACCACTTGTTATGTTTACCACACTGCTTTGGGGTTCAGGAGTGTATAGCACACCCAAATTAGGTCAGGGATATCTAAGAGCAAGGTTTGATATTTGATGATCCTGTGACTAGCCAGCTACTGGTAGCTCTCTGTTTCTAGGATGCTCTGAACTCGATGGGGAGTCAGAACTTTCAGGGGATGGTCAGCTAGAAATTTAGAAGCTTCCTCAATTAGAGTAGCTCTAGCAGTCATGGAATCTAATTGTTTGAAAAATATGGAACTGGTTTGGGTTAGGGTTCTAAGGACTGTATTAGTACTCCCAAAGCTTGTCCTCTCAACATACAGTGAAAAGTTTTTTTAGATTAGGTAGAACAATTGCTAGAGTGGTGGTTAATTTAGTTTTCAAGGTCCTAAAAGTTTTAGCCTTGTTGGGGCCCCACTCTAGAAGGAGTGATTCAGGGCCCCGAGTAGCAATTAGTAGTTGTAGTCCCTCCCAGGCCTTGGGCTTAATTCTACATTGAAGGTAATGGGAGGGGGCACTTTATGATCTTGGAGGGGACCTATGGCTGGGGTGGTAGAAGTAGCTTGCCAAGGAATTCTTTGATCCCAAACAATCGGCTCAACTGTCTCCCATACCTCTGGGGGGACGTGGAGAAGTCTGTTGAACAGAGGGAAAATACAAGAGGCTTCACAAGAGAATATTGGCTCCACAATTTCACCTTCAATTCCCTTCCCAGCAATGGGGCAGGGCCAGAGGAGAGCATAAGGAAGGAGTGTTCAAACATCAGATCTTCAAGTAGGTGGGGGAGGGGTATGCCTGGGGACATCCCTTAGTGTCCTTTTCCATGCCTATGACCCAATGGGTAAAGGGGCAGATAGAGCCAGAACATTTGGTTAAAACAAGAGAACATAGCCATGATAAAGTGGGTAACCTTACCTACAGCCTCAATTTTGCACAGGGCTTTGCAAGAGAGGTGGAGAAAGTGGGAAGGCTGTGACACCCCAAATTTTCCTGTCTTTCCAAGTCTTGAGAAGACTGGAGGACAAGGTACTGGGAGGTGGCTCTAACAGTTTTCCAACCTTGGCGACAATCTTTCCTCCAATGCCCCTCCTGGCCATATGTTGGGCATAGTTCTGGAGGCATCGATCCTAGGGGCTTCCTTGGGGGGGGGGGGCACCCTAGAGGGCCACTCCTTGGATCAGTGACTTTCTTTGTGGCATCAAAAGCAGGTTTCCCCACTGTGCAAGTTTCCAGGCGTCCTCCAAGGGGACGCCCTGAAGGGGCACTCCTTGGGTCTTTTCCTGGCCATGGCAACAGCCAAGAATTGAGCATGTTCTCTGTCTCTAGCCCTTTCCCTGCCTTCTTCTTCTTCAGGTTTTTGTTGTTAAGGACTCCAAAGGCCACATCCAAGTAACTGGGCCTGAGGTGTTTGGGGTCCCTTTGCCAATTTCTGCAGTTTTCTCCTAATACCTGGCGCAGACTGATTAATGTAATACATGTTAAGGATTGCTGCCCTTTCAATAGAATCAGTATCCAAATTTGCATTTTTTTTATGTTCAAACTGTTTCCCCTTTATTAAGAGCCAAATAAATATTATACAGACTGGGACTCAATAAAGAAAAACATGTTTGAATAATATTTTTTCATCAGCATCTCCAGGTAAATGTGTATAATCAAGTAACATTACCAATAAGTCCTTAGGAAGCACATCCACAAGAGTTTGTGCTTTGTCCAGGCCCAGTTCCTCTGGAGTAGAGATTCTCAATTCATCTAAAGTTGGTCTAAGTTCCTGGACAATATATGGGTAGATTTTCTTATTAGGTCCAGCTTTGTCCTTTACAACCTCTAGAATGTGAACTGCACTAGCAAAATCATCTAAGCATCTGCATGCCCTCAAAGCAGCATCAATGATTTGGGGTTCTGGAACTAGGTATTAGCCAACCAATGTATTCATTCCATTTTGTAATTCCCAGGCATAAAGATCTGGTTTGCTGAAGCATGTCACTCAGAAAGCATCAAACTCCTCATCTGTCTCATGGGACACATGGGAGTAGCAGCAAACTGACTAGATAATGGTGGCAGCAGGAGAGGTGGAGGATAACCAGCAGGAGAGGACTGCAGCCCCCGGCTTCAGCAGCAGGACCAGCACTGAGGCTAAGCAGCGGCAAAGAGCAGTGGCCATCATGGTGACAGTGGGCGTGGGCGACAGACTGACCAAGCCACTCTGCATAATTCTTAATAGTTTCTACTAGCCTGTCTTGGAAAAGGCCAAGATTTTCCTTTTCTTCCTGAATGATTTCCCTAACTTTTTAAAAATTTATTTCCTTTTGAAATGCTGTTCTTAGGCCTTCTAACAGGAAAATTATCATATGGTTTCTCTTTCCCCTATATTCACTCTTCTGATAGTCTCTTCCCGGGTCGCTAGTGGGAACAGCAACTGTTCCTGGGGGATATTTTATGGGGTCATCGCTAGCCAAATGATCCCCAAATTTTTGTGCTTGTTCCCAGGTTCTCCTCTTCTCCTCAGTGGCACAACAGGTAGAGAAGAGGATATGAAAATCACCCAAAGAAAGCTCAAATTGTAGGGCCACATCCCTAAAACCCTCAGCAAACTTAGTTGATCTTCTGAGGATCACCCCAGTTTCTCTTTAACCTGAGTGAACTCCAAAATGAAGAAAGGAATCTGCACTCCTATTGTACCTCAGGGTGAGGCAGGCACTTCCCTCAGAGGAAAAAGCCCTGAAGGTGCTGTGGGGACTGGGGCCTGAGGAGGGAGAGAGAGAGTCTCCCTTCTTGTAAGGAAGGCACTGGGAAGTGCTGGCTGATCTGTATCAGACTGCAAAGCTCGGGGATCCAGCTGGCAAGGGAAAAGGTCAGCTGGCATCTGAGGAGGGGAAGGGTTCACAGGAGGAGATACCAAAGATATCTGAGTGGGTGCCACCTCAGAGAGAGGGGCCAGGGGAGAAGATATTGCCATGGGGAAAGGCCTGAGGCCATAACCTGAGTAGGGGTCCCCTTGGGGGAAGTGGCTGCCGAGGGAGGCACCTCAACAAGACCCTTGACTGGGACCTGAGCAGGGGTCACCAAGAGGAGAGGGGCCATGGGAGAAGATGCAGCGTAGGAGAAGTGGGTGGTGAAGGAAGCAGGAAAAGAAGGGTTTAAGCTAGAGGAAAAGGGAAGAAAAACCAAGGGAAAGAGAGGCTGGCCAAGGAAGGGGGAGCACAGGAAACACAGGGACTCGGGGGAAGTCAGGGAGCAGGAGGAGGGGCTGAGGCCAAAGTCCTGAACGCCATAAGAAGGGGGTTATCCAAAATATCCTGTTGACCCACATTGCCCCTGTGTGGGATGGCTCTAGCTATGAGCATCTTATAATCTTTTCTGAGAACCAGGTTCCGAGTGAGCTTGACAAAAGCCATTATGTAGAAAACTTCTATCCATTTTCCTTGGTGGCAGTACAATTCTAACTGTAAGAGAGTATTATATTGTAAAATCCCCAAAATGGGCCATGCTTCATGGCCTTCTAGGTAATACTGAGGCCAAACAGTATTGCAAAAGAGTACCAGCTTTTTCTTTTTAAGTTCTTCAGAGAAACTAATTTTTTTTCCAATTTTTTGAAAGACAACCCAAAGGAGAATTTTTGAGGATTGAAAAGGATTGACCCATTATAGGTGTGGAGGCTGGAAGTCCCTTCCTCTGCAAGAGAGGAGCTAGGAGTAGGCATCAAAAGAAACCAAAACAAAAAACAAACACAAAAAGGTACCTGAAATTTTCCCAATTCCCTAGCGCCAAGAGAATTGAGAGAATTGATCATTCGCTTCCTGGATAGGACATCACTCCTTGTGCTCTATGCTTCAGGATATGTGCTCAGTTTCATGGCCTCGAACATAACCACTGGACCAAGAACCTAGAGCATCAAGCTGTCTGATCTATAGGGACCTGAGGTAAGGCCTGCAAAACACCTCCAAAATGCTTGGAAGGTGAGAAGGGGATAGGGAGAGGGGGAGGCTTACATACCTTCCAGTCTTGGTTGGAGTATAACTTGAGAATAGCAGTATTCCCTATCTCAGGGAACCATATGTTGAGGTTAACCGAAATGGTGGGGCAAGGGACCTCATCATTTTGAGGTGTTTGAGACCCCAAAATGCCTATGCCCCAAGTCCTGCCAAATGAATTTGACTCAAGCCTACTCAGCCAAAGAAAACGATGAAGTTTTTTTAAAGATTCACCATAATATGTAGGCTCTTAGGGATCCTGAGCATTTGTGACACCAACGTCATTGGGCTAGAACAATTTAAACTGAGCTAGATTGAATCTGAGCGCCTTCAAGGAGGCAAGATGTAGCTTATATACAGAAAGACTGAGGGAGGGATCTAGGGGTAGTCAAGTAGTCTGGGGTGACTAGAGGAGGGTTTTAGGGAGGGTCTTGAGGAGGAGTCTAAGGATAATCTTGATGGGTCTGGGGTGGCTAGAGGTCAGACTCCAGGAGTGAAATTAAGGGTGGGAAATAACTGAAGGCCACCTGGAGATAACAGACAATACAGGCTAGGCTAGTTTAAGGAAGACAGAGATTTGGGCCTAGCTATAGGGAAAGGCTTATGGCCATAGGCAAAAGCCAGATCTTGTGGGAAGATTCAAGGAGAGTTCAAGGGGGTTCCCATACTATATCCCATCAGGTTCAGGGGGGTTCCCAGAGACTATATCTGATCAGTGCCAGGCAGTCTAATCAGGTCTAGTTTCCATATAGCTAGACCAAGCAGTCTAGGAGCATAGGAAAGAAAATTCACAATATGCCTTTCTTGACTGGTGTGGCTAAGATTTGAGAGGGTCCAAACTACTGTAATTGCTGAAGGTTTAACATCCAATAATATGATTAAATAGTCTATGATCTCTAATATGTCCATCAACTGGTTTCAAATTCACCTTAATATGCTTTTTAAGTGCACAAAAGAATGAATTTAAAATGTGGTCCCTGGCCAGCAGCTTTTTTCTGAACCAGGTTATTTCTTCCCATTATCAGGAAAATAATACTCTCCTAATTGCATCACAGGGTTGTTTTGTGGAAAGTACTTTACGAATTACTTAAATGCATTAGAAATGCTTTATGATTAACAATAATAAAGAGTGAACATTGTGAAGTATGTACCAGGGAAGGCTTTTCCTATTTTAGTTTTGAGATGGGGCAAACTACATGAGGACAACAACCAGGTCTTAATTATCTTTGTACATTCCCCTACACCTAGCAAGTGTGGAATGAAAAGTTATCAAATCAATGCATTGCATATTCCTATTTTAAAGAGAAAAAATGTTTTTGAAAATCATGTCTATGCTTCTATAAAGTGTTGACATAAGTAACATTTACAACAATGATTTCAATGAAAGTAAATTTTGCTGTAGTAAAAGTAAAGAGGCACCATTGAAAATAGTAGTTAAAGCACGTGATAATTTTAGAGCCATCCTAAGCTGTGTCTCCATTCATCTCTTATTCAGATTTCTTTCATCAAAGGTAGCAAAGAAATTCATCTTAGGAATCTCAAAACATTTACTAGTGATTTGGTGGTATTTATGGGTTTTTTGCATATATGTGCATACATATATGTATGTATATATGTATACAAATACATACATAGCTAATGAAATAAGAAAAAAGTTAGTCAGAATACCAAATGACAAGAACTACATTAACGCAACATCTACACTATCTCTAGTTATCTATCAATAGTGGAAGAGCACTTACAAGTATAGAACAAGAATGACAGGAAACACACAAAGGCGCACAGTAGCTAAGACCACTTACACTTACAATGCTCTGCAATTTCCAGAATCTTATGGTGATGTGATGCTATCATGGTGCCTTATGTTGGGCATAATATTTTAACTTTACCCACTGGGCTCATTGTCTCTGTTGTCTGTATGCTAGACATTCTCTCTGCAGAGCAGCTGTGGTTTTTGAACTCTTCATTTTTACCATCTACTTTACTCAGTTTTTATGGAGAAGGAAATGACAAAAAACTCTAGTATCTTTGTCAAGAAAATGCCAAATGGAGTCACAAAGAGTGGGGCATGACTGAAAAATGACTGAATAACAACATAACCCAGAGAGGTTTAATGACTTTTGTCCAAGGTGAAACAGATAACACATAATGGAGGCAAGATTTGAACTCTGGTCCTCTGACTCTACACCAGTGTGTTTTCCTCTACACCATACCACCTCTAAGGATTTCTTGAACAGCCATCTCCATCTCTGGTTTGCCTGTCTTCAGAGATGTAATCATATTTTGATTAACTGAAGACCAGATTTTTAAAAATAACTTTCCTAGTGGTTCTGGCAACACATCATTGGCTTTTTCACATGCTATGGCCTACCCACTGATTGCCAGAGTTTACTGTTGTGGAAAATATCTATTAAGGCAGCAAAAACATTTAATCAGCTAACACTTAGTGCCTTCATAGTGGTAGTACTGTACTAGGTGCTAGAAATACAAAAGCAAAAATGAAAAGTCACTGCCCTCAAAGGACAGGGAGATGACACATGCATGGACATGTATATAGAAAATAAATAGAAGCTAAATTCAAGGGGAGGCACAAGAAGTGAAGTTTCTGAAAAGGTCTCATGAAGTATGTTGGTTGACTAAACTCTCAGTAAGAGTCCTGGGATATCCAAGAGGGACGAATGCCAAGGTAGAATTTCCCACTTGGACAAATCAAATATCACGAATGGTAAAGCAATACAATATACATGGTGAGTTTTGAGTAGATTTTAGAGTTAGTTTAATTAACTAAAATTCATTACTTAACAGATCAACCTAGCTAGTTACACAGAAAAGGAAGAATACACATCACCTCACTTATGACATTCTGTTGGACATGCATTAATGCATTAATGATACATGATGTGAAGTTCTTTTACATCTTAGACAGGTGTTACAGGTAGACAATGCCATGGCCTGAAGAAGAGACAAAGGTTGTGCAAAGCCATCTGCAGAATTGAAGAAGAGATGATTGGACTGAATTGCACTTGCGAAGCTTCATGCTTACAGTGATACCAAGATGCTCCCTGCCATTAAATTAGCCTCTTTATCGCTGATATTCTGTAGGAGATACCCTATGACTCTAAGTCATGGAGTATCTCTGTCTATGAAGAATCTCAGCGGCATATAACTAAAAGGAAATAAGCATAATGAGTGTCAGAAAGCTGTAGCACATTTGTGAGGATTGTCTGTGTGTGTGAAGTGGCAGAAGAGATCAAGAGCATGTATGGCCTAAGATGGAGGATCAGTTATATAGGCAGAATGAGGAATAGAATGCTAAGTAAAGTTGTGTGCTTGTATCCACAGAATATGAAAAGAACTATTAGATGATTGGGTGACTCCTCTGTGGATAGCCGACAAAAAGATGCGGTTAAGAATGACGCAGAGTCAAAGGTTGTAGGTGGATTGTGATCTGCGTTGGTAGAGGGAGCACTCATTTGAATGACATCAAAGGTCCCTTGCTGTCATTAATAACGTGCTGCCTTGTCTGTTTGCCCTTCCAAAAATGAGTGACATTTTATAGCACTTTGAAGTTGCAAAGCACTTTCTATTCATTGTCATCCATCTTCACAACAATCTTGTTATTGGCGTTTTATAGATGAGGAAATAGGCTTATAAAGGCTTAAACTGCTTTTCTAATCAGTATAAAAATAAATAAAACATTCCCAGATTATTCTATTGGGCCTGGAAAGTTAGTTTTGGCCATGGTCACACTTAAATAAGGATTCTTGGCCTCCTTTTGCTGCTTCCTTACGGGACTGGGAAAGCACCAATATCTTTTTGAAAGAAACAATTTCAAAAGGTCCTCCACGAAGGATATAGAGCTAAGGGGAAAAATGGAATAGAGAAAAGAGGTTGAAGTAGTGTGTCAATTAAATTAATTTAAGGCTATCACTGCTCATTCACCAATTCACTCTATATCTTTAGACTCTTTAGATTTTTTATTTTTAATGTTCAGCCATCATGACTCTAAATAGTTAACTTGGCATAATTTTTTATTATAATAAAAAAAACATTGATAAACACTCTAAAAAACCCTAAGTAGTAGAACTTATTCAGGGGAAAATACACAATTTTGGTAGAAATCTTCAGGGCCACACAGAGCATAAGATAATGGGTCAAAGCAGCAGTCACGTTTGTGTCAGCATGCCATCTTAAAGGCATTCCTGAGACTCCTGCCACTCTTTTCTCCTTTTTCTGGACTCACTTTGATAAAAGCTTGAGATTTTTCATTTTTCAGAGTCACCTACAGCCAGGGTATATGGTCTTATTGTACTCCTTTCTTTTTAAAAAGCACTTGCTTTTCTGGGGTGGGGGGAGAGAATCTTTCATGTTGAATAAGAACATCTATCATAGTTTAAACAGAATTTCAGGAATGACAGGTACCTTATTTAGATAAGGTGACACATTACAGCTTCCTTTTTACCCTCCTTTTTTCTTATACAGTAAGATCCATATAGAGACTAAATTACTCTATCAGACCAAGTAAGTATCAAAGTCAGGCCCCATCTTATGAGTTTTCCATTTCGTATCCCCTTGAATTCATCTTCTAGCCATTTGAAGGACATCTGAAGTGGATTTCTGGATTCAGTGCTCACAGTATCAAATATTTCTGTTGGCTACATTGAGTGATAATGCTGCCTGAAATTATTTTTGTGTAGCATAAGGTTACTGGCAGGAATTGTAATGGTACTGAATTGCTGCTACAGGCTGTTAGGAATCTGGATTAAAAAAGAATGAAATAGCTGTGAATGTCAGTGTTCACCATTTAAAATACATTTTAAATGCTTTCAGAAGTCTATATTATAATGGATTTTCTAAATGGAAAGGAAAAATGAGAACAGGTAGAGAATGCTTTAATCTATTTCAAAGTGTCTTTATTAACAGTAACAATCTCATCATTAAGTCAATTAATAAGAATAGGAAATTAAGAGGGCATCTCCTGTTTTACTTTGGATTTAGAGGATATATAACTTCTTGAAGTTGAAGTGTGTTTGAATATAAGAATAACAATAAAAACATAATTCTAATCAAATAATTATTACACTAATCTATAGAGTGTAATGGAAAGAACACTGAATGTGGAGTCAAACAATCTAGTTTCTAAGTGTGTTAATAACTTCTCTGATTAACTGTGTGACCTAATAAAAGTTATAGGATAACAGAATCTATAAGTTTGAAGAAAATTCAGGGGGCAGCTAGTTTTGCTAGGTCTTTATCAAGAATCTCTTTATGGGGTTGTTCAGTCATTTTCCATCATGTCCAACTGTTCCTGATCCCATTTAGTGTTTTCCTGGCAAAGATACTAGAGCGATGTGCCACTTCCTTCTCCAGATTATTTTATAGATGAGGAAACTGAGGCAAATAGGATTAAGTGACTTGCCCAGGGCAACATAGCTAGTAGTTTCTGAGGCCAGATTTAAATTCAGATCCTCCTGATTCCAACCCCAGTGTTCTATCCATTGTGTAACCTGGCTGCCCTATCCTTCATGACATACTGGCAAATGGTTATCCAAACTCTGATTGAACAATTCTGCTAAGTAAGAACACACTACCATCAGAAGTTCATTACATTTTTGGGACAGTTCAGATCTGCTCACATTGAGAACTCTGAAACTCCTACCTCTTTAGTCCTTCTTCAATTTTTTGAGGCCAAGGAGAACAAGTCTAAAGTTCTTAACCTGGGGTCCATTAACTTCTTGTTCTTTTAAAGTTTTGATAATTACGTTTCAACATAATTGGCTTTCTTTGCAATCCTACATATTTTATTTTATACATTTAAAAATCTTATTCTGAGAAGAGATACAAAGGCTTCATCACCTGTAAATGGACCTGTTACTTTTTTTAAAAAAGGGTTTAAGAAATCCTGCTACAGTGGAAGAAAGAAAGATAAGCTTAAAATACCAAAAAAACATTCTTTAAGTATTAACAAATATGGGGCAGCTAGGTGGCACAGTGAGTAGAGCACCAGCCCTGTAGTCAAGAGGACCTGAGTTCAAATTTGGCCTCAGACACTTGACATACTTACTGGCTGTGTGACCTTGGGAAAGTCACTTAAACCCAATTGCCCTGCCTTCCTCCCTCAAAAAAAGTATTAGCAAATATGCTGAGATAAGTCCACAATTATGCTCAAATGTAATTATGTGAAATTCCACATTCTTTGCTCTGTGAAAAGAAATTCTTTGAGAAAATTTAAACGATAGGTATAATTTCTATATGAATTAATAAATCTGACATTATTTATGCTCCAATGAATTAACAAATGTGTTTTAAGTCAGTCAATAAGCATTTATTAAATGCCTAATACATATTAGTGTGAAGGGCCAGGGATACAAAAAAGGAAGAAGACAGTCCCTTTTCTCAAGGAACTCACTCTAACAGGAGAGAGCACTTGTAAACAACCATGTACAAACAAGATATAAATATGATAAATTGTAAATAATCAGTCATAATAAGGGAGTTACCTTTTCTAAAACCATATGCTTTATATAACTTCAATGGATAAATGGGTAGATGGATGGATGAATGGATGGATGACTGTCCAATCACAGTCCTTTCATAATAGAAAGAGTATTAGATTTGAAGTCAGAAGGCCTGATGTTAAATTCTGGTTCTTCTTAATTCTCTTGTGATTCTGGACAAGTCAATTAAATCCTCTGGATTCTAGATTCCTGATCTAAAAGATGAAAGGGCTGGACAAGAAGGAACTCTGAAGTGCCTTCTCTCTCTAAATCTATGATAATGCAAGGTGCCCCTAAAGACTGGACACATAGGTAAAATGCATATTTTGAAATGTTTGGAATGTTAACAGACCTTAGCCCCCTTGACTTCCTTTTCTGTGCTATGCTAAAGGAGAAGATGTACTCAAATAAAATCACAGATACTACATACTTGATTGAACACATAAAGAGTGAATGTGCTAAAACTGATGGCAACATGGAGCTAATTGCGTTGAGTTCATGTGAATCTTGCAAAGCACATCAACCATCATGAATGATGGAAATCATTCGAAGATGTTATTTATTAATATTCCAATTAAATAAAATGTCGAAAATTTCATTCATTTCATTTCTTGAAAATACGCATTTTTGCCTACATGTCCAGATTTTAAGAACACCCTATACAATTTGATTAGAACAGTTTCAAATATGAAGCTGCAAAATTATTCAATGTGCAAAATATAGCTTTTCCATATAAATTTATTTTATTCATGATATTTATATTATATTAATTATATTACATTACATTGCATTGCATTGCATTGCATTAAATTACATCATATTACATCATATTATATCATATCATATTTTATCATATTATATCATGTTATGTTATGTTATATCATATCATATCACATCATATCACATCACATCACATCAAATTATATTAATTATATTATATTAATTTATATTATATCATATCATATCATATTATATTATGTTACATTACATTACATCACATCACATCACATCACATCACATCACATCACATCATATCATATCATATCATATCATATCTTATTATATTATATTGTATTGTATTGTATTGTATTGTATCGTATCATATCGTATCGTATCATATCATATCATACTATATCATATCATATTATATCATACTATATCATATCATATCATATAATATCATATCATATTACATCATATTATATCATATTACATTATATTACTATAAATTGCTTTACATTATATTACATTACATTATATTATATTATATTACATTACATTAGATTATATTTCATTACACTACATTGCATTATATCATATTAAATTACATTATAGTATTACATTATATTATATGATAACATTACATTATATTATATATTATTTATTATATTCAATGTATCATAAATTTATTCATCTATTTAAGAAACATTAAATCCCTGCTATTTTCAACACACTGCATTAGATTTTGGTAGAGATACCTAAGAAGGGCTTCTTAACCTGTGGGCCATGAACCAAAATAAATTTGATATCTGTATTTCAAATCTAATTCCATACATTTTATTTTATGCATATAAAACATTGTCCCTAGAAGTGGTTCATAGATTTCACCAGACTGCCAAAGTGGCTTATGACCTATACACACATGCATGAATGCACACACACATACACACACACACACAAATGTGCACAGATACAAAAAATGAAGAACTCCTAAGCCTTCCCTTTTCTAGGTTAAAAGTCTGCAATTCCTTAAAATTAACTGTAAGAGAAAATATTTCCAAAAATAATTTGTCATTTTTTAATTTTAAGCACAAACATATAGTTTCAAACTGTTACCTCATTAAGCCTAATTTTTATTGTTTTTCCATTATTAAATGACATCTGTTAATGAGTCCAAATATGCTAAATGTAAATTCTATTTGGATTTTCTAGACATTGTTCAATAAAAATGAAGATGGAACTGTGATTCCTTTTAAAATAAAACAGAAGTGTTTAATAAGGACCATGAAAGAAGCAACAGTTGAAATGATTAGTTCAATGACAAACACACAAACCTATTACAAGCACATTGATTATCAAGGGACAATCTTAGCTTAGTCAGTTCCTACTATCTGAAAAATGACTTACATAATGAAAATAACATTCCTAATAGCTCTTTTAAATGCATAAATTTTTCTTGAAAAGAGGACAGGAATGGGCTGCCAATGTATACATATACTGGGCCAAACAGTGCTTTTTATGCATTTGTCTGGTTTGCAGAAAGGCAAAGCACTGTTCCTTAATAAGAAGGACAAGAGAGGAGAGCACAGTTAATGTCCTTACTGGAGTGTGGAGCAAATAGCTTCCAATAAAACTCACAATCTGATTTTATTCCTTATGTGGATACACACATGCTTATATATATAATTTTATATTTTATTATTTATTTAATTTTTTTAGTTTTCAGTATTGATTTCCACAAGATTTTGAATTACAAATTTTCTCCCCATTTCTACCCTCCCCCCGCTCCAAGATTGCATATATTCTGATTGCTCTATTCCGTAGTCATCCCTCCCTTCTGTCACCCTACTGCCCCCATCCCCTTTTCCTTTACTTTCTTGTAGGCATGATAAATTTCTCTGCCCCATTGTTTGTATATCTTATTTCCAAGTCGCATGCAAAAACAACTTTTTTCTTGACCATCTACATTTAAAACTTTGAGTTCCAAATTCTCTCCCCTCTTCCCTCCCCACAATCCCTCCCTAAGAAGGTGAGCAATTCAATATAGGTCACATGCGTATCATTATGCAAAAGTCCTGTCGTGAAGGACTAACCATATTTTGCTCCCTCCTATCCTGTCCCCCTTTATTCAATTTTCTCCCTTGACCCTGTCCCTTTTCAAAAGTGTTTGTTTTTGATTACCTCCTCCCTCCATCTGCCCTCCTTTCTATCATCCCCCCTTTTTTATCCCCTTCCTCCTTCTTTCCTGTGGGGTAAGATACCCAAATGAATGTGTATGTTACTCCTTCCTCAAGTCAAATCTGATGAGAGCAAGATTCACTCATTCCCCCTCCCCTGCCCCCTCTTCCCTTCCTACAGAACTGCTTTTTGTTGCCACTTTTATATGAAATAATTTATGCCATTCTATCTCTCCATTTCTCCCTCTCTCAATATATTCCTCTCTCATCCTTTAATTTAATTTTATTTTTAGACATCATCCCTTCATATTCAAATCACCCTGTGTCCTCTCTCTGTGTGTATATATGTATGCACACACACACACACACACACACATATATATATACAGACACATATATGTATATGTATATGTACTTCATTTGTATATGTATGCATATTCCCTTCAGCTACCCTAATACTGAGGTCTCATGAATTACATACATCATCTTTCCATGTAGGAATGTAATCATGGCTTTCAGGTAGTCCAATAATTTTTAAATTATCTCTCCTGGATCTATCTTCCAGGTCAGTGGTTTTTCCAATGAGATATTTCACATTGTCTTTCATTTTTTCATTCCTTTGGTCCTGTTTTATAATACATTGATTTCTCATAAAATCACTTGCTCCAACCTAATTTTTAAGACAGTATTTTCTTCAGTGGTCTTTTTGACCTCTTTTTCTATTTGGCTAATTCTGCTTTTCAAGGCATTCTCCTCATTGGCTTTTTTGGAGCTCTTTTGCCATTTCAGTTAGTTTATTTTTAAGGTGTTATTTTCTTCAGTATTTTTTGGGGGTCTCCTTTAGCAAGCCATTGACTTGATTTTCCTGGTTTTCTTAAATTACTCTCATTTCTCTTCCCAATTTTCCCTCTACTTCTCTTACTTACTTTTCCAAATTCTTTTTTAGCTCTTGCATATCCTGAAACTAATTCGTATTTTTCAAGGAGGTTTTTGATGCAGGCTCTTTGACTTTGTTGACTTCTTCTGGCTGTATGTTTTGATCTTCTTCATCACAAAAGAAAGATTCTATAGCCTGAGTCCTTTTACGATGCCTGCTCCTTTTCCCAGCCAATTGCTTGTCTTTTGTGCTCTTTGTCAGGGTATGACTGCTGCCAGAGTGAAGAGTGCTATGTTCCATGCTTCAGGGCTTTTGTGCTTCTGTTTTCAGAGCTACTTCTATTCTGAGGTGGTATGACTTTTTTTGACTCCTCTCCACATTCACCACAATATCTGTCACACCAGTGCTCCTCCTCCCCCAAGGATTGCCAAACAGTACCGTGACCCAGATACAAGCAGGGCAAAGCAAGAGAACACTGCCTCAGCAACAACGAAGAGGTCCCTGCATTCCTGCTCTGATCAGCTGCCTGACTACCACCATTGTCTGTGGATGTGGAGCTCTGAAAGCAGTCATAGTTGCTACTGCCAGAAGGCCTGTGTCTTAGGAGTCTATCCACTACTTCTGTTTCATTTATGTCACATCCTTTTAATCATGTTCCTTCTTCCTAGGATTTATGCTTCTTCACCTCTGTCTCCTCATCCGTTGGAAGTAACACTGTATCATCTCCACTCTGAGCTCTGTAGGTCTATTGTAAATAAAAGTCTTCCTCTCTTTTTCTAGAGGAGATATTTGTGAATCAATAGTATCTTATTTTCTTCAAAATAGTCATCTCCTCAATCCATGTCTTGCTGAGGTACATTTTTCCTGAGCCATATTGCCCTATCTGAACCTGAGTAAGAGTTATCCTACCTGCTCCCTACCTTCCATTTTAAGCAGCCAGAAGTTGTTATCAGTAGATGATCTTTAAATGTCTAAACAGGCAGGTTCCTAAATCATTCTTCTGACTAGTTGGCTGAAGATCATTATTAAAAACATAAGCATGATGTGTGCTTTATAGTTGCAGTTAAGGGGCTACTTAAGTAGGTTTTGTACTTCCCAGTTAATTTTTTTTTTCTTTCTTCCCTTAAAATCACTAAGAGTGAGGAGGTGCAAATAACATATTAGATATGACTGAACAATTATTTACAAGCAGTATCCTAAGATGGTGCAAATCTTTGAATTATAAATTACATTGCCAATAGCACAATTCCTATACTGTAAAGAGTGAAATTTATGGAAACCAACAGGGAACAGCAGAGGAATCCAGCCAGGACAGTGGTTTGGGAGAGCACTGGGCTAGTGAAACACTGGAGCAGGAACAGGCCCAGGGCAGAAGTATCGGCTAAGTCCAAGATCGAGTCCCAGACCTCTCAACCCAGGACGGGAGTCTGTCAGAGCACAGAGCCTGTGGCTGTGGGAACAGTTAGCCCAGAGGCCTCCAACCCACAGTCTAAGGGTTTGAGACTCAGCTTCTTGAACTTCTGAGAACCATGATGGCCAGATAAAAATGGCTCTCCTCCCTCTCTTGAATAAACCCAGAGAACACTACCTCAAGAGAAACAGAGGAGCCAGAATGGGGCTTGAGTAGCGAGAGAAGTTGGGGAGAGGACCCTTCCTGTGGTGGTGGAAGGAGACTAGTGCAGAAAGAGAGGTTTCCCAGCAGCCTTCACCTCAGTAGAACAATGAGAGTAAGCAGCCCCAGGCAGGTGGAGCTAATAAATGTCATCTCCAGGACTCCAGATGTGGCTTTGGACAGCCAGGGGAAGTGGCAAGACACCAACACAGATAACAGCTGAGATCACTCCTGCTGTAGAGCAGTCCTGGGGCAAGAGTAGACTCCCAGTAGCCTGGCCACCCCTCCCCCACACCTCATGAAACCAGTAGCCATAGAAAATAAAGCTAGATCCCCAACACATGAAACTTGGGACAGAGCCCCCAGAGCTTCAGAAAAAGAGATCCACTTTAGAAACCAGGAGGAAAAAAAAAACACTGAAAAAAACATGCTAAAAAGTAAAATACCATTGACTCATATTATGGAGAAAGGGAAGATCAAAATACTAATTCGGAAGAGGACAGCATGGACACAACACCCACATCTGAAACCTCAAAAGGGAAAGTAAACTGGTCTCCAGACCAAAAAGCATTCCTGGAAGAACTCAAGGAGGACTTTAAAAACCAAATTAGAGAGGTAAAAGAAAAAATGGAAAAAAAAATTCACTGAGGAAAACAAATCTTTAAAAACTAAAATTGGTGAAATGGTAAAGGAGAATCAGAATACAAATGGAGAAAAAGTTTCATTGAAAAGTAAATTCAATCAAATGGAAAAGGACAAAGAGAAGATAAAGGAAGAAAACAATACATTAAAAATTAGAGTTGGGCAAGTAGAAGCTAATGATTCTATGAGACATTAAGAATCAGTCAAACAGAATATAAAGAATGAAATAACAGAAGAAAATGTGAAATTTTGGAAAAAACAATTGACCTGGAAAATAGAGCCAAGAGAGACAATCTAAAAATCATAGCTCTATCTGAAAGCTATGATTCAAAAAAAGGGCCTGGACAGCATTTTCCATGAAATCCTTAAGGAAAATTGCCAGAGGTCCTAGACAAAAGGGTAAAATTATCATAGAAAGAATCCATCAATGACCCCCTGAAAAAGATTCCAAATACAATACTCCAAGAAATATTATAGCCAAATTCCAGATCTACCAGGTCAAGAAGAAAATACTGCAATCAGCTAGAAAGAAACAACTCAGATATCATGGAACTAGATTAAGGATCATGCAGGATCTTTCAGCTGCTACCTTAAATACAGGAGAAATTGGAATATGATATTCCAAAAGGCAAAAGACCTTGGAGTACAACCAAGGATCAAATACCCAGCAAAACTGAGCATAATATTCTGGGAAAGGAGATGGACATTTAAGGAAATAAGGGAATTCCAGATCTTCCTGATGAAAAGGTCAGAGCTCAATGGAAAATTTGATCTCCAAATACAAAACTCAAGTGAGAAATAAAAAGGTAAATGGGGGGGGAGGAGGACCCTAGTTAATCAATAAGGCTAATTAGTTACATCCTGATAAAGTATTATTTTGTTTTATATTTGTTTTATATATATATATATACACATATATACATACATATATATATACATATATATGTCAATCTCAAGAATTGTGTACTTATTATGAAATTGAAAGGTTTTATTCATAGACTATGGGTATCAGTATGAAATAACCAATATAATGATAAAAAAGATAATTAAGAGATATAAAGGGTTGGCTCTGGGAGAAGAGGTAAGGAGGTAGTAGAAAAGCATAAATTACATCATATTAAAAAGCACAAAAACATATTGTATTAGAGGGAAAGAAGGGAGGGAGGAGTATTTGAGCTTTACTGTCATCTGATATGGTTCAGGAAGGGAATAACATACCCTGATAAGTAAAGAAATCTAAATTGTCCTACAGGCAGTAGGAGGGGAAAGGGGAAAGAAAAGGGAGGGAGGTGGTCAGAAGGGAGGGAAGAAGCAGCAAGGGGAAAAATGGTAAGGTAAGGGAGGGGAACCAAGAGGGAGGGTAAACTGAGGAAGGCAGCAGTCAAAAGCCAAACTCTGTGGAGGAGTGAAAGAGAGAAAGGAGAAAGAAATGCATAAACAGGGGGATAATATGATGGAAAATAATGACACAAATGGTAATCATAACTGTGAATGTGAATGGGATGAACTCTCACCTAAAATGGAAGTGGATAGCAGAATGGATTGAAACCATAATCCTACAATATGCTGTTTACAAGAAACACATTTGAAGCAGGGAGATACATACAGGGTAAAGGTATAAAGATGAAGTAAAATATATTGCACTTCAGCTAAAGTAAAAAAAAAGCAGATGTAGCAATACTAATTTCAGATGAAGTAAAAAGAAAGATAGATTTAATTAAAAGACATAAGAAGTACACTACAACCTGCTAAAAGGCACCATAAACAATGAAGCAATATCATTAATTAACATATATGCACCAAATGGCATAGCATGCAAATTTTTAGAGGAGAGGTTATGGGAGTTACAGGAAGAAATAGACAGCAAAACTGTAATAATGGGGGACTTCAAACTCCCCCTCTCTGAACTTGATAAATCTAACCTCAAAATAAACAAGAAAGAAGTTAAGGAGGTGAACAGAATTTTAGAAAAGGCAGATATGCTAGACCTCTAGGGAAAACTGAATGGGGATGAAAAGGAATATACTTTCTTCTCAACAGTATGTGGCACATACTCAAAAATTGACTATGTACGAGGGCATAAAAACCTCACAATCCAGTGCAGAAAGGCAGAAGTAGTCAAAGCATCCTTTTCAGATCATGATGCAATAAAAATTATTTGTAATAAAGAACCATGAAAAAATAAGGTAAAAATTAATGGGAAAATAAGTAATCAAATTTTAAAGAGTGAGTGGACCAAAGAACAAATCAGAGAAACAATTATTAAGTTCATTCAAGAAAATGACAACAATGAGACAACATACCAAAACTTATGGGATGCAGCAAAATGCTGAAATACTGAAAATCAAAGAAAAGATTAATAAAATTGAAATCAAGAAAACTACTAAATTAATAAATAAAACCAAGAGCTGGTTTTATGAAAAAAAAAACAATAAAATTTATAAATTTTTGGTCCGTTTGACTAAAACAAAGAAGTAGAAAATCAAATTACCATTATCAAAAATAAAAAAGGGTGAATTCACCTCCAATGAAGAGGGAATTAAAATAATAATTAGGAATTATTTTGCCCAATTGTATACCCATAAATTTAACAACCTTAGGGACAGCGATGATAATTTACAAAAATATAAATTGCCCTAGTTAACAGAAGAGGAAGTAAAATACCTAAATAATCCAATTTCAGAAAAAGAAATTCAGCAAATCATCAATGAACTTCCTAGGAAAAAAATCTCCAGGGCCAGATGGTTTTACATGTGAATTCTATCAAACATTTAAAGAACAATTAATTCCTATACTTTATGGACTATTTGGGAAAATAGTTGAAGAAGGCATCCCATCAAATTCTTTTTATGACACCAACATGGTACTAATGCCCAAACCAGGTAGAGTAAAACAGAGAAAGAAAACTATAGGTCAATTTCTCTAATGAATATTGACACAAAAAATTTAAATTAAATATTAGCAAAAAGATTGCAGCAACTTATCACAACAATAATACACTATGACCAGGTAGGATTTATTCCAGGAATGCCAGGCTGGTTCAATATTAGAAAAAGTATCAGCATAATTGATCATATCAATAACAAAGCTAGCAGAAACCACATGATCATCTTAATAGATGCAGAAAAAGCTTTCAATAAAATACAACCCCAATTCCTATTAAAAATACTAGAAAGCATAGGAATAAATGGAGCCTTCTTTAAAATTATAACTAGGATCTACCTAAAACAATAAACAAGCATTATTTGTAATGGGGATAAGCTAGATGCATTCCAAATAAGATCAGGGGTGAAAAATGGAGGTCCATTATCACCTCTATCATTCAATTTGATACTAGCAATTTTAGCTGTAGCAATAAGAGAACAAAATGAAATTGAAGGAATTGGAAAATGTAAAGAAGAAACTAAAATATCACTTTTTGCAGATGATATGATGATTTGCTTAAAGAATCATAGAGAATCAAATAAAAAACTACTTGAAATAATAAACAACTTTTGCAAAGTTGAGGATATAAAATAAACCCACATAAATCCTCAGCATTCCTATGCATTACTAATATACAATAGAGATAGAAAAAGAAATTCCTTTCAAAGTTACTATAAACACTATAAAATATTTGGCAGTCTACCTGCCAAGACTAACCCAGGCCCTATATGAACATAATTATGAAACACTTTTCACGTGAATAAAGTTAGATCTAAATAAATGGAAAAAAAAATATTAGTTGCACTTGGTTAGGTCAAGCTAATATAATAAAAATAACAATTTTACCTATATTAATGTATTTATTCAGCATCATCCTAATCAAACTATCAAAAATTATTTTATAGAGCTGTATAAAAAAAACAAAATTCATCTGGAAGAACAAGAGGTCTAGAATATTTAGGGAATTAATGAAAATAAATGCTAAGGAAGGTGGCCTAGCCATAGCAGATATCAAACTGTACTCTGAAGCAACAGTCATCAAAACTACTTGGTACTAGCTAAGAAACAGAGTTGTGGATCAGTGGAATAGGTAGGTACACAAGATGCAGTAGTCAACAACTATAGCAGCCTAGTCTTTGATAAACCCAAAGAATCTGGCTTCTGGCCTAAGAATACACTATTTCACAAAAACTGCAGAGAAAGTTGGAAAATGGTAAGGCAGAAACTGGGCATAGGGCAATATCTCACATCATATACCAAAATAAAGTCAAAATAGGTTTACGATTTAGGAATAAAGGATGATACTATAAGCAATTTAAGAGAGCAAGGAATAGGTTACCTATCAGATTTATGGGAAACCAAAGAATTCATGACACAAGAAGAGATAGAGAGCATTACAAAATGCAAAATTGATAATTTTTTTTTCAAGAAATTCAGGACTATTTTATTTTTTTTTGTTTTCTTTTTAATTTAATTTATTTAGTATATTTTGTTTTCAGCATTGATTTTCACAAGACTTTGAATTACAAAGTGTCTCCCCATTTCTACCCTCCCCCTCCAACTCCAAGATGGTGTATATTCTGGTTGCCCTGTTCCCCAGTCAGCCCTCCCTTCTGTCACACCACTCCTCTCCCATCCCCCTTTCTCTTCCTTTCCTGTAGGGCAAGATAAATTTCTATGCCTCATTGCCTGTGTATCTTATTTTCCAGTTGCATGCAAAAACTTTTTTTTTGTTTTTGAACATCTGTTTTTAAAACTTTGAATTCCAAATTCTCTCCCCTCTTCCCTTCCCAAGTCACCCTCCCTAAAAAGTCAAGCAATTCAACATAGGTGACATGCGTATCATTATGTATTACCCTTCCACAATACTCATGTTATGAAAGACTAACTATATTTTGCTCCTTCCTAATCTATCCCCCTTTATCCAGTTTTCTCCCTTGACCCTGTCCCTTTTTGAAAATGTTTGTTTTTGATTACCTCCTCCCCCTATCTGCTCTCCCTTCTATCATCGCCCCTTTTTTTTTTATCTTCTTCCTCCTTCTTTCCTGTAGGGTAAGATACACAGCTGAGTGTGTATGGTATTCTCTCCTTAAGTCAAATTTGAAGAGACCAAGATTCACTCATTCCCCCTCACCTGCCTTCTCTTCTCTTCCTACAGAACTGCTTTTTCTTGCCACTTTTATGTGAGATAATTTACGCCATTCTATCTCTCCCTTTCTCTCTCTCTCAATATATTCCTCTCTCATCTCTTAATTTGATTTTATTTCTTTTAGATATCATCCCTTCATCTTCAACTCACCTTGAGCCCTTTCTCTCTTTCTCTGTCTCTCTCTCTGTGTCTCTCTCTATATATATGTATATATATATATATACACACACATACATACATAAACACACACACATATATATGTATATATACAGATAGATAGATAGATAGATAGATAGATAGATAGATAGATAGATAGATAGATATACATATGCATATTCCCTTCAGCTACCCTAATACTGAGGTCTCATGACCAATACACATCATCTTTACATGTAGGAATGTAAACAAAACAGTTCAACTTCGGTAAGTCCTGTGCAATTTCTTTTGCTTGTTCTTTTTCTTGATTACCTTTTCATGCTTCTC
>CM053622.1:611078140-611102066 GCA_028646595.1 Phalanger gymnotis | reverse complement strand
AATCAGATTGGCTAATATGACAGAAAAAGAAAATGACAAATATTGGATGGGATGTGGGAGAATGGAAGCACTTCTATTGAGACAGTTGTTTACTGATTTCACCATTCTGTAGGAAAATTTGAAACTATGTCCAAAGGCTATAAAAAGGCTATGCATACCCTTTGACTAAGCAATCCCCAAGGAGATTAAAAAAAAAAAAAAGGAAAAGGACCTATACATACAAAAATATTTATAGCAGCTCTTTTAGTGATGGCAAAGAATTGGAAATTGAGGGAATGTCCATTCTCTCAATTTTTCATGGTGAGTTCTTTGAAAGTATCGGGGATCATTCTAGTAAGTCTCCACAGTTGATTTTCCTTATATTATTGTTATATATCATATTATTGTTGTCACTATGTACATTGTCCTCCTGGCTCTGGTCACGTCATTTTGCATTGGTTCATATAAGTCTTCACAGGTTCTTTTTAAACCTTTCCCTTCATCATTTCTTATAGCAAAATACTATTCCATCACGATCATATATCTTAACTTCTTTAGTCATCCCCTCGGTTGGTTGGTATCCCCATTCACAGTGGTAATTACTAACTGTGCATTTCCTTCTATTCCCTTCTCTTTTTTATTTATCCTTATTTTTATACTATCATCAAAAATCTGTTTTGTTTCTGACCACTGTCCCCCTTAGTCTATTCTCCCTTTTTTTCTCCCATTACCATTTTCTTGCCCCTTCTTCTCTTGTCCTACTTAGTTTCTAATTCTTTGGTACCAAAAAAAAGCTGCTGCAAATATTTTTGTTTATATGGGTAATTTTCCTCTTTCTTTATTCTTTTTGCAGTACATATCTAGCAGCATTATTGCTAGGTCAAAGGGTTTATACAGTTTTAGAGCCATTTGGGCACATGTCCAAATTATTCTCCAAAATGATTGTGTCACTTCACAGCTCCACAAACATCATAATAGTGTATCTAATTTTCTACACCCCCCCTCCAGAATTTGTCCTTTTCTTTTCCACGCTAGACAATTTGATAGGTGTGAGGGGGTACCTCAAAGTTGTTTTAATTTGACGTGTACAGCTGGAAAAAATATGCTCCTTTTTATTACCATTCCATTTTGTCCATAGGTCTATCATATCTAACTTTTCTAAAAGTTTATTAATCTATTTAATGTCTCTTGGAATTTATAATCTGGGAGGAGCAGTTGAGGACCACCACAAAGTATAGTTTTACTATCTATTTTTTTTTTCCCTGTAACTGATTTAATTTTCCTTCAAGTATTTGGAAGGTATTACATTTGGAAAATATATGTTGAATACTGATATTAATTATTTGTCTATGCTATCTTTTAGCAAAATGTTTTCCTGAATATCTTTTTTTCAATTAGATCTATTTCGTTTTTGCTTTATCTGAGATCATAATTGCATTTTTTAAACTTCAGAGGAAGTATAACAGGCTCTGTTCCATCCCTTTATTTTAACTCTGTGTGCATCTTTCTCTTTCAAGAGTGTATCTTGTATATAATATATTTTTGAAATCTGGATTGTTATTCCATTCTTTTATCCTCTTACATTTTCTGGGTGTGTTCATCACATTCACATTAACAGTTATGATTACTAACTGTGTATTTCCTTCTATTCTCTTCTCTTTTCTATTCATCCTTCTTTTTTTCTGTCCATCATCAGCAATCTGTTTTGCTTCTGACCACTGGCCCCCCCAACTCTTTCTTTCCTTTATTTCTCTCCTTCCCATTGTCCTTACCACTTCCTCTCTTGGCCTACTTCCCTGGTGGATAAGATAAATTTCAATACACACCTCTCTGTGTATACATACATACACATATACACACAAACATATAAAAACATATAGGCTCTTCCTTGCCCACTTTATTGATGTGAGATGAATTTCCCCATTCTCTCTCTCTTTCACCCAGTCCATCCCCTTTTTATGTCTTTCCAGTCTTCTTTGGAGATCTTCCCAATATAATTGACTCATACACTTGTCCTTCATCTAAGGAGACTCTTTCACAATATAATCACATAAGTCTCAAATTTATTTTTAAAAAAGCTTTATTTGGTAGAGATTTTTTGTATAAATCAACTTTTTTTCTTTTGTTTGTATATGAAATTTTCAAGTTTCTTAACATTTGTCCACTTCATATTTTTAAAATAAAATTAAAATTAGAAACCAATGAATAGAATAAAATATTTTATAGACTTACATTATGAGAATAATTTATGCTGAGATTTAATGTAATGCATCTCTTCACAGATCTAAAATTAGAAGAATTATTTGAAGAAAAAATTTCTAAATATAGAGGGTCCTATAGAATCTAAATTTGAAAATCTAATTTTAAAATATAAAATCTAAAACTGTGAATTCAATTAAGTTGAATTCAACAAAAAAATATTTACTTTTTTGAATTCCATACTTTATTTAATATTTTTTTAGTTTTTTAGTTTTCAGCATTGATTTCCATGAGGTTTTGAGTTACAAATTTTCTCCCCATTTCTACCCTCCCATCCCAAGATGGCATATATTCTGATTACCCATTCCCCAGTCAGCCCTCCCTTCTGTCACTCCACTGCCCCACAGCAGCTTATCCCTTACTTTCTTGTAGGGCAGGATAGATTTCTATGCCCCATTGCCTGTATATCTTATTTCCCAGTTGCATGCAAAAATAACTTTTTTTTTGAGCATCTGCTTTTAAAACTTTGAGTTCTGAATTCTCTTCCTTCTTCCCTCCCCACTCCATCTCTTTAAGAGGGCATGCAATTCAACACAGGCCACACATGTATCATTATGCAAAACACTCCCATAGTCATGTTGTAGAAGGTTAACTGTATTCCCTCCTTCCTATCCTGTCCTCCTTTATTCAATTTTCTCCCTTGACCTTGTCCCTTTTCAATAGTGTTTGCTTTTGATTACTTCTTTCCCCATCTGCCCTCCCTTTTATCATCCCCCCTTTTTTGTCCCCTTTCCCCTACTTTCATGTGGGGTAAGATACCCAATTGAATGTGCATATTATTCACTCTTCAAGTCAAATCCAATGAGAGCAAGATTTGCTCATTCCCCCTCACCTGCCCCATCTTCCCTTCCAGTGAACTACTTTTTCTTGACACTTTTATGTGAGATAATTTACCCCATTCTATGTCTCCCTTTCTCCCTCTCAATATATTTTTCTCTCTTCCCTTAATGTAATTTAATTTTTTAGATAGCATCCCAACATATTCAACTCACCTTGTGCCCTCTGTGTATATACATAAATATATATATATATATGTATACATATATGTATATATGTATACATATATGTATATTTTCCTCAACTACCCTAATACTGAGAAAGGTCTCATGAATTACACACATCATCTTTCCATGTAGGAATGTAAGCAAAACATTTCCACTTTAGTAAGTCCCTTATGATTTCTCTTTCTTGTTTACCTTTTCATGCTTCTCTTGATTCTTGTGTTTGACAGTCAGATTTTCTCTTCTGCTCTGGTCTTTTCTCTGAGAAAACTTGAAAGTCCTTTATTTTATTAAAAATACATATTTTGCCTTGGAGCATTGTACTCAGATGTGAGTCTTGGTTTTAATCCTAGCTCCATTGACCTCCAGAATATTATATTCCAAGGCCTTCAATCCCTTAATATAGAAGCTGCTAGATCTTGGGTTATTCTGATTGTGTTTCCACAATGCTCAAATTGTTTCTTTCTGGCTGCTTGTGGTATTTTCTCCTTGACCTGGGAATTCTGTAATTTGGTGACAATATTCCTAGGAGTTTTCTTTTGGGGATCTTTTTCAGGAGGTGATTGGTGGATTTTTTCAATTTCTATTTTACCCACTGGCTCTAGGATATCAGGGCAATTTTCCTTGATAATTTCATGAAAGGTGATGTCTAGGCTCTTTTATTGATCATGGCTTTCAGGTAGTTCAATAATTTTAAAATTATCTCTCCTGGATCTATTTTCAAGGTCAGTGGTTTTCTCGTTGAGATATTTTACCTTGTCTTCCATTTTTTAATTCTTTTGGTTCTATTTTATAACATCTTGTTTTCTCATAAAGTCACTAGCTCCCACTTGTACCATTCTAATTTTTAAGGTAATATCATTTTCTGTGGTCTTTTGGACCTCCTTTTCCATTTGGCTATTTCTACCTTTCAAGGAATTATTTTCCTCATTTGATTTTTGAGCTCTTTTTGCCATTTGAGTTAGTCTATTTTTAAGGTGTTATTTTCCTCAGTATTTTTTGCGTCTCCTTTAGCAAGTCATTGATGTGGTTTTTTTTTTTTTTTTGATGATTTTCTTGCATCACTTTCATTTCTTTTCTCAGTTTTTCCTCTCCTTCTCTTACTTGCTTTTCCAAATCCTTTTTGAGCTCTTCCATGGCCTGAGCCCAATTCATATTTTCTTGGAGGCTTTTGATCTAGGCTCTTTGACTTTGTTGACTTCTTCTGGCTGTATGTTTTGGTCTTCTTTGTCATCAAAAAAGATTCCAAAGTCTGAGTCTGTTTTTGCTGCCTGTTCATGTTCCCAGCCAACTACTTCACCCTTGAGCTTTTTGTCAGTGTATGACTGCTTGTAGAGTAGAGAGTACTTTGTCCCAAGATTTAGGATCTGTGCTGCTGTTTTCAGAGCTATGTCTACACAGCAAGCTCTGCCACAACAGTGCTCTTCCTCTCCCAACAACTGCCAACCTGGACTGCGACCCATATCCAGTCAAGCTCTACACTCCTGCTCTGATCTGCCTCTTAATTCCTCCCACTGGATGGTCCTGGGGACAAAAACAACCACAGCTGGAGCTCTCTCCAGGGCTGCACCACTTCCACACCCCCGAGGCGTGGGCCTACCACACTCTCCTTTCATTCTGATCCAGCAGATAGAGTAGTTTTTCCACTAACTTGTTCTGTTGTCTTTGGTATTTGTGGGTTGAGAAGTCTAGTAACTGCCACAGCTCAATGATTCAGGGCTCTGCCACCTATTCTTTGTAGCTCCTGGGCTGTGCTCCAATCTGCTCCCAGGTTCCGTGTGACAGACCCTTCTCTGCTACCATCCAGGCTTTCCTGGGCTGGGGCATTGCTTCCCTCTGCTCTTTCCTGGGTTCTGCAGCTCTAGAATTTGTTCAGAGCCATTTTTACAGGTGTTTGGAGGGACCTGGGGGAAAGCTTAAGCAAGTCCCTGCTTTCTAGCTGCTATCTTGGCTCTGCCACCTCCTCTCAAGAAACATTTATTAACTATGGCCTAGCCTCAAATTACTTCTTTAACCACATCTCCCACATCTCTCAATATGTTCCACACTTTCCCACATTTATGCTGTACTCATGCTATTATTTTCACTTGAAATGTACATTTTTCCAAGGGTGCTTGAGTAGTTCCCAGTTTAGGACAGTATCTGGAACATGGTGCTTAATAAATGCTTGTTGACTTAAATGTTCTTCAAGGCTGAGTTAAAATGTACTTACTTTCATGAAGAAAAATTGATTATTCCCTCTACATCCCACACTAGAAATAATCTCTGTCTCTGTCTCTGTCTCTGAATTCCTTAGCATTTGGTAACTTTTAAATTGTACTTTTGCACTATATCTTAATTTACAGCAATTGTGAACATGTTTTCTCTTCTTCTTGTTAGAGGTTGGGGCAGCATCATTTAAGCTTTTATGTCACCTTCAGCATATTGCCCAGGTGTTTGAACATAGTTGGCTCTTGATTATTAATAAACAAATTTTAAAATTGTTTTTATGACAAAATATAGGAATAAAAATATTCTCTACATAAGCTAATTTCTTATGTTCTTGTCATAATGTTATTTAAAATATTAATTCTCTTCATTAAAAAAGTGATGCTTCAAGGGAAACAATGTATTTTTTAATTCCAAAGTACCTGTAAAACATGCCAACAATCTAAGTATGTCAATTTATCTATGTGTAAGATAATCATTTTCAGGTAGTATGATTATTGGCAGAAAGGAATTGAACTAGAGTTTGCTATCTTAGCAGTCATTTGAACAATAATGAGGACATATCAATTTTAAAAAGATGCAGAATTTAAACATGTATTTTCTTAAATGCCCAGTCCTTTGATAAATAGTTAAATATTGGGGATTATTTCTATAGCATTTTTAACAATTTGTCAGGCTATATCTACTTATTACTTCTGGCCAAAAGGACATCAAGTGTCATAACAACCACAGGAAAGCTTGCTCATCAATAACAAGTAAATACAAATATTTGATATAAGTCATGGGAGTGAGTAAGGACCATATAGATTTATATTATGAATAAAGGTCACCCAAAGTATTTAAATCTATTTGGCATATTAAAGAGCATAATTCTTTGGGTATCTTAACCTGTGAATCATCCTATGTTATGCCTCTGTCCCTGTGTTGTTACACCCGGTATAAATTGTTAAATATACAAAGATATAAGCATGGATTCCATGGAAGCAACATAGACACAAATTTGCAATTTGGCAAGATTTGTAATGAACAGAGCCAGACATCTCTCTTTGTCTCCTAAATAATAGACAGAATATTAGGGAAAGCAGTCTTATTTTATTTTACAATTTGTTAAAGCAAAAATCCTCATTGCACTTCTGACAATGCCTTATGCTCCAGTAATACTCAAAAATATATCAGAGCTCTAATCTGTGAAATTTTCTATGAATATGGTAGCTCATCTTTATACTTCAACCCAAGATGTACTGACATATTTACAATGCACTAATGTATTGGTTGCAAGATTATAAGTTTTTGTTTCGTATATAATCATTCTTTGAAATTTTATTTTACAAACAGAGGAGTATGAATATTTTTATTTGGCAAAGACAAAAAAGAGGACAAAATATAAATTATCTATGCAAAATTATTAAATCGTGAATTGTAAAAATATAAAATGTAGGTATTACTGTCTTGGAGCAAAGATCATAACAACATCGATAATACTATCATGTGAGTGGAGACAGCTAGGGAGCTCAATGGATAGAACTCTGGGCTTGGAGTTAAGAAGACCTGCATTCATATCTGGCCTCAGCAACTTGCTAGCTCTGTGACCCTGGGCAACTCACTTAGTCTTTGATTGCCTTAATCCACTGGAGAAGGAAATGACAAAACTCTCCAGTATCTTTTTTTTTTTCATTTGATATGGTTATCATTAATGAATATTTATTTTTTTGAGATTTTTTATTTTTAGTTTACAACACTTGGTTCTACATAATTTTCAGCTGCAGATTTTCTTCCCTCCCTTCCCCATCCCTCCCCAAGATGGCATGGAATCCAATATATCTTCTACATATAGTTTCACATTGAAATTATTTGCACAATAGTCAAGTTGTAAAGAAGAATTATGACCAATGGAATGAATCATGAGAAAGAAGAAACAGAACCAAAAAAAAAAAAACCCAAAACAAGCAAAAAAAAAGAAAAAGAAAAACAAACAAAAGGAAAAAAAAAGCGAGCATAAAGTGTGCGTCAATCTACATTCAGACTCCATAGTTCTTTGTCTGGATGTAGATAACATTCTCCATGGTGAGTTTTTGGAGTTGTCTTTGCACTTTGTATTGGTGAGAAAAGCAAAGTCTATTAGGGCTAGTCATCACCATATCCACATATCTGTGGTTGGGTATAATCTCCTGTTTCTGCTCCACTCACTCAGCATTATATCATGTAGGGTTTTCCAGGTTCCTATGAAGTCTGTATCATCCCCATTTCTTATAGCACAATATTATTCCATTACCTTCATGTAAACAACTAGTTCAGCCATTCCACAATTGATGAACATCCCTTCGATTTCCAATTCTTTGCTACTACAAAAAGAGCCGCTATAAATATTGTTGTACATATGGGTCTGTATCCCACTTGTGTGATCTCTTTGGGATACAACCATAGAAGTGGTATTACTGGGTCAAAGGGTATGAACATTTTTATAGCCCTTTGGCATAGTTCCAAATTGCTCTCCAGAATGGCTGGATCAGTTCACAACACTACTAGCAATGTAACAATGTTCCAAATTTCCCACATCTTCTCTAGCATTTATCATTTTCCTGTTTCGTCATTTTAGCCAATCTGATAGGAGAGATGTGGTACCTAAGAGTTGTCTTGATTTGAATTTCTCTAATAATTTTTTCATCTGCCTATAGATATCTTTAATTTCTTCCTCTGAAAACTGCCTGTTCATATCCTTTGACCATTTCTTAATTGGGGAATTACTTGTATTCCTATAAATTTGGCTCAGTTCCCTGTATATTTTAGAGATGAGGCCTTTATCAGAGACACTAGTTGTAAATATTTTCTCCCAATTTTCTGCTTCCTTCCTAATCTTTGTTGCATTGGCTTTTTTTTTTACAAAAGCATTTCAATTTAACATAATCAGAATTAATCATTTTGCATTTTGTAATGCTCTCTATCTCTTGTTGTGTCATGAATTCTTTTCTTTTCCATATATCTGATAGGTAAATTATTCCTTGATTTCCAAATTGCTTATACTATTAGCCTTTATTCCTAAATCATGAACCCATTTTTCTTTATTGTGGTATATGGTGTAAGATATTGCTCTATGCCCCCAGTTTCTGCCCTACCATTTTCCAATTTTCCCAGCAGTTTTCGTGAAATAGTGAATTCTTAGTCTAGAAGCTGGATTCTTTGGCTTTAGTTGTTTAGTTTTTGCTATAGTTGTTGACTTCTGCATCTTGTGTACCTATCCTATTCCACATATCCATGACTCTGTTTCTTAGTCAGTAGCTGGTAGTTTTGATGAATGCAGCTTTAGAGTACCGTTTAATATCTAGTATGGCTCGGCCACCTTCTCTAGCATTTCTTTCCATTAATAACCTATATATTCTATACCACGTGTTCTTCCAGATGAATTTTATTATTATTTTATCCAGCTCTGTAAAATAAGTTTTTGGTAGTTTGATTGATATGGCACTGGTTAGACTAATTTAGGTAAAATTGTCATTTTTATTATATTAGCTTGGCCTAACCACGAGCAACTGATATTTTTCCATTTATTTAGATCTGACTTTATTCACTTGAAAAGTGTTTCATAATTATGTTCATATAGGCCCTGGGTTTTTCTTGACAGATAGACTCCCAAATATTTTATAGTGTCTACAGTAACTTTGAATGAAATTTCTCTTTCTATCTCTTGCTCTTGGCTTTGTTAGTAATGTATAGGAATGCCAAGGATTTATGTGGGCTTATTTTACATACTGCAACTTTGCTAAAGTTGTTTATTATGTCAAGTAGTTTTTTAACTTGATTCTCTAGGATTCTCTAAGTAAATCATCATATCATCTTCAAAAAGTGATAATTCAGTTTCTTCTTTGCCTATTCTAATTCCTTCAATTTATTTTTCTTCTCTTATTGCTACAGCTAACGTTTCTAGCACCAAATTGAATAGCAGGGATGATAATGGACTTCCTCGTTTCACTCCTGATAATACTGGAAATGCAGCTAATTTATCCCCATTGCAAATAATGCTTCTTGATGGTTTTGGGTAGATACTATTTATAATTTTAAGTAAGGCTCCATTTATTCCTATGCTTTCTAGTGTTTTTAATAAGAATGGGTGTTGTATTTTGTCAAAGGCTTTTTCTGCATCTATTGAGATGATCATGTGGTTTCTGCTAGTTTCGTGGTGATATGATCAACTATGCTGATAGTTTTCCTAATACTGAACCAGCCTTGCATTCCTGGAATAAATCCTACCTGGTCATAGTGTATTATTCTGGTGATAAGTTGCTGCATTCTTTTTGCTAATATTTTATTTAAAATTTTTGCATCAATATTAATTAGGGAAATTGGTCTATAATTTTCTTTCTGTGTTTTGACTCTTCCTGGTTTGTGTATCAGGATCATATTTGTGTCATAAAAAGAACTTGGTAGGACTCCTTCTTCACCTATTTTTGCAAATAGGCTATGAAGTATAGGAATTAATTGTTCTTTAAATGTTGGATGAAATTCACACATAAAACCATCTGGACTTGGAGATTTTTTGCTAGGTAGTTCATTGATGGCTTGCTCAATTTTTTTTTTCCTGAGATGGGGTTATTTAGGAATATTACTTCCTCTTCTGTTAACCTGAGCAATTAATATTTTTGTAGATATACATCCATATCCCTAAAGTTGTCCAACTTATGGGCATACAATTGGGCAAAATAATTCCTAATTATTGTTTTAATTTCCTCTTCTTTGGAGGTGAATTCCCCTTTTCATTTTTGATACTGGTAATTTGATTTTCTTTTTTCTTTTTTTTAAATCAAATTAACTAAAGGCTTTTCAAATTTTGTTGGTTTATTCATAAAACCAGCTCTTGGTTTTATTTATTAATTCAAAAGTTTTCTTGATTTCAATTTTATTAATCTCGCTTTTGATTTTCAGTATTCCTAATTGGGCATTTATTAGGTATTTTCGATTTGTTCTTTTTCTAGCTTTTTTGTTGCGTGCCCAATTCATTGATCTCCTTTTCCTCTATTTTATTCATGTTAGCATTTAGAGATATAAAACTTCCCCTAAGAACTGCTTTTGCTGCATCCTATAAGTTTTGGTATGTCATCTCATCGTCATTGTCTTGAATGAAGTTATTAATTTTTTCTCTGACTTGTTCTTTAGTCCACTCATTTTTTAGAATTAGATTATTTAGTTTCCAATTGATTTTTAGCTTATTTTTCCATGGTTCTTTATTAGGAAAAATTTTTATTGCAATGTGATCTGAAAAGTATGCATTGACTACTTCTGCCTTTCTGCACTGGTTTTTATGCTCTCGTACATGGCCAATTGTTGAGTATGTGTCATATGCCACTGCAAAGAAAGTGTATTCCTTTTTATCTCCATTCAGTTTTCTCTGGAGGTCTAGCGTATCTGCCTTTTCTAAAATTCTATTCACCTCCTTAACTTCTTTCTCGCTTATTTTGAGGTTAGATTTATCAAGTTCAAAGAGGGAAGGTTGAAGTCTCCCATTATTATAGCTTTGTTGTCTATTTCTTCCTGTAACTCCCTTAACCTCTCTTTTAAGAATTTGCATGCCAAACAACTTGGTGCATATATGTTAAACAACAATATTGCTTCATTGTTTATGGTGCCTTGTAGCAAGATATAGTGGCCTTCCTTATATCTTTTAATTAAATCTATCTTTACTTTTACTTTGTCTAAGATTGGGATTGCTACACTTGCCTTTTTTTTTTTTTACTTTAGCTGAGGTGCAACACATTTTACTTCAGCCTTATACCTTTACCCTGTGTGTATCCCTCTGCTTCAAATATGTTTCTCGTAAACAGAATATTACAGTATTCTAGTTTTTAATCCATTCTGCCATCCACTTACATTACAGGGGAGAGTTCATCCCATTCACATTCACAGTTATGATTACTATCTGTGTCTTTTTCTCCATCCTATTTCCCCCTGTTTATGCTCTTATTTCTCCCTTTCCCCTTCCACTCCTCAAAAAAGTTTTGCTTTTGACCACCACCTTCCTCAGTTTACCATCCCTCTTGATTCCCCTCCCTTATCTTACTGTTTTCCACTCTCTACTTCTTCCTTCTCTTCTGACCACTCCCTCCCTTTTCCCCCCTTTCCCCTACTACTGCCTTTAGGACAAGTTAGATTTCTATACTTATCAGGGTGTGTTATTTCCTTCTTGAACCAGAACCAATGAGAGTAAAGCTCCAATACTGCTCTTCTTCCTCCCTTCTTTCCATCTATTGTAATGTGGTTTTGTGCCTATTCATTTGATGTAATTTACCCTCCTCTACTGCCTCTTTACCTCTTCTCCCAGAACCCTCCCTTTACATCTCTTAATTATGTTTTTCTAAGCTTATATCAATTATTTTATCCCAACATCCATAGTCTGCGTGTATCCTTTCAATTGTTTTAATAACTGAACTATTCTCAAGATTGACATATATGTGTATATATACACATATATACACCTATATCATAATAAGATGATATAAAGATGTAAATAATTTGTCCTTACTGTCTAATAAGGTTTGTGGGGGTTTTTCCCCATTTACCTTTTTATGTCTCTCTTGAGTTTTGTGTTTGAAGATCAAATTTTCCCTTGAGCTCTGGCCTTTTCATCAGGACGGTCTGGATTTCCCTTACTTTGTTGAATGTCCATCACGTTGCCTGAAAAATTGTGCTCAATTTTGCTGAGTAGTTGATCCTTGGTTGTAGTCGCAGCTCCTTTGCCCTTTGGAATATCATATTCCAATTTCTCCTGTCAGTCAATGTAGAAGCTGAAAGATCTGGCATGATCCTGACTATAGTTCCACAATATTTGTATTGTTTCTTTGTGGCTGCTTGCAGTATTTTCTTGTTGACTTTGTAATTCTGAAATTTGGCTATAATATTTCTTGGTGTTTTCAATTTAGGATCTCTTTCAGGGGGTGATTGGTGGATTTTTTCAATGACTATTTTATCCTCTGGTTCTAGGACCTCTGAGTAGTTATCTTTGATAATTTCTTCGAAGATACTGTCAAGGCTCTTTTTTTCATCGTGGATGTCCGGTAGACCAATAATTCTTAAATTGTCTCTCCTGGATCTATTTTCCAGGTCAGTTGTTTTTTCCAATCATGTATTTCACATTTTCTTCTAATTTTTCATTCTTTACAATTTGTTTTACTACTTCTCAATGCCTCATAGAGTTATTAGCTTCACTTGCTCAATTCTAATTTTTAATGAGTTGCTGTCTTCATTTTGCTTTTCAGTCTCCTTTTCCAATTGGTTGATTTTTACCTATCAGGGTGTCCTTTTTCTTTTTAGATTCTGAATCTCTGTAGCCATTTCACCAATCTTATTTTTTAAGGACTTGATTTTGTCAGTTTTTTTTCTATTTTTTCCCTTTTTTTCTTTTACTTTCCTAAATTGGTTTTTGAAATCCTCCTTTAGTTCTTCCAGTAGTGCTTTTTGGACTTGAGACCAGTTCACATTCCTTTCTGAACTATCAGATGTGGGTATAGTGTCAATGCTATCCTCTTCCAAATTGATATTTTGATCATGCCTGTCCCTATAAAAAGAATCAATGGTCCTTGGTTTTTTTCATGTTCTTCTTCATGTTGGTTAGCTTTTTCCTGGCTTTACAGTGAATTTCTGCTTTTGGGGCTCAGGGCCCTCTGTCTCAGGTTTCTTGTTCTGGGGACTGTGAGTCTAGTTACTGTCTTTGGGTGTTATAGCCTTCATTTTCCTGAGGTGTAGGGGAGGTTCTGGCTGCCTGAAGTCTCGTCTTCCCCTGGGGCTGCTCTACTGTTGCTCTTCAGCAGTTGTCTTAGCTGTTTGTTGTCTGTGCTGGTGTCTGCCACTTCCCCTGGCTGTGCAAAGTTATGTCTGGGCTCCTAGTGTACACCCCTGTTGGCTCTGCTCCTCTGGGACTCAGGAACTCCCACTGATTAGCCACTGAAGCCCCACTTCTGTCTCTTCTCTTCCAGCATTTTTTTCCTGAGGAATACTCTAGGTTGGGGAAGGGGGGAGGGATTAGAGGCATTTACCTGGCTGTTATGTCTCCTGGAAGTTCAAGAAGACCCATTTCAAACCTTTAGGCTGCAAGCTTCAGGAGTTGATGTCTCACAGCCGCTGGTATTGTGCTGTTGCCTCTCATTGCTTCTACAGACTCCCACCCTGTGTTGGGAGGCCTCGGAATCTCCACCAGTTTTGGGCACCCAGCTTTCTCCCAGGCTGGGTCGCTGGCTGGTTTCCACAGCTGCTTCCACTTTGTTGCTGTCTGGTGCAGCTCTGCATGCCAAGCCCTCTCCCACCCTACAGATACATCCTGTTGATCTTCAAGACTCTCCTGCCTTGGAAATTTGCTGCATTCAGACAGCTAGCAGCTTCTAACTGTCTCCAATTTGCTCAGATTCCCTTTTTTTAGGTATCTGACAGAGCTTGTGAGAGAGCTCTTTTCATGTGGCCATCTTGGATCCGCCCCTACCTCTCCAATATCTTTGCCAAGAAATCCCCATGGACAGTATTGGTGTGCTGTAATCCATAGGGTCATGAGTATCAGACAAGACTGAACAATTAAAAAATGTATTTTTTTTCCTTTTTTACGGGTTTTACATTTCAAAGGTAATTGCATTTAAGTGGGACATATAAGCCAAAGTACCATGTTTAAGTTAAGAAAGATAATATAATAGCTATGCTGAAAATCTGGTAAATCTGCTGAACTCTCTCTTAAATGAAGACCCTCAGTGGGGTTATGGTTTGTCAGAGTACTCGGACCTTTATAGAAAATATCTTTATCTTTTCCCTTTTTGAAGGACATTGTGTTCAGATGTTTATCTTAGGGAAAATGCCAAGCCACTAGAGTCAGTCTTGTGGTAACTGGATGCCATTCCTAGAACTTGAGCCTATTAGAGGAATACAGCAGTGTTGGGATGGATAGAAAATAAGCCTACCTACTGACAAAATCTGCCACAATCTCTTAATAGGGAAAGGTGCCCTCAGTTCATAGATACTATTAAAATATGAAGGAACATTTTCTGGAATTTTATTAGTAGTTGGATGAAAATCTAAGGCACATCCTTTCTTTTTGTACACTGGTGATCTTTTATATTCACCTATAGGGTATGTAAGAAAGAGTTGATTTCTTAAGTACAGTGGAATTTTTTTTTTAATTTTGCTGGCTTTGAAAATCAACATTATTTATTAACGAGGATTCTCCTTCAATAGATTTGTTTTATGTATAAGATGCTCCTTGGGAGCCATTTTGAGTACAAGATTACCAACCTACCCATTTCTGTACTTTTCTTTTTTTTACTTTTAAGTGTTTGATGAAGTGAAGTATTTCAGAATCACAGTCTTCTAGTTGGTTTCCCTACTCAAGTCTCTCCCCATTTTATCAAACTGGTCTTCCTAAAGCACAGATGTGACTCTCTCTCTCTCTCTCTCTCTCTCTCTCTCTCTCACACACACACACACACACACACACACACACATACACACACACACACACACACACACATTATCCTATTCAATAAACTCCATTTAGTCTATGTTATCTCTAGGTCCAAATATACAATTCTCTTGCTTTTAAATTCTGTTATAACTTGGCCACTTCTCACATTTCCAACATTCTTTAATCTTACTCTCCACTCCATGCTGTACAGTCTAATGATATTAGCCATCTTTCTGCTCCTTGCATGAGGCGCTCTGATTCTAGACTTAAGGTACTTTATCTTGCTCTCCCATTCCTAGAATTTTTTTCTTCTTCTTTTCTGCCTCCTGACATTTCTGGCTGGCTCCCTTTCAGTCTAACTATTTTCTGCAGGAAGGCTTTCCCAAATCCCCTTAACATTTATGCTTTCCCCCTGATATGATCTCCAAACTGTACTGGATGTATCTTCTTTGAATATAAACATTTAGAGTAGGCACTTAATAAATAATTGTTATCAGAATACATGCTGTCTTGGGGTGGAGGGGGAGGGGCAGGAAGGAAAGAAAATTTGAAACTCAAGAACATGTAGACCTGAGTGTTGTAAACTAAAATAAAAAAAAATCTAATTAAAAAGAAAAATAAGTAAATAATTGTTGCTTATTATCCTTTCACATTTTATTCAAAGAAGTAATTTTTTTTCATATATTTCTACAAATAGCAAATAAAAGTTCAGTTGTTACTCTCCAGCATGGGAATACTTTAGCACAGACAGTATATAATATATATTATATAACATATTTTATGCCAAATGTAATATATATCATATGAAATATATTATATACTATATACAATTGTCTTATACAACAAGACAGGATTATAGTAGATTTATAACTATAACTTTCATTGGCATGTCAATATAATATTTGCGAATACATTCTATATATTATGCTACTTGGGCCTCACAATGACCACATGAACTAGATATTGTTGGGATTCTCATCCCTATTTTACGGATGAAGAAACTAAGTCTCAAAGACAGGAACTGGCTTTCCTATGATCACACAATGGGATTCCCATACGTGATCTGTTGGTCCATGTTGCCATCTAAGATGGTAGTTACCTTTCATGTAATTGATCACAAAAGGTTCAGGCCATGCTTGGATTACCTTTAATTTAGCCTTAATCCATTAGAATGTCTATATAATCTAGTGTCCTATGTATAATGAGACTTTAATATATTTAAAAGTATAGAGTATAGGGCTATATACAATATACACATGGAATACATATATGTTATAAATGCATGTATATGTATATACATGTACACACATATGTCAGATATATGTGTGCAAAACTTAACCATCATATATTGTTTTCTTGTTTTTAAGTTTCAAATGGTTGCAATTATCGCACAAGTCATTAAGACCATATTTTGACAGATTTTAGCCATAGATCTGCATAGAAGTTTCTGAGTTTGGATCATTGTTCTCAGAATCCATCTGTATAACATGCTTTATTTATTTATTTAGCAATTGCCATGTTTCTAGAGCTAGTAGAACATGGAACATTGGCAAATTAGGCTCATAATTACTCAAAGTGAAAAAATATCCCTTCAAATCCACATTATATTCAGATTGACTTGTCACTTCATCTTATTTCCTTGCACTTGAATAAAATCTCTAATGAATGCATTTTAGAAATGGATTTCCCTCAAGAGCTATCCTCATTCATTTGTCACTGAAAAAGGAAAAGAAAAACAACTTAAACATCTGGCTTCAGCTAAAGATGAAATTCAGTCAAACAAACTGTAGCTATTTTTCTTTTTAGCACATCTGATAATTTTTCTAAATGAACCCAAGGGAATTGAGCATTTTTTCAAGCTATTTAACAATATCTTACTCTTGATATTCTTAAATGGCCATGTATATATTGTATGCCATTGCATTGTGTTATGCTCCTTTTTATTTGTAGCTAGCTTTCATTGGTAGCTTCTTCAGTTATTATGAATTACATATGACTTATATATTGAAGCTTCTAATCAATTAGTCATCCTAAAAGTTAAAGATACCATAGTAACATAAAATAAAGATTCTGTGGTACATCGTTCAGTTTTCAAGCCATTAGTTGAAATGCCAACAAAACTTATCCCCTCTTAACACTACCCACACTTTTCGTTATTGATTCATGTCATGCAGGGTAAACTTTTCTTTCCTCTCTAAAACTTATTTTTTAAAAAAATGAATTTGGAGAAGTTTTGTTCATTTATTTATTTTAGAAGTAGATAATGAAACACTGGAGAAAAGCAAATTCAACATGTTCGGTAGTCTTCACTTAACAAAGTTTCTAGAGAAATTATTCTTTTGAGGTTCCAGAAGCTTGATGCACCACCAAGGAGGCATTAACCCCTGTTTTCATATCATGGGCAAGGTGTCACCACATTTTTTATTTTCTTTTCTCAACATAAATGCAGTTATCAGCATTGCCATATATGAGCGATATCTTTGTGAATCTAAGCAACAGTGACTTCATTATAATAGGAAGGCTAAGTCTTTCTGTGAGCAAAATAAGTGGGAAGTATTGAACAGTGCATGGAGTATTATGTCTCTGCAGTACCATTTTGTCTAAATATCCGCAGCATATAACAGTTTCTGGCAGAGAGTAAGTACTTTCTAATTTCTTGGTGGATTGAATTAAAATTATTTTATATGATTTGGGAAATTAATGGTACCATTTTATCTTTTTTTATGTAATATGCTTCTCTTTTGTCTTTTCTTTTAATCCAAAATTCTAAATATTTACTTTTAAACATTTTGCCATAAATATCTAAGCCCATAATGTACATAGCAGCATTTGATTGCAGGTATTAAAAACAGAAAATTTTATGGTTGGAAAAACCTAAGACAATTTGGTAGAATTTTTTTAAAACTACAGAAATTTGGTTTTGCTTAAACAGCCACTTTACTGTTAACAAGGCTCATCATCAACTTTCTGAAGCACCAAAAGGCAGCATAGAAAGTGTAAAAATAGACTTAAACAAGCACAGGCCAGTAGCAGGGGACATATTGTATATGTACTTTTGGTTGGTACGTGCCATGGTGCCATATGAATGACTCTTGTTCCTTTGGTTTGCTATTAAGATTTGTTTCCCTTACAGTATTCTTAGCTACATGCTGTAGCATGGGTCTAATATAAGATTTAACACCAGGAATATAGTATTTAAGAAAGTCACATAGATATATTAACTTTCCATTTGTCTGGAATTTCAAGCTCTTTTCCTAAATTAATATAGCTGACATGGAAACTGTCCCTGCAATTATTCATATAGATGTTAAGATTTTATATACATGGGCAGGTTAAAGCATGAAATCTAGGTAACAATCCTGGAATTTTTATTTCAGAGGCAAAATATTCCCTTCTAGCCCTGAGAAAGAATGGTAATTTTCCCAATTTGAGCTTAGAGAAGGCACTTTTGCCAGGATGTTTTGTTTTGCTTTGTAGCTCTGTGGTCTAGAATTAGGCACACAGAGAGCAAGGGAGGCAATCTGAGATAGATGCACAGTGGTGGGCTTGTTAAATTGGTGTGGACAATGAGAAATGATGGAGCAAAGCTCCACCTTACAAAAAGGGCTCTACTGAGATATTTTTCTCCCTCAGAGGATACTGGAATTGGTGATATGGTAAATACAATGACCCTCTCCTGCAAATGGAAGTATTTTTCTGGCTTCATGTGCTTTTAATACATTCATAACCCCAATTTAATTTGTGTCTTTAAAAGTGTTGTCCTTTGATGTGCAATCTGTTATTGACCATGAATGTCGTATACCAGAATTTGTAATTTTTTTTGGAAAAGGAGATGTTTACAGATAATACCAGTGGTTGGTTAGGAAAAAAAAACACAGAATTTTTTAAAAATCAAAGAACTAAATCTTTTTTCTCCAAATGTTTGGAATTTCTTTAATTGAGTGATCAATGAGATATGAACAAGTGTGAAGATCCTATGGTTATTTTATTTTTAATTGTTTATTTTCCCAAATTACATGTAAACAAACATTTTTAACATTAGTTTTCCTTTTTAAATTTTGAGTTCCAAATTATCTCCCTCTCTTCCTCCACTCCCCTTTCCTGAAGAAGGGAAGAAATAGTCATGCAAAATATTTCCATATTAGCTACAATGTAAAAGAAAACATAGACCAAAAACCAACCAACCAACCAACCAAACAACCCATAAACCATAACCTGTTTAGCTATTCCCTAATACACACCCTTTTCCTTTTTGTTTGTTATCTCTTTTGGATTGAAACCTACTGTTAATATTACTGGGTCAAAGGGTATATACAGTTTTAAAGCCCTTTAGACATAGTTCCAAATTGCCCTCCAGAATAGTTGGATAAGTTCACAATTCCCTTAATGATGCAATAATGCCCCAATTTTTTCTGCATGTCCTCCAACATTTGTCATTTTCCTTTGTTATTATATTAATCAATTTTATATGTGTAAGGCAGTTCCTCAGAGTTGTTTTAATTTGAATTTCTTTAATCAAGTGATTTAAAGGATTGTTTTATGACTATAATTTTGATTTTTTTCTTATGAAAATGGCCTTTTCACATCCTTTGCCCATTTATTAATTAGGGAATGACTCATTCTTATAAAGTTGAATCAGTTTTCTATATATGTAAGAAATGAAGCCTTTATCAGAGAAACTTGCTGTAATTTTTTTCCAGTTTCCTTTCTAATCTTGGCCACATTGAGATTTTTTTGTGCAATTTCTCTTTCAAGTTTACCTTTTAATTTTTCTCTTGAATCTTATATTTGAAAGTCAGTTTCTCTATCCAGCTCTGGTCTTTGCATCAGGAATATTTTAAAGTCTTCTTTTTCATTTAATATCCATATTTTCCCCTGAAGTATTATACTCAGTTTTGTTGAATAGGTTATACTTTATTGTAAACCTAGCTCCTTTGCTTTCCAGAATATCATAGTCCAAGCCCCCAGATCATTTAATGTAAGAGCTGTTAAACCATGTGTGATCTTGACTGAGGCTCTATAGTATTTGGATTGTTTATTTTGTCTGCTTGCAAGATTTTCTTCTTGACTTGGGAGCTTCGAAATTTGGCTATAATAATACTACAGGGTTTTAATTTTGGAATCCCTTTCAGGAGGTGATCAGTGGATTCTTTCAGTTTCTATATTACCCTCTGATTCTGTGATATCAGGGTGCTTTTCCTTGATAATTTCTTAAAATGTGATGTCCAGGGTATTTTTTAAATCATGGCTTCCAGGTAGTCCAATAATTCTTTAATTATTTCTCCTCTATCTATTTTCCAGGTCTGTTGCTTTTTCAATGAGATATTTCACCTTTTCTTGTTTTGGATGTCTCATGGATTCTTTAGCTTCCATTTGCCCAATTGTAATTTTTAATGAATTATTTTCTTCAATAAGCCTTTGTACCTTTTTCCAGTTGGCTATTTCTGCTTTTTAATATTTATTGTTTTGAAGAGACAGTCCACTGGAATATAAAATACTAGAACCAAAGACAACAGAGTCATTTTAAGTAACAGAAGTAGAGAATCTAAAAGTATAAAGCTATAGCATAGATGACAAATTTGTCATTAAGATTCATTGCTTCTTGTATAGAGGGAAATGGAATCACAATCAAGACAGTAATTCTCTCTCTACAACTTACATTTGTGACAGTAGGCAAATCACTTTACTTTCCTGTCCTTTAGTTTTCTTCACTGTAAATTTACAGACCATCATATGATTCTCCTGTAGCCCTAAAATACCATTATACAAACCATAAAAATGATATGAATATGCCATTGGATTTAGTAGCAATGTCATTGGATTTCAATTAAATATAGGTTGTTTTTGATCATTACATTTCATTTAGTAAGAGACATGTAACATATTTAAGCTAAAACACCCAAAGCTATAAGATACCTTATATGTTCCACAAATCATCAAATCTGAAAACTCTAAGAAGTCACTGAAACATATACCCAGAAGAAGCAAAAAGGAACCCATTTTTAATGATGAAGGCAAAGAAGAATGTGATTTCATTAAAAATGTTGTAGAAGAACTGAATTACCAAAATATCAGATGTAATGGAGATGGAAAAAATGAACCATATAGAATTTCCCAAATGATAGCATTAATGCAAATGCCATATATTTAAAGAAACTAAATAAGAATTGTCCAAACCAAGTAAATACTAATTACAAATAAAGGTTGGTGAAGAAAACTAAAAAAAAAATCATTAGTGAATTGATGACTAATTAAAAGATGTCAAATAAGAGCAAAGATCAAGTAGGGTCACAGAAGTGGCAAGGGCCAAAGGCAGGATCTGAACCCAAGTTGTGTGTTTCTAGAATTAGTACTTTTACAAATTGTACTATATGGCCTCAAGAGTAACACCTCAGCATCTAATGTCTTACGTGGTGCTGGAAGAAATGGTTCTCAAATCAACCAAGGAGCTCCATATAGCTTTCAATGTATGTTTAAATTCTGCTGAAGGAGAGGAATATATTTTTTTCTGATAACGTGTTGTGAGTTCTTTTTTTCCTTGGAGAGCTTTTGGCAGCATATCCATTAACTTCTGTGCTGTCATTTAGAAGGCTTCTTTTTGGTTCTATTGATTTCTTCCTTTTTTTTTCTGATTCTCTGCCATACATGTGCATGCTGAAAAGAAATCATGTTAGTAAGATAATTCTCTAAAATAATTATCAGAGGAAACCATCCTCTATTTTATAGAGTAACCAATTTTTCTCTGATGTGTACTTTCTATTGTGATAATCTATATTTTCCTCCAAGGCAAATAAAATAACTCTTTTGTATCAGATATTTTTGCCTTCTTAAACCACTACAAATTTTCTTCAGATGCATTTGTATCTTTTTAGAAATAGTGAATGCCATCAACTATTTTGGTAATTTGCACTGTTCTAAAAACAACATATTACACATAGACATGTGCCTCTCTATACATACACATGTATGTTATATACATATGCACATATGTATGTATATATATGCTCATGGTGAGAAGGACAGAGCTCACAATTCCTTTAGTATAGGAAACTCTAAATGAGGAAGTTTTTTAAGCTTTTATTTCTGCCAAAGGAAGTTGATTTGCATTGCAACTTATAACTTCCATTGCAACTTGGGAAGTTCCTTAAAGCAGAGATGTTAAATATATAATCCAATAGCTACCCACAACATGTCTGACTGCCACCCAAACCAGGGTAAAATACAATTGGGAAATGTTTAATGAGATAAATTTTAAAATGGTACAGCATAGGTACCATTAATATTTCGCTTTCTGAGATAATAGAAGGTAGAAAAAAGTAGTAGATCAATTAATCAATAAACAGACATTTATTAAGTATTCACTATTTGTCATCATTATGCAAGGAGCTGGAGTACAAATATGAAGAATGGAATAATCTCTACTCTCAAGGAACTTATATTGAAAAAGTTTCCTATCCAAGAGTTCCATACACCAATAAAATCCTATAGACACATATGCGTATATGTTTGTATATATGCATATATACGCGCATACAACAAAAACTGTATTTTCTTTCAATCATGTCTTACTCTCTGTCACCCCACCCCACTCTGGTTTTGTGTTTTCTTTGCAAGGTTATTGGAGTGGTTCACCATTTCCTGTCCCAGCTCATTTTACAGATAAAGAAACTGACACAAATAGGGTTATGTGACTGAGACCAGATTGGAACTTAACTCTTCCTGACTCCAGGCCTAGTGCTCTATCCACTGCATGATCTAGCTGCCAATAATACAAAACATATATACATATACGTATATGTAAATATTCACAACTTGTGCATACATATGACTTATACAAGTATTATGTGTACATATTACATACTTATTTACAAAGTCTTTGTATGATGTAAAGTGAACTAGTGTGTTTCCTAAGCAAAATGGGCTCCTTAGCACTTAGTTCAACAAGTGCCCTTGAGGAGTTTGGCTTTTGTTTGCTTTGAGTAATTCAGTGTATTTCATTGAGTCTTACTAAGTGCTAAGCCCCAGGCCCAAACCCATATTAGGTATAAAACCTATGTGGGTGTGGATTGGCAACTAAGGTGGGGCCCAAGGTGGGGCTAACTCCAGGGAGGGCCTAGTTTACATGTCTGGGACAGCAGAGGCTTTTAGACCAAGTGGGTTTAAGTAGGCCTCTTTGTGACAATTCTAGGTCACGTGTGTGAGTCGCATTTGTGACTCACCCCTGACTCTGAAAAAGATATAAAACCAGGGGTTGGCCTTTTCTTCCTTGGAGCTCTTAGCTGCAGCAGTGGTGGTGCAAGTGACTCTGGGCCAGCCTTTGTTCTGAGCTCCCGGGGCTGAACCTAATGTTGGTAACTATGAATTGTATTGGGTCTGTCTGTTGATGTTTGTAATTTGTTTGTATTGTGCTCTGAAGTTTAGTGTGCTGGCTTTTCCCCCTGAACTAAGTGAATGATATTTGTGTGCTGCATTAAAGTAAACTTGTCAACCCCTTAACTTTGATTTCCTTAGTTAAGCAGATCAAAAGAACCTGTGCTGTTGGCAGCTTTCTGGGTGCTGGCTGTTGGTGGATCTTACACCCCCACAACAGCTGCTAGCCGAATTGTTGAAACAACTAGTTGATAAGTTTCATACTGGTTTGTGGTGCTATTATGTCAATATATTTTAGTCCGTGAGTTCCAAGATATCACAAATATCCAACGTTTGAAATATTTCATTTCTCTAGTAGTCTAGGAGAAGATATATATTTGATTTTACAGAAACTTTATCTTTATATCCCCAAATCATGTAGGTTATTGATATGAAGGTCAACATTAGTTCTTTGATTTATGTTATAGATCTGCTTGAAATATGGTACCATGATGGAATTCACAAATCCATTCTCAATGTTCTTTGATAGACCTTTTGAACAAAAACAGTAAACAAAAAAAATCAATGATTATTGTGATGTAGCATTGTAAAGTCATCCTTGACTAAAGTTTTCAAAGCATCAGTTTTTTACTCAAGGAATATATTTCTAAGACATTGGCACATAACGTATTAAAGATAGCTG
>CM053622.1:611060342-611077640 GCA_028646595.1 Phalanger gymnotis | reverse complement strand
TTGGGTATCTTACCCCACAGGAAAGAAGGAGGAAGAAGGGAAAAAAAAGGGGGGATGACAGAACGGAGGGCAGATGGGGCTGAAGGTAATCAAAAACAAACACTTTCGAAAAGGGACAGGGCTAAGGGAGAAAATTCAGTAAAGGGGGATTGGTTAGGAAGAAGCAAATGAAAAAGTCTTTCACAACATGAGTATTGTGGAAGGGTTATACCTAATGATACACAGGTGGCCTCTGTTGAATTGCTTGACTTCTTAGGGAGGGTGGATGGGAAGGGAAGAGGGGAGAGAATTTGCAACTCAAGGTTTTAAAAAATAGATGTTCAAAAGTAAAAAAAAAGTTTTTCTTTTCATGCAACTAGAAAATAAGGTGCACAGGCAATGGGGGTGCACATTTATCTTTCCCTACAAGAAAGGATGGGAAAGGGGGAAGGGAGGGGAGTGGGGCGATGGAGAGGAGGGCTGACTGGGGAACAGGGCAACCAGAGTGTACGCCATCTTGGAGTGGGGGGGGGTGGAAATGGGAAGAAAATTTGTAATTCAAACTCCTGTGAAAATCAATGCTGAAAACTAAACATATAAAAAAAATAAAATTAATTAATTAATTAATTTAAAAAAAAAAAGAAATGACAAGTGGAATGCTTTCAGAAAAACCCGGGAAGACTTATATGAACTGATGCATACTGAAGTAAGCAGAGCCAGGACATTATATACAGTAACGGCAATACGTAACAATGATTAAGTGTGAAAGACTTAGCTATTCTAATCCAGACAATGATCAAAGTCAGTTTCATAGGACTCATGATGGAAAATGAAGAGAGAATTGATTACTTCTGAGTGAAGACTGAATATATATTTTTCACTTTCTTAATTTTTCTTGCTTTTTAAAAAATAGGGCTAATATTGAAATATGTTTTGCATGATTTTACATGCATATTTTATGTCATATTTCTTGCCTTTTCAATGGGTGGGGGAGGGAATAGAGGAAAGGAAAGAATTCAGAAGTCAAAATTTTAAAAAAATGAAAAACAATAATGAATTTATTTTGAAAAAAACGTTTTAAAAGAGTGGAAGCTCCTTGAGAGCAGGAAATGTCTTGTTTTTTGTACTTGTATCTCCATAGTTTCTGGTACATATTAATCACTTAATAAATACTTTGTCATTAAAAAGAGGACTCTAGGCCATGCCTTTCCTTCCAGCAGGAGCACCTGCTCTCTTTTCTGCTGACCGGACCTGTATCTCTGTGATCTACAAAGCAGCATTTCCCTTTTTTGAGTTTTACTCTATGTTTGTGTATGTATCTGAGTTGTAAGTTGGGTCACCTTTTCTTATTTCCCTTCTCCCTCTTCTCCACTGCTTTCAACAAACCTTTCAATGAAGATTCCCAGTGATTTTCATGCAATTCTCAGCACCTGAACTCATTAAGAGGTTATTTTACCTTACATCTCAGACTGGCCCATTAATTTTTCCTTAGACATAGACTGGGTACTCATATGAGGATTTAACCTGCACATACAACCAGACATTGTAACAACAATGCTACTTGCTGCCACTGTGGCTTTTTAAGGCCAATAACATCAGCACATAGGAGGGCTGCTAGCACAGGTGCTTTGATCTACTTTTTTAAGGAAAGCAACTTTAAGGGGTTTACAATCTCACTTTAATCAAACACACATATATCATTCACTTAGTTCAGGGGAAAAAGTCAGCACCCTGAACTTCAGAGAAAACACAAATAGAAATTACAAACAGAAATTATAAACAGAGAAAATGAATACAAATCAACAGACAGAGCTTCTAACTGCCTGCTCACAGCAGTGCATACACATTTATTACAGAGTGAAGCACCAACATCTAGATTTTCAAAGCAGGGTCTTGTCTGCTCAAATCACATGACACTTCCAGTGAGTGAGACCCCGAAGCAAAACCTCTCCTCTCACAGTTCTGAGAGTTCTCAATTCTCATTTCTTAGTTCAATGGCTATGCTCTGGGTATGTTTACCCTTTTTCAGGGTCCAAGGGCCTCATACCTTTCCAGGGCTTCACACTTCTCTAGGGCTTCACACCTTTCCAGGGCTTCACTCCTCTTGTGACCTAATTAGCAAAAGGGTATGATCCTTCCTACAAAGAAAGGCAAAACTCAAAGACATTTGATTGCCTTAGTGCTGAGAAACACTCTAAAACAAAAGACAACAATAAGTCCCATTTTGCTTGTCCCCACACACACATACACTGGAGGAGTATGACACTGTGAACCCAATTGTTGAAAGCAAGGGTTAATAGGAGAACCTTCTGTCCTCTCAGAAGGGGACTCCCTTAGGAAAGAGGACTGTCTCAAAGCAAAGGCCTATTCAATACCATTACGAATGAAATAATAAAAAGCTACTTAAAGAAATAAAGAACAACTTAAATAACTGGAAAGATATTCATTGCTTATGGGTGGACCATGACAATGTAATAAAATTATACCACCAAAATTAATTTTACATTAACATTTTACCAATAAAACTCTCAATGTCATGCCATTGAGCTAGCCAAAATCATAAGAAAATTCATTTGAAGGAATAAAATATCTTGATTATTGAGAAAAATTATGAAAAAAATCAAGAATTAGACAGAATAGCATTTTCTTACTTTAAACTACATTACAAAGCTTCAATTATCAAAAACATGTTCTACCGATTAAAACATAGGAAAGTAGAAGAATGCAACAGTAAAAAGGAATAATCACAAGTAATTAAATACATAAACAGCATTCAATAAACATGAAAACAAATTTTACCTAGGGGAAAAAACTACCAAATAACAAGAACTGCTAGAAAACTCAAAAGTAGTCTGGGAGAAATTAGATTTAGAACAATGTCTTATACCATATTCCATGGTAAATTTAAAATTGATATTGAGTTTTCAATTAAATTTAATTGAATACTAAAGATTATACTATAAAAAAAAACTAGAGAAGTATCAGATCATACAGCTGACATAGATATAGGTTGGCAGGGTGGGGGTAATCTTTAACCAAAGTATAGAGTCAATTACAAAAGACAAAACAGATAAATTTACAGTAATTGAAAAGCTGTTCATGAATAAAATTCTTACAAATCTTGATAGGAAGGAAAGTATTGATAGGGAAAGAATTTTTTTATATCAAATATCCCTAATAAAGGGTCTCACACATATAAAATGTGTGTGTGTGTGTGTGTCTGTGCGTGTGCATGTGCGTGTGTGTGGGTATGTGTGGTGTACACGTGTATAAGTAAAAGCCATTTTCCAATGATAACTGGTGAAAGGATATGACTGAGCAGTTCTCAAGGAATAATTGTAAAGTATTGGCAATCATATGAAAGTATGTTCTTGATCACTAATAATAAGAGAAATGTAAATAAGAAGAGCCTTGAGGTGTTACCATACATCTAGAAAATTGGTAAAGATGATCAAAGTTGATAAGAGTCAGTGATGGAAATTTTAATGCATTCTTATTACAACCATTTGGCAAAGTAATTTGCAATTATTAAAAGCAAATGCCCTTTGACCCAGAGATCTTCACAGAAATCAGTTATTCTATTTGTACAAAAAGAGAAATAAAGGATGTATCCCCCTCTGATTTTAACTTCAAGTGGTCAATGACACTGAAAAAAAATTGCCCCATGTACAATGTGTGTGTGTGTCTGTGCATGCATACAGGGTGGTAGCAAGGAAGGGTAGCTAAACAAATTGTGGAATTCAAATGTAATAGAATGTTACTATTCTATGAGAAATTGTGAACATCATGAATATAGGGAAGCATATTTATACTTGTATGAACAATTTATATTTCACTACAAGCTAAATAAAAAAAAAACTTGCAATAACAAAACAATCAAAAGCGAATAACCAAGTATGGCCCCAAGGAGGAGATATAAGAAGGTTCAATTCTTTTTTTTTTCTTTTTGGAAGTGGAGAATTAGTACAGAACACTGACTATAACATTAGGCCTGGTACTTAGGAAGTCCTTAAAATATATGTTGACAGATTGACATTTAAATAGTTTGGTTAGTTGTGCTAAACTTGTTTTTCTAACTCTTTTTAACATTTTTTTTTAACCAGGCACACCTTACTAGGAAAGAATGAGGTGGGGAAGAAGGATACATTAGGAATTGTAAGTAATGTCAAAGCAGAAGTGATATGAAGTTATTTACAACCTCCACCTCTACTTCCCTCGATACCTTAGACCTAGCCTTCCATTCTCAAAACTTTGCTGAAACTGTAGGCCCAACAGTCACCAATGACTTTCGGCTTGTCAAATAGACAGAGTGAACCATGAAGTCCTCTGATCATACACTGCACAATCATGCTTTGGTGCCTTTAGTGGTGCCCCTGGAGGTTTCTTCTCTCCTTCTCATATTTCCCTCTCTCCTTCCCTCCCATCCCATGTTGAGTTCCTACCCTTTCTTTGAAGCGATACTCACTTACCAACTCTGCCAGGAAGCTTTGGGGAAAAACCATGGTACAGTGGAAAGAGTATTGTATTTGCAGTAAGAGTGTTTGGGTTCAAATTCTTATTTTCTACTTATACATACACACCACACACACACACACACATGCACAACATGTATATGACACCTCAAAAAATCATTAAGCCCTTCCAAGCCTTGGTATCTTATCTGTAAAACGAAGGGTTTGAATATGATGATAGCTCAAGTCCCCTTGAGATGCACATTATGAGCTTTCTTTCACGTGCCTCCACAACTAATAAGAAGCTTTTCCAAAAGAATCAAAACAATTCATTAACTCTATAATATAGTTATGTTGTAATGTTGTCTTTAATTCTTGTGTTAATCTTTTGTCTTGCTACTACATTGTATGTGGTTTTAGGTGTCTTTAAAGGAAATATTAGGTCTTATTGAAACATTCTATCTCCCTCCTCCCAGCTGATATAATTTAGTGCGGCTTCTTATATTTGCTGCTTATTTCTATCTGTGCTTCTCTCCTGATTTTTTAGATTTTCTTCTCATATTAGAGATTCTTCTACCCTCAAAAACTTCCCTTTTGATTGGTGAGTCTCTGACTTGGGCAATTTAAAAAAATTATTTTAAATTTATGGAATAAGATAAGCATTTCCATAATATAGTGCAACAAAAAGATGATTGCACATGAATCTGCAAATCTGCTATGGACAGTTTGCAATTTCTTTCAAATACAAGACAAAATTATTATTCAAATTTTTTCTTTCTCCCCTTCCCCCTGCTCTAGAGTTGGCTGCCATTACACACAAATAGGTCTATATAATACACACACACACACACATGCACACACACTCGCACACACACATGCACACACACACACACATGTACACACACACACAGACACTCATAGGTAAAATTGTTCTATAAATGCACTGATTTATTAGTTCTTTCTCTGGATTCAGATAGTGTCTTTCTTCATATATTCTTTGTAGTTAATTTGGATATCTATAATAGTCAAAACGACTTAATTGCTCAGTCATTCTTAAAACAATACTGCTATTTCTGTGTACAATGGTCTCTTGGTTCTGTTCATATGCTTTTCATTAATTTGTGCAAGTCTTTTCATGTTTTTCCACTATTTGATGAAGTGCCCATACTTCATCAAATTTCATTCCCGGCTACAATCCTTATTCTCTGGATTTTTCTACCTTCTCTGCTACTGGATCCTTTATCCTCTTGTCCCCAATCCATATCTAGCTCTCTCTTAAGTGTTGTCTGCTCCCTTAAGAATATATGTTCCTTGACAATAAGGACTGTCTTTTTGGTATGAGATTTGTATCCCCAGCATTTATTAAGCACATAGTAAGGGCTCGATGAATGCTTCATCTCTCTACTTCACTGCTAGTATCTATTACCCCTATACCTGTCTCTGCTGCTTCTCATAGTCCCTTTCTCCTCCAGTACATCCTGTTGACTCCCTATCTTCCTCTCTCTATTGTTTACTGCTTTCAGCAGTTCAGGTCTCTTCCCAAAATTGATAGTCATCCTTTGCAATAGGATACCAAATCACTAACCTGGCTCATATGGAACCAATCTTGAAGGAAGAACAAAAACAAACTTCTTATACTCTTAATTAGTTTTTGCATTGTCTTATTTATTCCCAAACCTTATATTTTTGGGGAAAAGATAAAGTAATCTGCTTCATAGTATACCTTAGTGTGGGTCCCTGCCCTGTAGGTTTACAGTGAATATTTACCACCAGATTCCTTCTCTTTCCTCAATTCCTCATAGCATCTAGACAGTATACTTTGAGTGAGGTTATGCCCCTTCAGGGAATAGGCTTCTTTAAGAAATGAGTCTATGGACGGCCCCTTTAATAAAAAAAAATCAAACTGGGAGGGGAAGGCCCTCAGGGTTGCTGGCTAAAAGAGAAACACTTAGCTCCCTTTTGGACAGAAACTCCTCCTCAGTCTAGGGATTTTGAGAGACATCCCTGTACCTTCAACTTATAATTTCATCCTTCTCAGTGGAACAATCAGGCTGAGCTATTCAATTATTCACTAGATGGTCTGTGAATACTTTCAAAAGGGGAAAATGGAAGGCTAAAGATATTGTCTCCTAGCTTGTACATCTACAATAAGAAAGAACTAGATTATTTAGCAACCACTATCCTTCAAAAAACAAAACAAAACAAAAACAACTTATAATTTCAATGAAGTAGACACTTTTTCTGCCAACACTTCATGATTTGTTCTGGACCTCCCGTAGTTCCTAGGTTTCTCTTCTTTAGCATCTTTGAAGTTTGCTAACCAATGACAAATGACAAACGCATAGCATTTCCAGATTGGTAGCCCCTGCTTTTTTGCTGAAATGTGCTGTGAGAACTCAGGGTCACATTCAAGCCAGGATTTAGTATCTTGGGTGTATTTTTGACTGGCTGTCCCTGTGACTGGCTTTCCTTACTCATCTCCTCTTGACTTTTCTAGTTTCCTTCAAGTCCCATCTAAAAATCCCATCTTCTACAGGAAATCTTTCCTAAATTTACTTAATTTTATTATATTTCCTCCCCTTGTTGATTATTTTCAATTTTTCCCCTATAAAGTTTGTGTATACATATAAAACTTGTTTGCATGCTATCTCCCCAATTAGACAGTGAGCTCCTTTAGAGCAGGGATCATCTTTTTTGATCCCTTAGCACACTGCGTGACACATAGAAGGTACTTAATAAAGGTGTATTGAATGATTGATTAGAATTACTCCAAAGGCTAGCTAGACCCTAGCCAAGATCCACTTTAGAGAGAGACAGACAAAGAGACAGAGACCGAAAGACAGAGAGAGACAGACAGAGAGAGACTTTCGGCAATCTTCATTCTTAAATTCCTTTTGCTCTTATTGGTCACTAACCTTACTTACTCTTAAATATACATAAGGATGAGACTTTCTCTGATGCCTATGGGGAAGCAAAAGCAAAAACAAATTCCTAAGTTTAAGCCATTTCTAAAGAAGATAGATTGTAGCAGCTTTGACATGACAAAAGATCTAATGGAACTGCAAAGTAAATTGCAAAACAATTTGCTAAAATTACTAGATTTGAAGCTTTGTGTATGTCCCTATTCTCAGGCAAAATGAAAAATAATATCCTATTTTCCCATTCAAACAGAATGGTTGTGATTTCTGTGGTGTGACAGGTAGATTTAATTGTCTATCTATCATTACTGCAATCAATTATCCAGTGAGAATATGATGGCACCGAAGCCAGGAGAACCGTTGATATATTTAATATAAGCTTTATATACAATCATGGGAATCCTCAAAATAAGAACAAATTAGTGACTAATTAGAATCCAGGCACTTTCTGCTCTTCTTCATGAACAATTTCAGTCTTTTCCTACAAATGATATACTGACAAGAATTCAACAAGTTTTGCAAGCCTTCATTATCTTATCTATTTATTTATACCTCCATTCAACAAATACTAATACTGTATAGCAGTGCTATCAAACTCAAACAGAAACGGATGCCTGCAGTTGCATATTGACTTTAAAAAGAAATTAGCATTATCTATGTTGAATTGTATTTTTTATTTGTTAAACATTTCCCAATTGCATTTTCATCTGATTTGGGCAAAACTCAGAGGTTTGAGCTGTATAGTGAGTTTGACACCTCTGTTGCAGAGTATCTTATCCTTGCCCCGGACCACTATGATGAGGCAAGGCAGAAAGAAGTGTTCAAGGCAAATGGGGTAGGCAGGATGCAGGATGTGAGACATGACATAAAATGCAGGATGTGACCTGCATTGACTGTGCATTGATACCCCCATCATGGACTTATCTGTGTGCTTTCACAAAGCACCCCACTACAATGTGACATTCCATAGCAGTGCGCCCCTTGCCCCTTTCCTGTTCCTCTTCCTTATCTGTAACATGACAAAGAGAAAGCTGGACAACCTGATATTCCAGGCATTTGAAGCTGTGCTTGCCCCTCCTCCCATTCTCCTGTTCCCCCTACCCCCTATTTTGTCGTACTGTTTTTAGACCTGATACCTAAGCTGGCTAAGTGCTCTGGCCTCCCATAGGGATCAGAGCCTGATCACTCCAATAAATGCTTTTGTCTTCAAGACAATCTGAGCAGATCCTTTTCAGGACAGACTCCGTGACCTGCACATCTACTCTTCATCGTTTTGGTGCACCCCCAAATTTTGGGATGCCCATGAACCCCAACAACAATATTCTGTACAGGAGAAAAATATACTTAAAAATCTCCCACATAACTGCAAAGATAAGAATTGTACCCCTCCCCTGATATAATTTATGATTTTCACATTTTATAATAGATTGAGTGAGCTAAAAGCATTGTATCACTTTAATAGTTGTTACCAACTTCAAATTACTTTTGAGCTACAACAAAATCTTAATAGAACCCAGACACCATTGTCCATTCAATAGCTTAAAAAGATTCCCTCTTGTATAGCTGCCTTTATTACAGACTTCTAGAAAACCTTGACATGAATGACACTTCATTGAGATCCAGTATATTACTCTATCAGGTTATATTACAAAGAAAACAAACTGTTCAATGATTAGATATTTTGACTTGACTATAAATGGAAGCTCAATCTATTCTTTACCAGACAACAAAGTACTGAGAGCCTAGCATCTTTGTTTTCCTGCCAAATTTGTTTTCTCTATTGATGTTGCTATCTCAGTTCTTGGAGCAAAGTACTCATCACCCTGGGAGTACATATTATAAATGTTACACAATAATAATGGAGAAATATTGTAAAATAGCCAAATAGCATTCTGCATAACAGAACATCTGTGAGTTAATAAGTTATGAAAAAAAAATCCCCACAAAATCCTAAGGAATGAAGAAAAGAATAATGAATAGAAAACTATTAGGGTAAAAAATTAGAGCTATTTGTAATGTGGGAATTATTGCATAAATTGTAAAAATAGGAAATAATGTTTGATTACATATACCACTATATGTAAAACAAATTCCTTCCTCCATGGTGACACTTCCAGTTCATTAAAAGTATCTTTCCATTTTAGCAACTTGACTTATTTTGAAATTTAAACTATCCAATTATGGTGTCCATCTTTTTCGATGATTTTCCAGGAGAACTCTTTGCTCTTGTTTTCCAACATAGGCCTGTTTACATTCTGAAAGACAAACATTGTCAATGGCAACTCTTCTATGAATTGAACATATAGTTCCTTTTCTTCCTCATCTCCAGTGAACCTCACTTACATTTCAATGTAGTTAAGATGAGATAAAGGGAAAAAAAGATCATTTATTGGGAATAGCTAATAGTGTAGTTTAATTAGAATGGTGAGTATATAAAAAGTATATGTGTCTAAATCTGGATTGCAAATATAGTTTATATATTTATTTTATGCACTCAAAAGTCTTTTTTTTCTAATTACATGTAAACATATCTTCAACATTAATTTTTATAAGATTTTGAGTTCCACATTTTTCTCTCTTTCCCTTTCTTCCTCCCTACCCCAACACAGTAAGCAGTCTGATATAATTTATACTTGTACAATCATGTTAAACATACCTCCAAATTAATTTTGTTGTGAAAGAAGAATCAGAACAAAAAGAAAAAAAATTAGAAAGAAAAAAACAAACAAACAAGCAAAAAGGGAAAATAGTATGCTTCAATCTGCATTCAGGCTCCATAGTTCTTTCCCTGGATGTGGATAGCATTCTCTACCATCAGTCTTTTGGAATTTTCTTGAATCATTGTGTTGCTGAGAAGAGCTAAGTCAGACATAGTTGATGATCACACAGTGTTGCTGTGAGTGTGTACATTGTTCACCTGGTTCTGTTACTTCACTGAGATTCAGTTTATTTAAGTCTTTCCAAGTTTTTCTGAAATCCGTCTGCTCATCATTTCTTATAGCCCAATTATTCAGCCATTCCCCAATTGACGGTCATCTTCTTAATTTCCAAATTTTTGCTACCACAAAAAGAGCTCCTAAAGCTATTTTTGTACATGTGGGTCCTTTTCCCTTTTTTATGATCTCTTTTGTATACAATCCTAGTAGTTGTACTGCTGGACCAAAGAGTCTGTACAGTTTGGTTGTCCTTTGGGCATACTTTCAAATCACTCTCCAGAAAGGTTGGATCAGTTCACAACTCCACCAACAATGCATTTAGTGTTACAATTTTCCCACATTTTCTCCAACATTTGTCATTTTTCCTTTTTTTCATATCAGCCAATAGGTATGATTGGGTGCTTTGCAGTTGTTTTGAATTGCTCTAATCAATAGTGATTTAGAGATTTTTTTTTTCATATGATGAGAAATAGCTTTAATTTCTTCATCTGAAAACTACCTGTTCACATACTTTGGCCATTTATCAATTGGGTGATGACTTGTACTCTTATAAATTTGACCCAGTTCTCTATATATTTTAGAAATGAGGCTTTTATCATATTTTTTTTCAAATTGTATTATGTTGTATTATTTCAAATTATAACAAAAATTGTTTTCCAGCTTTCTTCTTCCCTTCTAATCTTGGCTGCATTTCTTTTGTTTGTGCATACACTTTTTAAACTAATGTAATCAAAATTAGCCATTTTACATTTCATAACATTCTCTATCTCTTGTTTGATCATAAATTTTTCCCTTCTCCATAGACCTGCCAGGTAAATGATTCTCTGTTCTCCTAATTTGCTTATCGTATTACCCTTTATGTCTAAATCCTGTACCTATTTTGACCTTACCTTGGTATATGGTGTAAAATGTTGATCTATGCCTACTTTCTGATCTATGCCTGTTTTCCAATTTTCATGGCAGTTTTTGTTAAATAGTGAGTCTTATCCTAAAAGCTGGGACTTGGGGGTTTATTGCATAACAGTTTATCAAACTCATTGACTACTGTGTCTTGTGTAACTAACAGGTTAAATCTTTAATAAAAGGATTTGTTCTGTGAAGTTTGGATAGAGTCAAAAGGCCTCAGTTGAGGACCCAGAGGACCACATGTGGTCTCAGGGCCACAGGTTTCCCACTGCTGAAACTATTCCACAGATCCCCCACCATATTTGGAGATTATTTTTTCCTTAGGGAGTTTATTGATAACTTGTTCTATTCCTTTTTCTAAATTTGGGTTGGGATGCATGACCAATTCCTTTTTGTCTATTTCATTCATGTAAGCATTTAGAGATACAAAATTTCACCTAATAACTGCTTTGGCTGCATACTATAAATTTTGGCATGTTGTCTCATTATTATCATTCTCTTTGCTGAAGTTATTGATTGTTTCTATTATTTTTTGTTTGTCCCACTCATTCTTTAGGATTAGATCACTTAATTTCCAATTAATTTTTATTCAATCTTGTCATGGCCCTTTATTACAAATATTCTTGTTTATTGCACCATGATCTCAAAAAGATGCGTTTATAATTTCTATATTTGATTGTGATGCTTTTATAATGTAGTACATGGTCAATTTTTGGCTATGTGCCATGTGCCTCTGAGAAAAAGGTATATTTCTTTCTTTCCCCATTTAATTTTCTCCAGAGTTCTATCATAAATAAGTTTTCTAAAATTCTATTTACCCCCTTAACTTCTTTCTTCTTTATTTTGTGGTTAGATTTTATCAAGTTTTGAGAGGGGAAGTTTGAGCTCCCCCATTAGTATAGTTTTTTTGTCTATTTTTTTTCCTGTAAGGTACTTAACTTCTCCTCTAAGAATTTGGATGCTATAACACTTGGCATATATATGGTTATTGTTGATATTACTTCATTGTGTATGGTACCTTTTAGAAAGAGGTAGTTTCCCTCCTTATCTCTTTCAATTAGGTCTATTTTTGCTTTTGTTTGTTTGAGATCAGGATTGTATCCCATTTTTTTCCTTTTTAAGCTTCAGCTGAAGCATACTATATTCTGCTCCAGCCTTTTACCTTTACTCTGTGTATATCTGTGTGCTTCAAATGTGTTGTTTTGTAAACAACATATTGTACGATTCTGGTTTTTAATCCACTTTGCTATTTGTTACCATTTTATGGAAGAGTTCATGTCATTCGCATTCACAGTTATCATTACTGTGTATTTCTTTCCTTTTTATCCTCCCTGTTTATATTTTTCCCCTCCTTTCACACTCTCTCCTCACCAGTGTTTTCCCTCTGACCACCACCTCCCACAATCTGCCCTCCCTTCTATCAGGCCCCCTCCATTTTCTTTCCCCTTTCCCCTCCTACTCCCCTATAGAGTAAGATAAATTTTTAATCCCAATTGAGCATTTATGTAATTCCACCTGCCACACAAATATGATTAATGTTCAAACAATGCTCATCCCTTCCTTTCTTTCCCACAACTGTAATATGTTTTCAGAGCCTCTTTATATGATGTGATTTCCTTTATTCTGCCTCCACCTTTCCTTTTCCCCCAATACTATCCTTTTTTCACCCCTTAATTTTTATTTTTATATCATTACATCTAAGTCAACTTATACTCACACACTCTGTATACATATAGTCCTTCTAACTTTCCTAAGATGGATATATTTCTCAAGAATGACAAATATCATCTTCTCCTATATGGAAGTAAACAGTTTAATCTTATTGAATAAGATTTTTTTTCTTTCTTTTTTTACTTTTTCATGCTTTTCTCCAGTCTTGTATTCGAAGATCAAATTTTCTCTTCGGGTCTGGTCTTTTCATCAGAAAAGTTTGAAAGTCTTCTATTTCATCCATTTTTCCCCTGAAAAAATTATGTTCAGTTTTGTTGGGTATTAGTTTTTGGTTGTAATCCAAGCACCTTTGCTTTACAAAGTATCATATTCCAAGTCTTCTGATGCTTTAATGCAGAAACTGTACAGTACTATGTAGTCCTGACTATGGCTCCACGGTATTTACATTCTTTCAATCTGGCTGCTTGCTATATTTTCTCCTCTAATTGATAATTCTTGAATTTGGCTACAATATTCTTTGGCATTTTCATTTTAGGATCTCTTTCAAGAGGTGATCAGTGGATTTTTTAATGATGACTTTATCCTCTGTTTTCATCATGGCTTCCAGGTTGTCCAATAATTCTTAAATTATTTCTCCTGGTTATATTGTGCAGGTCAGTTATTTTTTTCAGTGAGGTATTTTACCATTTCTTCTATCTTATTTTATTCTTTTGATTTTGTTTGAATTTTTCTTAATGTCTCATAAAATAATGAGCTTCAACTTTCCCAATTCTAATTTTTAAGGAATTATATTCTGCAATTAGGTTTTGTACTTCCTTTTCCATTTGTCCAATTCTACTTTTAAAGAAGTTATTTTCATCAGTAGTTCCCCCTCTCCCCCATATGGCCAATTATATTTTTAAAGGAATTGTTTTCTTCAGGCAATTTTTGTACTTCCTTTTTCAAGCCATAGACTCTTTTCCCCTCATAATTCTCCTGCATAACTCTCATTTCTTTCTCCAATTTTTTCTTCTACCTCTCTTATTTGATTTTTAAAATTCTTTTTGAGCTCTTCCAAGAAGATTTTTGGTCTTGAGACCAATTCATATTCCCTTTTGAGGCTTCACATGTAGCTGTTTTGACATTGTTGTCTTCTTCTGAGTTTGTATTTTGATTTTCCCTGTTAACATAGCAGATTTCTATGGTCAGGGGTCTTGTTGTTTGTTTGCTTTTTGTTTTTGCTCTTTTTTTAAAAGTTGAGCTCTACATCTGGGCCATAGGTGGCACTGTCCAAGCTTTTGGTGCTGGGGGTCAGGAGCATGATTACTGGCTTTTTGTACTGGTGTCTCTTTGGCTAGCAGCTTTGTGCTGGGGTGGCCCAACCTGGCCACATCTGTTTTTCTGGGTTTGCAGGGCTAGCAATTTGCTTTCTGTGCTAGTGCTGGAGACCTCAGAATTAGCCTGCTGCCAGTAGCCTACTGATTCAAGATTGAGGGGCCTCAGTTGCTGATCTTTCCTGTGGCTAAGAGTCTCCCACTGGCTTGCCCAGACATTGTCTGCACTGGGCTGTGCTCCCCTTTTACCCAACTGAGATGGGCTTTTCCTGAAGTCCTTATAAGTTATTTTAAGCTGGAAAATTGTTTCACCCCATCTTACTATGGGTTCTGTCACTCCAGAATCCATTTAGAGGCTTGATGTAATGTTTCCAAGGGAAACTGGGGAAAGCTCAGGCACCTTCCTGGCTTCTCTCCTCCATCTTGGCTCTCCCTTTCACAAATATATTTTAGAGGTAGCATGGTATAGTAGATAGAGTCCCTAGATTTGATTCCAGAAACACCTAGTTTCAAATCTAGCCTCTGACAGAAACTGTATGATTATGACCAATTAATTTGAACTCTCTGTCCCTCCACTTCTTTATTTATCAAATGAGAATTAAAATTCCAGTAGTAACTAAATTATAGTTTTGGTGTGAGACTCAAATAATATAATATTCTTTATAAGTTCTCTCCAAATCAATTGTTGTCATATTTGTTATTTTTATTTGATATTAGCATTTCTAGTTGTAGCAGTGATAGCAACAACAGCAACAATATTAAAAACCATCCAGGAACTTGAGGTGAGAATCATCCTTCAAAACTATAAAGAACATTTGATTGAGGATAAATGAAAGTAGAGACAGAAGAGGTGATGTTTTAGGATTATCTTACAAACCAACTGGACAGAAGATTGGTGTGTACAAGCAGCAGGAAATATCTTACCAACTTGGTATAGAAACATGACACTGTTGTGAGGGAGGACTCCAACCATATAGACATATGCCAGAGCTCTTTCTTTATTAAACACTGATATAAATTTATGACTTCTCTAAATGATATGAAAATGTAATTCACAGTACGGAGAATGTGACTCTTTATTTCATTCAAATATGGGGGGATTCAATGTGAAACTCTTAAAAGAGACAGTGAGAAACCATATAGTTAGGGGAAAGTGTTTAGGGTCTTCCCCTTCTGAAGCATATGGCTTTTGCAAAATAGGATTAACTTAGCCTTTTCATTCAATTTTCCCCCATACTATGTAAAAGGAGTGTCAAAGGTCAGTAGAACAAACCACTGGAATCTGAGAGTCAGAAACCAGGATGTTGTCAGGATAAGCACAGTGTCAGTGGTTGACCCAGACAACAAGGATTGGTATATGGGAATGATCTTTAGGAGACCAGACTAGTAGAAAAAGGAAGCTAGCAGTAATGGCACTTTCAGAGATAAACTTGATAGGAATAACGATATTTAGGAACTGAGCTAAGTTTTGAGCCTGCTCTCCCAGAAGCCAATTCAGTGAAGATTATCCTTTTGTAGTATGGGAAGATGTTCATACAGGGCTTCTTTCCCACAAGGAAAGGGTCTTCTAGCTCACTAACATACAATCCCTGGGGATATCTTAACTCTTTCTACACAGACAACAATCGGATGAACCCAATCAGATATCCGTAAAAGCCCTTAGGCATTTAAAAGAATTGTATTAGTAGCATTTGTTCTTATGTTACTTGTATTTCATATCATATATCCACTCTACTCCCCCAAAATCCTTTGCCAGAGAATAGTTTCTTAGAATGAAGAATTTTCAAAAAGTGAAATTTTAGTAAATGTAAGTAACATATTTATAAACTCTTACATCACATGGAGTATTCAACATCCTTGGCTATCCATCTCTGCAAAGAAATTTGATGAAGTGTGCTTTTATAGCTCTACTTTGAAACCAAGCTGGGTCATTATGTATTCTTAGCATTACTTTTCTCTCATTTTGTTGTTGTTTTTGTTGTTCTTTGCATTTGCACTGTAGCTGTAGTATAAACTATTTTCCTCATTCTGATCTCTTTTGTTTACATCATTTCACAAATGTCTAGCTATGCTTCTCTGTATTCCTCATAGTCACCCTTTCTTAAAGCATAATAATGTCCTTCAAAATTTAGATCTTTCTTTTCAATAATTTCTTTTCTGGCTGCTCCATGATTCACATATACATACAATTTATGCTGAGTTATTTGACCAAATGTGAGAATTTTCCTCAACTCCTTTTCACTACCATGATGCCAGTTGTTGTCAGCACAAATCATGAGTTGGGTGGAGAAGACTGAAAGGAGCTAGGATCCTTTGTCCTACTTCCCTTTTCCCTCCCTGTATTCCTGGCAACAACAGAATCACTGTTTCCCACATGCTAATGAAAATAAAAAAAAGTTGAACTTTCTTTTTCAGCTATTTCAGTGGCTAAAGGTGGATTAAAGAGAGTTTTGAGTGGATACTTAGGGTAGATGTGATGCAGATGACAGGAAATTGGAGAGAATTACTAATATTTTGAAGACAAATCATATTTTGAGTAGGAAACAGCTCATTCACATCCAAAAATATGCCCTTGCTATTTTATGAATGGCCATGTTAACATCAGCATTTTCTTTAGGGATTTCTTACTTTATTATTTTTATAATTATTTTTCTCTTAAATATAGGATACAAGATAAAATTTCTTGAAGTGGTAGCTAAGCTGAATCCACTAGACATAAAAGTGAATGAGGCACATGGATGTCAAACCAGCAGATATTGACTCTAGGAAACCAGAGTATGAACTGAAATGCTAAATGAGAGCACATCGGGATTGCTACCAGGGCTACAGAACCTTTCTCTCTTGGAAGTACGTCCGATGATTGTTTAATTAAAAATATTAAAATTATAGATTGAGAAGATTAAGGATCAGTGCTTGAACAATATTTGAAAATGTCAGTAAGTGTTTTTGGAAAGTGTCATGAGGGGTACCAGGGGAAGGAGTCAAGATGGTGGCAGGAAAGCAGGGACTAGCATGAGCTCCCTGCCAAGTCCCTCCAAAAACCTATAAAAATGACTCTGAACCAATTCTAGAACTGCAGAACCCACAAAATAGTAGAGAGAAGCAGGGCTACAGCCCGGGACAG
>CM053622.1:611038692-611059842 GCA_028646595.1 Phalanger gymnotis | reverse complement strand
ATATATATATATATATATACATATCCACTTGTCATTTCTTATAGCACAATGGTACTCCATTACAATCATATACTATTACAGATTCAGCTGTTTCCCAATTGATACGTATCCCCTCAATTTCTAATTCTTTGATATTACAAAAAGAGCTGCTATATTTTTATACATATAGGTCCTTTGGCATTTTCTCTGATCTCTGTGGGATATGCACCTGCTTAGTGGCATTGTTATGTGAAAGAGTATACACAGTTTTACAATCCTTTAAAAAGAGTTACAAATTGCTCACCAGAAAGTTTGTATCAGTTCACGACTCCACCAAAATTCATTAGTGTCCTAATATTTCACATCATCTCCAGCATTTGTCATTTTCCTTTTCCATCATGTTAGGCCAATCTGACAGGTGTGATCTACTACCTTAGATTTCCTTTAATTTTTATGTCCTTGATCAAGAGTGGTTTAGAGGATGATTTTATATTATTATAGATATCTTGGAATCCTTCATATGAAAACTGCTTATTCATATCCTTCACCCATTCATCAATTATGGAATGGCTCTTTTAAAATAAATTTTATACATACACATGTATATGTAATATATATGTATATATATACTTATATATACATGTGTTTACATATAAATATATAAATATACATGTATACATCTGTATATATGAATATATTTATATACACATGCATATATACATACATATTTACATGAAATGTGGACTTTCTGAGAGAAATTTGCCATAATTTTTTTCTCATTTTCTCTTTTTCTTCTAATTTTGGTAGCACTTTTTTTTAAACAAGAACTTATTAATTTCATGCAATCAGAATTACCCATTTAATTTCCTGGGATCCTCTATATCTCTTCTTGGTCATAAATTCTGCCCTTATCCATAAAACTGACAGGTAAAATTTCCCATGATGCCTTCAATTGCTTATTATGTCACCCTGTGTATCTAAATCATACCTCTTACATTGGTATTCAATTAGCGATATTGACCTATACTAAATTTCTGCCAAACTACTTTCCAATTCTCCCAGCAGTTTTTGTCAATTGCTGTATTCTTATCACAAAAGCTGGGATCTTTATGTCTGTGAAACATTAGACTATTATGGTCTTTCACTACTGTGTATTGTGTACATAAACTGTTCAACTGACCTACTATTTTGATTAGTATCACTTTGTAATACAGTTTGAAATCTGACACTGCCAGTTTGACTTCTTTCATATAGTTTTCATTGTTTCCCTTGATATTCTTGACCTTTGGTTCTTCCATGTAAATTTTGTTATTTTATTCTAGCTCTATAAAATATTTCTTTGATTGTTTGGTTGGTATGACCCTGAATAAGTAAATTAATTCAAATAGAATTGCCACTTTTATTATATTGACTCAGCAATAAATATTTTAAGTCATTTAGATCTGTCTTTATTTGGGTGAAAAGTGCTTTGTAATTGTATTCATATAGTCCTTGGATTTTATTGACAGGTAGACTCCCAAGTATGTCAAATTTTTAGTAGTTATTTTATTTATTTTTCTTTCTTTTTCTTGCTTTTTTAAATAATACTTAATTTTCCTCAGTCATATGTAGAGTTAATTTTTACATTAATTTAAGAAAAAAATGACTTCCAAATTTCTTTTCTCCCTCCTTTACCTTGCCCCTCGCTGAGACAGTAAACAATTTTTAATTTGTTACACATGTTCAATCATGAAAAACATATTGCCATATTAGCCATGTTCTGAAAAAAGACAGACTCAAAGGAAAGAAAATACAGAAAATGAAAAGTAGCATACTTTATCTGTATATGGATTCCACCAGTTCTTTCTCCGGAGGTAGATAATATTTTCAATTATGTTGCTTTTAGAATTGTCTTGGATCATTGTGTCACTGAGAATAGCTAAGTCACTCACAGTTGATCACTGTACAGTATTGCAGTTACTGTATATAATGTTGTCCGGGTTCTGCTTATTTCACTTTAAATGAAAGTAAGGCCAATTTGTAAGTGAAAGATCTTTCCTGCCCATTGAATAGGCCTCAGATGGGGCCAACAAAGGGAGGCCTGACTAGAGGCAGGCCTACATCCTTTCATTAAGTAAGTGTGAGGCCCCAGGCCTCACACCTTTTTTGTTAAGCAGGCTCTGAGCCTTCAGGGCCCTGGACAGGGTATAAAAACTCTGAGGTTGGTGTTTTGTTGTTGTTTTTTTTTTTGCCTTTGGGGGCACACTCATTGAAAGAGTGTTGGTGACTAGCCTCTGGATAAATCATTGAAGCAGAAACCCCACCCCCACCCCTGGCTTTGAAAACCAGATGCTGTTGCTTCTCTAGTAACTATGTATTGCTATGGATAGACTGATTTATGTTTATTTGCTTTGTTTATATAATATATGCCCGTAATTTCTGTTTATGTTTTCTTTGAAGTTCAGGGTGCTAAACTAAGTGAATGATATATGTATGTTTAATTAAATTAAGATTGTTAACCCCTTAAAGTTTCTTTCCTTAGAAAAGCAGATCAAAGGACCAATGCTAATAGCCCTTCTGTGTGCTGGTGTTGGTCTTACACAGACACAGAAGGGACAAGGAACATTGTTGTTACAATAAGTTCATATAAATCTTTCAAGATTTTTCTGAAATTGGCCCTTGCAGTTATTTTAAATATAATTTCTATGTCTATCTTTTCCTGCTGGACTTTGTTGTTAACATACACTAATGATGATGATCTGTGTGTATTTATTTTATATCCTACAACTTTCCCAAAGTTGTTCTTTCAACTAGTTTTTAGTTGATTCCCTGGAATTCTCTAAGTATATCATCATATGGTCTTTAAAAAATAATAGCTTCATTTTCTCATTGCCTATTCTTATGCTTATTCCCTCGATATTAGTCCTTTTTTTTCTTTAGTCTTTTCTCTTACTTTTTACCCTGCCCCTCCTCAAAAGTCTGTTTTGCTTCAAACTACCACCTTCTGCAATCCACCCTGACTTTTATTACTTCCCCTTTCTCTTATCCCCTTCCCTTCCTACCTCCCCATTGGTAAGATAGATGTTTATACCTCCTCAACTGTATATATATATTTTCCCTCTTTGAACCAATTCCAATAAGAGTGAGGTTCAAGCATTGTCTACTATGCCCCTCCATTTCCCTTCAAATGAAAAAGAAAAAAATATGTCTTCCTCGTGCACCTATTTTATGTGAGATCATTTCCCCTATTCTTCTTCTCCCTCCTTTCTTACCTCAGTGCTTCACTCTTTCTCTTTCCTTCATTTTTTTGAAATGATCCCGACATTATCGACTTAACACCCATGTCCTCTGTCAATGTAGATTCCTTCTGACTGCCCTAACAATTATAAAGTTCTTAGAAGTTACATGTCCTCACAGGAATGTAAACTGTTTAACTTTATGAAGCCTCTTACAGTTTCTCTCTCATGTTTACCTTTTCATACTTATCTTGAATACTAGTTTTCGATGTCATATTTGCTATTAGACTCTGATATTTTTTAAGGAATGTTTGAAAAGTCTCTTATTTAATTAAATATCCAGGCTTTTCCATGAAGGATTATACTCAGTTTTCCTGAGTAGGTTATTCTTGTTTGTAAGTCAACCTCCTTTGCTTTCAAGAATATCATACTCTGTGTTCTTTTGATGTTAAAGCTGATAAATCTTGTGTGATTTTAACTGTGAATACATGTTACTTGTGTGATTTCATTCTCATTGTTTGCTGCTTACTAAATTTTTTCCTTGACTTGGAAGCTATGGAGGTTGGCCATAATATTCCTGAGATCTATTTAAGATCTCTTTCAGGAGGTGATTAGTGTTTTCTTTCAATTTTGCTCTGAATGGTCTTCAGTTTTTGTTTTCTTTTTTTTAATTTACTTGTTAAGTTCTGGCACTAAGAACTAAACACAGTCTCCCCACATGTGGTCTGGGGACCCTAAGATTGTATTCACTTTCTGCCTGCCATTTGACAATGTAAACTTCCATTGAGGCTGCAGTCCTCTAAAGTTCTGAGGTGCTTTTCCTGTTGTAAACTGTTCTGCCAGACATGACTAATTTTATATTAACTCAATTGATATTTCTAACCCTAATACCAGACTTTATATTTACATAATGGGGAAATCATTTCTCCCAATAAATTTGATCTTAGATTTTTTCAATCGTTCTTTCTGTTCAGATCTTCAGGGCTATGAATTTTGCTATCTAGCATGTTCACTTCCAGCTTTGTATCATTGGAAATGCCTGACTTCACCTGACCTCACTGGCATCTCTTTCATGGATTGCAGTTCCTAGAAACATTGTGTTAACCTATTTCTTTTTACCTAGTCACTTTGACCTCTTGTTAACTTTCTATATACACACATTTATTCATATACTGTCATGCAGTCTCAACCTTTCATCCATGATTGTGCACTCCAATCTTGTCCTTGCTTGATTCAGTAACAAAATCAGATATTAACCTGTTAGCTGTAATAAATTTATCCATTAATATAAAATCAATTTTAGCTCAATTTTATTATTGCCAGCAGCCAAGATGCAGTATAGTAGAACAAGCAGAAAACTAGAATGGAAATCAGGGGACCTAGGTTCAAGTACCAGCTCTGAAATACATGAACTTGTGACTTCCTTTTGGTTAAGTCACTTAACTTCACTAAACCTTCATTTCTCACTTCTCGAATAGAACTGTTAATTTTACTACTTACTTCATTTTCTGTGTGAGTGTGCATGCCACCAGGTGACTATAGCATATTATATTACAGGTTGTTACTGATAAAAAAGTAATTTCCCAAATAACCTATATTTCTACAAATAATGATTTATTCCTTTCCTAAACTTGAATCTTTGTCCTCAAGAAAATTTTGAATCCCTCTAGAATACACAGCCCATCATGTGATATGTTATTTTTGCCTTAGTCTCAGCAGATTTAGCAGATCTTTTCATGAGATTAGGTTTTTCATAGAAAGAAAAATAGCAAAAATGTGAGGAAATTTGATAGCTAATTGAGGATAAAAAAACAAATCTTCACATTTATATTATTCTTTATGGTTAACCAGATGCTTTCTTAGAACTCATGTGATCATATTCAGAACCAAAAGATTCCTTCAAAGTTGTTAACTCCAACTCATTAATTTTACAGATAAGTGATATAGTCCAGAGTTTAACAACTTGTCCAGAATCACATAGCTAGTCAGTGTCTAAGGTGGGATCTGAACGTAGGTCTCCTTGAGTACAGGTCCAACATTCCAGTAACCTTGTCATGTTGCCTCCAAGTACTTTCACCCAATTTTCCAGATGACGAAATGAAGTCTTACATAGAACCATAATTTCTAGCACTGGAAGGGAATTTGGAGATAAAGTACAAAGCATCAATTAAAAAAAAATCTGCATATGCTCCTATATGTACACATTGCCTATCCTGATGGAATATAAATAATTTACTTCAGAGTAAGAGCTGTTTCATTTTTAAAATCAGTGTCTCTGGTGCCTAGCAGAGTGCCTGGTACAAAGTAGACATTTAATGAATGCTTCCTTAAAAGGATGATTATTCCCTGGGGAATATTATTTTTGTTTTAAAAAAGTTTCATCTTATGTTATTCATCATTTCCCTTGAAAAAGTAAATGTAATCTTTTACCTAAGGTTTCTAAAGCAGTTACTTTAAAAACTATACTACATGTTAAGAGGGAAAAAATAAAGTCAGTATTCTCTTTCTATTGTGGCTTCTATAGCTGTTCCAAGGAGCATATGGAGATATCTTGAGTCTATACGAACAGTTCTTTGGTCTCTTGAAATTTGTTGAAGCACCATTGTCTTGAGCATTCCAATTTCTTAACTTCTATAAGTAAACTATACATAAATAATGCAAAATTCATTCCCCTTAATGAAATGATGCCTATATTATTTCAAAAACAACTTATAAAGCCACAAGATAATAACTACCACTAAAATCATTATCTATTAAGCTTTTAATTGATTCACTTACTAAATTTAGACTGCATTTCACTATTGATCCTTTTTTAAAACTCCTAGCTAACCTTAATAGGTGTCCACATACACAGTGATGCAAGTTTCTAGTGGCTATCTATAGTGTAATTCTATTTCTTCCACACAATTGAGCCCAACAGTCTCTTGATTGGGAATTTTCCTCTTAGGTGATTAATGGATCACATCCAAAAGTGCTGATGTTTTTCCTGCTATTAACATAAAAGTTTAATTCACTGTTAACACTTTCCAAGTATTATGTCCTCATTATGTCTAAAAGAACTTTTTTTTTCACAAAGAATAGTGACATTATAGAAAATTTGGAATGTCTATTCCTGTGAGAATAAGATAGCTCAGGCCTAGCCTTAAGTAAAATTATGAATTATTATTTTATTTTTGCTGCTCTTCAGTTTCTCTTTTGCTGTCACTTATTGCCCTGCTGTCCTTTGTTTTCCAAGATATATGCTTTCTCAAGCATTATCCCGTCCTCTGAACCTTTCCTGATTATATTAGCTATGGTCCATTTGTCCATCCCACCTAGTTGTATCTTAATTGCTCTATTTCCTGTTTTCTCAGAATCCTGTGTAGAATACTAGCTAGTTAATTCAATTGAAGTAAAAAAAAATCATTTAAGCTACTACTATGTGTAAGGCATTATATTGAATGACAGAGTCCCTGCCCTAAATTTGGAGAGAAAGGGTCATATTATGCATAAAGATAAGTATAGTCCAACGCACAGAATGATCAGGGCAAAGGGAACATAAAGTACTCTTGGGGAAAAAAAGTTAACAGAATTATTCTGAACTTTAATACTAAGTAGAATTGTTATTTGCGTATAAATAGGAAAACTGAAAAACAACTTCTGAAAGTTTCTGTCATAATTTGCTGTTCTTTTAAATTATATAATAAAATCAACCTACAGCTAAGAATTCTTACAGCTAGATGAATCAAAGAAAGCTTCATGGAGGAAATGGCATCTCTGATAAGCCTTGAAGGAAGCAAAGCATCCTGAAAGCTGAAGATTCAGACATGTAAAGTAGACATTGATTTCAAAGAATTCTTAAATTGCCTGCAAACACACAAAAGTAGACATAATGTCTTTTAGCAAATCTGCTATATAATTGAATCTGCAAATAGCTTGATATTCTTCCTCCTCCAGAAAGCATTGCAACTGAACAGAAAACTTCAAAGGTAATAATAATAATAATAATAATAATAATAATAATAATAATAATAATCTAAACTCATATAGGTTTTTAATTGTTATATCATTAAGAATAAGAAATGCTCAACTGACCTTATTTTCTTTCTTTCATATACCTACTAGTCTGATATGTGAATGCTCTAAATATAGTATAACTAGATTTTATCAAGACATTTGACAGTCTTTCATGATGCCTTTGTAGACAAAGTAGAGTTGATAGCTCCTTTAGTAGAGTAGTTTATGTAGATAGCAATGTGTCAAAAAGTTAGCCTTTTTTTCAAACTGAGATTACTCTGATATACTGAATTAACTGATTAGCTTAATAGATTTAATTTTATATATAACTAGTGCTATCTTTCAGACAGTATTTATCAAATGAATTACAGCTCCAAATATTTGGTTGGCAGACTTCATCATAATACTCCTAGAGTCATTATTTAAAAAAAAAGTGCAACCAAAATTTAATGTTTCATATAACTAAAGACAAAATTGATGAATTAAAAAAAATCTTTAAAGCTAGACAAGTCCACTCCAATACAGATACAATAAGGTGATATAGATATTCCATCCTATCAGCATTCAGAGCTCAATTCATATGTCCTGGGGTAAAGTAGGCTTGGTTTTCATTCAGAGGTGCCCTTGGCAACCAGGAGGCTAAAGTATTGAACATAATTTATTGCATTTTTTTTTTACTTAGGGTTTCCATTGATAAAGTAACTATTCCAAGGTATTTAGAACAGTATTCTTTTTTTCCCAGGAGCGAGGCTAACCAACACTTACATGACTTGAGGCCAAAGAGTGTTTTCTGCACATAATTTTTTTCTCATAGGAACAAGGCCCTGGCTCCTGGTACCTATTTGGATATGGTGGAGATGACTGTATTAGGCATGTTGCTTGGCATTAAAAAACATTGCATTTAATTATTGAAATTTCAAACCTGTTATTTTGAGTCTAGGGTCAGATCCACTAACTTTTGGCTAGTATATAAACTATGTCTGAAATGTTTGACTCTTAGTACATGTAAAATTAAATTCCTTTAATATCAAATGATCTCAGTTACTTTTTAAATATAATTTTCCCAAGGCATATATGGATGAGTGGATGGATGGATAGATAGGTTATATGTAGATAAAGATATATTGATATAGTTGGTATGTACATGCATGTTTTTAAACCATAACAAAATAATTTCATGATTACCTAGATACAATTTTGTCATTATTTCCTTGCCTTATGTAATGTTGTGTAAGCACTGTGACGCAGGAAGACTTAAGTTCAAGAACTGTCTTAGATATTGTGTTGTTGTGTGACAATGTACAAACAACTTCATTTTGCTGAATGGGAAACTGAGGCTCTAAGATGTTAAGGTCTTGTCATAGCTAATCAGTGCCAGTGACATGATATGAAGCCTTCTCTCCTACTCCAAGTCTAACACTATAACAACAATGTTGCTAGGAACTATTGTGGGGGTGAAAGATCAACATAAAAGTACATAGGAAGGCTGCTAGCACAAGTCCTTTGATCTGCTTTCTAAGGAAGGCAATTTAAAAGGGTTTACGATCTCAGTTTAATGAAACATACATATGTCATTCACTTAGTTCAGGGGAAACAGTCAGAACCCTGAACTTCAGAGCAAATACAAACAGAAACTACAAACAGATCGACAGACAGGCATTGTCTGTTCGAGACATCACATATATAGTTACCAAAAATAGAAGCACCAACATCTGGGTTTTCAAAGCCAGGGGGGTCTTAACAACAGCTACCCAGGGTCTCCTCTGGGCAAATCACACAGCACTCTTCCAGCAAATGAAAACCTCCAAAATAAAACGCCAACCTCATGTCTTATATATCCTTCTCAAGGTCAGAGGGCTTCACAACCGTGTGACTCAAACCCATGTGAACTAGGCTTTCTTGTTTCTTAATCAGGGGAAAGACTCTTGATTCAATTGAAGAAACAAAAGACAACAAAAAGTCCACTTTCCTTGCCATTACATTTGAAAGACAAGAATCATCAAAGGTACTTGATTATCTTAGCATTCTAAAAGAGAAAACAAAAAAAGTCCCACCCTAATTAACATAACAAGCCTTTAACACATTGTCTGGCATATAGTACATGCTTAATAAACACTAACTGACTGACCTTGTCATATGTACTTCATCACTACCACTCAGGAAGCAAATAAAAAAGCTAAATGGTGTTTGTAGAAAAAATGCTAATGTTCTAAATACCTTTTTTGTACTAATAGAAAATCACTATTTCCCCAAAGAGAAAAAAGTCAATTAATTTCTCTCATACTATACAGTCCAAGCACTTCCTTTTCAAATGAACACAATGGCAAAGAAAAGACCATTAGCAATTTGCATCATGTGGACAGTTGGAAATTCTTTCTATCCTCCCTTTCTCTGAAGGTCAGACACCTCATTCCTACATCAAAATTACAACAACTTCTCTGCACTTACATGAACAAGTAGAAACAGCCATGACATGGCATTCTTCTTCACTTAAACACATGCACACGTAAAGGAACATCAACAAAGCCCAAATATTACATTTTTGAATAAATTGAGGATTTCATTTGGAAATACACTCACCTTTTTGTTTCTTAACCTTCTTGTGAAAATCAGTTTACATATATGCAAACAAATCACAGCACTTGAATTTGTACTTGTCTAAAGTACCATGCTATAATGGTATGTTTTATGCTTGTCTGTGCTGTGTAGTTGTAAGGCCAATCAGTAAATGAAAGATCTTTCCTTCCCATTGAATAGGCCTCAAGTGGGGTCAATAAAAGGAGGTCTGATTAGAGGCAGGCCAACACCCTTTCACTAACTAGGTGTGAGGCACCAGGCCCATACCCTTTTGCTAGTTAAGCTGATGTCAGCTTGAAGCCCTCAGGGCCCTAAAGGAAGTTCCTTAGACCAGAGCCAATAGTATGTGCACTGAATTCTAATCAGTCAAATGCCTGCTAGAACTGCATAAAAGAGAGCCCAGAACTGGGAACAGCGGAACTGAGAGTATCAGGATTCAGAAGCAGACATCATGAAGACTTTGAGGCAGCAGACACTGAGGGAGAGGCAGCATTGAGAGAGACTGCAGAGCAGAGAGTGCCGAACAAGAGAGAGTTGCAGAGATCAAGGAACTCAGAGTTGGAAGAGCTGCAGGAGAGAGTGTTGAGCAGAAAGTTAGGATTCATGAGTGATTGTGTACAGGAAGGCCCTGGATGGAGGAGGTTGCAGGATGGCTTGACTACTTACCAAAATACTTTGTTATAATTTCCTTGTTGCTACATTGAGATGGGTTTACTGGTTTGGGAATATAATTGCTATGGCATGTAATTGGAATTACTGGTCCTGGGATTGGATTCTCTCCTGTCTAAATCAATGTTATACTATCCTCTGCCTTCCACCTAGAGAATTTCTTATACTTTGCAATTTGGAACTATGTAGGCATGTTCATGGTCATCTTCTAGGTCATGAATCTTGCCTTACTAATATAGTAGCTCAGTTTTTGGTGTATGTTTCCATGGCCCTTTATTAGATGTAATTATGAGGGCATCATGATCTTCAAAGGATGCTTTTAATATTTCTGGCTTTCTTCTTTGGGTTGTTAGGTCTTTATCTCCTAGTACATGGTCAATATTTGGGCGTGTTCCATGTATCATTAAGAAAAATAAAAGGTGTATTTCTTCCTATCCAAATTCAATTTTCTCCAGAGGTTTACCATATCTAATTTTTAAAAATAGTCTATGTACCTCCTTAACTTCTTTACTGTTTATTTTGTGGTTAGATTTATCTGTTTTTAGAGTGGGTGGTTGAAGTCCCCCACCAATAAAGTTTTGCTGTGTATTTCTTCCTATAACTCACTTAACTTCTCCTCTAAGATTTCAGATGCTATACCACTTGGCACATATATGTTTAGTATTGATATTACTTCATTGTCTATGGTGCTTTCGAGTATGATATAGTTTTCCTTCATCTCTTTTAATTAGATCTATTTTTGCTTTTGCTTTATCTAGGATCAGGATTGCTATCCCTGCTTTTTTTTTTTTACTTTAGCTGAAGCATGATATACTTTAATTCAGTGTTTTATCTTTATACTGTGTGTATCTCTCTATTTCATATGTGATTCTTGTAAACAACATATTGTAGGATTATGATTTTTAATCCATTGCGCTATCCACTTCCATTTTATGGGAGAGTTTATCCCATTCACATTCACGGTTATGACTACTAACTGTCTTTCTCTCCATTCTATTTTCTCTCTGTTTATACTTTTCTCTCACCTTTACTCCTTTCCCTACTCACCAATGTTTTACTTCTGATGAACTCTTCCCTCAATCTGCCCTTCCTTCTATCAGTTCACTCCCTTTTCTTTCCCCTTTCTCATTTTACTTCCCTAAAGAGTAAGGTAGATCTTTAAACCCAATGGAATCTTGTTCCTTCTTTGAGGCAATTGCAACAAGAGTAAGCTTCAAACAATCCTCCCCACCCCCCTTCTTTCCCTCTACTGGTATAGGTATTTGCAACTCTTCATGTGATGTAAATTACTCTATTTTGCCTCCTTCTTTCCTCTCCTCCAAGTACAATCCTTTTTGTTTCCCACCCCTTAATTAGTTAATTTTATCATCACATCAAAGTCAACTTATACCCACACCCTCTGTGTATGTATACCCCTTCTAAATGGCATATTAAAAATACAGTTCTCAAAAGCTATAAGTATCATTTTCCCATGTAGGGATGTAAACAGTTTGACTTTATTGAAAAACGTGTTGGCTTTTTTTTTTCCTGTTGACATTTTTATACTTCTCTTCAGTTTTGTATTTGTATTTGAAGATTAAATTTTCTCTTCAGCTCTGGTTTTTTTTTTTTCCATTGGGAATGACTGAAAGTCCTCTAGTTCAATGAATAATCATCTTTTGCCCTGATAGATTATGTTCAGTTTTACTGAGTAGTTGATTCTTGACTGTAATTGAAGTTCCTTTGTCTTGAAGAACATCATATCCCAAGCCCTGCAATCCTTTAATGTAGAAGTTGCTAAATCCAATGTAATCCTGACTATGGTTCTAAAATATTTAAGTTTTTTTTTTTCTTTCTGGCTCCTTTCGGTGCTTTCTTCTTGAGTTGATAATTCTGGAATTTGGCTACATTATTCCTTGGACTTTTCATTTTTGGGTCTCTTTTAGGAGGTGATCAGTGGATTTTTTTTCAATGACGATTTTATGATGACTATCCCCTTTAGATGACTATCCTCTGGTTCTAGTATATGAAGGCTGTTTTCCTTGGTAATTTCTTAAAAGATGTTGTCAAGGCTTTATTTTTTTAAGCATAGCTTTCAGGTAATCCAATAATTCTTAAGTTTTTTTCTCCTGGGTCTTTTTTTTCAGGTCAATTGTTCTTCCAATGAGGTATTTTATATCATCTTCTACTTTTTTTTATTCTTTTCATTTATTTGATGTCTCATAGAGTTATTAGCTTCCACTTGCCCAATTTTAATTTTTAAAGAATTATTTTCTTCAGTTAGCTTTTGTACCTCCTTTTCTAATTGGCCAATTCTACTTTTCAAGGAGTTATTTTCTTCAGTAGATTCTTTTCCCATTTGGTCAATTTTATATTTTAAGGATTTTTTTTCAGTCAATTTTTGTCTTTCCTTTTCCAAACTGTTGACTCTCTCTCACACATACCTCTTGTTTCTTTCTCTCATTTTTCTTCTACCTCTTTTATTTGACTTTTAAAATCTTTCTTCATTCTTCCAAGAAAGGTTTTTGGGCTTGGAATCAATTCATATTCCCCTTTGGGGTTTTAGATGGAAGAATATTGACAATGTTGTCCTCTTCTAAATTTATGTTTTGATATTCCCTGCCCAATTAGTAACTCTCTATGGTCCATGTTTGTTTTGGCTTTTTGCTCATCTTGATTTACTACTTCTTGGCTTCCAAAGTTAAGCTCCCCTGCTGAAGCACAGGATGCACTGTCCCACACTTCTTGTTCTGGGTGCTAGGAGCCTGATCACTGGACTTATGTGCTAAGGCCTCGGTTGCTGGCAGCTGGAATATGTTGGCATCTGGCAGCTTATCTGGTGCTGAGCTTGGGTCTTAGTGGTGGTATCTGGCATGTGCAGAGGCACATGTTTCTCTGGGGTCACACTGGAGCCCATGGAGGGCTGGCCTTTTGGAGGATGCTTTTTTGCCCTGGATTGTGCTGAATCACCTGGAGGTCTAGCAACAGAAGATGCCCTGGGCTACATTGAAGTAAGTGGAGATACAGTTGCTATAGGACACCTGCCTACCCAGGGCTGTGCTGAAGCATATGGTGGTTCTCAGTGCTGGAGTCTGCCACTTCTCCAGGGTATGCTAAGGCATGGGGGGAGGGTGGTTTCCTGGTGTCGACATTTGCCTGGTCCACCATCCTGGGGCTCATCATCTCCCTCTGGTTTGCTGAGTTGGGGCTTGCTGCTGACTTGCTGGGACTCTTCTTGTCCTGAAATGCGCTCCTCTTTTACAGGGGTGGGAATGACCTTTCTTGACAATCCTCCAAGTTTCCCAGGCTAAAAGACTGCTCCAGCCTGTCTTGCTGCTAGCTCTGCTGTTGTAGGATTTGTTCTGGGGTGCTATTTTATGGCTGTTCTGAGGTGAATATGGGAAAGTAACAGTGATTTACTGCTTGCTCCACCATTTTGGCTCCTGGGAGATCCAGGGTCCGTAATGAAGTGTTTGGCATACAGTCAGCACTACACATACACACATGTTTACACACCCACAAATACAAGTATGTATTTGGAGAGCCTTATAAAATATATGCATATTTAAGTGGACATGTATGTATGCACATAACATGTATTTATGTCTATACATCTACATTTATCCACATTATACATGTTCTATATATTTTATTTGCATATATTTCCTGTTTTAAAAAATTCACCCATTCTTTTTGTAGTGACATGTAATATGTACATATGTCTTCTTATAAAATACATATATCTTCTTCTTAGTACAAGAAAATCCTCCTACCAAGAAAATCATGGCACTTCTAAATTTTAATATAATTACCTATTCTTAGAGGTTATGGGACTTGTTCATGAGTACCCAGCTAGAAATTCATTGCCACTATTGATGATAATGATATAAAAATTTGTAAATATGTATATTAGAGACTCACAAATTAAATGTCTTAAAAAAAAAAACTATGAGCTAACATAGTAGCCATCCCAATGCTCATGGCAATTATGGAAGTAATTTGAAGATATATGGCAATAAAACCTTGTGAAGAATGAGGTAAAGAGTAAAGGCTTAATTTTCCTTAATTTACATTTTTTCAATTTTCCTAAAAACATTTAGAAAATCATCATGTTTACAACACTTTCTGCTTTTGTTTTAATGAAGGATTTTTCATTATATCTTTTTTTCAGGCTTTCTCTTATAGGTTTCTCAGGCTTAGTAAAACACGATGACATAAATGGCAAGAATTTGCATTTTAAAGCCATCCATTTGGTTGTTGAAAATTGTACCATTCAATGTTACATGTAAAACACAGAAATAAAATATGGCTAAAATTTTCTCACCTCTTGTCTTATATTGTTGTTCGTTCTGAATGCTATGTTCTTCATTTCTCACTAGTAAGAAAATTTTGATATGGTTCTTCTTAGGGGAGTATTTAAGTAACCATAGTTAAAATTTTATTGCAATGCTTTTTACTGGGGACTTTGAATAAATTGTGATTCCTTACCACAGGCTGACATTGAAATGCTGTAGTGTTTACTCAGACAAATGCAATGGACCACAACAGAATGCTTTCTGCATTTTCTCATCCAAACACAACATTAACCATATGTTCACACTGTGAGAAGCTGTCATTAGGTATTATAGTGACACTATTCACACCAATATGGTTGAAGGCCTGTTAGTGTTTCCATTATAAATTCAGGGGACTATAAATCAATTGGAAAAAAAAGTGTTTCTGAATTAAATCTGCCATACTAAATCTCAGTTTTGATGTTTTTTGTTTGTTTCTTCTAGTTTTCCTTACTAAACTAGTAAAGAAGGACTTCTTAACCTTGTACTCATGAATGTTTAATTTTTTTAATATGTTTATAACTGGATTTTAATGTAATTATTTCCACTTTTAATTCTATGTAGTTTTATGCATATGAAAATATTATTCCAAGAAGAGTTTGATCATGCACACACAAACACACACACACACACACACACACACAAGCTTAAAAATCTAAGGAACAAAAATCACAGCATTCCCATCTTTTGCCAAAGATAAAGGGCAGCAATTATTTTAATTGTTCTCTTTATATCCCCAGCTCCTGGTTTAGTGCCTGAAAAGTAGTAAGTGTTTAATAAATGCTTGATGATTGATTAGCAGAATTAAATTCTGAAAGAAAAAAATGCAAAGAACATTCACTTATCATGGACAGTATATGGTAAAGGAGAGTGTAACTAATTAAAATCTACAGATAATATTCAAATTACATTTGGGTCATTGATTTCAATTCTTTCTCACACCAACTCACTTATCAAAATGGAAATAAATAATAAAATTGACCCATTCCAGCTTCATCATCTATCAAATTTCTTTATACATCAATAAGCATTTATGAAATATTTGATAGGTACCAGGCACTATGCTAAGACTTTAGGAGATACACCTACAAGTAAAAAGCTTTAAAGTCAGCTTTTGCCCTCAAGGAGCTTTTATTCTAATGAAGAAAGAAAAGTTACAAAGTAGAATTATAAAGTACAGGGGCTGGAAAGAGAAGTTACCCTCAAGCCTGATATTACTCAAGTACATTCAAAAACACTGCCAGAGGAAAATGAAAAGTGCTGGTCTGGGTCTGTTCTCAAAATGGAGACCCTGGAAGGGGAGGGGGAAGACAACAATAAGGCAATACAGAGGCAAGGTAACAAGGCCCCAGAGACTGAAAAATGTTTCAGATAACCGAGTCATGGAAGCAAAGTTCAGAGACACAAATACATTTTGGAGGTCATGACAAGCAATACAATTATTAGCAGTGCTTGCAAAGTGCAAAAGTGAAGGAAGAGGCTAGCATATGATAATAGATAGACAGCATAAGATAAAATCTACTTTCCCTTCTGAAATTTTCTTGGGATTTTTAAGTAACTTCTTGGCTAAGCCTTGGAGAGTGAGATAAAAATGAAGTCATTCAAAACTACCAACTAGAGGAGAAACAGGAAGAAGAGCAAGATTAGGGAAGCAAATTTTAGAAGATGTCAAAGGGCAACTTTTGTCAGTCAATTTCATACCCATGAAATTGAATCCAGAACAAGGCTGAGATTAAAAATAATATATAATGGTTGAGGAGAGCTAAGGACAAGGGGAAATAAGTGGTAGCTGTGAAAGACCAGGAATTAACATAAAAATTTCTGAACAGTAGATTGTTCACATATTATTTTAAGAATTTGTTACTATCCTAACTTTGACTATACCTTCCCCCTACAACCTGCCCTCTACATTATAGTTTTTTAAAACTGAAATAATTTGAAAATGGGTATAGGCAATAGTTTGACATTTTCAACAATTAAATCTAAATTTAATTGTCTTACATTTTTATTGGCTATATTTTTATTTAATTGACATAACATCAACTTATGTTGGACAAATACATAAGTGGCCTCAAGAGAAAATCCATAGGTATAGGTGAAACTATTTCAAAGAAAATAGAGAAAGTTTCAGTACTGTAAATACAGAAACAATAAAAAGTCCAGATCCAGAAAATAAAATCCACTATATTTGTCATTATGAGTAAAAAAAAAAAAGGGGGGGGAGTACTATTTTGAAGAGAGGAAAGATCACCATTTTTTGTACAAATGCTTTTGCTATAGATAACATGGAATCTAAAAAATTGAAGCAACATTTTAAGTATACATAGAGAATATGATATTAAGTAGGATAATGTTTATGGAGAAAACTAGATCAATAAACAGAAACAGATTTAAAAGGAAGATTGGACTGTTGCCTCATTTTAAAATTGTCTTCAGAATGGCTTATCATAAAAGTCCTCATTTGATAGGAGAAAATGGTTGAAATGATGCTGATGATTGGAATCATATGAAAAATGGCTTTGAATTGTTTTACATTTGCATGATATAGTCAGAAGCAGAAAAGTCCATGTCTTGAAGACTTTTATGACCAGTTAATTGAGAAAGTATTTTAAATTGCAATAAGATGTATAAAAAATGTAATTTTAAAATGCCCGTTTGATTATGTGTATATAAAAATGTTGCTAAAATTGAATTTAGGAAAATTTTGTTAATTTCCAAAATATTTGATGTTAGTATCATTGAAGAGAAATCTGAATCTCTTGTATTTCTTAGTAAGACTTAGATAATATGGGAGGATTCTGTTGGAATTTGAAGTGATTGACAGAGCTTGATGTATATCAGGATTAAATTCAGGTCTACATATAAATACATACATACAAACACATGCACAAACATATATACGTTGGAAATGTGGCCCTTCATGGAATTTGGTCACATTGACTACTTCAAAATAACTTATACATTAAAATATGAATGAGGAACTACAGGCTTTTTTTCAAGCTGTACAAGAGTAATCAATTTTATTTAAAATAAACCATTAATAGGAAGGCTCTTCAAAAATTTATTAATACTGTGAGGACAAAGCATGGAACTTGAATATTATTAGAAATCATACTGGCTTTCTCATGCCCAAATACTTTAGAAGGTTTTTGAGATATAAGAAGAAATTCTGAGTCTTCTTCTAAATGATAACATAAATGAAACAAATCTACTTTACAACAAAAATTTCCTCCTGAAATTTACATATTTGGAAATTATTTAAAAACTGAGTACTGCAAATCCATGAAAAATTCTTAAATTCCTATTCTAATGCAGAAAAATAAAGTGTCCAAATTAGTGAATACACACATATTATATTTGTTTCCCCATTTAAAATGTATTACCTATAAATGAAATAGATATTTATACATACTAATTAACTGCTTAGCCAATCTACAGAGGAATTATCATTTTACTTTAAAGAGCCAGAAATTTCTTGCCATGAATAATGAAGAACATGAATCCATGGAGAAATAACATGTATTTGGTCTTCATATCTGATCAAGTTTGGTTAATAGACCTATCTTGTGGAAACACATTGAAGCAAGCATTTGTACCTGAAAATATTGTATATTTTGGCTTTGAATGGTTTATCAAAGACACAATTTAATACAATTAATAATATCTTAAGTTTATAAAATTATTTTCTGTTGTAACTATTATAAAGAGAACATTGGTGTCAAGTAAGAGCTTAGACAAGATAATAGGGCTTTATTTGGTATCTCAAGAATCAGGTTGAAGCAAATACCTGGGCTTGAGAATTTCTAGAAAATTGTTACTTAGTGAAATGGTTATATTGCCAACTGTATTTTTATGCAATGCAGCAAGTAGGTAAAGCAAACATATACACATTATAGCAATATAAACAGGTAGAAGCTTGTCCCCAGAAGGCAAGAAATTCACCCGAACATGAAGTGAAAGAGAGAAGCTGGAGAGGGTACACACTCAAAGTTGGGATTTACGTGGCAAGATTATGTGTTTAAGAATGACCTTGGTTGAAAACAGGTAATTTGTGCCAAATGCAGGAGACAGCATTCCTAAGTAGACCCAAATATGGCGGAAAATATGGGCATCCATTATTGATAGACAATCCTCAATTCTCATGCTTTTATCTTGTATGGCTTCAAGCATTTCCATGATTTTATTAGTAACATCATTTTTACTTTTATGTATTTTTGGCTGTGCCCGCAGAGATAAAAATGAGAGGCTGCCCACGAGAGCACTGATATCCGACTAGTCATTTCACTGGTCTTGTTCACCCTATTATTATAAAGAGCTCCCCGTGAATTTGTTGAATATTTTCGTTGTTTGTCTTTAAAACTCATTTTGTGTTACAATTTTGCCCCCAAAGCATAGCACAAGTCCTTTGGTCTGTAAGCCCAAACATGCAAACTGAGGAATGCTCCCCAGTAATAAAATAACGGTGTTAAATAAATATGTGTCAGAATGTCTATAGCTGCTGTCAGCCTAATTGACCACCTGGTTAGAGACATCAAGGCTGCTGATCTCATCAATAGTGGCAGCTTTGAGGCTAAACATCAACTTGCCTCTGCTATGCTCCCACAATCTGAGATCCTTAAGGATCAAAATGAGTGCAGGAAGCAGATGTCACTGTTGGGCTATTTCAAGCTGGTATATCCTTCAGGATCTTCAAGGCCATCCACCAGCTTGAAGGACAGTGTCAGAGGTGATCTTGAGACCTTGCCAGGCATCTTCTGACAGCAGTGACTAAAGTCACAGCAACCTCTCCCTTGGTTTTCAGAGGATTGCCAAGGTAGAGATTTACAGCAGTACAATATATATTAAAAAGCCCAAACACTGCCATTTGACACAGTGGAGGGTGTTATTCAGGTTTAAAAGTGCTTTAATTTCACAAATTTTATTTCCTGCATAATATTTATGCCACAATGAAAAGTGCCATATGAAAACTAAATATCATCTGAATTTTTGTTAATTAAGATATTAGCACAGAAGGTCACAGAATGCTAGGGAATTTCTAGTGGAAAAAAATGTTTTGCATGTTACCAGTTTTATGTTGTAAATTGCATTTTATGGGTTATTTCATGATTACTGTGTTAGGGAAAGTGCATATCATCAGAATTAATATTTATAATGAATCAGGTGCAGAAAAGTGTATTTTCAGCAATATCTAAAAAGATTGCAGTTTTTGGTGGTCACGGGAACCTAACCCCCTAATTCCCACGATTTCAAAATATTATTCATGCTATTTATGTTTGTGCTATTTTCTAGCATTTTATCCCCTGGAAAGCAGAAGATTGACTTGGTTGAAACTCAGGCTTTTTTTACACCCTCATAAGTAGGGACAAAACTAAGGAAAGGGAAGTGTTAGGAATAAAATAACACAAGCTGGGGCAAGGCCAAGATGGCAGCTGGAAAGCAGAGACTTGCTTAAGGTCTCCTCCAAATCCCTCCAAAAACCTGTAAAAAATGGCTCTGAACAAATACTAGAGCTGCAGAACCAATGAAATAGCAGAGAGAAGCAGGTCTCCGGCCCAGCACAGCTTGGATGGTCACAGGAAAGGGTTTATTGTACAGTGCTGGGAGCAGAGGGCAGCTCAGCGTGGGGCATGCCACGACCAACCAGACCAGGAGTTGGGCAGAGCAGGCCTGAGGGCCATGAATCATTGAGCTGTGGCAGTTAAAAGGCTTCTCAATCCACAAATGCCAAAGACCATGGAACAGGTTAGTGGGAAAACTGCTGGATAGGGATGAAAGTGGTCGGGGCTTAGCCCTGGGGGTGGCAGAGGTGGCATGGTGGTGGTGGCAGCAGCATCAGGAAGCTCCTGTGGCTGCTTTCTGAGCCCCAAGGTCAGCTGCTTTGAGAGTCACTGGCTCACAAAGTGGGAGGAAACAAGCAGCAGATCTGAACAGGAGTGCAAGGAATGCTTTGGTGATGCTGAAGCAGGGTTCTGTTGCTTTGCCCTGCTTGGATCTTGGTCATGAGTCCTGGCTGGCAGTTCTTGGGGGAGGAGAAATGCTTCTGTGGCAGAGCTTGTGTTGACAGTGGAGTAGAAGTAGCTCTGAAAACATCAGCACAGCCTCTAAACCCCAGGACAAAGTACTCTCTACTCTGTAAGCAGTCATACCCTGACAAAAACCTCAAAGGTCAAGTAGTTAATTGGCTGAGAACATGAACATAAATGTCCACATTATTTTTTCCAACTAACACACATTTACAAATAATGACAGTACTAACATGTGGATTAATAAGATCGCAGTAAATTAACAAGAAGCATCTGAAAACTTATCATTGGTAGAGGAAATAGGCAGAGATTGCTAAGAAGCATCAAACCAGGTCCCCAGCAAAGTGTCTTTTGCATAGTGGGTACTTAACACATTTT
>CM053622.1:611022106-611038192 GCA_028646595.1 Phalanger gymnotis | reverse complement strand
TTTCATCCATCAATGAAAAAGGTTTTATCCTTGGAAACTCCGTACAGAACAGAAATTCTATGTCAGCAGCACACACTCCCTTTACAAAGGATAAAAATCATTACTTTAAAACTTATCATCAGATATTTCCTTTGCTCAGTGTTTCTCAGACTGATTTTGCAAACTCTGAGCTATCAAGACTTATCTTTGAAGTTGGCTGCACTGCTTGTCTACCTCTCAATTAGCTAACTCTGTTCTTTAGTTAATTTCTAAGCATGCTATTCCCAGTTGAGATGATGTGGAGATAGCAGGCCTATTTCTTTATATCTACTCAGCATTTAATTTCCTAATTAATAGCTCTCCAAATTATTATAGCAAAGTAAGTCAGATCAAGAGCAAAAGCTTCATCTTCTCTTTGCTCTAGCTGAACTTAGTGTGATCTCTGTCTAGCTCCCTTGATCCGTGTCTTCTTATTTCAAACACAACTAGCCACAACAGTCAACTCTGGGGTTCCCTATATATTTCCTCTTCCACTTGTTTCAGTTGCCATCTTGTCTATAAGTCTGGACTCACATGGTTAATTTACCACATGTTTGACAATTTATTTTGGAGGCCCTCCAGCCAGAGCTGGGACAAGGCATTTGTGTGCCCTAGGCAAGGTTTAAAAATTCTGCTACCTTGTGTATGAGAATTACATCCCCTGTGTCTTACTGTCTACTAAAGGCTTTGAGTTTTCATTTTAATGCATGCAACTTGACTTATCCTCTGTGCCAGAGAGATTGGAATTTTCTAGCATTAAAATATGTGCATTTTGGAAAAAAAAAGCGTTATTACAAATGCCCCTGTGATTTGAGTTTCTTCTGATGGTAACTGTTTTTACATTGGATCAATTTCTGTAAGAAAAATGGCAAGAGAATTAATATCTTTACTTTTCTTTGTTTCTCATTTATTTTTTGAATTAAAAGTCTGCTTAAAGATGTCATGGTAGGGTTATGATAAATTCATGTAATGTCTCTTTATCTTCATCCTTTCTTCTAACTCAAAATCCCCTATCACTTTTGACCTAATTGGTTAAAAACTGAATGTACACAGAGAGCTGATTCTAAAGTGATGACTGCTGTGGTAGGGCAGTGTGGTACAGGGAGAATATGTTAGCATTGGAGTCGAGGAAGCATCTCTTGACATCTACTACTTGTGTGGCCTTTTCATAATGCCTTAACCCTCTGTGTCATACCTCAGTTTCCTTATCTGTAAAATGAAGGGGTCAAAGTAATCTCTAAGATCCCTTCTAGCTCAAGATCCCTGATCTGTCACTGCACCACTATTACTCTAGAAGCAAATAGGAATGAGAGTCACATTGTATTTTGATCTCCTTTATGAATTATACTGGTAACAACAAAAATCATTATCTGGTTGTCAACTTTCTTAATATTTTTAATACATTTTCTCTTTCATACATGCTATGGCCTAATCATTCTAAATTTCTTACTACACTTTCCCCATGCCGCTCCATTATCTGTCTCCATACCTTCACACAAGATATCCCCCATGCCTGCAATGTGCTTTGTCTTCAATTGTGTCCCTTGGAATCCCTGTATTTCTTCAGTAAATAGCTCTAGTATTTTTCACCTTCTTTAGAAAGCCTTTCCTGGTTTTAAATACTAGAGCTTTCATATTCAAGGTTGTCTTGCATTTGTGTATCTTTTATCCTATATATGCACTTTATCCCCCTCCTCTGTTAGAATATAATCTTGAAGGCAGGGACCATTTTTTTCTTTGCATCTCCAGCACTTAACATAATGCTTGGCAACTAGTGAGTTCTTGATAGTGGCTTGCTGGTTGCATGAAAATCTGAAGAGAAATCACATTTGACAGAAGTCTGCCATATGCTCATTGCACGACCTAAAGAAGGGATAAAACTTGAATCTAAGAGTTGAAAGAAATCATCAGAGATTTTCTAGTATAGTTTCCTTCCTCTCCCCTTCCCTCTCTCCCATCTGCCAAGTAAGATAGCATCCTATTTATAAATGAAGTTATAAAGAGGTTAAATGGCTTGCCCAAGGTCTCAGAGTCAATTTATGCAGAGACAAGAAATAGAATTTACATTTTTCACTGGATAATCTAGTGCTTCATTCACTATGTGAACAATTTACTAATAAATGAATGCTTTTTAAAAATCCGTGTAAATATATGGTAGATGGAAGATGAGAAAATTATGAGAGCAGCAAAAAATTACATGAAAGAAAAATTTTATAATCTTTTAACTATCTTCAAAGGTTCAATGATATCAAATATTCATGTGAAAAAGGTAGTCACAATAGGACCCACAATTTAACTTATTCATTTTATTTAACTTATGCCCAAATTGGAGTATAAACTATTGTTTCATTTGGAAACAAGTAATCGCATCCTAAGTGGGCTATAAATGTGTCTATAATTTGTTGCAATGGCAGAAAAGAGAATGAAGAAGTTTAAAAGGTCCCCTCTTCCTCCTAAAAGCTAGATTTAAGTTGCTCTGTCAAATATGTCAACCTTAAATTCAAAATACAGCATAGAAAATTAGAGTAAAGACACAGGGAATATATTTTGGGACCTACAATCTTTTAAGAAGTTTATATGACAACAAAAATGAACGAAGTTGGTATCTCAAAAATGCACTGCAGTGATACTGATAACAACAGAGTCCTGGAGGGGTAATGAAAATATTAGGAAAGATAAAGTGCCATTTAAATTAGGCAATTTTAATTAACTAAAGCCCTAATACTATTGTTTCATTTGCAAATGGAAAATTGCCTTTATGTGAACTTGTAGTTCTCAAATATGAGAGGATAACAAAAATAATGCAAAAAATCAAGGCTCATGAATTACTCGTTGAGATGCATTTAATGTGGTCATTACTGTTGGCGTGGTGCTTCCATGATCAGCAAAGCTATCATTATTTCTTGTGACAAATTATAATGTAAATTCAGAAATAATGATCTGGCATACTATTTCATGAGTTGTTACTTATCAGTGAGAAATCAAGTAATGCAGAATGAAATAATTTTCATTAGCACCAAACATAATCTGGAGGAAATGGGCACAAAACACAATAAGCAGCATTTTTTAAAAAAAGATTATAATAGCTAACATTTTATATCTCTTTTATGCATATTTGTATTTTTTATTTTTGTTATTTTTTGGTACCATTGCAGAGTTCATTTGTTTCTGAAATAGGGGCAGTGTTTACTATCTTTTGTAAGCTTTGAATTTTTATGCTTTCGTGAAAAAACTCCTATAAAGCAGGAACTCTTAACCATTTTTTGTTTTTTTGTTTCATCAGCCCTTTATGGCCATCTGGTGAAAACTGTGGACCCCTTCTCGTAGTAATGTTTTTGATGCATTTAATAAAATGCACTGAATTATATATGGAACCATTATATTGAGAGTTACCATTTTTTCAAAGCACAAAAAGAAGTTAATGGACCCAATGTAAAGAATCTCTGCTTTAAAGAAATACCACTGACCATATTGTACATAGTTTTGCTTCTGCAGGATGATATGTTAGTCATCTCAAGCAACCAAGAGGACATTTTTTAAAATTTCAATTAAAAATGTATCCTGTATTTTTATTCACATCTTGTTCCTATGGTAGCTATTACCATCTGGATTACCTAGTTAATGTCAGGTGTGCCTAATCTCTAGGGGACCAACAAAACACATCTGTTTATAGTTTATGTTAGGATGGTAAGGGAGCAGCATAACTGGAAATAGTATTAATGGTGAAGTCAATTTAATTCCATACTGCTGGTCAGGTATCAGATATAAGATTCCTACAAAGAAATGTTCTTTAACATCAACTTTTCCATTCTATTCTAGGTTTTTGCATCTGTAGTTATTTTGGCAACTCAGGCAAAGAAAGAATTCAGGGCTGTCTTCACTGTCCTGACCTGACAGCATCATCATTCAACCCTCTGTTTGGCTTTAGCAACATGGACCCAACCTGTGAGCCACATCTGTGTAAAGGTGGTGATGAGGAACTATGGTTTCTGATTAATCTCTCTTACTTCTCCCAAAATCTCTTGGTGAGTCTTCATTAAGCATTAATAATGAATGTCACTTGGGTTTAGACCCGTCAACTAGTTTAGAGTAAGAAGAAAAATGAATATCTCATGTTTGAATAGGCAGTAGTTTTATACAGCTTAATTCACAGAGGGGCAATGAAACTAATTGCACAGGACAATGAAGGACCAGGTACAAATAAGCACCAATTTCAGTTTGGCTGCATGACATGGCCATTGGCAGAGTAGCCTTCATATATGACTAGCGTTATTTGGTCTCTTGAGAAACACCTTTGGCATTTTGATATGCTTTGCTTCCAGGTGGTTTCCAGGGAAGAATTTCATGAAATCACACATTTCATTGTTTTCCAGGTAAACAATTTTCCTCTTGAGGAATTATCTTTATTCTTTCCTCTGAGGAAGGAAGCAATGTAACATTCAGACTTGACAGGTGGCTGCAATGGTCCTCGTGGAATGTGTCCTTGTGGCTATTTTTTGGGTCTATTGAGCATTGTCCCTGTGACAGAATTTGAGGAATGCTACTTGCGAATTAAAACCTGGAAGCAAATATTAAACATGTATCTTATTTAACTGGATCATTTTTTTGCAGGAGAGACAGCCTGTCATAAGGGATAAACTATTGGTATTGAACTTTGAAAGCTAGAGATTAGGCTAAGAACTACACTTGTGATTTCATTGATACAGAGAAGTCCTGAAGAGGCAATGTCCTCTTCCATGTGGGATAGTTGTTTCCATGCAGATTTAGTCTTAGAGTTTTGTCTAAGCTTTAAGAGTTTAAATGACTTGCCCAAGGTCACACAACCAGTACATATCAGAGGCAGGAATTAAAGTCAGGATGTCCTGGCTCTGAGACTATTTCTCTGTTCAATATGACATGTTTCTTCATAAAGTAGATTTGAGTCCTTTCACTGAATCTATCCACTAGGCTGGTGTCTGCAACATAGTAGGCATTTAATAAATGCTTATTGAGTTATTGATTTACATATATTGTCTGAATGACCCTCACCAAGTCATTGAATTTCTCAGTGCCACAGGCAATGTTTGAAAATGGTAATTTGCAGACCAACTGTCAATCTGTTTCTATATTAGACTATATTGGGACTTTCTACATTGGAAGTTCCCACCAATAAAATAACAAGTCCAGAATTTGCCTCCTCCCCAAAAAATTCAATCATAATATGTCTGCATAATAGATAAATACATACTATAACAAATGAGCTTTAAAATTATTCTGTATGAAAAAAATAAAAAAAATATTCTGTATGCACCCAGAAAAATATGCTTACTTTTTATGATATTCCTGCTTCCACAAACAACTTTTCACTCTATGTTGTTCTCCACTTGGTAAGATATATAGAAATAATTAAGTAGATTCACAGACTTGAATGATAAATTTTATTAATAAGTGCACTGGGACTTGTGGTGACCTTATCAAGTGAGGTGAGCCAGTCATTAATTCAGATAATGCAATTTATTATCATAATCTTTTGCTTATGCTTTTGTTGGGCATACCCACTTATCCTCATTTGCATATGCATATTGAGATACTATCATTTCATTAATTTTAGTGCTGATCCTTAATCCTGGCAAGATTTTATGTTACACATATTTTCAACTGTGTATGGGGATGTCATTATAAGTTAGAGTGAAATATAAGCAGTTAAAATTGTCAATTGAGATGTGCTATTTGCAGCAAAGCAATGAAAACATTCATAAGTTATAGTATTGCTTGGATGGTATCACTTTAGATTCCACTGTCTTCTGTGCCAAGGAAACTGTGGACTCTCTATTTGCAGATTACAGTTCTTATTCAAAACATTTCACTTTTTCCCCATAAATATTGGATCTTCCAAAAAGGCCAAAGAGTTTAGCTCCAGGATGAGCGGTTTAATCTTAGCACAAATAACTTTGGTTAGAACTGGTGGGAAATAGGAAGGCCTGGCTGAAGCAGGACATAATCCATATGTGGTAAAAGAGGTGTAGCTGGAAATACTTCTGGGTTGTTTTTGGTAAGGTGAGCATACTGACTTGGCCTGAGAGAGAAGGCCTTTGGAAATGTGAATAAACTAAAGGTGTTAACTACTTATGTAATCTATCTCACAAAGTACCCTACAAGCTTGGAAGTGGGAAATGAAAAACTATTAATATTTTACTTATTCATTCATTTACCTATGCACTTACTGATTGATTGATACAAACTAATCTCCCTATTTAGTCCAGCCTGCAATTTCATAGACCACTCATGGATCTGATAATCACAGGATCATTGAGCTTATTCTCTTTCTGACCTGAAATTTTTTTGTGTCTCTGCGGCCCACCTGGTATCCCATCAATCTCAAGGGCTCACCATATTGGTGTTAGGCTTAGTGTAGACAACTGATTAGCTTTACCACCTCAGAATTCTTGAACTCTAGGGATCCATCGATCTTAGCTTCCCTGGTCATAGTACTGGTATAATCTCCAAGTCCAACAAAAATAAAATTTTAAAATAATTATTATTTTTTTCCACCTGGTACAATAGTCATAGCTGTCTGCTATAGAGTTAACTAAAAAATTGACCTGAGTCTTAGCAACAGTCTTGCTGGTCAGATATAAATTAAAAATTTTTGTTATAGTTGTTGTTTTGACTTCAACTTAAAATTATACTTGGACATCATTTAGTCCAGTGTCCTAATTTTACATTACAAAGCAGCCGAGCTCAAAAAAACTCTCATAGAGTATGTTTAAAGCCATACAGAGGCAGCTGTAGGAGTAGAATATGGGTTGTTGTATTCTTCATTCAAGTCACTTTTCAATACATGATGTTCCTTCTTCCTCTCAGAATTCCTCTACTAGGGGTCAGTGACTCTTTAAATTTGAGAACCAAAAATAGAGCTAAGAAATGTGCATGGTTACTTTTTTTGACTAGTATATAGCAAGCAGGCAAGCTCATGAAAAGGAAAAGAAGAAGAAAAGAAAGGAGGTTGGAAGTTAGAGGAGAAAGGAAGGAATAAGTTAATGAAAAACTCATGTATCATGTTATATGTTAGGGACAAATAGAAAAAATGAAGCAGTGTCTTCTCTAAAGGGTTCACAATGTAATTGTGGGAGATATCACATTTTAATTCAATTCAGTAAACTGTGGAAAGTGAAGAAGCAAAGGAAAAGAAAAGAGGGAACTTGTCCCTGTGATAGTTCTTTTAGTATGGAAGCCCCAATGGCTTTAGAAAAAAAAAGCATGGAAAGGAAGGAAAGAATAATGAAATAATTGCATGTGGTGCATTATGGAAAAATTCTACTAATACTCACCTCAAACTATACTTTATAACACAGAAGATTCTTGCTACCAGGCAATATATGTCGCTATTCAAGAGTATTACACAATTACATAATATATTACATATTCCAAATAACTTTCTCTAGGGTTTGTCAAATCATAATAGTGTACAATAAATAAACATTAGTGAACATATTTTTCTACATTTAATCAGGGATAGAACCAGAAGAAACACCCTTAAAATATTTTCTTTTCTTTTCTTTTTCTTTCATTGCTTAGCATCTGTTTTTAGAGAAAGTCTTCCCTCTTCTAGGTGGAATAGCCATGGATATCACTGAAAGAAGCCTTAAGTCTAGAAGGCATAAGCCTATGTAGAATAGCAATTTGGAAAAAGCAACTTGTGAACAACATGGGTGGTAGGAAGCAAATATTTCCTCTATTACTGAAAAAATAAAGAATTCGTTTCAGTATTCAAAAGTGAAAAATTGAGGCACTCAAATCTTTGCCTGTGCACTAGACCCAGAACAAAGAGAGAGTATCAGCACATCTATTTAAAGACAGTTCTGTAAATATTGGTGATAAATCAACCTTTTGTTTGACTTGAAAATTATGATTCAATTTTGATCAAATGAAAAAATTATGGCTAATGTTTAATCACCATTGTCACATAACAGCTCAGCTGTTGGCAGGGAACTGTGATACCTAGAGTCAGTCGCTTCCAGCTGAGATATGCTCAGCAGAGTTTCTAATATCTCCAGAATGTGAGGCTCGCTTGCTACTCTGATTCATATAGTAGAACTATTGTGGATCATATCACATATAATATTCTGTATTCAGAGAATAGAGTGGATAATACTTGTGTCTTCTTGTTTATTGCCACAATGTTCTTATGTTTCCTTTTTTTTGTATATTTCTTAAGTATTTGGCTATAGTTTTAAGGGACACAGAGAAATTTACTCGTGACTCCCAAATCTTTGTTGTTATGAAATTCAATAGGATACTTTAATTAGTTGATCAGTAAGTATTTATTAAGAGATCTCTTTTTGCCCAGCACTGTGGTAAGCACTAAGTGATAATGGAGAAGCGTTAGACCAGCTCACTTTCTTTTAGGAGCTTATAATTTCTTTGGGGAAGGAAGACTAACACACTTGAATCATTTAAGTTATAAAGTAAGACACTATATAATTTAATGCTGGATCATGTAGTGCAAACTATAATCACTAAAAGTTAGTTATTTTAAGTTCAGTGAGAACACAGAAGTACACATTTTATTTCTACTGTTCATCTTCCAATTCTGCTTCTTCCACTCCCCAGCCTATATCTGCCTCCTTGTTTTTGTAGGGGGTATTTTGACTATTCAATCCATCCTTCTTCAAAACTTCACTTTGACTCTTTGGTTTTTCATCAAGTAGGCCTCTTTTCATCTTCCTGTAGATCTTTATTACAGCTAAAAGATGTCAGAGGACCAGTTATCTAGTGTTATATGTGAGGAAACTAAGACCCAATGGGTTTAAGTGGTTTGTTCTAAAGAGAAACAAAGTTGGCATATGAAATCCACTGTTTTTTTCCCATTCACCCATGTCACTGCCTTATGCCAACCCCACATTTACCTCTGCTCTGTTTGTTCCTTCCACATATCTATATGTGTGTTTGTGTGTTTATTCTATCCTATTTTTCTAATTAGAATACATGTTATGTCATTATTATAGCACATATTTTAGATTATACATACATATAGATATACTGTATCTTATTTTCTAATCTAAATACATATATTGTATATGTCATATAATGTATTATGTATTATATAGGACTATGGAGTATAGTATACTTTATGTCAAGTAAAATACATATATATGAATTGTTATGCCATGTTTTCTAATTAGAATATATATATTATATATCTTATGTATTGTGTATAATTATATATTATTTCACATACAAACACACACACATATACACATTTAATTTTAATTGAAGAAATTGACCATTGAGGAGAGGATCTTTAAAAAGTAAAATTATTGAGTATGACAAGAAAAAAATAGAATACTTACAAGGATGGCCAAATATTCTCCCTTGTTGTAAAAAATATGAGAGAAACATTTAAACTAGGGCTCTCCCAAATATGTCCCACAGGCCACAGTGAATTTATTTTTAAATTAAGATTTTTTTTTTATTTTTAGTTTACAACACTCTGTTCCACATGTTTTTGGGTTCCAGATTTTCTTCCCCTCCCTGCCCTCCCCTCTCCCCACCAAGACAACAAGGAATCCTATATATCTTCTTCATATACTTTCAAATTAAATTTATTTACACAATAGTCAAGTTCTAAAGAAAAATTATGACCAATGGAATAAATTGTGATAAAGAAGAAACAAAACAAATACAAAAGAAAAAAAAAGAGAAAAAAATGGTTTGCCTCAATCTGCTTTCAGATTCCACAATTCTTTCTCTGGATGTAGATAGCTCTTTACATCATCAGTCCTTTGGAGTTGTCTTTGAACCTTGTATTGCTGAGAACAGCCAAGTCTATCAAAGTTAGTCATCACAGAATCAATATATCTGTGGTTGTGGACAATGTTCTCCTGGTTCTACTCTGCTCACTCAGCATCATATCATGTACGTGTTTCCAGGTTATTATGAAGTCTGTATCTTCCTCATTTCTTATAGCACATTAATATTCCATTACATTCATATACCACAACTTGTTCAGCCATTCCTCAATTGATGGGCATCCCCTCGATTTCCAATTCTTTGCTACCACAAAAAGTGCTGCTATAAATATTTTTGTACATATAGGTCCCTTTCCCACTTGTATGGTCTCTTTGGGATACAGCCCTAGAAGTGGTATTGCTGGGTCAAAGGGTGTGCACATTATGCTCCTTTGAGCGTAGTTCCAAATTGCTCTCCAGAAAGGCTGAATCAGTTCACAACTCCACCAATAATTTGACAGTGTTCCAATTTTCCCACATCCTTTCCAGCATTTATCATTTTCCTGTTTGGTCATGTTATCCAATCTGACAGGAGAGATGTGGTACCTAAGAGTTGTTTTGATTGGCATTTCTCTAATCAGTAGTGATTTAGAGCATTTTTTCATATGCCTATAGATATCTTTAATTTTTTTCTTTGAAAACTGCTTGTTCGTATCTTTTGGTGATTTACCAATTGGGGGATAATTTGTATTCCTATAAATTTGGCTCAGTTCCCTGTATATTTTGGAGATGAGGCCTTTATCAGAGATACTGGTTGTAAAGACTTTCTCCCAATTTTCAGCTTCCTTCCTGATCTTTGTTGCATTTGCCTTTTTTATACAAAAACTTTTCAATTTAACATAATCAAAATTATCCATTTTGTATTTTGTAATGCTCTCTATCTTTTGTTCTGTCACGAATTCTTTCTTTTCCCATAAATCTGATAGGTACACTATTCCTTGTTCTCTCAAATTGCTTATAGTATCAGCCTTCATTCATAAATCATGAACCCATTTTGACTTTATTTTGGTATATAGTGTAAGATATTGGTCTATGCCCAGTTTCTGCCCTACCATTATTCAATTTTCCCAACAGTTTTTGTGAAATAGTGATTTTTTAGCTCAGAAGCTTCATTCTTTCAGTTTATCAAAGACTAGATTGCTGTAGTCATTGACTACCGCATCTTGTGTACCTAATTTATTCCACTAATCCACCATTCTGTTTCTTAGCCAGTACCAAGTAATTTTGATGACTTCTGCTTTATACTACAGTTTAGTATCTAGTATGGCTAGGCCACCTTCCCTAGCATTTTTTTTCATTAATTCCCTAGATATTCTGGACCTCTTGTTCTTCCAGGTGAATTTTGTTATTTTATCCAGCTCTGTAAAATAATTTTTTGGAACTTCAATTGATATGGCACTGAGTAAGTAAATTACTTTAGGTAAAAGTGTTATTTTTTATTATATTAGCTCAGCCTAACCACGAGCAACTGATGTTTTTCCATTTATTTCAGTCTGTCTTTATTCACGTGAAAAGTGTTTCATTTTATTGGAGACTTCATGCCATTCACCTTCACAGTTATGATTACTATCTATGTCTTTTTCTCCATTCTATTTCCCATCTCTTTATGCCTTTATTTCTCCCTCCTCCCTTCCACTCCTCAAAAAAGTTTTACTTTTGACCACTGCCTTCCTCAGTTTACCCTCCCTTGATTCCCCTCCCTTATTTTATCTTTTTTCCCATGCTATTTCTTCCCTCTCTTCTGACCACCTGCCTCCTTTTTCTTTCGCCTTTTCTCTCCTACTGCCTGTAGGACAATTTTGATGTCTTTACTTATCAAAGTATGTTATTCCCTTCTTGAACCAAATCAGATGAGAATAAAGCTCAAATACTGCTCTTCTCTCTCCCTTCTTTCCCTCTACTATAACATGTTTTGTGCCTCTTCATGTGATGTAATTTACCCTTTTCTACTACCTCCTTACCTCTTCTCCCAGAACCATCCCTTTATAACTATTATGTTTTTTATCATCATATCAGTTATTTTATATCAATACCCACAGTCTATGTATATTCCTTTGAATTGTCATGGTAACTGTACTATTCTAAAAATAGACATATATATATATATTACAAATATATATATCATATATAAAATAATGTAATCCTATATAATGATGTAAATAATTTGTCTTATTGGGTTAATGAGGGTTTTTTTTCCCCTGTTCACCATTTTATATCTCTTTTGAGTTTTGCATTTGAAGATCAAATGTTCCATTGATCTCTGGCCTTTTCATCAGGAAGGTCTGGAATTCTCTTATTTCACTGAATATCCATCTCCTTAGATGTAAAATTATGCTCAATTTTGTGGGGTAGTAGATTCTTGATTGTAGTCCAAACTCCTTTGCCTTTCAGAATATCATATTCCAATTTCTCCTGTCATTTAATGTAGAAGCGCAAGATCCTTCATGATCTCGACTGTAGTTCTGCAATATTTGAATTGTTTCTTTCTGACTGCTTGCAGTATTTTCTCCTTGACTTGATAATTCTGGAATTTGGCTATAATATTTCTTGGAGTTTTCAATTTGGGATCTCTTTCGGGGTGGGGGATCAGTGGATTCTTTCAATGACTATTTTACTCTCTGGTTCTAGGTACTAGGGGTAGTTATCCTTGATGATTTTTTGGAAGATACTGTTCAGGCTCTTTTTTACATCGTGGCTTTCTGGTAGATCAATAATTCTTAGATTGTCTCTCATGGATCTATTTTCCAGATCAGTTGTTTTTCCAATCAGATATTTCATGTTTTCTTCTATTTTTTTTCATTCTTTAGATTTTGTTTGACTGATTCTTGATATCTCATAGAGTCATTAGCTTCTACTTGCCCAATTCTAATTTTTAGTATATTGTTTTCTTCCTTTAGCTTCTCTATCTCCCTTTCCATTTAGATGATTTTAATTGTCAATGAAACATTTTCTCCATTTATATATTGAATCTCCTTCACCATTTCCCCAATTTTACTTTTTAAAGATTTGTTCTCATCAGAGAATTTCTTTTCATTTTTCCCATTTTTTTTCTTTTAACTCTATAATTTGGTTTTTCGAGTCCTCCTTGAGTTCTTCAAGGAATGCTTTTTGGGCTGGAGACCAGTTTGTGTTCTCTTTTGAGGTTTCAGAGAAGGGTATAGTGTCCACACTGTTCTCTTCTAAATTTGTATTTTCATCTTCCCTGTCTCCATAATAGTAATCAATGGTCTTTGGCTTTTTAGTGTGCCTTTTCATGATTTTTTTTTTCCTCCTGGCTTCTAAAGTGGATTTCTGCTTCTGGGTCTCAGGGGGCACTGTCCCAAACTTCTTGGGTTTGGAACTGTGTGCCTGCTCACTGGCTTTGTGTGCTATGGTCTCTACTTTTGTGACGTGAGTGGGAGGAGTGGTCTAGCTTCTAGAAATCTCCTCTTCCCTGGAACTGCTCTACAGCATGTGTGATCTCAGCTGTTGCCTGTGCTGGTGTCTGCCAATTCCCCTGGCTGTGCAAAGCCCATCTTGGTCCTGGCGTTGATGTTTTCTGCCTCTACCCTATTCTGTCTCAGGAAATCTTTTCTGCTGAGGTGGAACCTGCTGGGACACTTCTCTTCCTGCACTTGTCTCCTTCCACCACCACAAGAAGGGTCTTCTCCCCAACTTCTCACACTAAAAGGCTAGTGAAGCTCCAATTCTGGCTCCTCTGTTTCTCCCGCGGGAGTTTTCTTTTGGTTTATTCAAGGCAGGGATGAGAGCTGTTTTATCTGGCCATCATGGCTCCCAGAAGTTGAAAAAAAGTGTTTCAAACTTTTAGGCTGTGGGCTGGAGGCCTCTGGGGTAGCTGCTCCCCTGGCAGCAGGCTCTGCCCTGGTATCTCTCTTACTCTGTCAGACTCCTGTCCTGGGCTGAGAGGCCTGGGGCTTGATTGCTGCTATAGATGGTACTTCCACCCTGGACCTGCTCCTGTTCCCATGTTTCACTCTCCCAGCACTCTCCCAGATTGGCTGGATTCCTCTGCTGTTCCTGGTTGGTGTGTCTGGTGCTGTTCCACATTCCCCGTGCTTCTGCCCCTCTCTGTCTACTACTGGTTTCTAACTCCCTCAAATGTGCTCAGATTCATTTTTTTTAGATGTGTCTGACAGAATTTGTGAGAGAGCTCCAGTAGTTCCCTCCTTTTACAGCACCATCTTGGCTCCCCCTCCACAGTGTGATTTTATGTGGCCTACCTGTAAGTTTTAATTTTCACAAGCAAAAAAAAAAATAATAATTTGCATGGAATGAATATTAGATTTTTTAAATTCCATCAGTGATAAACTTTTTGATGTTAATTTTCTTTGGTGTTTTTAAGCAGCATTAAAGATGGAACATATCTCACGGAATTTTCAATCGATCTGTGGGATGCCTTCTGTGTGTATGATGTAGACTATTCAGTATACACCTACCTTTATACTGTTGTGTTGTCCGTTTGTTGTTTTGTTTTTGCTTTTGCACTTAGCACCTTTGTCTGTCCTATTGATGATGTGTGTCCCCACACTTTCTATTACTGTACTGTATTTTTTAATTCTGCATGCGTCCCTGGAATAATTATTTTAATTTGATGCAGCCCTAATATAACCTAAGGTTGGATAGCCCTGATTTAAACTATAATATTAGTAACATATAGTTCCTGAGCTCCAATCAGCATCTGGATGGCCCATTGAGTAGAGTACTGGATCTTGAGTCAGGAAGATCTGATTTCCAATTTGCCCCTAGGTACTCAGTAGCTTTGTAACTATGGTCAAATCACTTTATTTCAGGCTCATTTTCCACAACTCTAAAGTGGGATAATAATAGCATCTGCCTTCCAGAGACATTGTGATAATCAGATGACAGAGTATTTGTAACAGTGCTTCACATAGCATTTATAACCACATAATATGCAATTAACAAATGCTTTTTCCATTTCCCCCAATCATATTTCCCTTAAATTGCCTCTGAAGCATGTGTATATGGTGATCTGTTGATATTTCAATCTCATCAGGTAGAAATATAACTCATCTTTTTCACTTCAGAGCAGATAGCACACCAAATTTCCCTATTGCTTTCAGTGCATTTATCAATCTCTTACTTATCTGGGTTGCAAACCACCAGGCTATTTTTACCTTCATTATCTCACCCTTGGAGGCAGCTAAGTGGGTCAGTGAATGGAGTGCTGGGTTTAGAGTCGAGAAGAACTAAGTTCAAATCCAATCTCAGACACTTACTAGCTATATGACCTTGGGTAAGTCATTTAATCCGGTTGCCCTCAGTTTATTTATCTGTAAAGTAAACGGGAGATGTAAATGGCAAACCACTCTACTTTTGTTTTTGCCAAGAAAACTCCAAATGGGGTCAGGAAGAGTTGCATATGACTACTTAAATAAACAACAACAATCTCATCCTTTCTATGCAATCAATTCATTGTCTTATACACATACACACAGATACACACACACAAACATACATTTGGCGGGGGGGGGGGGCATGGAGATGCCTCTCTCAGATCCTCTTCCTTTCGATTTTGACTTCCATTCCTCTAATTCAGGCTTTTACTAACCGATGTCTTATATGTCACTATAAGAGTCCCTGGTGCAATTTCAATATTGCCAGATTTGGCTTCTTAAAACCTTGCATATATCATTCTCTTGCTTAAAAATTTTCATTGGTTCCCAATCTTATGTGGCATCCAATTTCAACACATTAGCAGAGTTTATTCAGGGCCTTTGAAAATCAGTGTCCAAACTGACTTTACAATCTTATTTTCTGCTGCATTCTAGTCTCAACTTTTTATGCAAGACTTCTCACCTTATTCTTTCCAGAGTGCAATATAAACCTAATGTATTTTTTTTTATTTCTGCAGTTTGTCGTCTTTCACCTCCAATACCTCTGTGCTCCTTTCCTGTAAAGCCCGATTAATGTCACCTTGACCACTTTGGCCCATTTGTTATCATTGTTCATTCATTTTTCAGTCATGTCTGACTCTTCTTGACCCCGTTTGCAGTTTTCTTGACAGAGTTACAGGAGTGGTTTGTCATTTCCTTCTCCAGCTCATTTTACAGATGAGGAAACTGAGACAAAAGGATTACGTGATTTGCCCAGGGTCACATAGCTAATAAGTGTCTGAAGCCTGATTTAAACCCAGGAAGATGAGTCTTCTCACTCTAAGCCCAGAACTCTAACTACTGTGTCACCTAGCTATACCAAATGGGGTCACAAAGAGTTGGATATAGGGGGGCAGAGCCAAGATGGTGGCTGGGAAGCAGTGACTGGCGTGAGCTCCCCACCA
>CM053622.1:610995619-611013262 GCA_028646595.1 Phalanger gymnotis | reverse complement strand
CACAGGTAGAGGAAAATTTGGGAAGAGATGTGAAAATGATGCAAGAAAATCGTGAAAAAGTCAACAGCTTGTTAAAGGAGAAACTGAAAAAAATTGAACAAAATAATACCTTAAAAAACAGACTAGGCCAAATGGTAAAAGAGTTCCAAAAAGCTAATGAGGACAAGAATGCTTTAAAAAACAGATTTGGCCAAATAGAAACAGAGGCATGAAAATTCACTGAAGAGAAGAACTTAGAAGGTAGAATTGATAAAATGGAAAAGCAGGTGCAAAAGCTCACTGAAGAAAACAATTGCTTAAAAATTGTAAACAAAGGAGGTGCCTAGCTATTAGAGAGTTGCTAAACAAATTATGGTATAGGAATACAATGGAATATAACTGTATCATGACAAATGATGAAATGGGCTGTTTCAAAGAAAGTATGATGGCATGAAAGAACTAGTGAATGGAATCAGGAGGCCAATTTGTATGATGACAATATTATAAAGAAAACATCTTTGAAAGACTTTAGACCTCTGCTCAATGGCACAGTGGATAGAGCATGTGTCCTTGGGTCAGGACTACTTGACTTCAGATCTGGCCTCAAACACTTCCTAGTTGTGCAATCCTGGCAAGTCACTTAGCCTTCTTTGCCTTCATTTTCTCATTTGTAAAATGGGCTAGAGAAGGGAATGGCAAACCACTCTTATATCTTTGCCAAGAAAAATCCAAATAAGGTCGCAAAGATTTAGACAGTACTAAAACAGCTGAACAACAACAACAACATACAGAGAAGCAAAGTGGAAGCATACTACCAATAATACCCACACAGAGTTATGATGGACTTAATATGTAGAATGAGATGTACATTTTTGATATAACTAGTATGGGAACTTATTGTTATTATCTGTGCATATTTGCTATGCAAATTTTCCTTTTCTTATTTTAAAGAAATGTTCAGTTGTGGGGAGGAGAGAGTGAAATAGGTGTTCATTAATTAAAATAAATTTTAAAATGGAACTAATTACTTAAAAATAAGAATTAAGCAAATGGAAGCTAATGACTTTATGAGAAATAAACAATAAAATAAAAACAAAAGAATAAAAAAAGAAGACAATGTGAAATGTCTCATTGGGAAAAAAACCCACTGACTTGGAAAATGGATCTAGGACAGATAATTTTAAAGTTATTGGACTATCTGAAGGCCATGATCAAAAAAAGAGAGCCTAGATAGCTTCTTTAAAGAAGCTATTTAGATAAATTGCCATGATGCTCTAGAACCAGAGGTTAAAATAGAAATTGAAAGAATCCACCAATTACCTTCTGAAATAGATTCCAAAATGAAAATTTCCAGGAATATCATAGCCAAATTGCAGAGCTCCCAGATCAAAAAGGAAATATTGCAAGCAGCTAGAAAGAATTCAATTTTCATAAAGCCACAATCAGGATAACATAAGATTTAGCAGTGTCTACATTAAAGGATCATAGGACTTGGGATATTATATTCCGGAGAGCAAAGGAGCTAGCATTACAATCAGGAATCATCTACTTATCAAAACTGAGCATAATATTTCAGGGGAAAATGGATATTTAATAAAATAGAGGAATTTCAAGCCTTCTTGATGGAAAGACCAGAGCTGAATAGAAAACTTGACTTTCCAATACAAGACTCAAGAGAAACATAAAAAGTTAAATTGGAAAGGGAAATCAAAAAGTACTTCATAAGGTTAAACTATTTGCATTCCTACATGGGAGATGACACTTGTAGCTCAAGAACTTTCTCATTATCAGGGCATTTAGAAGGAGTACATATAGGTGGAAGGCACAGGTGTCAATTGAATATGGAGGGATTATATAAAAAAAATTACTATGTGAGAGAAGTGTACTAGAAGAAAAAGAAAGGGAGAAGTAGAATAGAGTAAATTATTTCACATAAAAGAGGCAAAAACAAGTTTTTTATGGTGGAGGGGAGGAGGGGAGAGGTGAGGAGGAAGGAGTGAACCTTACTTTCATCAGAATTGGGTCAAAGAGGAAATGACATACCTACTCAATTGTATATAGAAATTTATCTTACCCTTTGGCAAAGTAGGAGAGGAAGGAGATAAGAGAAGGGGAGAGATGGAGCAGATTATTGGAGGCAGTAGACAGAAGCAAAACACTTTTGAGGAGGGACAGGATGAAAGGAGAAAGAAAATAGAATTAACAGGGGCGATATGATGGAGAGAAATACAATTAGGAATAGTTGTTGTGACAAAAAAAATGCAGCAACTCTCTCTGATAAAGGCCTCATTTCTCAAACACATGTAAAACTGAGTCAAATTTATAAAAACAAGAGCCATTCCCTAATTGATAAATGATCAAAAGTTATGAAGAGTTTTCAGACGAAGTAATCAAAGGTATCTATAGCCAATGGGGGGAAAATGCTCTAACACTATGTATTTGAGAAAGGCACATTAAAACAATTCTGAGGTACTACCTCATATCTATTAGATCAGCTAAGGATAAAAAAAGAAAAATGACGAATGGTGGAAGGTTGGGAGGAGAAACGAAAGATTAATGCACTGTTGGAGTTGTGGACTGATTCAACCATTCTGCAGAGCAATTTGGAACTATGCCCAAAGGGCTGTAAACCATGCATACCCTTTGAACTAGCAATAGCACTACTAGGTCTGCATACCAAAAGAGATTTAAAAAAAAGGAAAAGTAGGTATATGTACAAAATATTATAGCAACTTTCCTCTTGTGGCAAAGAATTTGAAGTTGAAGGGTGACCAACAATTGGGGAATGGCTTAACAAATTTTATCCTCTGATTGTGATGGAATATAATTGTTTTATGAGAAATGATGAGCAGGGTGCTCTCAGAAAAACCTAGAGTTACTGCAAGAGCTTATGTAAAGAGAAATGTTCTATGTACAAAGTGATAGCAATATTGTAGGATGATCAGCTGTGAATGACAGCTATTCTCAGCAATATGATGACCCAAGAAAACTCTGAAAGACTTATCCCCAGAGAAATAACTGATAGTATCTGAATACAGATTGAAACATACTTTTTTTTAATTTTATTTTGATTTAAGTTTCTTTTTCTTTTTTTCTTCTTTTTGGTCTATATTTTCTTTCACAGCATGACTAGCATGTAAATATTTTATATAACTATGCATTTATAGCCTATATAGAATTGCTTGCCTTCTCAAAGTGAGGTGGTGGTGTAGGGAGGCAGGAAGGGAGAGAATCTGTAATTCAAATTTAAAAAAAAAACAAATTATTTTTAATTTTTTAAAAATTGTTTTAGACTTCATTTGTATTTCTTTTTACCTTTCAAATATGACATAGATTTCACATTCACAATTTACTAATATTTATGAATTCAAATGAGATATTACAAGTAAAATACCATGCAGATCTTAAAACATTATCCAAATTTAACAAGTCATTATTATGTGTACAAACTTTGAAGGAAATATGCACAATATAATCGGTGGATAAAGCTTTGCATTTAGAAAGACCTGTGATCAGACACACCTCTGACAACACAGAATATATGACCAGGAGCAAGTCACTTAACCTTTTTTTTCTCCCTGAAAACAGTCTGAATTTATTTATCTTTCTTTGGAAATGTTCATTTTTTTATTTTAGTATTTGTTTTTCCCCAGTTACATATGAAAACAATTTTAACATTTGGTTTTTTTTTTTAATTTTGTGTTCCAAATTCTCTCCCTTCTTCCCTCCCCACCCTCTGGCATCGAGAAGACAAAAAATTCAATATAGATTATATATATGTAACCATACAAAGCATATACATAAAAGTCATGGTATGGAAGAAAACAAACAAAAATGCAAGAAAAATAAAGTGAAAAAAACAAAACAAAACAAAACAAAAATTGCTTCAATTGGTATTCAGGCACCATCAGTTCTTTCTCTGGTGATGGGTACCATTTTTCATCTTAAGTCTTTCAGAGTTGCATGAATCATTGTATTGCTGAGAACAGCTAAGTAATTCACAGTTCATCTTATTTTTTTACTTTTCACTTTGCATCAACCTATGTAAGTCTTCTTAAGTTTTCTGAGAGCATCCTGCTCATCATTTCTTATATTATAACAGTATTCCATCTTAATTACATACAACTTGTTCAGTCATTTCCCCAACTGATGGTGATCCCCTCAATTTCTAATTCTCTACCCCTCAAAAGAGCTGATATAAATATTTTTTATACATACAATCCTTTTCTTTTTTTTTTAATCTCTGTTGGGACACAGACCTAGTAGCCGTATTGCAATTTCAGAGGGTACGCATGGTTTTATAGACCTTTGGTCATAGTACCAAATTGCTCTATGGAACAGTTTAGTCTATTTACAACTCTGACAATAGCACATGAATATCTTATTTTCCCACATCTCCTCCAACATTTGTCATTTAGTTTTCTGTCCTAATGTCCTAGTGTCTAACCTAATAGGTATGGGTTAATACCTCAGAATTGTTTTAACTTGCATTTCTCCAATCAATGGTGAGTTAGAATATTTTTTTTTCATTTTTAGATTGCTTGAATTACTTCATCTGAAAACTGATTATATCTTTTGATCATTTATCAATGGGGCAGTGGCTCTTATGTTTATAAATTTAACACAGTTCTCTATGTGTTAGAGAAATGAGGCTTTTGTCAGAGGAAGTGGCTTTATTTTTTCAGTTATTATCACTAACTATATTTCCCTATATCCTATTCCCCTTACCCCATTTATTCTATTCTCTCTCTCCTCTCACCCTGTCCCTCCTCAAAAGTTTTTTACTTCTGGTTACCCCTTCCCCCAAGCTGCCCTCTCTTCTACCACCTGACCTTCTCTTATCCTCTTTCACTTCTATTTTTCTGTATGGTAAGATAGATTTCCATGCCTCATTGCCTGTGTATCTTATTTCCAAGTTACATGTAAAAACATTTTTAACATTCATTTTTAAAACTTTGAGTTCCAAATTCTCTCCCTTCCTATCTTTCCACACACCCGCATTGGTAGGGCAAGCAATTCAATATAGGTTATACATGTCTTGTCATACAAAACACTTCCATAATAATCATGTTGTGAAAGACTAACTATATTTCCCTCTGACCTATCCCACCCCCCATTTATTCTGTACTATCCTTTTACCCTGTTCCTCCTCAAAAATGTTTGCTTCTGATTAGCCCCTTCCCCAATCTGCCCTCCCTTCTATTGCCCTCCTTTTATTCCTTTCCTCCCTACTTTCATTTAGTGAAAGAAAGGCTTCCATACCAAATTGAATGTGCATATTATTCTCTCCTTAAGCCAATACTGATGAGAATAAGGTACATTCATTCCCTCTCACCACCATCCCCTTCCCCTCCACTGTAAAAGCTTTTTCCCGACTCTTCTATGTGAGATAATTTAGCCCATTCTACCTCTCCCTTTGTCCTTTTTCTAGAACATTCCTCTCTCACCTCTTAATTTTATTATTTTAGATATCATTCTTTCATATTCAACTCACCCTATACCCTCAGTCTATATGTATTCCCTCCAACCACCCTAATAATGAAAAAGGTCTCATAAGTTACAAATATTATCTTTTCATGTAGGAATGTAAACATTTCAGCTTTAGTAAGTCCTTTATGGTTTCTCTTTCCTGTTTGCCTTTTCATGCTCCTCCTGAGTCTTGTATTTGAAACTCAAATTTTCTGTTTAGCGCTGGTCTTTTCTAAAGAATACATTAAATTCTTCTACTTCATTTAATATCATTCTCTCCCCTCATGGATTACACTCAGTTTTGCTGAGTAGGTGATTCTTGGTTTTAATCCTAGTTCTTTTGATATCTGGAATATCATAATGGAAGCCATCTGATTACTTAATGTAGAAGCTGCTAAATCTTGTGGCCTCCTGATTGTGGTTCCACAATACTTGAATTGTTTCTTTCTGTCTGCTTACAGTATATTCTCCTTGACCTCAGAACTCTGGAATTTGGCCATAATATTACTGGAAATTTCCTTTTTTTGGATCTTTTTTTAGGAGGTTATTGGTAGATTCTTTCAATTTCTATTTTACTTTCTGGTTCTAGAAAATCAAGGCAGTTTTCTTTGTTAATTTCTTGAAAGATAATATTTAGGCTCTTTTCTTTTTCATCATGGTTTCAGGTAGTCCAATAATGTTTAAATTATCTCTCCTGCATCTATTTTCCAAGTCAGTCATTTTTCCAATGAGATATTTCACATCGTCTTCTATTTTTTTATTCTTTTGGCTCTGTTTTATAATTTCTTGATTTCTCATAGAGTCATTATCTTCCATTTGCTCCATTCTAATTTTTAAGGAATTATTTTCTTTAGTGAGCTTTTGGACCTCCTTTTCTATTTGGTCAATTCTGTTCTTTAAGATATTCTCCTCAATGGCTTTTTGACCTCTTTTTGCCATTTGCCCTAGTCTGTGTTTGTATTGTGTTATTTTCTTCAGTATTTTTTGTTTCTCCTTTAACAAGCTATTGATTCATTTTTTTCATAATTTTCTTGCATCACTTTCATTTCTCTTCTCAATTTTTCCTCTATTTCTCTTGCTTGATTTCCTTTTTGAGCTCTCCCATGGCCTGAGACCAATTCATATTTTTTTGACATATTGGATGTAGGAGTTTTGTCTTTGCTGTCTTCTTCCGAAGATGTTTTGATTTTTCTTGCCACCAAATTGTTTCTCTACTCTGATTTATTTTTGTTCTTTCCTCATTTTCCCAGACTTTTACTTCACTTTTTAACTCTTTGTTAAGGTTGGGTTCTGCTTCCTCTGTGGAGGGTATACTGCTCCAAGCTTCAGGAGTTTTATGCAGCTGTTTTCAGAGATACTTCTAGGGACCTATATGTTTTCAGTGGTTCAAAGGTGGTATGATCAAAAGAGAGATGTTTACTAATTTTCTGGTCTGTACTCTGGTCTATGAGTGACCACAAGCACCTTTTTCTGCCCCAGAAATGTGAGGAATATTCCCTCTCCACTGCTGCCACAAACTCTGCTGTGCCAGTGCTCCTCTTCCCCCCAGGAAAGCCATACAGACCCATGTATGGGCAAAGCCTCAGTGCCAGGAGACACTCTAGTAATATCCTAAGTAGTCATTTAATCCTCTCATCATCTCTGTGCTTAGAGATCCAGAAGCAGCACTGCTGCTGCCCCCGCCACCACAGCTGCTGCTGCTGATTCAGTCACTCCTAAGGCCTGCTTATGGTTTGCTGGGGCTGGGGCTGATTTGATCAAAAAAAGATGAACAGGGAAATTACATTATATGTTAATAGGTACGAAAAGAAATGAATTAATATCAATAGTTAACATATCTGCAATGGATGGTCTAGAATGCAAATCCTTTAAGAAAATCTAAACAAATTACAAGGAGAGAAACAGAAAAGTTACAGTCGTGGGGAGACAATATATCATCTTTATACTTAGACAAATCTCAACAAAAAACAAACAAGATTTAATGCATGCATCTGAATAAAATTTTAGAAAAAATATTAGATCTGATAGCTGGTAATTTCTGAATTGGAGTAGAAATGTCTAAACATATTTCTCAGGATGTTCCAGGCATAATTTCAAAACATATACTAAGTCATGATAAATTAAATCAAAAATATAGGAATATTAAATACTTTACTTAACCTATCATAATAGAATTAAATGCATATTCAAAAATAAAACAGTTGATGAATTTGGATTAAGATTAATTGGAGCTTACATAAGAATTCCAAAGGAAAAAATGAGTATAGGTCAAAGAACTAATAATATAAATAATATAATATATAACTTTACTAAGATAATAATAAGATGATATAGGAGAATTTTTTTTGTTTGACTATGTATATGTTAGAGTTTTAATTTTATTTGTAAGTGGAAGAAAGTAGTAGAAAGACATTATTTTGAGGTTAGATTTATGAAATTCAGAAAAGTGGAGGTTGAGGTGCCCCACAAGTATTGTTTTACTATCTATTTCTTCCTGTAATTACCTTAACTTCTCCTCCAAGAATTTGCATGCTATACCAGTTGGTGCATATATGTGTTGCAACAATTCCTCAAGCAGTTACTGTGAGGGTGAAAAACCAACAACAACCAGCAAACAGAATGCTGCAAGCCCAAATTCTTTTGATCTGCTTTACTAAGGAAAGCAACATTAAGGGGTTAACAATCTTACTTTAATCCAGCACACAAGTATTCACTTAATTCGGGGGAAAAGCCAGTAGTACCCTGAACTTCAGAGCAAACATAAACAAATTACAAACATCAACAGAAAGATCTTGTCTGATTCAAATCTCAGTGCATAGTTACCACAGTTTAACAAAGTCCCAACATCCAGGTTTACAAGCTGGAGGGCTCTACAGCTGCCCAGAGTCTCCACATCAGCACTCCACCAAGAGTGAAAGCCCTAAGCAAATAGCTCTATCTTCCCTTTTTATTCACTCTTTAGCTATCATCAAACATCATCTGAGTGACCAGAACTTAAGCTCTTACTATTGGCTCTGGAGTTAGCACCTCTGCCTAGGACCTTTAGGGCTTCACACCCACATTGACTTAGCACCTAAAAGCTAGGGGTTTTGGGCCTACTTGGGAGGGAAGATATAATATAATCAGAGCACCCTTCATTGGCCCTACCTGGGGCTCCACCTTAGTTACCAATTCACACCCACATAGGCTTAGCTCCTAATAGATAGGGGTTGGGGCCTAGGCCTTAGCACCTAGTAAGACTCAATCAAAGACACTTAATCATTTTAAAACAGTAAGAAAGTCACAGTTTAATTGATATTACAATATGTTAACTAATGACATTGTTTTATTTTCTATGGTGCCTTTTAGCAGGATATAGTGTCCTTCCTTATCTCTTTTAATTAGAGATGTCTTTGCTTTTACTTTGTCTGAAATTAAGATTGGTACCCCTGATTTTTTTTTTACTTTAGCTGAAGTACTATATATTCTACTCCAGCCTTTTACCTTTACCCAATGTGTATCCCCCTGTTTCAAATGTGTTTCTGGTAAACAACATGTTGTAGGATTATGGTCTTTAATACATTCAGCTAGCAGCCTCCATTTCATGGGAGAGTTCATCCCATTCGCATTCACAGTTATGATTGCTCTCTCTGTCTTTTTCTCCATCTTATAGCTCTGCCTCCACCCCCACCCCAGCCATTTATGCTTTTATTTCTCCCGTCTCCCTTCACAAGAGTTTTGTTTTTGGTGGCCACCTTCCCCAGTTTAACTTTTCTATTGATTTTCCTCCCTCATCTTACCATTTCCCCCTTGCTACTTCTTCATTCCCTTCTGCCTCCCCTTCTTTCCCCTTACACTGCCTACTTCCTGTAGGACTAGTTTGATTTCTATAACTCTCAGAGTATGTTATTCCATTCTTGAACCAAATCCAATGAGAGTAAAGCTCAAATATAGCTCTTCTCCCTCCTTTCTTTACCTCTACTATGTTTTTGTGCTTCATGTGATGTAATCTACCCATTTCTACTACCTCCTTACCTCCTCTCCCAGATCCATCCCTTTACAACCCTTAATTATGTTTTTTTTTATAATATCAGTTATTTTACACTGACATCCACAGTCTATGCATATCCCTTTCAATTGTCATAATATCTGTACTCAAGATTGACATATATAATATATATATACATAAATATATAATATTATGATATATTACATATATTATATTATATTATATATTATTATATTATATAATATTGAATTAATAATAATATATAATAATTATATTATTTTATATATATAATTATATATATAATATATATAAATATATACAAAAATAAAATAAAATATATATAATTATACAAATATATTATATAATAATAACAATGTATATATTATACATAATATATAATATATTATATCATATTATTATATTATAATATGTTATAATATAATAACTTATATGGAACATTATATTCCTACATATAGATATAAACAGTTTGCCCTTATTGATTATCAAGGTTTTTTCCTCTCTGTTTATCATTTTATGACTGTCCTGAGTTTTGTATTTGAAGATCAGATTTTCTATTGAGCTCTGGCCTTTCATTAGGAAGGTCTGGGATCCTCTAATTTCATTGAATGTCCATATCCTTGCCTGAAAAATTATGATCAATTTAGCTGGGTAGTTGATCCTTGGTTGTAGTCCAAGCTCCTTTGCCTTTCAGAATATCATATTCCAATTTCTCCTGTCATTTAAAGTAGAAGCTAAAAGATCCTGCATGATACTAACTGTACTTTTGTGGTGTTTAAATTGTTTCTTTCTTCCTGCCTGCAGTATTTTCTCCTAGACCTGATAATTCTGGAATTTGGCTGTAATATTTGTTGGAGTTTTCAATTTGGGTTCTCTTTCAGTGGATTATCAGTGGATTCTTTCAATGACTATTTTGCCCTCTTTTTCTAGGACCAATCAAGGCAATTGTCCTTAATGACTTGGAAAATACTATTCAGTCTCTTTTTTTCATCATGACATTCTGGTAGACCAATAATTCTTAGATTGTCTCTCCTGGATCTATTTTCCAGGTCAGTTTTTTTCCAAATTAGATATTGCATGTTTTCTTCTATTTTTTCATTCTTTAGATTTTGTTTGACTGACTCTTGATGCCTCATAGAGTCATTAGCTTCTACTTGCCCAATTCTAATTTTTACTGAGTTGTTGTCTTCATTTTGCTTCTGGGACTCCTTTTACATTTGGTTTCTTTTACTTTTCAGGGCATCATTTTCTCTAACTAGATTCTGAATCTCCTTAGCCATTTTGCCAATTTTACTCTTTAAAGCTTTGCTTTCTCAGTGATTTTTTTTTCTATTTTTTCTTTTACCTCTCTAATTTGATTTTTAAAATCCTCCTTGAGCTTTTTCAGAAATGCTTTTTGGGCTTGAGACCAGTTCACATTCCCTCTTGAGGTTTCAGATGTGAATATAATGTCCATGATGTCCTCTTCTGAATTGGTATTTTGATCTTCCTTGTCTCCATGAAAAGAATCATGGTCCTCAGTTTCCTAGAGTTCTTCTTCATGTTGGTTAACTTTTTCTAGCTTTAAAGTAGATTTCTGCTACTGGAGTTCAAGGTATTCTGTCCAGACTTCTTCTTCTGGGAATTGTGGGTGTAGTTATTGGCTTTGTGTATTATGGCCTCTGGTTTTGTGAGGTATGGGGAAGGGGTGGTTTTGCTGCTAGACATCTACTCTTCCCTTTAGTGCTGGTGTACAGTCTTTCTCTGTACTGATGTCTGATGTCTGCCAGTTCCCCTGGCTGTGCAAAGGCAAGTCTGGGGTCCTGGTGTTGATGATTGCTGGGTCTGCCCTCCTGAAGCTCAGGAACACCCACTGTTCTGCTGAGGTGGGGCCTGCTGGGACATTTCTCTTCCTGTACTAGTCCCCTTCCACCACTATGATAACGGCCCTCTCCTAAACTTCTTAAGCTAAAAGGCTACTGAAGCCCCACTTCTGACTCTTCTATTTCAACGTTTCTTGTGAAGGATTATGCATTATCTGGGTTAGGGAGGGATGAGAGGCATTTTAGCTTGTCATAATAAGGCATGTTTTGAATCTTTAGACTGCATGTTGCAAGCCTCTGGAGTAGTTGTTCTCATGGCCTCAGGCACTGTGCTTCTTCCTCCCATAGCTTTGACAGACTCCCGTCCTGGTGATTACCACCAGTTTTGCATGCCCAGAGTTCTCCCAGCCTGCATTGCTGGCTGGTTTCTGCAGCTGATTCATCTTTGGTGTGGTCTAGTGCAGCTCTGTGTGCTGGGCACTCTTCCAGCCTACAGATCCATCCTGTCAGCCCTGAAAATTATCTTAGCTTGGAAATTTGTCAGACTCAGTCTACCAGTGACTTCTAACTCTCTTAAATCTGCTCAGATTCACTTTTTCAGAGGTATCTGACAGAATTTGTGTAAGAGCTCCTGTAAGATGTTGTTTTCACATGTCCATCTTGGCTCCACTCCTTTAGATAGAGATTATTGATTTTAATTAAAAAAATTTGATAAACTTTAAAAAGAAATACATTTTCCAAATCACAAATAGAGAAAGATAAACCAAAATAACTCAGCTTCTACCACACATCTATCATATTGGCAAAATTACCAAAAGAAGAAAATTAAAATGTTTGTGAGAAAATAAGGAGTGTAATAAAATCAGTTGGCACAGCTATGAATTGGACTAGCCATTTTGGAATGTAATTTGTAACTATACCTTAAAATCCCTCAATTATGCATATCCTCTGATCAACAGAGACAAAATTAAGACTATATTTAAAAGGGAATAATGAGAAAAGGGTCAAGGGTCATTATTTCATAAAAATTAGTAGTGACTCTTTTTGTGGTAGCTAAGAACTGGAAGATAAAAGAATGTTCATCAGTTTGGGAATTAATGAAAAACTGGTATAAAAATGTAAATGTAATAGAGTACTCTTGTATCATAAGAAATAATGAGAGGTGTGGTTTCACAGAAATATGTGAAGACTTATATGAACTAACAAAGAGTAAAATGAGCAAAACTAAAACAATTTAAATAATAATATTAAAAAATTGAAGAACTTGAAAGAATTAAGAAACTTAATTAGTGCAATGATCAACCACAGTTCCAAAGGAACAGGTTTTATCCCTAAATAAACTTTTTTTTTTGCAATGGTCAATATGGCAAGTTATTTTTTTGACTATTAATATTTGTTACAAATATTATTTTTTCTATTGTTTTTGCTGTGGGTTTGTGTGGGTTAACCTTGGGAGGAAGAGAAAATAAATGCGTGTAATTTTAAAATATTTTTTAAAGATATAGTAAGATTTTGATTTACATACTTTTATTATATATCCTAATTTGCCACAAGTATTCATTCTTTTAACTATTTTGGGTGAATTTCTTGGATTCTCTAAGACTGAAGACATGATTTATTTTTATTTCATCTTCATTCATATTATTTCTTAGTTTATTTTTTCCTATCTTATTTTTAACCAGAATTACTAATGTTATATTAAAAAACATAAATACAGATGAAAACGAAAATCCTCTAATCTAAATGAAAATGCCACAAGCACTAAACCATTATAGTTAATGGTAGGTTCTTGGTTTTAGATAGATATTATTGACCATGTTAAGGAAAGTCGCATTTATTTCATTGCATTTAAATTTTATTAGTCTTCTAAAATAATTTACTTTTTCATTTGAATTTTTTGCTTCTATAACTTTTCTTCTTCCAATTGACCTATTTCCCCTAGTTTTATTAGTTCCTCCTTTGTGATTACTTTAGACTTTTTATTTTATTCTTTTCCAATTTTAAATGTATAATCAGCTAATTAATTCTCTACTTTTATATTTTATTTTTAATATTTTATTTTTCCCAGTTGCATGGGGAAATAATTTTAACTTTGTTTTTAAACTTTGAATTCCAAATTCTCTCTCTCCCTCCCTCCCTCCCCACCTCTATCATTTACACAGTAATCAATTTAATATTGTTAATATATGCACAGTTTTGAAAAAACATATCTCCATATTAGTCATGTTATAAAAGAAGAAATGGAAGAAAAATTGAAAAATAGATATTTTCTTCTACACTCAGACACCAACAGGTCATTCTCTGGATGTGGGTAGTAATTTTCATCATGAGACCCTTGGAATTGCCTTATATCATTGTATTGCTGCTAGTAACTAAGAAATTAACAATTGATCATTATACAATATTGCTATTACTCTGTACAGTGTTCTCTGTTTCTGCTCACTTCATTTCATATCAGTTCATGTAAGCCTTTCCAGGTTTTCCTAAAATCATCCAGCTCATAATTTCTTACAGCATAATAGATTTTTTTTTATTATTATCATTATAATCATATACCACAACTTCTACATTTTTCCACAACTAATGCAACACTTTAATTTAAAATTCTTTGCTACCCAAAAAACAAGCAAACAAATAACTTGCTATAAATAATTTTGTGCCAGTACATCCTTTTCCATTTTTATTTTTGAAAAAAATCTCTTTGGAATACAGACCTAGTCTTTGTTTTGGTAGGTCAAATATTATATGCAGTTTTATGTCTTTTTGGGCAGAATTCCAATTTGTTCTCCAGAAAGGTTGAATAAATTCTCAACTCCACCAATATTGCATCATCAGTAATCTAAATTTCCCACATTTTCTCCAATATTTATCATTTTCCTTTCTTGCTTTGAGTCTGATAGGTGTGACATGATAATTCAGAGTTGTTTTAATTTGCATTTCTCCAATAAAGAGCGATTTAGAGCACTTTTCTTTTCGTATGACTATAGTTAGCTTTGGTTTCTTCATCTAAAAACTGTCTGTCCATATCCTTTGAATATTTATCAATTGGAGAATTAATTGTACTCTGATAAATTTCATTCAGTTCTCTCTATAGTTGAGAAATTAGCTTGAATCAGAGACAATTGCTGGAAGAAAGAAAGAAAGAAAGAAAGAAAGAAAGAAAGAAAGAAAGAAAGAAAGAAAGAAAGAAAGAAAGAAAGAAAGAAAGAAAGAAAGAAAGAAGGAAGGAAGGAAGGAAGGAAGAAAGGAAGGAAGGAAGGAAGGAAGGAAGGAAGGAAGAAAGAAAGAAAGAAAGAAAGAAAGAAAGAAAGAAAGAAAGAAAGAAAGAAAGAAAGAAAGATTCCCAGCTGCATTTATTTTAAATTAATTTTAGTTTTCAACATTTTTCCACAAGATTTAGAGTTACAAATTATCTCCCCATATGTATCCTCCCTCCCAACCCAAGACAGCATGGATTCTGATTGCCTCTTCCCCCTTTCTTTCTTGTAGAGCCATATAGATTTCTATACCCCATTGTCTGGATATCTTATTTCCCAGTTTCATATAAAAACAATTTTAAACATTTGTGTTTAGAGCTTTGAGTTCCAAATTCTCTCCCTTCTTCCCTCCCTATCCACCCTCATTGAGAAGGCAAGCAATTCAATATAGGTTATACATGTGTCATTATTCAAAACACTTCCATAGTAGTCATATTGTGAAAAAGTAACTATATTTCCCTCCATCCTATCCCTTCCTCCTTTATTCAGTTTTCTCCTTTGACACTATCCCTTTCAAAAGTCTTTGCTTTTGACAGCTCTCTCCCCAAATCTGCCCTCCCTTCTGTCATCCTGCCCTTTCCCCTTCCCTCCTTCTTTACTGTAGGGTAAGATTCCCAGTGGAGTGTGTATGTTATTCCCTCCTTAAGCCAAATATGATTAGAGTAAGGTTCGCCCATTCCCTTTCACATACACCCTCTTCCCTTCCATTATAATAGTTTTTATTTGCCACTTTTATGTGAGATAATTTACCCCATTCTATCTCTCTTTCCTTCTTCCAATACACTCGTTTCTCACCCCTTAATTTTATTTTTTTATATTTCATCCCTTCATGTTCAACTCACCCTGTGCACTCTCTCTCTCTCTCTGTATGTATATATATATACGTATATATACATGTACATATATATAATATATATACACAAAAAAGTAAACATCAAAGAGAAATCATAAGGGATCTAACTTGGATAAAATGTTTGCATTCCTATAAAGGAAGATGATACTTGTAATTCCTAGGAAGTAACTTAGAAGTTACTAAGAAGTGACTAAGAAGTAAACTCTAAGAAGTTAATACATTTAGAAGTATAGATAGAGAGTTCCTCATGATGGGATGATCAAAAAACAACAAAGGGTGAGAAATAGGAATTCACTGAGAGAAAGGTAAGGGAGAAGAATCAAGAAAATTATCACACGTTAAAGAGGTCCACAATGGCTATTATAGTGTAGGGGGAAAAGGGGGGAATAGATGGTTCAAAGAGGGAAGAATGCACATGCACACATACACAGACACACAAACATGCACACATACATGCACACACAAATACACACACACACACACACACACACAAATTGGGTATAGAAATCTGTCTCCAAATAGGTAAATAGGAGGGGAAGGGGAAAAGAGAAAGGAGGGTGATAGAAAGTAAGGCTAATTAATGAAGACACTGGTTAGAAGCAAAACAGATTTTATAAGTGGGAGGGGAGAATGTAACACTACTGCTACTTGTCCCTACTGTGGCTGTGTAAGGCCAATATCAATAGTACACAGGAGGGCTGCTAGCACAGGTTCTTTGATTTGCTTTTTAGGGAAAGTGTCTTAAGGGATTAACAATCTTAATTTAATCAAAGATACATATATCATTCACTTAGTTCAGGGGAAAAGTCAGTATCCTGAACTTTAGAGAGAATACAAGCGGAAATTGCAAACAGAGAAAATATAAGAGATCAACAGACAGGCTTCAAGCTATCTGACCAAAGCTATATATACATAATTATCAGAGCAAGAAGCATCAACATCTGGATTTTCAAATCCAGGAGGCTCCTTAACAGCTACCCAGAGTCTCCATACCAACACTTTTCCAAATAGTGAGCCTGAAACAAAATCCTAACTTTAGAGTATTTATAGACTTCTTCAGGCTCAGGCCATTTCACATCTCTCAAGGGTTTCACACCTTTTATGGCCCCACTACCAAAAGGATGTGGGTCTTCCTACAAAGGTAAGACTCAATCAAAGGCACTTGATTGCCTTAGTGCTGAGAAGCTCCAAAATAAAAGAAAACAAAAAGTCCCACTTTGTTTGCTGAGAGAGAAAGAGAGAGAGAGAGAGAGAGAGAGAGAGAGAGAGAGAGAGAGAGAGAGAAGAAGAAGAAGAAGAAGAAGAAGAAGAAGAAGAAGAAGAAGAAGAAGAAGAAGAAGAAGAAGAAGAAGAAGAAGAAGAAGAAGAAAAATAGGATGGAGGAAAATACAGAGTTAGCAATTGCAATTGTGAATATTAAAGAAAAGAACTTAATGATAAAACAGAAGTGGGTAATGGAACAAAGTAGAAAGCAGAATCAAACAGTATGATATTGCAAGAAATACATTCAAAACAAATAGAGTAAAAAATAAAGGGTTAGAATATACTCTTTTGCATTTCAGCTGAGGTAAAAAAAAGTAAGGGCTAGCAATGACAATCTCATACAAGGGAAAAAAAAACCCAGTTAGAAGAGATAAGCAGGAAAAATAATTTTGCTAGGGGGCGGAGCCAAGATGGCAGCTGGAAAGCAGGGACTAGAATGAGCTCCCTGCCAAGTCACTCCAAAAAACTATAAAAATGGCTCCAAACCAATCCTAGAACTGCGGAACCCACAAAATAGCATAGGGAAGCAGGGTTCTAGCCCAGGACAGCCTGGATGGTCTCTAAGGTCTATCCCCCACGGAGCTGGAAGCAGAGGAAAGCAGAACTGAGCAGAGCAGAGCCCAGCATGGGCAGCGCTAACCAACCAGACCAGGAGCATGACTTAGTGCCCTGAATCAGTGAACTGTGGCAGTTACCAGACTTCTCAACCCAAAAACACCAATGACAACAGAGTAGGTTAGTGGGAAAAGCTGCTGGGGACTGGGATAGAGTTTGAGGTTCGGCCACTGCCCCAGGGGCAGCAGAGTTGGGGCAGCTGCAGAACTACAGCTGCAGTTGCTTCTGGCCCCAGGCGCCACCTGGTGGGAGGAATTAAGTGGTGGATCAGAGCAAGAGTGAAGAGCCTGCTGAAGATTTAAGTCCAGTCCTGGTTGGGGGTTCTTGGGGAAGGAGGAGTGATGGTGTGGCAGAGCTGGCACATCCCTCCAGGCTTGGAACACAGAACTCTTTAGTCTA
>CM053622.1:610971252-610995119 GCA_028646595.1 Phalanger gymnotis | reverse complement strand
GGAAAGGGGGATGGGAGGGGAATGGGGGGACGGAGGGGAGGGCAGACTGGGGAACAGGGCAACCAGAGTGTACACCATCTTGGAGTGGGGTTGGTGGAAATGGGGAGAAAATCTGTAATTCAGACACATGTGAAAATCAGTGCTGAAAACTAAACATATTAAAAATAAATTTAAAAAAAAAAGAAAAAAAATCAGTCTTTACCATCAAGGAACTTACACAAATTAAATTGGCATTTTAATATACATAGAAGAAGAGGGAAAAAAAGAGGATTATACGTCAAACTCTATTATGTATAATTTGCTTTTCTTTTAAAATATATAATAAATTCAACATGTAACTTTAAAAAAAAAGGGAAAAAAAAGAAATGTATAACAAAATGTAGTTTTCCTGCTTATGTATTTTATAAGGTCTATTTTTGCTTTTGCTTTATCTGAAATCATGTTTGCCACCCCTATCGTTTTAACCTCAGCTGAAGCATAATAGAGTCTACTCCAGGCCTTTATTTTAACTCAGTGTGTGTTTTTATGTTTGAAATATTTCTTTTGTGAAAAAAAAAACAATATTGTAGGATTCTGGTTTCCATTACATTCTGCTATTTGCTTCCATCTTATGGGTGAGTTCATCCCATTCACATTCACAGTTATGATTACTGGGTATTTCCCTTCATCTTATTTTCTTCTGTGTATCTATTTCTCTCTATATCTCTCTGTCTCTATCTTTGTCTCTCTCTCTATCTCTCTGCCCTTGTCTCTCTCTGTCGGTCTGTCCCTGTCTCTCTGTCTCTGTCTCTGTCTTTGTCCTCATCTCTGCCTCTTCCATCTTCAAAAATCTGTTTTGCTTCTGAACACTTTCTCCCTTAATTTCATTCATTCATTCATTCGTTTGTTTGTTTGTTTATTTATTTATTTATTTATTTATTTACTAACTTATTTACTTATCTTACCAACCCCCTTTCTATTATTCCTTTCCGTTATTTCTCAGTTGGGTAAGATAGATTTTCATAACCAACTGAGTGTGCAGATATATTCTTCCCTCTTTTAACCAGTTCTGATGAGAGTGAGGTTCAAACATTGCTTGGCACTTCCTCTCATTTACCCATCCGCTGTAAAAGATCTTTCTGTTCCTCTTTTATGTGAAATAATGTCTGCCATTTTGTTTTTTCTCTTTTTTCCTAGTACATTTCTCTTTTTTTATTTCTTCATTTTTTTTTTGGCCTTATCTCAATATAATTGATTCCCAACCATGCTCTGTGCCAATGTAGACTTGTTCAACTGCCCTAATAATGATAATATTCATAAGAGTAACATGTATCATCTTCCATAATAGGTACATATTTAGTTCCTTATGATTTCTCTTTGATTTTTACCTTTTTATGCTTCTCTTGAGTCTTCTGTTTGAAGGTTAACTTTTCTATTCGGCTCTGATCATTTCATTAGAAATGCTTGAAAGTCATTTATTTCATTAAATATCCGTGGATGTGTTTTCACCTGAAAATTTATATTCAGGTTTGTTGCATGGATTGTTCTTGGTTGTAATCCTACCTTCTTTACCCCCTGGAACATTATATTCCAAGCACTCCAGTTGTTTAACATGGAAGCTAAATCTTGTGTGAGCCTGACTGAGGCTCCATGTTATTTAAATGGTTTCTTTCCAACTGTATGAACTATTTTCTCCTTGAACAGGGAGCTCTAGAATTTGGCTATGATATTTCTCTGAGTTTTCATTTTCACATCATTTTCAAGAAATGATTGGTTGATTCTTTCAATTTTTATTTTACCCTCTGGCTCTATGGTTTTAAGGCAGTTTTCCTTTACGATTTCTTGAAATTTGATGTCAAGGCTCTTTCTTTGATCATGGTTTACATGTAGTCCAATAAGTCTCAAAATATCTCTCTTCAATTTATTTTCTAGGTAATCTGTTTTTCAAATGAAATATTTCATATTTTCTTCTGTTCACATATTTATTTTGTTTTACTGTGTATTGATGTCTCACCAAGTCCTTAACTTCAACTTGCCTAATTCTAATTTTTAAGGAGTTGTTTTCTCCAGTGAGTATTTGTACCTCTTTTCCCATTTGACCAATTTTGTTTTTAAGGAGTACTTTTCTTCAAATAGTTTTGTATCTCTTTTAGAATTTGGCCTGTTCTGTTTTTTTTTTTTTTTTTGAGAAGTTCTATTTTTTTAAGTATTTATACTGACTATTTTACAAAGCTATTCCTTTTTTTTAACCATAATTTTCTTCCATCACTCATTTCTTTTCCCAATATTCTTTCTGCTATTCTTATCTCATTTTAAAATTTCTTCCAAGAGTTTTTGTTGAGTTTGTATCCAATTTGCCTTTTTCTCCCTTTGGTGTTTCATCTATACCTGTCTTCACATTGTCTTCTTCTGAGTTTGTGTCTTGACTTTCACTACCACAGTAATAGGTTTTTAATGTCCTTGTTCTGGGCTTCTTGTTGTTGTTTGCACATTTATCCAGCCTTTTTCCCATCTTCAAACTTCATGTTAAAATGGGCTTTGATCACCTTGGGGAGGAGAGATTGTCCTAAGCTTCAGTCTTTTCCACTCTACTGTTTTTAGATCTAGTTCTTGGGTGAAAAGGGTCTCTAAGTTTTCAGTGCTTCAAAGTTGGTCTGATGTGGAAAGTGGTATGATCACTGCTTTCTGGGTATGCACTGTGGTCTTTACCTAGGAAGGAGGTATGGTAGTTCAGGGAAGCCCTCTGGTGTGAGGACTGCTGAGCCATTTTGGGGATATTTTTCACTTTGAGTATCCAACCAGTCATCCAACTCTCCCCTGTGGTTCTAAGAAGTTGTAGAATGAACAGCAACCATACCCTGGTAAGTGATTTCATCAGATACTAAACCAGGTTCAGGGTAATCAATGGGTCTAAACCCATTGAGTTGGGGATGTCTACACCAAGCATGTGAAGGCTTCTTCTGATTGAATGGGGGAATGAGAATAATTTCTTCCAATGGCCATGAAAGCAGGAGAAGCAAGTAATACAGAGTGCTTAGAGGATGGTTAGCCATAAAAGATTCCAAGGTCATCCACTGCATTCTAAGCCATCACTGATTGTCTTGACTTTTGTCTAGCCTTGGGAATTCTAATGACTCTGGAAGAAGAAGTGAGGCTGATGACTTCACTCAATTCTGCTTCACTTAAATATACTTCATACAAAAATATAAAAAGAAAAATCACCCACAATATGTTGCCATTTTCACCTGCTTCAAAGTTTGTAATGGTGATGGATGAATGATGAAGCAACAGATATAGATACACTGGGAGCTGTAGGCACACCCCTGCTTGCAGGTGACCCAGGCCATAGGGTCTTCTCACTGGACTAAATCAATAGTAGCATTTGGCAGCTACCTGAGTGTCTGAGCAGCCTTTTTGAGGGACTGCACTCTTCACCTATAAGTGTGAGGAAGCAATTAAAAAAAAATTCCTCAAAAACTGTCTGCTTCACCTAATCTAAACCTGGCCTGCTTAACATAACAGCTAGGGACCCCACCCTGTGGTCAAAATACACACACACACACACATCAATTAACAAAAATTTCGCAAACATGATTCCACTCACCATTGATACATAGAATGTGCACACACTTATGGACAACACAAAGTCCAGTAGACCTGAAAGAGAAATAGCTCAATAAGTTTCACACCAAATAGCAGCCATGAGGGAAACAAAGCTAGCAAATGAAGGCCAGCTTACCAAAGTCAAAGTTGGACATTTTTGTTTTCTTTTTTTCTTTTTTTGGAATGGCCTCAAGTGATGGGAAGCATCATGAATTTGGCACACATTTGCAAGTAAATCTAATCTAATCAATCACCTTGTGATCTAAATTGTGCTTTATTCACTGCATGGTTTTAGAGAAGTTTAAAAGATTATTTCTAGATTAACAATTACACAATCTCCCACTTCAAAAATAATATGGTATAGTGGCTACAGAAGTGGCCTTAGAATCAGAAAGACCTAGAATAAAGTCTTTTATCTCGGACATACAGACTTTCTTACTCTAGGCATGTCCTCAAACTCTCGGAGACCAACACAGTTCTCTAAGACCATAAGTGTAGAAGTGTAGAAGCTTATCAAGATTGGTAGAAATCATTTCTTTGGTAGGAGTTCCCTATACAAAAAAAAAAAATAAAAATCAATGGTCTGGTGAAAAAAAAATCATAGAGCACTGTGCACTGCATAGGGTAGTGAGCATATAATTATAAGTGGGTATGACTGAGGATAGAAAATGAACGATATTAGCCTAGAGTTTTCCAATGAGTATTCATGGTTTTCCTCCATCATGAAATGGACCAATGTCAGGTAGTGAAAATATTGCTAGAATTTGGTATCAGAAAGCCCTCTACTGGAATTGTCTTTCTTCTGTCACTAATATTATATTGTTTTATATGTGATATATATATATGTAAATATATATGTATATATGTATATTTATGTATATGTGTGTGTGTGTGCTAATCTTGAGAATGAGAATGGTATAGTTGTTATGACAATTTAAAGAGATATTCATAGACAGAATGTCTGAGTATATGTTAACTGATGCGATGATAAAAAATAATTAACAGGAGCAAAAGGATTGTTCTGAAAGAAAAAGGTATGGAGGAGTTAGAAAAAAATATATTGCATCTCATGAAGAGGCACAAAAACATTATAGTAGAGGGAAAGAAGGTAGGGAGAAGAGCCGTATTTGAGGTTCACTCTCCTTATATTTGGCTCAAGGAGGGAATTAAATAAAATTTATCCTACAGGCAGTAGTGGGGGAAAAAGGGGAATATAAAGGAGGGATGGTCAGAAGGGAGGGAAGAAGTAGCAAGAGTAAAAGGGTAAAATAAGGGAGGGGGTTGATAGGGAGAAAAATTGAGGGAGGCAGTGGTCAAAAGCAAAATTCTTTTGAGGAGGGGAAAGGAGAAGGGACATAAAGAGGGTGAGGTGGGGAACAGTATAGAGAAAAAGACACAGATAGTAATCATAAGTGTTAAAGTGAGTGGCAGGAACTCTGCCATAAAACTGAGGCAGAAAGCAGAATGGATTAAAAACCATAATCCTACAAAATGTCATTTACAAGAAACACGTTTGAAACAGAGGAATACACACAGGATAAAGGCAAAAGGCTGGAGTAGAATAAATTATGCTTCAGCTGAAGTAAAAAAAAAAAGGAGGGGTTGCATTCATAATCTCAGACAAAGCAAAAGCAAAGATGGATCTAATTAAAAGAGAGAAGGAAGGAAACTATATTCTGCTAAAAGGCATCATAGACAATGAATTGATATCATTACTTAACATATATGGACCAAGTGGTACAGCATCCAAATTCTCAGAGGGGAAATTAAGGGAAGTACAAAAAGAAATAGACAGGAGAATTACACTAGTGGGGGACCTGAACCTCCCCCTGTATGAGCTTGATATATCTAACCTCAAAATAAACAAGAAAGGAATTGAGCAGGTCAATAGAATTTTAGAAAAATGTAGATATGATAGATCTCTAGAGAAACTGAATGGGAATAGAAGGAAATACACTTTTTTTTTTCCAGTGGTACACAGCACATTAACAAAATTGACCATGAACTAGGGCATAGAAACCCCACAATCCAGTGCAGAAAGGCAGCAATAGTCAATGCATCTTTTTTTAAGATAATGATGCAATAAAAATATTTGTAATAAAGAGCCATGGAAAGATAGACTAAAAATTATTTAGAAACTAAATAATCTAATCCTAAGGAATGAGTGGGTTGAACAACAAATCATAGAAAAAAATCAGTAACTTCATTCAAGAGAATGACAATAATGAGACAACATAACAAAACTTATGGGATGAAGCAAAAGCAGTCCTTAGGGGAAATTTTATATCTCTGAATTCTTACATGAATAAAATAAAGAAAGAGATCGATGAACTGGGCATGCAGCTAAAAAAGCTAGAAAGAGAACAAATTGAACACACCCAGTTACATACCAAATTAGAAATACTGAAAACCAAAGGAGAAATTAATAAAACCGAAACCCAGAAAACTATTGAACTTATGAATAAAACTAAGTTTGTTTTAGGAAAAAAAATTAAAAAATGATAAACATTTCATCAATTTGATGAAAAAAAGAAAGAAAACAAAATTACCAGTATTAAATATGAAAAGGGTGAATTCACCTCTAATAAAGAAGGAATTGAAATAATAAATAGGAATTGTTTTGCTCAATTTTATGTGCATAAATTTGATAATCTTATGGAAAAGGTTGAATATGTACAAAAATATTAATTGTCCAGATTAACAGAAGAGGAACTAAAATATTTAAATAACCCCATCTCAGAAAACGAAATTGAACAAGCCATCAATGAACTCCCTAGCAAAAAATCTCCAGGGCCACATGGATTTACAAGTAAATTCCGTAAGATACTTAAAGAACAATTAATTCCAATATTTTATAGACTATTTGGGAAAATAGGTGAGAAAGGAGTCCTACCAAATTCATTTTATTACACAAATATGGTACTGATTCCTAAACTAGGAGGAGCCAAAAGAGAAAAAGAAAATTATGGACCAATTTCCTTAATGGATATAGATGCAAAAATTTTAAATAAAATATTAGCAAAAAGATTGCAGCAACTTATCATGAGAAAAATACACTATGAGCAGGTAAGATTTATTCCAAGAATGCAAGGCTGGTTCAATATTAGGAGAACTGTAAGCACAATTGATCATATCAACAACAAAACTAACAGAAACCACATGATTATCTTAATAGATGCTTAAAAAACTTTGGATAAGCTACAATTCCCATTCTTATTAAATATTAGATAGCATAGGAATAAACAGAGTCTTTCTTAAAATGATAAGTAGCATCTACCTAAAACCATCAGCCAGCATTATGTGCAATGGAGATAAGCTAGATGAATTTCCAATAAGATGGGAGTAAAACAAAGATGTCCATTACCACCCCTATTATTCAACTTGGTACTAGAAATGTTAGCTTTAGCAATAAGAAAAAAAAAACACAAATTGAAGGAATTAAAATAGGCAAAGAAGAAACTAAGTTATCACTCTTTGCAGATGATATGATGATATGTTTATAAAATCCTAGAGAATCAAGTAAAAAGCTACTCGAAGTAATAAATAAATTTAGCAAAGTTGCAGTATAAAAAATAAACCCACATAAATCCATGGATTTCCTATATAATACTAACACAGTCCAACAGCAAGAGATAGAAAGAGAAATTACATTTAAAGTTGCTGCAGACACTATAAAATATTGGAGAGTCTACCTACCAAACCAAACCCAGCAACTATATCAACACAATTATAAATCTCTCCTCACACAAATAAAGTCAGATCTAAATAAATGGAAAAACATCAATTGCTCATGGTTAGTGTGAACTAATATAATAAAATAATAATTTTACCCACACTAATTTACTTATTTACTGCCACACCAATCAAACTACAAAAAAAAAAAACATTTTATAGAGATCATTAAAATAATAACAAAATTCGTCTGGAAGTACAAAAGATCCAGAATATCAAGGGAATTAATATAAAAGTAATGCTGGGGAAGGAGGCCAAGCCATATCAGTTATTAAATTGTGTTATAACACAGCAATCATCAAAACTACTTGGCACTGGCTAAGAAATAGAATGTTGGATCAGTGGAATAGGTTAGGTACACAAGACGCATTAGTCAATGAATATAGTAATCTACTCTTTCATAAACCCAAAAGGTCCAGCTTCTGGCATAATATCTCACTATTTCACAAAAAAAAAAAAACTGCTGGGAAAACCAGAAAATAGCACGGCAGAAATTGCGCATATACCAATATCTTACTTCATATATCAAAATAAAATCAAAATGGGTTCACGACTTTGATATAAAGGCTCATACCATAAGCAATTTGGGAGAGAAGGGAAGAGTTTACCTTTCAGACTTATGAAGAAGGGAAGAATTTATGATTAACAGGAGATAGAGAGCATTATGAAATGCAAAATGGACAATTTCACTTACATTAAATTGAAAAGTTTTTGTACAAACAAAGCCAATGCAACCAAGATGAGGAGGGAAGCAGAAAATTAGGAAAGAATTTTAACAACCAGTGTCTCTGATAAAGGTCACATTTCTAAAATATACAGTTAACTGAGTCAAATTTATAAGAAAAGAAGTCATTCCTCAATTGAGAAATGGTGAAAGGATATTAACAGCAGTTTTCAGAAGAAGAAATTAAAGCTATCAATATTCAAATGGAAAAATCCTTTAAATCACTATTGACTACAGAAATACAAATCAAAACAACTCTCAAGTACCACATCTCTTCTGTCAGATTGGCTAACCTGTCAAAACAGGAAAATGAGAAATGCTGGAGAAGATGTGAGAAAATTGGAATACTGTTGCATTGTTGGTGGAGTTGTGAACTGATCCAACCATTCTGGAGAGCAATTTGGAACAATGCCCAAAGAGCTATAATAATGTACATACCCTTTGATCCAGCAATACCACTACTAGGTCTGTATCCCAAAGAGATCATGCAAGGGGGAAAAAGACTCATATGCACAAAAATATTAATAGCAGTCCTTTTGTGGTGGCAAAAATATTGGAAATCAAGGAGATTTCCATCAATTGGGGAATGGCTAAACCAATTTTGCTACATGAATACAATAGAATACTATTGTGCTATAAGAAATGAGGAGTAGAAGGAATTCATAAGAACCTGGAGAGTCTTATATGATCTTATGATGTATGAAGGGAGCAGAACCAGAAGAACATTGTACACAACCATAGACACATTGCTTCTGTGATGACTAACTTTAATAGCCTTGGCTCTCTTGAACAATGCAAGGTTCTGAGACAGCTCAAAAAGACTCATTATGGAATAGGCTATCCACATCCAGAGAAAGAATTACAGAATCTGAATGCAGATTGAAGCAAACTATTTGTTCTATTTTTTAAATTAAGTTAAATTTTTGGTTTTATTATATCTTTCTCATGGTTCATTTCATTGGTTGGAATTCTTCTTTACAATTTTATTATTGGGAAAAGAAGTTTAATGTGAAGGTATATGTAGAACCTGTCATCTTGACGGGGTTGGAGAGGAAGGAGGAGAAAATTTGCAACTCAAAAACTTGTGGAATTGAGTGTTGCAAACTAAAAATATTATTTAATTAATTAAAAAAACCTGTGTGAGTGGGACAGGGTCACTTCTCTTGGTCACCATAGACATTTCAAAATGTGAGTCTGTAATAGCAATGATACTTGCAGCTGCTGTGGAGGGGTAAGACTAATAACACCAGCACACAGGAGGGCTGCTAGCACAGGATATTTGACATTCTTTTCTAAAATAAAGCAACTTTAAAGGGGTCAAAAATCTTACTTTAATCAAATATATAATTTGTTTACTTAGTTCTGGGGAAAAATCAGCACCCTGAACTTTGGAGAAAATACGAACTAAATTACAAACATAATTTATAAACAGAGACAATAGCACAGACCAACAGGGCTTCTAACTGTCTGACTAATTAGCACAGATCAACAGACAGATCCAACTGTCTGACCATTACATTAATACATAGTTACCAGAGAAAGAAGCACCAACATCTGGATTTTCAAAGCCTGGGACTCCTTAAGGGCTACACAGATTCTTGTTTTGCCAAATAACATGAATGCTCTTCCCGTGAGTGAGCCCCAAAGCAAAATGCTAACCTCAGAGTATATATACACTTCTTCAGAGGCAGAGGTCATCACAACCCTTTTGACCTAGTGACTAATTAGAAATTAACTAAAGGTGTGGGCCTTCCTGAAAAGCAAGCCTCCTCTAATCAAACTTCCCTTATTGGGCTCAAAGTGAGGCCTATTAATGGGCAGGGAAGATCTCCAACTTGTATTAACATTACAGAGTCCTGCATATAATCTGCACTTTTTTTCATTGTGTCCAACACAAAACTAGTTAATTAGATTGTAAAAGGTTTCAGAAGGAGTTTCAGCACATAGTACAGTGTTCTGCACATTGCAGATGCTTAAAAATATTCCTTGTATTATATTTGTTATTGAGAATGAAGATCACAATAGATTCTGTTCCTTACATGAACAAGGAAAACACATCCAGGGACATATAGGGAGAGAACTAGGAATATTGTTTTCAAAAACGCATAATTTATTTCTAAAAATAACAATTATTATAATTTCTTTAATTCTCTATTTTCTTATCAATGTCTCAACAAGCACATGTTGAACATTTAGCTTGGTATCCTCTCTGTCAGTCTCCTATTTCCACAAGTTTTCTGTTCCCCTTAATATTTTCTCCATAATACCCATTCTTGTTTCTGATTCAATCAAAATTTTATTTTACGTTAGCAAAGACAGTTTCCACTTATTTGCAAATTACTGAATTCTGATCAAATCTATGGAGAGAATATGAGAAGAGAGATGTATAAATCTTTCCTTATTTGTATTTATTGAGCAGCCCAAACTTCTTCCCATGTGTCTTTGAATTGGCATATCTCAGGACTCATTTTGCCAAGCCCCATTTCCCCCTAATTTGAAAGTTATAAATAAAATATATGTTTCTTATTCACTTGAATACACAGTGCATGTCCTTTTATTTGAAGATGCCATCACAAATAGTATTAATGTCCAGGTATATTCATGCCACACCAATGTCTACTACATTATGCATATTCTTTACAAATTCTATATATCTGTACTATTCATTGGGTAGTTATTCTTTATAGTGCCTTGTCATGTTGCAGGTCCACTTTTGTCTCCTGTCCAGATATTTGTCAATCTATGTGGTTGTAATTCCTTTTAATGGGAAAGATTTTAGTCATTTCACTACCAAATGATAGAGGTGCAATTTGAACCCAGGTCTGACTCCAAATCCTGTGTTCTTTTCTGTACTATATTAAGCAAATAGATCAATAAAGTGAATGAATGAGTTTTCTAGTTTTAGGTAATGCTTAGGATTATCTAGAAGTTTTTTCTGTCTTATTGTCTTCAAGACAACTTACCACTCGATTTAACCTGTGCCATGGTTCTGACAAATAAGAATATGATATTTTATGTATTACTCCAAAAATTCCTTCATTTCACAATTACTTTGTCAAATCTAGCCTTTTGGTGGTGAAAAATTCAGAATGCCTTCTAGCTGATAACAAATGTGAAATCCATCCTAAACTTGATATTTTAGCTTATTTTTGATTAAAGATGGTACTTCATAATTACTTGATGGCTCTTGTAATGTTGAAAAATGTTCATTTCCAAGAATATGAATTCATAGCCAGTAGCAATAATTTGCTAACCCAAATTTGAGGGATCTACTCCTACATCTCGCCTTTTTCATTATCACTTATTCCTTTTAATGTCATAACATATTCCATATGAATGTATTAGCATGACGAAGTAGAAAGGCAGTTGCAAAATGAATCAAAATAGTGGGTAGGAAGGAAAAGGGATAAGCATTTATATAGTACCTACTATGTGTCAGGCACTATGATAAGTGCTTTTATAAATATCATCTCATTTGATCAGAAGGCCTAGGTTTGAATCTCAATTTTGCTGGTCACTGGACCTTAGTTTTCTTATCAGTAAAACTAAAGAAGTTGTACAAGATGCCTTATGTAGCCCCTTACAGAGCTAAATCTCTGATCCTACTTCCCACTGAGCTGCTTTCAAATGATCTAGCTTTGCTTTTGTACTTTCCAAAGGCAAGAGGAGAAATTGAAAGAATCCCAGCCAATTTTCATTATGATTATTGTTAAGCATTCTGGTTCCCCACTCCTAGCCCCACATATGCAGGCTCACACATATTCTTCTATTTCCAAAGAAATAGAATAGAAATAAATTACTAAGGACACAACACAGTTTTTTTGTTTAAAAAAAGTTAATTCATCTTTTTATCCTCACTCTGGATTTATTTAACCTCTTTTATCCTTTGTTCCTTAGATCCATTGGCCCAAAAATGTTTACTCTGTTCTTTAAATGTCTTACAGACTACATGGGAATATTCTTTTAAACAGAAAACAACAAACTCTTATATTCATAAGCTGTGTCTAGTCCTAGAATCATGAAGATGAGTATCCTTTTAAACAGAAAATAACAAATTCGTACATTTATAAGCTATGTCTAACCCTAGAAACAGAAACATTTTGTTGTTTAATCTTTCATTGCTATTGAACTTTTTTTATTCTTCTCTTTTATGCTTTTATGCAGATTATCTTCTCACTTCCAGTTTCTTTTTGCTAAATGTCAATTTCTTTCACCGATTATTACTTATTATTTGACAGGATATACTGGGAGAGGGAGATAAACTTGTCTTTTTTAAATACAATCTATTTTTTCCTTTCATTTCTCATAAATGAGAAACAATCCTACTCTATTCTTATTGAGTCTCCTGACATGTGGAATGTTGTTTTTTTTCTTGGTTGCACAAAATATTGTTTAACGTTTTATGATTAAATCTAGATTATTCTTTTATTGGGGGAGCTGAATTCAAACTGGAACAGCCCTCTACCCTAGTTTCTCCTTCTCCCATTGGTGAGTCCTTCCCAGAACCTCCATGTTGAGGAAAGGCTCAATACATACATCCTTCATTCATCTCCTGGCTCTACTTCTGATTCTCCGGACTTCCACATAATTCCTTGGTATCCTTACTTTTATCTGTCCCAGTCCAACATTTCAGCTCTCTTTTATGTGTTGCTTCACACCCTCGAATGAAAGTGTCTGAAGGGCACTGATTATCTTTGTATCAGAATTTATCAGTATCTCTGGTGCTATAATATCTAATTCTATGATATTCTCACTGTAATCCAACTTCTTAAGAATTGCCCCCTTCTCTACCAGATAGTATTGACAGAGACCTAGCCATTACTACCTACTTTTATTCTCTCCAAACCACCGGAGTTAGGCAAGACATATGGCCTTTCTAGATAGGGGTAAACAGCTGACTCACTGCTCATGGGATGCTTCCAAGAAGCTTCTGAAATCAGGCCTGTCCTCTTTTCATAACATCCATTTCTTGCAACTCCACTTCTCCCTCCACTTCAGTTTTCTACATTTTTTCCATTCCTAAGTTAACCTCCAGGACAAGATAGATTTGTCAGCTATGGTAGGAATTTCTCCTCTCCAAAATATTGAGGGGAAATGTAAAATCCTTTGTGGTTTCTACTTTGTCATTGGTCACCTACTCCACTTTCCTCTCAGTCCTCCCAGATGCTGTCTGTTTTGTATTGTATTGCATAATTATGAGCTCCATACTACAAAATCCCCTTGTCCTTCATAGACACCAAACACCAAAGCACGTCTTCTGCCCATGTGGTTCCCTCTGTGGTAGTCGGTTTCACAGGCCTGTACCCATTGAGCTTGTAGAGAGAGAATCTGATGAGGCCTCTGTAGAGGGGAACTCCAAGGGACAGCATAGTTAAGTCTCTTCTCCATTTTCCTTAGGTTCCTTCCTACTAGAAACTCTTTCCTTCATGTATTAACCTGGGTGGTATTTCAAGAAGCCCTTTTCCTACTCTGTCTCTCTGTGTCTCTGTCTCTCTGTGTCTCTGTCTCTGTCTCTGTCTCTGTCTCTCTCTCTCTTCCTCCCTTCCTTCCTTCCTTCTGTCTTTGTCATTCTCTCTCTCTCTGTCTCCCTCTATAGTAACTATACTAGTCTGACACAGGGATCTCAATAAGCCAAGGGGACAGTGATGAGTATCTGAATAGGACATGATAGAAGGGTTGACTCCAAAATCTGGGGCCTAATATTTCAGCAGTTTCCAGGGTGGAGAAGCTTGGACCTTGGATTGGTGAGGTCATGAACTGTATCCTGGAAGGATCAATAGGCCCCTTAGGTTGTCTTTGATTTTAAGAATAATTTTATACACTTCTCTAACCCTTGCAATACTTAGCACTGTGCTTGGAACATAGCTTCCACTAATAATATAAACAAAACAGTAATTTTATTTTCATATTTTACTTTACTTTTCAAAAAAAATCTTTTGTTTCAAAGATATGAAACAAAGTAATGCTCTATGAGCAGATAGAAATCAGTGTTTCCCAGTCCCAGTCATTTTTCTTCACTTTTTGAAATCACAGCCAACATATGTGCTTAATGATAAGCTTCTTGGATGGTGTTATTATAGCAATGGAGTAATTAGAGAATTTCTCTTTCTCTTCACTGATATTCCCTATTTAGCCTTTAAAAACTGGCAAAAAAAAATCTTGTTATTAGTGGTGGTAGGTCTAAAAATCTTATGCAAATTCAATAACTTTAATTAATTGGTCACTTAGAAGACAAAGCCATTATTTACCAATACCTTTAGGTTTCTGTATAGCTCTGTTTAGGAACATGTGATTCTTCCAAAATAACAAAGAACTCAAAACTGATGTCTAAATATAGGCATAAATGCCCTTAGTTAAGAAATTAAAATCTGGAACATTAAAAAAAGTTTTAGTTTATGAACAACAGATTTTGTGAGTATTTTACCCCATTTCTAAAACTGGAAATATTAGCCAACCACACAATTTGAGTGTTATAGAAAAAAAGTTTAACAATAGTTGGCAGTTGTGAGGTGTTATTACAGAATAATAAATAATGGAGTCATTTTAAAAAAGGAAATATAAAATAAATAATTTCAGGGAGGGGAAGGATGTTGAAAAATTTCTTTAGTTTAATTTAGTTTAATTTCTTAGGTTTTCTCCATTGTGATTTCATCAGTGTAGAAAATTCATAGTTTAGAAACTCAAGAAGAACCTAGGTTATAATAGACTCTTCTATACTCATATTGCTGGTATTGAGAATCTCAATATGAACCCAATTCTTCCTTACATAAAAGCTGGCACTCTATTTACCATGAAACATGGAGCTAGGTGGCAGAGTAGATAGAGCGTTGGGCCTAGAGTTAGGAAGATATGAATTTGAATCTGGTCTCAGATATTTACAAGCTGTGTGACCCTGGGCAAGTCACATAACTTCTTTCTGCCTCATTTTCCTCAATTGTAAAATGGAGAAAACAATAGACCACCCCCCCCAAGAGTTATTGTAAGGATTTAGATAATATTTTTGTAAGGTGCTTAGCACAGTGCCTTATACCATAGTAGAGTCATACTAAGTGCTTGTTCCTTTTCTCCCTTCTTTATGTTGCTTCTAATATGTGAAACAATGATTCATGCATAGAATGCAAACTCTCTCAGTCCAAGTAATTTTTTTTATGTTTTCTTTATATACCCATCACTTAGCACTATACCTAGCACAAAAGTGGTGTTTAATATGTTATTTGAATACTTGAGAGAACTTTTATTGATAAAATCATTTTTTATTCTTTTGTTTAGATTAATTATGAGGTAAGACTTAATTCTATTACAATATTATGTCTGTTTGTCTCCCAAATCTCTGAAGATAAATGTGGATAATTGATAAATTCTCTTTGCTTGAATTAAATAAGATCTACCACTTCATTGTCCTTGGATCATTTGAACACTTAGTCTCTTATTTTCCAGCTCTATTATTACATGAGTATTGGATTTAAGACAGTCCCTCGAAAAGGAATTATAGTGTGAAAACACAACTGCTTGTTATCTGAAAAGAAAAAAAAATTGGGAAATCATCACATTCTCAATTGAAGGGAATTGTGAATTTGATTGTTTCAAAATGCAGCCTTCTAATTTTAGAGTCAAGACAATTCCTGGTCTGTCTGTTAAATTGTTCTTTACTTTGGTTTTCTCATGATTCTATCCATGGTTATTCTTTATAAAATTTCCACCATGGTATTAATTTTATGTATTTAACAGTAAATGGTGAAAACCTGGTATTTCAAATTGGCTACAGTCCTGATTCACTGAATATAGTATGCAATTTGTGAATAAATTCTCTGTTGCCCAAGTTAATAACCACTTCAGGCAGAATGAAGAGGCATCAGCAATGCTGCATATGTATTTTTGAAAAAAAGAACTTCCCTTGAATTTATCATATTTCCTAATCACATTTCAAGTAAATTCTAGTTCTAGGTTAGTATTGGTCGCAATTGAATCTTTATAAGTCCCTGGAAGATTTTGGTTGATGGTAAAACTTGACCTCCCTTGCTTTCTTGGGAGATGTTCTTTCCTGGATTTAGTGATGGATATGTTCAGCCACTAGGGCATCATGAAACTGATCATATTACAAGCCGATTAACAATGAGAGATTCTATGACAAGTGATTTCTCTGTAGACGTGAAGTCCTCAAAAAACTATCAGTAATAAGATGCTAGATGAATGGCTTCAAATAAGAAACAAATTCTGTGATTTCTTTTCTTTTAATTAGATTGTGATCTCACTTAGATAGTGAGCACTTGATAAAGAGTTCCCACTATCAGAGCAGGATGGCATTTGCTCTGAAACATATTCTTAAAAGTTGGCTGAGCACTGAGATGTTATTTGAGTAACCCAGGGTAACACAGCTAGTTCATTTTTATTAATACTGTTATCTTTTTACATAACCATAATTTCCCCACAATCCTAAGTTCCTTCCAAAGAAATAACTCTAGTAAATAAATAGTAGTTTTTAAAGGCAAAAGAATAAGAGAGAAGAGGGAAAAATCAGTATGACTAATCAATAGACAAAAACCAAAATCTGAAAATCTGTGCAATATACATCACTTGTAACCCTCCCATCTCTGTAAAGTGGTGGCATAGGGGATAGCTTCTCATATCTTTTTTTATTTTCATTTTCTAGCTTTGCTAATTGTATATAATTTTGCAACTTTTTGGTGATTGTCATTTAATTTTCATTACTGTAATCACTGTGGTGCTGTTTTCTTTGACTTACGTCATACTCTCGCAGCTCCAATATGCAACTAGTTGTTTCAATGGATAGAGCGCTGGGCCCGGAATGAAGAAGAGTTCAAATGGCCTCAGATATTTAGTAGATGTGTGTCCCTGGGAAAGTCACTTAACCTCTCTCAGTCTCAGTTTTCTCACCTTTCAAATAAGGATAGTAGTAGTAGTAGTAGTAGTAGTAGTAGTAGTAGTAGTAGTAATAGTAATAGTAGTAGTAGTAGTAGTAGTAGTAGTATTGGTGGTGGTGGTGGTGGTTTTGGTGGTGGTAGTGGTAGTAGGAGTAGGAATAGTTAATACCAATAATTATCCTCAGGTTTGTTGTGAGAATAGAAGGAAATCATATTTGTAAAGCACATTCCCAACTTTAATGTACTATATGGATCTAACTCCTCCCCTTCTTCTTCTTCTTCTTCTTCTTCTTCTTCTTCTTCTTCTCCTCCTCCTCCTCCTCCTTCTCCTGTTCATTACAGTTACATGTGTTTCAATATTTATCTGCATTCATTTCATTTTTTTTCATTTCACACAGCATGTGATATTCATTATATTCATTAAATCTATCAAAATTCTTTAGCTATTCCTCATTTGATGAGCTTCTGCTTTATTTTTAATTCTTTGCTCTCACAAAAGCTGCAACTATAAAGATTTCGCTATATATGCTTTTTTATAAACCTATTAACAGACTTCCCAATTCAAAGTATATGGATATTTTAATCATTTGACTCATAAAATGCTGAATCGCTTTCCAAAATCATTGTAATGATTCATAGCTGCACTAACAATGCACTCACGTGGCTTTTTACAAGCCCTCCAACATTGACCATCCTTGTCTTTTCTCATCTTCACAAATTTTTTTTGTAGGGTGTAAGGTAAAACCCCAGCATTGTTTCAATATTCATTTGTCTTAATATTAGGGATTTGGAACATTTTTTAATATGTCTTATTAATAGTTTTCAATTCTTCTCTTGAGAAATACTTATTCATTTCCTTTAACACATTATCCATTCAAGAATGTATGTGTTTATATCCATAAGTATATATCTATAAGTATATGTAACTATATGTTTATAAACATATCTATAAGCATATATAAGTTTACATCTATAAATACAGATGTATCAATACCTCTCTCCTTTCTATGTGTAAGCTATTTTAACATGTGTATATGTATTCACATGTATACATTTTTCATATACACATATCAATGTGTATGCATATATATATATATATATACATAATCTATTAAATGTTCGTATATATTAGATTCCAAACCCTTGTCAGATTTGATACAAAGATATGTTTTCCATTCCTATCCTAGGTGCATTAACTTTTTTGGTACAGAAATATTTCAAGTTCATGTAAATGAATTTAGTTATTTCATCTACCTTCTATGATATATATATATATATATATATATATGTATATGTATATGTAAACTGTTGCTCTTTTTTTAAAGAACATGATATTTAGTATTAAGAGCAAATATCCTTTTAAAATATATTGTGTGGAATATAGTCTAGTATGTTATTGGTCTAAGCCTAATTTCTTATAGATGGCATTCCAGTTTTCCTCAGTAGTTTTTAATCACATAGTGAGATCTTCCTTAAGTAATTTACATTTTCTGATTCATTGAACACTGTTATTATGTTTCCTTTTTTTCTGATTATTCTCTAGTTTTTTTTTCTATTGATCTACTTTAGTTTTTACCAGTACCAAAATGTTTTGACCCTTGCTTACTTAAATTACAGTTTGTGGTCCGAAAGTGATATTTCACCCATCATTCTTACTTCTTCATTATTTCCTTTCATATTACAGAATTTTTTAACAAGTGAATTTATAATATTTTTAAAATTATATGAATATTATTTTGATAATTTGATTATCATTAAAATTGTAAAATATCTTTGGCGATATTGTTGATTTTGTTTTACAGTGTGATCCAGGAGTTTTATCACAATTTTAAACTTCAATCACTTAAAAGTGTGTGAATACTTTTGGCATATTCTGTATTGGTGCCACCTGACCCGGAGCACTGAATATTCCTTCAGCTATTTAAGTTATTCATTTTTTTCCTCTAGGAATATTCTGAAACTTAATTAGTAAAATTATTTTGAGTTCTTTGTTAGGTTGGTTCCCAAATATGTGCATATATATACACATACATACACACACACACCCAACACCTATATATAAATTTGTGTATATATGTGTCTTATGTATATGCATATATATATATACATACATATATATATATAATAGGTATGTCATTGATCTTTGAAGGGTTTTATTTTACTCTCAATTATTATCATCATCGATTCTCTAGGATTTTCTGAACAAAACATTTATCAGAAAATACAGATAATTTTGTCTTTTATTTATCATTAATGTTTCTTTGATTGATTTCTTATTTTATTGCTATTGCCACCATTTGCAGAACTGTATCGAATAAGAGTGGAGAGAGTGGGTTTCTTTTTGCTTTATTCTCATATTTACTGGGAAAAGCTCCATTGTATCCATATGTATATAATAATTGCTTTTCTTTTTAGATAAATACTCTTTATGATATAAAACGTCCCTCTAAGCCTCTTACTTCATAAGATATATATATATATGTACATATATATTTATATATGAATTATCTACTTGGTTAAAGGCATTTTTACATCTATTTAGATAATAATATAGTTTGGAGATTTTGTTTATTCATTTTTGTTTTTATTATGATGATTTTGCTTTCATAATTTTGAACTATCATTTGATATCATATATAAATCCAATGTAGTCATGAATTCTTGGATAAATCAATGATATCTATTAAATTTTTATTTAAAAGTTTTCAAATTAAGATTTCTTGATGATATTACTCTATACTTGTCTTCTATGTTTCATTTTCCTCTGAACTTGACTATATTTGTTTCAAAAAATGAGTATGGTAGGATGCCCAATTTCTAAATTTTTGATAATAATTTGTGAAGTATTGGTACTTACTGCTCAAAAGTTCCATAGAATGATGTAATGAATAAATCAGGACCAAGACATTATTCCTCTCCTTAGTAGTTCCTTATCTAAAATAATTTTGCTTTATAAGATTAGATTATTAAGATATCTCTTTGGTTTTCTTTGAGTTTGGATATTTTGCATTTTTCTATATATTTCTCTACTTTGTGTTTTCATTTTAGTTATCCAGAAAAAAAAATGTGTAGAAGGCTCTGACAAATGTTTTTCATTTCAGTTTTGTTGTGATATCACTTTCGTTTGTGTTTTTGAGTTGATTTTATTCCCTCTTCATTTAAATCACATTGTTTAGAAGTTCATCAATTTTATTAGCATTTTCAAGGAACCAGCATTTAGTTTTATCATTTCTATGTTTTTGTTCTCATTTTTTCTGTTTCTACTCTAATATTAATCTGATTTTTTCTGTTTATTTTAGATTTGTCTATTCCTTGCTTTTCTTATTTTAAAAACAATGGGTTAATTAATCTTCTCTTTTTCAGTTTTGCTCAGCTGTACCTATAAGGATGTGATCTGCCCCTGACAATTGCTTTAGCAATATACTAGAAATTTTGTCATTCTGTTTCATCATCATTTTCTTTCACATAATAATTATTTCTATGATTTGTTCTTTGGTATATTCATTAATAAGGATTTCACTGTTAAGTCTCCACTTGGTTCAATGTCTTGTGTGTGAGTGTGTGTGTGTGTGTGTGTGTCCACTTCCTGAAATGATCACTATTTTTTATTTCTTTATCATTTATAAAGGATATGCTTACCTTTTTCTGCCTTTTAATATTCTTTTGCAATATTTCTGTGTCATAATGTATGGTCAGTTTTTTTAAGTGTTACATGCAATGCTTAGAAATTTTTAAGTCTCCTTTAGAATATGCCACAAATCCTTTAGCTTTAATTTCTCAAGCAGCTTGTTCAATTAAATATTTCCCTTTTGTTTATCTTTCTGTTAGTCTTATCCAAAACTGGGAGAGGAACATTGACATTTCCTGTCAATTTCCTATCTACATTTACATAGATAAGCTAATTGTTATAGTATAAACTTAAATAGTAAGACATTAAGAACCTAAAAGTTTAATATTGATATCAGTTTGTTGTCTACGATTTCTTTTTGTGTGATATCATTTCCTTTTTCTCCCTTCTTTGTTATGACTTCATTTTTGCTTTGTCTGATAGCCTAGTTGTGATTTCTGCTTTTTCTTTCCAGTTGCACCTTCTACTTAGCAATATATTTTCTCATCTCCCTCCATGTTATTCTATGTATAATTTTGTTTTGAAGGTGTGATTTTAAGATGTGAATTCTCTTTTGTTCCTGATTAAGCAGTTCATTGTTAGTTTTTACCACCCCATAGTAATTTTTCACATTTGTCAAAAAATCTCCCTGGTTCCATTCCTTCCCACTTTTCTAGGTGTAAGTTGCTCCTAGGATCTTTTCTTTCCTATCAATTAAGTTAGTATGAATCTTCTCTCTAATTGTCAAATCCACACAGATTTTGTATTATTCCTTAATGCAATGTTCCCGTTACCATTTATATATTATCTTTCTTCCCCTTTGGCATGTTCATCAATAGCACCTCTTCTCAACAATGAACAAATATCAATTCCATTCTTTCCAAAGTTTCAATTCTATTTTTAAATTCCTGGACAATTATCATGTCATTTTTTTTTCTTTCCTGAGAAGCTACAGAAGTTATTTCTTTTTCATTGTTAGGCTTTAACTTCTTTAGAGCCTATCAGTTATTTCCCTCTTTCTTCTTCTTGGCCACTAGCCTTTCATGTGCTTTATCTTGTAACTTAATCCCAGCAAAAGAAAGAAAGAAATAAACAGAAAACCAAAACACTGATTCGCTTTTAAGTAGGGTATTGTAAAGTTTAGCCCATGATATTTTAGGGCTTTTTTTTTTCACCCTCACTCTATTTGACTCGCTTTCATCATTTTCTCCTATTTTAATTTTAAAAAAAATGGATCTCTTTAGGTTCTCTCTGTTGTTGGTGGGATTCATTGTTGCATTATTTACATTTCTTGTTAATTGTTAGGCCGAAATTAGCACAAGCAGCAGAGAATTGATCCATACTTTGTTGTGTTTCAGCTTCAGAGGCTGCATTGAGTCCACAATCATCTGCAAACAGAAAGCTGTGCACCAACACTCCCACCAGTTTGGTCTTGGCTTGTAGCCTTTTCAAGTTGAAGAATTCCCATCAGTGTGGTAGCTGTCCTTGGTGTCATGTTCATCATCATTGAAGGCATTTGATAGGACAGTAGAAAATATCATGCACGGGAGCAGGCACACAGCCTTAATCCACTGGTGACTGGGAAAGCACGAGAACGCTGCCTATTATTCAGAACCTGGGCAATCATGCCATCATGAAATTGATGAACAATACTGATGAATTTCTCCAGGCAACCAAATTTTGACATATCTATAAGCCTTCATGACTGACGCTATCAAAGAAGATGGTCAGATATACAAACAATACTGACCTCTGTTCTGCTCCTGGCATTTATCCTGGAGTTCTCAGCAGCAAACACCATATTGACTATGCCTTTGCCCTTTCTGAAGCCTCACTGACTCTTAGGTAGATGACGATCTTCCAGGTGAAGGATCAGCCTATTAAGGACAACTCTGGCAAGAATCTTGCCAGCTGGGTCAGAGCCAAGATGGCCACATGAAAACATCATCTTACCGGAGCTCTCTCACAAGTTCTGTGAGATTCCTATAAAAAAGTGAATTTGAGAAGATTTGAGAGGGTTAGAAACTGCAAGAAGTCTGAGTGTGGCATATTTCCCAGCCAGGAGATTCTGAAAGCCTGAAGGAATGAATCTGTACACTAGGAGAGCTATCAGCCTGCAGAGCTGCTCCAGACAGCACTCTGTGAAATGACAAGAGGCAGTGCAAAGCCACTGAGCATGAGATACCAACTCCTGAGGCTTGTAGCCCAAAGGTATGAAATGCTTCTTGATCTTCCAGGAGATATAATGGCCAGGTAAACAGCTCTAATCCCTCCCCTCTCCACCCAGAGAATTCCTCAGGGGGAAAAAAAAAGAACACTGGAACAGAAGAGATGGAAGTGGGGCTTCAGTGGCAAAGTAGTGGGAGTACCTGAGTCCCAGAGGGGCAGAGCAAGCAGGGGTCATCACCAGGAGCCCAGACATACTCTTGCTCCCCCAGGGGAAGTGCCAGACACCCAGGCCAAACAACAAAGAGCCGAGACCATTGCTGAACAGCAACAGTACTGGAGAACAACCCCAGTGCAACAGGAGATTTCTTGCAGCCAGAACCCCTCCCCAACACCTCAGGAAACTGAAGGCTATAATTCACAAAGACAACAATGAGACTCACAATCCCCAGAATAAGAAAGCTGGGACAGAGAGTCCTGAGCCACAAAAGCAGAAATTTATTGTAAAGCCAGGAAAAGGCTAACCAACATGAAGAACACAAATAAAACAAGGACCATTGATTCTTTTTATGGAGACAGGCAGGATCAAAATACCAATTTGGAAGAGGATAACAATGACACTATATCCACATCTGATACCTCAAAAGGTAATGTGAACTGGTCTCCAGCCCAAAAAGCATTACTGGAAGAGCTAAAGGAGGATTTAAAAAAAACAAATTAGGGGGGTAAAAGAAAAAATGGAAAAAATGGGAAAAAATGGGAAAAAATGGAAAAACATCCACTGACGAAATCAAGTCCCTATAGAATAAGATTGGCAAAATGACTACAGAGATTCAGAATCTAAATAAAGAAAATGACACCCTGAGAGGTAAAATCAACCAATTGGAAAAGGAGACTCAAAAGCAAAATGAAGACAGTAACTCATTAAAAAATAGAGTTGAGCAAGTAGAAGCTAATGACTCTATGAGGCATCAAGAAATAGTAAAACAAAATGTAAAGAATGAAAAAATAGAAAAAAAAACCCTGTGAAATATCTGATTGGGAAAACAACTGACCTGGAAAATAGATCCAGGAGAGACACTTTAAGAGTTATTGGTCTACCAGAAATCCACGATGAAAAAAAGAGCCTTGACAGTATCCTTGAAGAAATTATCAAAGGCAGCTGTCCAGAGGT
>CM053622.1:610928868-610970752 GCA_028646595.1 Phalanger gymnotis | reverse complement strand
GATCCTGGTCTCATTGGTCCACAACGCCCATGGTGGGCTCTGCTCCACTCTGCTCCCCTCCACTCCCAGCTCCGTGTGGGATAGACCTTACCCAGAGACCATCCAGGCAGTCCTGGGCTAGAACGCTGCTTCCCTATGCTATTTTGTGAGTTTTACAGTTCTAGAATTGATTCAGAGCCATTTTTATAGGTTTTTGGAGAGACTTGGTGGGGAGCTCATGCTAGTCCCTGCTTTCCAGCTGCCATCTTGGCTCTGCCCCCTAATTTGCTCAGAATTCTAAAACTTTAAATGACTTTCATAGGTTTACATAGCCAGTGTATGTCAGCAGTGAGATTTGAATCCAGTCCTTACAGACTCTATTTCTGGCTTTTTACATAGTTTTTCATATTTTTTCAACTAATATGCACAAACACAAAAGACTTTGAATTAGTGCACAAATACACATAATGTAAATAAATGAAAAGAAAAAAAGCCCACTAATGAATCACTGTGATGAAAACAAATAAAAAATACATGTATTGACAAGTTATTTCTAACAAATATTTGTATTTGTATTTACTTATATATAATTATATAGTATTTATAAAGCATATAAGTATTTTCAAAAAGAGAGAAAATGGCCTCATTGTACCCTAGTTTTTCTATCAGAAAAACATAGACCTGATCCTCAAAACACTTAACAACAAGACAGAGAACTTGAGAATGTTATCATGAATAATTATCCATAAAAAGAAACAAAGCAAATATAATAAATATTAAATTTAAAGTAATTATAATTAAGTTGGACTTATTTATGTCCCTGTGGTTTAATATTAGTAAGACAATTGGCTTCATAAATCATATTAATAATAAAGCCATATGTTCAATTAGTGGAGAAAATCAGTGAAAAAAAACACCAATTTATTATAACAAGCTTAAATGTGTAGGAACATGGCTGCGTTCAGCCCCCCCCCCCCAAATGTTCCAAATCATTAAATAGGAGGGAAAAGGAATTAAAACAAGTATGAAATTTTACTTCACACCCACAAATTTGGCAAAACAAGAAGATAAAAAAGAAAATAGTTATCATAGTACTGGTTGGGTTGTTATATTTTTCTAATCATTCTGGAGAACAATTGAATTATTCTGAGCCAATTTTAGCCAATTGTCTCATTATTTAGTATGTATCCATGTTTGCTAAGCACAAAAAAGTCTTAATTAAACCGATGTATTCATTGAAAGCACTTTCGATTCAAAACAAAAAATGACATGATTGAGAATAAGATGGGAGATAAAAAACACACACACACACACCAGAAAAAAAGAAGACATGATAGGTAAGCCAGTTTAAAAAAAAAGGAGGAAAGGAAAATATGAATTATGAAAATATGAAAAAAAGCAGGAGAACTGGAAACAATTTGGGGTAGACTGATGGAGAAGGTTAAAATCAAGAGTGGTAAAGTTGCAAGTAGAGTGAGAAACAGATAGCAAAATGTTGCAGGAAATAAAAATAATTATCAAAATGCAAGAAGAATAAGAGGCATGTCATCTGTGGAAAAAAGAATCAAAAGCAAGAAACATCATTCCAAAAGAAAAGAAGGACATAGAGTCTAAATCGGTGGAGGACACAGACTCTAAGGCAATGGAGGACACAAAGGCAACAGGAGAAAAAAAAAAGCAAGAGTGATCATTTTGGAAAAAATGGAAGACATAGAGTCTAAACTGGTGGAGAAAACAGAAACAACAACAGCAAAAAGGTCACTTTGTAAGAATCAGAGAAAGAATTGCAGGATAAACCACTGGAGGGAGAAAAGGTAATAGTCAATGTAACAGTGCAATAGGAAGACCCAGAGCATACAATATTACAAGGAAAAGAGTCTCAGCTACCCAAATTTTGAAAGAGGAGCACCAAGATGTTTCCTAAACACTTTCACGTCCCCTCCTTTATGTAAAATAGGAGACGAAGAGGAAAACAAGGGGAATATCAGCAGTGTCCAGTGTTCATTGTTACCAAGCTAAGTGAAGCTCTTAAATAGGAAGTAGAGATGTGGGGTATAAATATCATGGCTTTTAAAGATAGAAGAACCTAGCAATGTAGCAAAACTATTTTTGTCATTTTGTAGGTTGGTACCTAGTTGGTACCTACATGTGAACTAATTGTTCAGGACAACACAAGAAGCACAGAGGACTTTGAATGAGATCAGTGGTTTTGGAGGGGAGGAGGGTTGTTTTGTTTTGGTTTTGTTCCTTATGAACTTTACTAGTTATTCTGTGAAGAATTTGTTTACGAAGATTGGGTGTACTTATTTATACCTTTTAAGAAAGACGGAACAACACAACAAAGAATTCCTTTTGTCAAAAACAAAAACCACTCTCCTAGAAAGCACTCCAGTTAGGTCCTTAACTAGTATCTAAAAATAATGATAATAATAATAGAGCTACATAATTAAATGGGGGAGAAAAACTGAGGAAATAAGTATGACTATTTTTGTCATACTCAAAACTTTACTCATCCATTTTATTTTGAGGCCATTTTCTTTTCCATGCAGACTCCAACACTGGGAAATGTCGGTTAGCAAAACCCTCATCAATAAAACTTCATCTGTTATTGTTTTATGTCCTTACACTACAATGAACTCTAAATTCTATTTTCATTTCTGCCTAATATGATTTAAATATATTAAGAAACAATATATTTTCCCCAAAATATGGAAACTTTTATTTCCTTTTTCAAAAGTCTATCAACAAAGTTTCTTCATCAATTAAAAAAAGATATCTGCTATTACTTTGGGAAGAAAAATCACCATGGCATCAAATTATACACTATGTACTGAAAAAATATGGACCATTCTGTAGGCTACCAGGTCTTTGCCTGATTTATTTGATTAGAAATCTTTGACTCACAGCACAACTCTGAGGAGTTTTATTACTGCGAATGTGGCCATGCTGTAATTCATTATGAGTATTTAAAAATAAAATAGAAAAAAGAAACCATTTTATAATTCGTTCTGTTTCATTCAATAAAAAGGACAAAAATTCGCTCTGTGGGCCTATCTTCTTATATTTCATTTTTAAAAATTTCATATTTTGTCAACGCAGCTAGAAAAAAGGAAAAGGTAGAGTGAACAAAGTGATTGACAGTTTAAAAGTACAACAGGGTTAATGGGTGAATAATATTTTTAAATGACAATTTTACTTCTTTGATTTTGTAAGAATTGTATAAAGCCTTCTTGGGCACACAGGGATTTTATTTACATAGAATAAGAAACAGTAGCCCTGGGGAGGATGCCGTGGGTGGAGTGAGGGAAATAGAAGTCAAAGAGTTGTCCAAAATGAAACCCTCAGATGATTCTGTAAAATCGAAGAATACATTTTTTATTTAAAAATGGAGTGACACTACAGGCATCATCTTCTCTGCTCCACCTTCATCTCCCAAGATCACCCAAGCATATATTATCAGGGTCTTACATAACTGCAACTTCATGGGAAATGCTTGAACTTCATAGAGTGGTTCCAAATGGTAGTTTGATCACCACAGCAAGTAGCAAACCACAAGATAGAGAGAATCTGATAAGCCACTCTCTGCCAACTTCCCAGCTGTCAGGCTTTCATTTTTTTCCCTTGATTAAGGATCTCTGATGATACTGAAAGCAAGTATGAAGATAGATAACTTGTAACAGTGTATCATGAGTGATCTATAGGATAGATAGAGGGAGATGTCAAATTACTACTGCAGCTGCTGCTGCTGCTGCTGCTGCTACTACTGCCACTACTACCACTACTGCTGCTGCTGCTACTACTACTACTACTACTACTATTATTTGTAGTAATAATTGTGGATTCTAGCTGCTGTCAGTCTGGTCTCAGGAAAGGATGGGAGTGGGTAGGAAGAGAGAATCATTCCTTTTTTCTTCTCTCATTCTATTATTGTCATGTTTTCACAGAAGTATCATTCCTATTTCGGTTTCTTTGGCTTTAGACTATACTCTGAAATTTGTTTCAATACCCTTACCTCTACATAGGTGTGATCACAGTACCTCAAAGGAAAAAAGAAGATATTTTTAAATGTCACCTAACAAATGAAATTGAGAAGTTCACTCTTCTTAGGACTTTCACTGGATTGGAAGAAGTAGAATATCTATGATAGATATATTGTTTTATTTTGTTTTCAGGTATTGAACTCTGTGTATCTATGCCTACATCTATAGCTTTATCTATATATATAGTGCACATACTTTATATCTATCTATCTATCTATCTATCTATCTATCTATCTATCTATCTAGTAAATTCATTCTTTTTTAGTAGTTCTAACCTAGTAGAATCGTTTTCCCAAGCCCAGAGTTGACATTTTCAAAAATAGTAATCAGTCTAACATGAAGTACACATTGCTTTGATCAATAAATAATAGTTGACAAAATTGACAATTTGACTTAAGGTCTGAGAGTTTGTAAGTGGTACTAAGTTCACTCAGAACATAGCTTATAAGGGGAAAGTCCAGTCTCCCATACCAATAAAATTTCATAGTTAGCAGTCTGCAGCAGAAGTTGGTGTTGGAAACTACTTTATTAAATTTCTATCTTTCTCAGTAGCTTGCTTATTTCCCTAATTTTGTTTCATCTGTACCAGGTATACTCTGACTGTCAGTATATATACATTTTCCAGCCCTCCCTTCCAAACAAATTTTCATATCACATCTTATAATCTGAGTCAAATCTTACCAATCCTTCAAAACTTTCTAATTTGACTTAATTTCAAATACTCAGCACAATCATTATATATTATTGAATAAAGGAAAGTAATTGTAGAAAATACATTCACCTAAAGTAGGAAACTAAAATATGTCACTTAAATGAAAACTTTTGATTTATCCTGGGGCAGCTGGATCTAGTTCTGGGCCTAAAAATGGTTTGCTAAATCCTTCCCATGGCTATGGAATACCCAGGATTTGACTGCACCAGTAGAGCTGCTTAATTATCAGGCTAAAAAGTCCACTCAGATCCTATCAGTGGTGTATTTACTAAATTAAATTCAAGGACCAGAATTTATTATTATTGATTTTAGCTTGGTATTAGTGTAAATATAGCTTTCATTCTATTAAATCCCAGGTGTACTTGGTTAATCTACTATATAGTTTATACAAGGATTGGAATCTCTAATGGACACCGAAGATGCCTGAAAAGCTCACATCAGGGGAAATGAATGGGTAAATGAGTACCAATGGGGAAACATCTAGACTTGAGCAATATATTCATGGGAAGATCTATTTTAAGTTCTCTGTTAAATTTATCATTTTGCTTATCTTTTTTGACTATTGATCACAAGTCAGTAGTAACTTTTAATCACCACTTATAAAACTTAGATAAGACTTTTCTAAATAAAAAGCTGCTTAAATTAAAAAAAAACTCTTGCATAGATTTTGTAAATTAAAATTCACTGTTTGCACTATTTGATACTAACTTAATAGCAGATAGAGGCAATATTTCAAAGATATCCTAGTTAAACTTGGGGAAATTTGCTTGTAGGAGGTTAGTTCTTGTAGGACAATGAATAATTTTGCATTGGCCCTTAGAAGGTAGCAAGGTATCAGTGACATGCTATCTAAGAAACTAAAGACTTATACAAATCCATCTCCTCAGGAATTTTCCATTTTAGTTAGCTACAATTCTGTTTAATATAGTTTATATGACAATAATACTAGTAGTTCTAATTCAGGTTAGTGAGAGAGATGATGTTTTAAACTAGTCAGATATTCAACTACATGTATTGAAACTCCATTGTGTGACAATTACTGTGTGAAAACTATGCACAGACACTGAGATTCTGAAAGGACAAAGCAGATGTAAAAAGACAAGAGCAGTGTTGCATAATGCAAAGCTCAATGGATCTGTAATTGAAGGGCCTGGGTTCAAATCCTAACTCTGCAACTTAAGTGGCACAGCAGATAGAAAATACGACTTGGGGTCAGGAAAATTTGAGTTCAAATGTGACTTCAGATACTTACTACTAGCTGTGTGACCCTGAGAATGTCACCTCTATGTACCTCTGTTTTTTTCATCTGTTGTCGTTATTCAGTCTATTTAGTCATTTTAGTCAGATCTGACTCTTCATGAACCCATTAGGTGTTTTCTTAGAAAAGGTATTAGAGTGATTTGTCACTTCTTTTTCCAGCTCATTTTACAGGTCAGAAAACTGAGGCAGATACAATTAAATAACTTGCCAAGGGTCACACAGCTAGGAAATGTTTGATGCCAAATTCAAATTTAGTTCTTCCTACGTCAATCTCTGTGCCCTATTCACTGAGCCACCTAGCCAGGGATTATAATATCAGCTACCTCCAAAGGTTGTTGTTAATGGTATCAAATAAGTTAACATATGTAAAGTGCTTTGCCAACTTTAAAGAGATATATAAATGCTAGCTACCAGTATTTTTACTTCTACCTCCACCACCGTCACTACTACTAGTGCTACTACTACTACTACTACTGTTGCTGCTACTGCTAATACTACTACTAGTACTGCTACTGCTGCTACTACTACTATTAGTACTTCTACCACTAATACTACTGCTGTTGCTACTACAATTACTACCATTACTACATGTTAAATCTTTGCCAGGGTACCTAGCCTGTTTAGGTATGAATTTCTATATCTGTAAATTTCAGAGTTTGAACTACATGATATCTAAGGTCACTTCTAACACTAAACTCATTACAAAAAGATATTGTTCTAAGTGTTCATTCTGTTGCCTTTGTTCACAGAATCCTAATATTTCAGAGCTAAAAGGATACTAAAAAGGAATCCCTACTGTAATAAGGGGAATATAGGTAGTCTTTAGGACTGCTTAGTTGCAGTAGGGAATAAAGAAGGTAGCAAGAGGAATAACTGCCTGCTAACTGCAAAGTGAGTACTCAATCAGACATAAAGAGGAGCAGAGAATGTCATGAATAATGATCAGCTTAGTCAACTTTGAAATGTGATGTATGAATTTTGTGTAGTTGAAAAAAATGGATGTTGAATTCAGGATATCTGAATATGTAAATTATAAGAACGTGCATTGCATTGCAACATGAAACATTACAAAAATGTATGCATGCTGTATAAAATACTATAATATGTAAAGGTTTCTGATGGTATAAATGGAAAAAATAGATCTTCAAATTCTCCACTTTTTTATGAGAGTGAAGAAGACTAAATATTTAATGCAGAGTATTTTCCTAAAACACTAAGGTTTCATTTACATGAGATTCTTTCTTCATGATATCATAGAAAGGGTAATGGATTTTAGAGTAAGGAGGATCTGAATTTGATTTGTATCTTTAACACTTTCTGACCCTAGACAAGTCACAGAACCTCTCTGATCCTCAATTTAAAATGGGAAGTACAATAGAACATATTTTGTGGGATTGTTGTGAGGTTCATCTGAAACAATTGTGGAAAATGTGCCAGGAGGAAGCCCTTTTTAAAATGTTAGTTTGTACTGATTCTCAGTTTCCCTGAACTATATCAACATTACTTGGAATAAAATATATGGAAAATGACTTCCCACAAATTATACTCTAAACCTCAGCCAAAGGTAGCAGGTATTGCCTTACTCTACAGTAGACTAGACACTTAAAACATATTAATTTTAATTGACATTAGTCATTAATTTTCTCACATACTTTCTAGTTTTATCCAAAGCAATTTATCCAATTTTATTTGGACAAATTTAAGTAACCATATTTGCCAATGTGACTATATTTAACTGTTTGGCCCAAATACTTGTTGCTCTGGAAAAATTATTTAAATGTCATATTATCTATTTCTCTTCTCAAGTTTTGTCAGTTTGGCAGGTGAATTTTGGTAAAAGTGAGCAAGTTTAAGGAAGCCTGTGTGGTATCACTGATTTGATTGTTGGCACCTAAAAGTAACTTCCTACAGAAGCAACGGCAAAAATAGTGCTTGGCAGACTCTTTCTCTAAACTAACTATCACTTCTGTCTTAGGGCAATGATCCAGTCAATTTGTAAGCAAAAGCCATGCTGTCCAAACAGATGGAAAGGGGCAAAGATGGCCAAGAGGCCATGTATTCATATGAAATGTTGATGCTGTGGGAAGCATTCCTCTGAGAACATTCAAACAGCTGTCAGGTTTGGGTTTGGGAGAATATTCTTAGCTGATTAGCTTCTCTCATGCCTACCTCATAAGTAAGAATGTCCTTATAATTTGGCCTTAAGGTCTGGTTTGATATATGTTTCTCTATTCTGAATAATGGAAATTTGAACCAACAATTGTTGATTTAAATTGGGCAATTGCTAAATTCATTCTAGGAAGATTTTTTTCTTTAAAATAGAAATAGACACATTAATCAATTTAAAGAATATATTCCTTTTGTACTAAAAGTAAATAATTATATCAGTAATCTTCTTTTCTATGTTCAGTATCTCACCATTGTTAAAGTTCATATTATTCTTGAATTATTAATATCACTGGTGATTGGTATACATTTCTTTAAAATCTTGTGATTTCTCTTTATTACTTCCTAAATATAGCATATGGAACTGAGATGTAACTGAAGAAGGGTAATCTTCAGCTTGGGAACGTCTTAATAATACATGGATATAATATAATGTAAGTGCAATAATAAATGATGAAAGACATTGCTACAGAGAAACCTGTGAAAACTTGTATAGACCCTTGCAGAGTGAAGTAAGCAAAACTAGGAAAACAATTTACACAATAAAAACATTGCCAAAATAAATAATTGTAAGAGTTAAGAAATCTGATCAACAAAATGATTGATCATGATTCCACTGAATTGATGATGATACCACCTCATTACAGAAAAGTGATGGACAGAACAATACATGCATTTTTGGAGGGTAGGATTTTTTTTTGCTTGACTATGCATATTTATTCTAAGGATTTTCTTTTTCTTTTCTTAGTTTTGAGGGAAGAGAAGAGGGAAACTAATTGCTTGAAAATTTGAAAAAAAATACATAGAAGAGAACAGAAGAAATGTGAAAAAGAACACAGACAAGTAAGGCAACATTCATACCTCCATGACAGATAGATAGATAGATGATAGATAGATAGATAGATAGATAGATAGATAGATAGATAGATAGATAGATACACAGACTGTTAGATACAAACACATTTGTGTGTATATCTATATACACATAAATGGGTGTTTATGGGTGTTCATGCAACAGAGATGCAAAAAAAAATATGTTCATGTATCATGTTCTTGGAAACTACTAAATATGTGTGAGATTTATTTTTTTATATTTGAGAATTATGGGGCAGCTAGGTGGTGCAGGGAGTAGATCACTGACTCTGGAGTCAGGAGGACTTGAGTTCAAATTCTGGCTTCAGACACTGGAGAGATTTACTAGCTGCATGACCTTGGGCAAGTCACTTAACTCCAATTTCCCTGCCTTTCCCCCTGCAAAAAAAAAAAAAAATTGAGAATTATTTGGGGAGCTATTCTTGAATGTAATGGGTTGGTCTAACTAGAGATCCATAATGATGTTATCTTATTAAAACATATGTTAAAATGCTAACACTTAAACTTAGTTAATTGACTTTTTCACATTTATATTTACAAATAAAATTCACATTTTTAAAAAAATCATTCTTATTGTCAAAAGCCATTCACATGCATTCAACATATTAAGTGAATAATATCTTCAATTTTTATGTTCTATGAGTAATACACAATAATTTTGTTAATAAAGTTTTGGTAATCTACAAAGTAGTAAAAGAGGAAAAACAGTTGCTTTCTTGCAAGGTATGCTTAAACATCAAAATTAATAATGTAGATTAAAAATGTTTTTTTTTCTATTTTACAAGACATCTATTGAAAATTATATTTCTAGCTAAGGAAGAATGTCCATTAATGGTTAACAAAAGCTACAAGGAATCCTAATTGTGTTGTGAAACACATCTAGTCTAATTGTGTAAATAATAACTTCAGAGTTAACTGTTTAAATCATTTGATTTTTAGACACTTTTTTAGACTATAAAAGGAATATTAGGTTTGGTTTTAGGTACCATATTTCAGAAATACTCAAAATTAAAATGGGATATATCAGGACATGGTGAGTGCTTCTTCATTGGAGTTCATAAAGAAAAGATTGTAGAAAAGCTTGCCCAACATGTAAAAGAGAGTATGTTTTTTCAGGTATGAGCTGACCCATATTTCTACTGAGATTCCTTCCAACCTTGAATTTTTATTATTCTTTGTGATTTTTTTCCAGTGAATGCTTGGCAACAGATGAACCCCTCAAAGGAAAAAAAAAATCAGCAGGTAGAAATGGAAGAGTACTAGTAAAGTCATTTCCTTTTCATTGAATCCCTTGGACTTTCCAAACCCATGATTCTTTATCTTCAATGACCCCTCCCTTATCCTCAGGAAATCTGGCACTGACTTCTCATTACCTGTTCAGGATTTTATACCATCTAATAGAGGCAACTTCTTAGTTTCCTACACTTCGAATGCTGTTATTCCCAAATCAATCCAAAGCAAACCAATGCTTCTCTCCACTTCCCTCTTCAAGCATGCTTAAACTAGCATACTCAGTTTCTATAAATTTTAAACTGATTTTTCATAATATAGCCAATTTCCTTGAAAAGGTATCGGCCATACCCCAGTAAAACTGTCTCAGTGGATGGGCAAAACTAGATTGAAGGTCTAATCAATAGACATGTAGTGAGTTAGGGGTATGTCTGTGCTAAGCAGGTGAATGGGCATATGAAAACAATTGTTCAAACATCCATGAAGATAGCCGAAGCAGGTATTCTGGAATTCTTAGAACTTGGTCAGACATCAAACACATCAAGGTTATCCACTGCATCCCAGGCCATCGCCAGCCATTTTGACATTTGCCTTGCTACTAGACTTCAATGACTCTATAAGAGAGAGTGAGGCTCATAACTTTTTGTAACTCTGCTTCACTTAAATCCAATTCATGCGCAAGTCATGACATTACCCCATGATATCATTGGTCCTCTTTGAAAATGAAAAAAAAAAGAATATTCAATAAAGATCAAGTCATTGAGATATGACAAAATTTGATTGAAATCACAATTCATTTGTTCTACTGAAAGAAATATAAATATCACCTTTTCTTCCATCCTAATGTGTACATTATTTTACATACAATATTTGTCTTTGTTAAATTTTTTATAGAAAATTAATTATTTTCTCACCTCAAGTTTTTGTACCTCATTTTAAAAATATTTATTTCTCATATTTATTTTAATATTCATTTTAAAATATTAAGTTCCAAAATGTTCTCTCTCCTACCATCCCCTCCTCCACCAATTGAGAAATCGAGCAATATGATATCCATTATGTATGTGAATTCCTGTGAAATACTGCCTCAACTTCTTCCCCTAACACACACAGAAGCAACAATGTGCCATTTGAGAACTCAAGAAGAAAAATATCTCTGTCTCCCACTCCTACTTTGACCCATGGCAGTTTCTCAAGTTAATCTTATTTCACTGACAGATTTAGTCCACATTTTGGAGGAATAAAATAATTCATCACAGTGGGAAGAGCAATGGCTCTGCACCAGAGTGCTTGTATTCAAATCCTGACACTGAGACTTATTTCCTTTGTGACTTTGGTAAAATCTCCTCTATGGATATCATTTTTTATTAGTAAAAGTGGAAACAGTGTTCTTTGAAATACTTTCCAGAGTTAGATCTGTGATTCAATGATGGAAAATCAAGATCTGACATGTAGACACATGCTTTTTTGAATGTTGAGTTAGTATTTGCTAAAGAAATCACCATAATGTTGTATCAATGTGGTGCCAAATACCAGGAAGAAAACTGGAAAATTATCTATGACAAACATCTGCAAGGCTGACTAAATGTTTTGTTTCATCTGGATTTTTGGCATGCTGGTGACACAGCCTATGAAAATTCACAAAAATATCTCTGTAATTCATAAATGCTCAATTTGAGATTAGTAAGTTTGTGAGACCAAGAATAATCATAGCAAACATCCTGGTAATTTACAGGCTTAAACTATAAAGAAAAATGTATCACTTTCTTCCTAAATGTTAACTCTTGCATGAAAATGAGAAGATGGCATTCTGTAGCAATAAAACCTACCTGTCATCTCAAGAATACAAAATTATAACCATGCTCAGGATGGAATAAAACATTTCATGGACCTTCTATTGTGTGTTGGTGGGGGTAAGGGGAGGGATGAAGGAGGACCTACTCTCAGTGTGAAGGTCACCTAGGCAAAATTTCAATAGTAATGTTGAGGAAAGTTGTTTAGAAAGGAAAGAATCATCTCTCCCTCTCTCACACATACATTTAGTTTGGTGTTAAATGAAAGATCATAGACTTTGTAAAATGTTTATTGAGCAACAGATAAAAAATATACATCCATCTAACAAACCCAAATTATGAATGAACAAATGAATGAATGAATGATTTTTTAAAAAAGTTTAATATTCTTTAAAAAAATGGGTTTCAAATTCTCTCCTTCCATTCAGCCCCTCCTCCACCTATTGAGAAGACAAGAAAGGTGATACTCATAATACACGTGAAGTCATACAAACAGTTTCTATATTAGCCACATTGAAAAAAAAATCCAGAAAACTAAAGAAAGGGAAAAACAACATGCTTTTGTCTGCACTAAGTATTATTTAGTTCTCTCTTTAGAGGTGGATAGAATTTTCATCATAAGTCCTTTGTAGTTGTCTTGAATCACTGTTGTTCAGAATTGCCAAGCCATTCATAGTTGATCATCATTATAATATTGCTATTATTGTATGCAATGTTCTTGTTGTTCTGCTCACTTTAATTTGCATCAGTTCATACAAGTCTTCCTGGTTTTTTTAAACCATTCCCCTCATCATTTCTTGTAGCACAATAGTATTTCATCACAATCATGTACTGCAACGTGTTCAGCCATTCCCAATTGATGGACATCCCCTAAGTGTCTAATTATATTGTCATCTCTCTTTCTCTCTCTCTCTCTTCTCTCTTCTTCTCAAGTGGTGTCACTATAAGAATAGGTAAACTGGAGAAAGGAGATGTTTTATAAGGAAGAGGATATGTGTGCTCAATTTGGAATATATTGAGTTTCAAATTCTGCCATTACTTTCAAAGTGGAAGAAAGTAAGAGTAATTGTGAAGTCAAAGATATGATCACTCTATGAGGAACATAGAGCTCATGGGAAATGAGGAAGTTGGTTACTGGGAGGCCAGCTTTATGAAGCCTTCATTATCTTGAATATTGAAATTATCTTGGATGCCAGGAGAGACTGGGTAGATAAGAAAATGGTGAGCCAAACTCTCAATTGAGGAAGAAGGAATAGCCACCTGCAGGTCTAAGACAGTGTGATACAATAAAATAGGTGGCTGGAATATCAAAGAAGGGGAGACTGCTGGGTGATGTTGACAGGAGGAAGGTCTGCAAGTTTCAGCAGTATAAAAAGAATATTTCAGCTTCTCCTCTTGAGACTATATGGAAGAGGGAACTTAAAAGGAGAGACTAGCTTTGGAGAGGATCACAAGAGATAATGTATTTTTTTAAAGAAAGTGAGGTTTCAATGAGCTTTCAGTTTTTATACTCATGGAATCACCTTAAAGCTTTCCCAAGTAAGCTGAAGTGATTGATACATTGACACCTCACTTAGGATGATTTTCATGCTTTGAAAAGAGAGTGTTCCTAAAAGCTGCTGGCAGCACTTTAACATTCAATCCTAAATCTCACATCTTTTCTTACTAAGAGAATCATTTTAAACTCTTGAAAAATTCAAGTGTTGTTGAAAGAAAGCTGGATTTGAAGTCAGAAGACCTTGGATTAGAATATTGGCTTTGTCACTAACTACCTGTATGGCTCTTGGTGAGTTATTTAAAATTTCTTGGCTTCTATTTCTTTACATATAAAATGAAGGAATTGGATTAGATGATCCTAAGGTGTCTTCCATCTCTAATGTCATGATCCTATGATTTATTTGTACATGAATGTATTAAGTGAAAAAAAGGAAGTGATTTCAAGGACAAAAACAAAATCCAAAGCATGAGCCCAGGTGCTACTTCCATCAGGGTAGGGAAATTGGTGACCAGTTAAGAAGATGATGCCAAAAGATTTAAAAGAAACTACAAGCTTGCAATGAAATCCTTAAACTCTCCAAGAAAGATGACTTTACATGGGTTTATTTTATCCCCAATCTCTCAAGGTTAGGTGTGTTAGATTTTGTTCTTTCTCATTGGGTTGTCTTGTACACTTTTAGGTTTGGGAAGTTTATTCTCCTGACATCAATTTGAGCCCCCTCAGATTGTATTCCTCTTTTTAAGGATTCATTGACTAGTATCCTCTGTTCCATATAATCATTTAACAACAAACTAGCTTCTACAAAGTAAATAAAGAAGAAAGAACAAACTTATAAAGATCTTCCCCCAAAATCTGGGGGGAGAACTTTATCCACCACATGCATACATCACATTGTCTCTCAGGAGGGCAAAGAGATTAGCTTTCACAATTTCATTTGGTTCCTACATAGCATTAATGCCAGAAAGTTCAAGTTCAAAGACTCATTCAGTTAATATACTGGATTATTGCTCCTTAAGGTTTCCATTATGGGATGATTATAACCAACAGCCTGAAATCCTGGCTTCCAAGATCTTGATGGCTCAAGTTTCTGGGTCAGAGACTCTGTTCTCAGTACCTACAACTGAAATGCACAAAAAAGATCGAACCCCCAAATCTATTTCTCAGTACCACATGGCCTAAGGGAGAAAGGATCAATGACCTTCAGGACCTGTTTCATTTAGTATGTGGTGCCATCGACTGGGAATGAATCACATATTCACCCCTCCATGTAATTGCATGAAAGAGAACAACTATGCTTAAGTAGTTTTGAAGAGGCAGACAGTTCTGGCTTTGCAGAAATATGAAAAAGGTTTCTTTCAGGGTAGAGCCAAGATGACAGCTGGAAATCAGGGACTTGCTGAAGCTCTCCCCCAAATCCCTCTAAACACCTGTAAAAATGGCTCTGAATAACTGTGGAACCCATGAAATAACAGAAGGAAACAGTCCTCCAGCACAGGAGAGCCTGGATGGTCTCTGGGAAATGTTTATCACATGGTGCTGGGAGCAAAGTGCAGCCCAGCATGGGCCATGCCAGGACAGATCAGACCCAGAGTCACAGCTGGAACAGGCCTTGGGGCCATGAACCAGTGAGCTATGGCAGTTACCAGACTTCTCAACCCACAAAAGCCAAAGAGAAGGTTAGAGGGAAACTGTGGGATCAAGTTCAGAGCAGTCAGGCCACAAGCCCTGGGGGTGGCAGAGGTGGAGCAATGGTGGTGGTAGCAACAGCAAGAAGCTCCAGAGGCTGGTTCCAGAGCTACAGCATCAGCTACTTCCTGAGTCCTTGGCTCACACAGTTGGAAGAATCTAGCAGCAGATCAGAGCAGGAGTGCAAGGAGAGTTTGTGGGCACAAAGGCAGATTCACATGCTGTGCCCTGCTTGGATCTGAACTGTGGTCCTCGTTGGCAGTTCTTGGGGGGGTAGGAGCACTGCTGTGCCAGAGCCTAGGGTGATGGTGGAGTAGAGGTAGCTCTGAAAACAGCAGTGCTTGGACCCTAAAGTTTGGGACGCTGTACTCTCTACTCTACAAGCAGTCATATCCTGACAAATAGCTCAAGGGTCAAGTAGTTGCCTGGGAACATGAACAGGCAACAAAAACAAACTAAGACTCAAAGGCAGACTCAAACTTAAACTCTAGGTTCCTTTGTCAGTAACAAAGAGGATCTAAACATACAGCCAGAAGAAGTTCACAAAGTCAAAGAGCCTTCATCAAAAGCCTCCAAGAAACATGTGATATTGAGCTTAGGCCATGGAAGAGCTCAAAAAGGATTTGGAAAAGCAAGTTAGAGAAGAAGAGGAAAAATTGGGAAGAAAAATAAGAGTGATAGGAGAAAACCATGAAAAAAACAAATCAATGACTTACTAAAGGAGACCCCAAAAATACTGAAGAAAATAATACCTTAAAGAATAGACTAACCCAAATGTCAAAAGACCTCCAAAAAGCCAATGAGGAGAAAAATGGCTTGAAAGGCAGAATTAGCTAAATGGAAAAGGAAGTCTGAAAGACCACCGAAGAAAATGCCATCTTGAAAATTAGATTGGAGCAAGGGGAAGCTAAGCGACTTTATGAGAAATCAAGATATTGTAAAACAGAACCAAAGGAACAAAAAAAATGGAAGACAATGTGAAATATCTCTTTGGAAAAACCATCCAGGAGAGATAATTTAAAAATTATTGTTCTACCTGAAAGCCATGATCAAAAAAAGCCTAGACATCATCTTTCAAGGAATTATCAAGGAAAATTGCCCTGATATTCTAGAACCAGAGGGTAAAATAGAAATTGAAAGAATCTACCAATTGCCTTTTGAAAAAGATACCAAAAAAAAAAACTCCTAGGAATATTGTTGCCAAATTCCAGAGTTTCCAGGTCAAGGAGAAAATACTGCAAGCAGCCAGAAATAAACAATTTGAATATTGTGGAAACACAATCAGAATAACACAAGATTTAGCAGCTTCTACATTAAGGGTTTGAAGGACTTGGGATATGATGTTCTGGTGGTCAAAGGAGCTAGGATTAAAATCAAGAATCACCTACCCAGCAAAACTGAGTATAATGCTCCAAGGCAAATATGGATTTTCAATAAAATAGAGTACTTTCAAGCTTTCTCAATGAAAAGACCAGGGCTGAATAGAAAATTTGACTTTCAAATACAAGAATCAAGAGAATCATGAAAAGAGAAACAAGAGAATTCATAATGGACTTACTAAAGTTGAACCGTTTTGTTTACATTCCTACATGGAAAGAAGATATGTGTAATTCATGTGACCTTTCTCAGAATTAGAGGAGTTGAAGGGAATATAGATAGAGGTCACAGGATGAATTGAATATGAAGGGATGACATCTAAAAATGAAATAAATTTAAGGGGTGAGAGAGGAATATGTTGAGAGAAGGAGAAAGAGAGAGATAGAATGGGGTAAATTATTTCTCTTAAAAGTGGCAAGGAAAAAGTAGTTCTGTTGGAAGGGAAGAGGGGGCAAGTGAGGGGGAATGAGTGAATCTTACTCTTTCAGATTCAATTTGAGGAGGGAATAACATACACACTCAATTTGGTATCTTACTCCACAGGAAAGTAAAGAGAAGAGGTTAAAAAGTGGGGGGAGGAGATGATAGAAGGGAGAGCAGATAGGGAGAGGAGGAAATCTAAAGCAAACACTTTTGAAAAGGGACAGGGTCAAAGGAGAAAATTGAATAAAGGGGGACAGGATAGGATAGAAGGAAATATAGTTAGCCTTTCACAACATGAGCATTGTGGAAGTGTTTTACATAGTGATACATGTGTGATCTGTGTTGAATTGCTTGACTTCCTAGGGAGGGTGTGTGTGAAAGGAAGAGGGGAGAGAACTTAGAATTTGAAGTTTTAAAAGCAGATCCTTAAAGAAAGTTTTTCTTTTTTTTTCATACAGCTGGGAAATAAGACATATAGGGAATGGGACATAGAAATCTTTTCTGCCCTACAAGAAAGTAAGGGGAAAGGGAATGGGCGGATAGTGGGGTGAAAGAAGGGAGGGGTGACTGGGGAACGTTGCAATCAGAATATATGCCATCTTGGAGTGTATGGGAGGGTAGACATGGTGAGAAAATTTGTAACTCAAAATCTTGTGGAAATCATTGTTGAAAACTAAAATATTAAGTAAAAATAATAAAATAAAATTTTAAAAAAGGTCCCTTTCAGTCATGCTATAGGTCCATATAGAATATTTATGCATTCACCAATTCTGTTTCTCAGGAGCAGATCTCAAGCATTTTCTGCATGAGTGATGTTATTTTAGATAGTTTAAGTGTGTAGAACACACAATTTAAACAACACTGGGTATAACATAATATGGCCTCATACATGGTTTCTTTTTGTTTTGTCTTTTGCAAATAAATGGTTAACTAAGCAATATTAAGAGGTCTAGTTTTCAAGCATGCATTTGAAGATCATCATTCACAGAAACCTGAAAATTGGGTTAAGAGATCAATAGTCTTTGAATTTGTGCTGCTCTTACTTTCTACCTGGAATGTTATACATCTTGTGGGGTTTTGAGGAATGCAAGTAAAATAAAATAATCAATCTAGCAGTTATTCAATTTATCTTGTATTTCATGAAACTTCCTTTTCTCATACATACCCACTATATCTAGCTGTCCCCAGACTATGCTTCACATTCCATCCAGTCATCTGTTCCAGGCATCTGCTCAACTGCAATACACATAGGCCTGTACCCTCACTCTCATTTCTCATCCTTCTCTTTCCATCTCTTGGTCTGTGAACAGTAACTAAATATTTTCACCACTGCTTCTGGAAAGGGTATGATATCTCACTGTCTTCTGGGTCCATTTACTATCCCTGTGACTTGCTGGACCAAAATTCCTTTGACTGGCCAATATGCCTCTATTTATTTTCTCCCTATGTATTTGAATGTAAACTCCTCGAGAGCATGGAATTTCTTTCTCTTCTGTATTTGCATCCCTAGCACCTAACCCAGCTCCTAGCACATGCAAAGGCTTAATAAATGCATTTTAATTTATTTTCATTAATTTATTCATTCATGCATAGTCACGTGAAAAAAATGTCTTTTGAAAAAAAATTTAAAAAGCAAAAAATACTTTTTTGCTAAAAAATAGTAATGATTTTGGAATGATTTATATCCCCTTCACTCCTCAATATAATTCTTCCCCTCCCCTGACCAAAAAGCCTTCTCTTACAACAAAGAATTTAAAAGAAAGGGAAAGAAACTTCAAAAGAACCAACCAAATCTGCCAATATATGGTGTTTTGGACCTTCATGATTTTCTACTATTGCCAGAAGGGCAAGAAGGTGTGTGCATTTCTTTAGGGTCAAATTGTGAATTAAAGTTACATTTCACTCAGTTTCAATGTTTCCATTTTTCATCTTTTCATTTGCATTGTTTTATATTGTTCTTTGATTGAAAGTTGTTTATTTTACATCGTCATATAAATCTTCCTCTGCCTACCAGTTTACATCATATTCATTTATTATTATGATTATAGCATAGTCTTTTGCATTAAAGTACTATAATTTAATCATTCTGTCAGTCTCTCAACAAGTCTTTATCATACATCTGCTATGTGCCAGGCACTGTGCTCAGTATTAACAATGCGAGTATGAGCAAAAAGAAAAATGGTCCCGCCCTAACATTCTATTCAGAGAAAATAACACATTAAGAGAAAGTGAAAAAGGGTAGAGGAAGATGAAGATAATTGGCATGGGGGAACAGCGCAAGCCTGTCAGAGAGTCAGGATGACAATTTGGAGAAGAATGAGCGCATGACTGGCCTGGGACTCCTCCCTAAAATGGAGGATCTGGAAAGAATCAGCAAACGAAAGGAGGAGGCAACAGGACACTTCCAATGTGTGAATTCTAGGGACTGATTGAACTTCTAAGATGAACAATAATGGTAGAGAAAGTCTAGAAGAGACTCAGAGTAACAACCTGGAGAGAAATATTGTACAACCTATGGGCATTTACTTTATTCCTAGTTCTTTGTCACCACAAAAAATGTTACTATAAGTATTATGGTTGAATATCATACCTTTTAGTGTTAGTCCAATATATGTCTTGCACCTCATCATGGATATTTTATTAAAAAAATAAATGAATCGTGTCTCCATATCAGTGGTTAAACCCATGTAACAGCCAGGAATATTCAGCACTTTACAATGACATTGCAAATATTTCTAAATAGTGTTATAGACAATTTTCTTGGTATATCAGATGGCACTGAAGAACTATATGTATTTCATTTCTGTGGCATCTAATCGTTTCTAAATTCTGATTGGGCAAATTTATATTTTCCTTGCTGTTTAGAATTCTTTTTTGGTATTACTGCTGATGACACACTGTTGCTAAGATAACAGAATAACAGAATTTGGATGTAGGAAAGGACATTGGTGGCTATCTAATCCAACTTATACCAGATTTCCAGAAATTTATATTTAAGGCTTCTTGTACAAATGTTTAAGTGGTTTTGTTTGATATGCACTCAATAGTATATCTTTGAGATTTGGTGATGGAGACCTTCAGACGGATGTAAGCCCAAACATTCAAATAATTGTCTGTGATCCTATCAATGTCTCTGTTCCATTCAAAAATGCAGATATATAACAACTGCTACTTGCAGCTACTGTGGCTGTGTAAGGCCAATAACAAGACCAACAACACCGGCACACAGGGAGGTTGCTAGCACAATTTCTTTGGTCTGCTTTTCTTAGGAAAGCAACTTTAAGGAGTTTACAATCTCACTTTAATTAAACATACATGTATCATTCACTTAGTTCAGGAGAAAAAGTAAGCATCCTGAACTTCAAAGCAAATGCAAACAAAAATTACCAATGAGAAAATGTAAATAGAGCAAATAACACAAATCAACATCCAGGATTCTAGATGTCTGACCAAAGCTATGTGTAGATAGCTACCAGAGAGAGAAGCACCAACATCTAGGTTTTCAAAGCTGGGGGCGGGGCAGTTACCTTAATACCTACCCATAGTCTCCACACCAACCCTCTTCCAATGAATGAGTCTCAAACAAAATAATAACCTCAGAGTATATATAAACTTCTTCAGTATCAGAGAGCCTTAGACCTCTCGAGGGCTTCACATCTCTTGAGGTTGATTGACTTGATATGTTTAATAGTTCCTTCCCTCTTCATTCTTCTAGTCCAAAATTGAAGGACATTTCAAGTACTAAAAGCTACCCCAGGCAAATTGATGTATGGAACTTTACTGGCAATTAGTTGCTTCACTATTTTTTTTCAGTAATGTCTGATTCTTTGTGAACACATTTGAGGTTTTTTTGGCAAAGGTGCTGGAGTGGTATGTCTTTTCCTTCTCCAGCTCAAAGCTTAAAGATGAGGAAACTAAGGCAGATAGGGGTTAAGTGACCTGCCCAGAATCAGGCAGCTAAAAGGTATCTGGGGACATATTAGAATTCAGAAAGAGGAGTCTTCCTGACTTCTTACTCCAGATTCCTTGACTCTATCCACTGTATCACCTAGTTGACTGTCATCAAAAAGTGGATCATTAAATAAAGTTCTACATTATGAGCAATACATTACTTCTCTTGGTCTTAAGTAATATGTTCTGAGATTCTTGCCATCACCATATTGGTTGAAAATTATTACCTACTATTTGTATTTGATTAGGGACAAACTGTACAAAATTGAGAAGATGCTCAACTGGTCCACTTTTTAATTGTTTTCATCTATATTTCATAGACTTATTTCACCATGACACATAATTTAAACTTCTAACTTGTACTGAATGAAAAATTTCTAAATTATAGAGTTTTCTCAAATACTTTTATCAGCTTATTGGCTTATTTTAGATCTAAATGTGGAACTTTTAAAAAAATCATTTTCTAATCAAATTCATAAATACTGCAAGATCCCTTAAAACATATTGCCATCCTTCAATGTAAGAAATTTTAGTATCCATTTTCTATTCATTATTTAGAGTTGATCATTTAAAAATAATTGAGCATGACTATCAGTATATAGGTTTTTTTCTATCAGTAACATATCTATATGTATTATATAAATAATTTTATCATGATTATACTTATATTTTATTATAGAAACATCAACTCAGATTGTGTAAATTTAAAATAAGACTGATTTTTAAACAAATGTACAAGCTTTTTACTTCTAAATGAATTTTAGTTATATAAAACAGTCTCCTATGGAGACTCTAACTTATGTTTATAAAATAATTATTGATTTTTATGTATGAGTTATAGAATATATATAACTGGTTCAAAGTTATACCTTGTTTATGATTAAAGCATTCTTAGCTAGGTGGACAATCTTAACTAGCTAGATAATACTTTGATTATACATATAATGTTTATAATTGACTATTGAATGTTTGAGCAGAAAAGCTTCTTACCAACCACCTTATTGAAGTTATTTGCATTAAAATGACTTAGTTTTACGTTGATATCCTCTATTTTCAATCTTACTTGATTTTTAGGATTTCTACCAAAATAATTGTTTGAAGGGTATTTATGTATTGATTTTTTTTTCATTTGCATGTTCAAGTTCTTGGTTTTTCGTTTCTATTGCTATGACAGTTCAGAGATATAAAGCTTCTCCTATGGATTGCTTACTTTGCATTCCAGAATTTTTGGTATGTTATCTCATGTCAATTTTTAACCACTTATTTTTTTTCTCATTTATATTGGTACCTGGGAAATTTTTACCATAAGTTTAAGTGATTTATGTTGAAATGTAGACAAAGTGATGCAGAGAGAATACTGATTCAAAGGTTAGGTCACCATGCAGTTGTTCAGTCATTTTCTAGTCTTGCCCAACTCTCCATGACCCCTTTTGAGGTTTTCTTGACAAAGTTACTGGGGTAGTTTGCCATTTCCATCTTCAGTTCATTTTACAGGTAAAGAAACTGAGGCAAACTTGCCCATGGTCAGCCAATTAGTAAGGATTTGAGTCTAAATCTGAACTCAGGTCCTTTGGACTCCAGGGACAGCACTTAATTCATTGAGTCACATGGTGACCATACTCATAAACAATAATCTAGTATCTTCAATTGTATTACTCAATTTGTGATAATCCATACGTACAGTCAATTTTATTATTAAGTTCACTTTTACTCATATAAATCTGCCCATTTTACTATCCTATTAAAATAATCTGATTATTTATCTTCTTCAATAATCCACATTCTATTTATTCTTTAATGACAGAACTATTCCTTGCCTCTTTTATAAATCTTATATTATGGAAACGGCCTGTATTTCTCTCTCTCTTCTCTAACCCCCATCTATATTTCCCATGAAAGACACTGTATTAAAGGATAAAGCACACTTGATTGAGAGTCAGAAGACATGTATTCAAATCATAATTTTACCGCTTCCTAGCTGTGTATAAGCAATTTACTTAATCCCAAAGAACCTATTTCTCCAAATATAAAGTGAATAGACTGGGATAGAAGACCTGTAAAGTTCTTTCTGGCTTGTTCTATGAACCTAGGTGTATCATATAATTTAGCTTTTTTTAGGGGAGTGGTAATCATTTTGTCTTATTCCCTAATTACACCCCGTGTACAAATTTGCCTCTCCAATGAAAGTGCAAGCCTCATAAAATCAAGAAAATTGTTTTTACTACTATCCTATCTTTCAGGAAAGTAAAGACTCTGATACACATTTGGAAGTTTCTCAATAATCACTTTTAATAGCTTGCTTGAATAAATTAGTGATTAATCTATTCTCCATTGAAGATCATGATGAATGCATGAGTAAAGGAGATATTTGCATACTCAGAAGAAGAAAGAGAGGTATAAAAGTACAATTCACAAACTCCTAGATAAAATTTTGGTCCACATCTATGATGCTTTCTGGAATTACTGATATATAATTGACAAAATTCTGGTCTTTTATCTCCCTAATTTTTTGCTTCTTTTATTTCTTAGAGAGCTGTCTCAGTCTACCTATACCTAATATAAGTCAGATTGCTCTCCAGTTTTCCGAGATTAAAAAAAAAAAATCACATAGGTGTTCCTTGTCCAAATAGTTGATTTCCCTTGGGTTATTAAATAAAGATACTCAATTGCTTCTAGATGTCATTTACCTAAACTATTCTAATGTTTAACTTTTCTATTTTTAAAACTAACACCAAATTATTTTAATGCTTACTATTGTGTAGTAAAATTTGAGCTCTGGTATTGTTAACCCCCTTATTTATACTTTAAAAAATTTCCCAGAGATGCTGTGGTGCTAATGTGATGAAAGATCTTCCCTACCCATTCATCCCCTTAATAGGCCTCAGGTGGAGCTAGTTAAGGGAAGCTTGATTATGGAAGGCTTGTTTATAGCAAGGCCCACACCCTTTCTCTTATTGGGTAATAAGCCCCAGGTCCTCCCCCCTTTTGCTGATTAAGTGTAAAGTCCTTTGGCCCTAAAGAGGTGTGTATTACCTGAGGATATCCATTAACCTCAGAGAAAAGAGAGATTTGAAGAAGATACAACTTCAAGAGTGGAGAGCTGCAAAGAATTCAGCCCAAGGAGAAAGAAACAGAGAGAGAACTACAAAAACAGAGAACTGGAAGGGCTCTGAGAACTGCAAGGGCTTTAATAACTATAGGAGGAGATGATGCAGGCAAAGAGACAGTTAGGATTCATTCATAAGTGTTTATGGGAAGGCCCTAGCAAAGGGAAAGTTGACAGGATGGCTTGGCTCCTTGCTGTGATATTGTGTTTTAATTTTCTTGCTGTTACATTGAAGTGGACTTACTGGTTTGGGAATACAATTGTTCTTATGTCAAATTCAAATTATCGAGTTTGGGATTTGATCATCTGGTGTCTGAATAAATGTGTTACTTCCTTTGCCCTCTATATATAGAGTCTCTTACATTTTGTAATTCCTAACTATATAGGCATATTCATGGTCACCATTGATATTGCGAATCTTGCCTTACTGATACAGATCCTCGACCTTAATGTTTCCCCAGATTAACCTCAGGATCATGATTATCATCATTTTTGTTATTTTGCCTCATACATACACATATATATGTATATGTATAGGTGTATGTTGTATGTACATGTATACACACACACATATATATGTATATATAGGTATATATATATACATACATACATACATATATATATATATATATATATATATATATATATATATGTATGTATAGCTCGTTGATGGTTTGATCAGTATGATGGGAGATTTAGGTAATATCATCAACAATCACCCAACCTTTAGGACATTCTTATGATAGCTCTCTTGTTCCAGTTTCACTTCCTCTCTTCCTGGTCTCGACCTCAATTCTTCTCTGCTTTGAATCTCTTGCTTTCTTGTACTATTAGTATACATGCCTTGAAAAACCCTAACCTTATATTACTTCCAATATCTTCCTCCATTGCTTTTGAAGGAAGTCAGCCAGTAGGACTGACTGGTTCCACTACAGATTTGTATTATCTAACCTCAATTCAGCCCTTATTGTTTGTACTTGACTTTTTTAGTCCTTTCTAATGGATTATCTATCTCATTCTCCAAAGTGGCTGTTCCAAAATTTCTCCTCTTATCTATGCTTCCACATCACCTTCTCCTCACCTTCTCTATTGAGAAACTTAATTCATGTTTACCTAAAATAGAGCCCATTCACCAAGAGCTCATTCTTCTCATCTTCTCCATATCTCATAACACCTTGACATTATCCTCTAGTATTTACTCCAGTTCCTTAATCTCACTTCATCCCTCCAGCTTTTGTTGCATCAGTGTCTCTATTTTCTGTCTCTGACTCTATCTTTGTCTTTCCATGTCTTTTTCTTTCATTTTTTCCCTTACCTATGTGTTCCTCACTTGCTACCAATAAATACTCCCACATCAGACATTCAAAAACAAAACAAGTGAACAAAAACTCTCATTAGATCTCATCACATTTTCTAGTTATATTCTATATTTCATCTCTATTTTACATACAGATGTCTGAGAGGGGGAAAGGGAGATGAGGGTGAAGAATGTCTAATTAAGTGGCCTCCATTTCCTCTTATATTATTTATCTCTCAGATCTTTGCAATATGGTTTCCACTCTCATCAATCAATTGAAAATGCCTTCCTCAAAGTTACCAAAGATCTTTATAATTGCCAAATATGATGGCCTCTTTTATTCATCATGCTTCTTGAACTATTGGTAGCATTTGACAGCATTGCCACCCTCTCCTCTTTGACATTAGTTCTGCTATGGATTTTCAGGACACTGTTATTTATTGTTTCTCCTTCTACCTTTTTTACTTCAGGTCGTAGTTTGCTTTGATGACACTCACCTGAAATCCTCTTTGCAATTCCATTACTATGTTAAAATCAATTTTTCCATTATTTCTTGAAGATGTATGTTAACCTCTTCTCCTAACTCCCACTCTCTTGTGGATCAAAGTGTCTCTCTCTAATCTATACACTTATATATGTGTTGTCCCTGTTTATTAGAATATAAGCTCTTTGAGAGCAGGACATTTTTTTTTTCATATTTGCACCCCTAGCTCTTCAAAATAGTTAGTGGAGAGAGAGAGAGAGAAGGAGAGAGAGAGAGAGAGAAGGGGGACAGGGAGGAGGGGGACAGGGAGGAGAAAGAGGGAAGGTGGGAGAGGAAGGAAAAAATGCTTTGTTATCATTCATGGTCTATAAAGTGCATTGTAAACCTTTAAACATGATATAAAAGTAAGAAATCATGGCCTTTTAGAAAAGTTATTATATATGTGAATATTTTATAATTCAGTATATTGTCACGGTCTAAGAGCTAAGTACAGAGGCCATGAGATATAAGTGAGTTCTACTCACAGTGCATTTGCTACTTAATATAAAGACCCCCTTTTCACATGTGATCAGTTCATCCTCTGCCTGGTAATGGATATAAAACTTTGAGAAGGCTCATTTGTGCTACATGCAAGATATGAATTTTGATTAGTATATGAAAAGTCCAGCATAGATGATGATTTTGCTTCCAGAGCATAAATTAACTCCCTACCTTTCCCTTAGGAACTCGTTTGCATAGACCAGTAGGAAAAGCTTAAACTTAATGTTTAAAAGTATATCCCTCAACCTCAGCATTATTTGGTATTTATTGGGTAAGTGTTCATTGCCTGATTTTGACCTACTCAGATAATGAAGATTTGAGAACTTTACTGGATAGTAACACAAACCAAGTATTGTTGTCAAAAGATGATGCTAAAGTTCTGTTCTATATCATCAGGGAGTTGGCCAGCCAGAGAGCTGAGTCCCTGAGGGAACAGACTTGGAGAAGTTTCTGACAGTCCTCACTTAAGAGCCTCTGTTCTATCTCAAAGAGTAAAACAATACCACAAACCACGATTGCAGCTGAGCCTGAGGCTGGAGGTGATGGACTGCAGCTGCCATTTAAGAATAAAGCCTTGGAGAGTAGTTTGGCTCACTCAGGAGAGATGCTAGGCTCTATGAAGAGCAAGCCCAGTTAAAAAACTCTATGAAGCAGAACTGCCTTGTCTTAGGATTGGCAAGACCAGTAAAACAGCACATCCAGCAGAGACTCCATGCCTGTCAGTTAACTTCATGATGAGTCTACAAGGAAAGAAAGAATATCAGGACCCTGCAGTTTTGAAGAAAGAAAGGACACTGAAGTCCTGTAATTCCAGAGTTACAAGTTGTCAGTCTATCCACTGACATGATGTGTAATTGTGAAAGAGTTCTCACATTTTTAAGGAGGGGAAGATTTTTATAACTATAATTCTTTGTGTGTGCATGTGTGTGTGTGTGTGTGTGTGTGTGTGTTAATTGCCTCCTGTCTGTTTGTTAATGGGAAACACAATTTGTGGTGGCTAGTATGGTATAGTTTTTGAGGCGTGGTTCCACAGGCTACCCTGAGTGTAGTTGCCCCTCTGGTGATCCAAAAGGCTAGTGTGAGTGGGTAGATTATATACTAAAAATTAGAGCTTTGCCTACTACAGGTCCCTAAACCATTCACTCATTTCTATCTCCAACCTAGACTTTTTCTTTTTTAAGTAAACTTCCCTCCCCAGACACCTAGTAGCTCATGTTAAACAAAGTATTATCTCCACTTCCCCACACATACTGAGAGGAAATCCCACTGATAAGCTTATCCAAACTAAGGTGTTAGAAATTTATTATTTAAAGAGTTGTACAGGGTTAAAACAAGAATCGTTCACCTCTTTCGCTCCCTTTTCTCTATTCTCTTTATCTGTTAACTTCTTCTGATTGCTTTTTTTTTTCCAGCTCAAGGGTTGACAAACGTTTTTGGATGAACTGTGCTTATTAGGTCCACTACAAACTTGTCCTATCTAGCTTCATCTTGTTATTCACTAGGAGTTGCTAATCCCATCTGTTTACATGTTGCTACACTGAGTCTTCAAAGTAAAATATCAAAATGTCTGATTAAATTAGGCCTCATGTTGCCCTTGAGTGAACAATAAAAGCAACTCTGACAACACAATCTACAAGGATAACTGGTGTTCTGTCCTTCCACTTCACTGTAATTTTTAAATTTCTTTTAATTTATAATGAGATACTCTATGAATATGGTCTACTTATTCTTTTAGTATATCAACTTATTATGTAGTATATAAACTTATTATATGACAGTCTTTGTGGAATAATAAGCAGTGGTAAGGGTTTTTTTTTTTAATCATGTTTGACTATTTGTTACCCATTTGGAGTTTTCTTGGAAAAGATAATGGAGTGGTTTGGTATTTCCATCTCCAGCTCACTTTACAGATGAGGAAAACTGAGCCAAATATGATTAAATGATTTGCCCAGGGTCACCTAGTTAGTAAGTGTCTGTCCTCAGATTTGAAGTCTGGTCTTCCTGACTCTCCACCTGGCACTCTACCCATAACAATACAAGAAATTAAATTAAGGTCTATAGATTACTTTTTTAAATGTGAGAAATTTTGATCCCCCATGATATAATTTGACAACCATCAATATGGAAGTGCAAGAGTACCCCAAACAATGGATTATATATGAGGAGTTAAAAGTGGAACTTAGAGATCATCTAATCAAAATCTTTCATTTTGAAGAGTAGGGAACTGAGGCACAGATAGTTAAAAGGACTTGCTCAAGGTTACAAAAAAAGTAAGCAGTGGAGGCAGATACAAGTATAGGTCCTCTAGCTATAAATTTATGTGGTTTTTTTCAATATATATTGCCTCTGGTTTATTTATCTGATAGATAGATAGATAGATAGATAGATAGATAGATGTAGATGCAGATAGATAGATATAGATAGATAAATACAGATAGATATGTAGATATGTATATAGATATAGGTGTGTATGTGTGTGTATATAGACATACATACACACACATACATACACATACAGGATTTCCAATTAATTTCTTCTCTAATCATTAAAATATCCTCATTTGAGGTTATCTTAAGCTTGTTTAAATATTCTTATTTTTAATAAAATTTCAATTAATCATCTCCTTTTCTATGTTTCTAGAGAGATATTTGTATGTTTGTGGAGAGATTTTCCCCCTGACTCCTATTTTAGGTGTATACTAGATGATGTTATTTCTTTATTACTATTTTCTTTCACTTAGGTATTAATTGCTTCTATGTTTTGTTCTCTGCTCTACTCAATATTTAAAATTCCATTGCTAAGTATCCAATTGAATTTGTGTGTTTTATTTGCTCTCCCAAAACTTTTTGAACTGTTTTTGATCACATTAAGGCCTGTAAAGGGTGTTTCCTATTTCTGCCTTTTAAGATTTGTTTGGAATATTTTTGTGCCCTAATGCATTGTCATTTGTTTTAAATTTTATGTCATATTGGGAAATCTGTATATTCTTTGACAGTCCCTTTTAAAAGTTGCCACAAGTCTTTTAACACCAGACTTCCAGCAATTTGTTCAATTTATATTGTCCATTATGCTTATACTTCCACTAGATTTGCTGCAAACTGAGAAAGTAGAATAGAAATCTCCTACCTCTGTCTAATTAATTCATATGTCTTCAAATAATACAGTATTTTTTTTCTTTTTATGAGTTAAGATACTTAGACACTTGGAACACATAAGTTTAATATTGACATATTGGTTTCTTTTCTATGATTCCTTTCTGGCTAAGGCACTTTTAAAAATTATTATTATTTTATATTTAGTGTACAACCCTCAGTTCCACAAGTTTTTGAGTTCCAAATTTTGCCCCCTTTCTCTCCCCTCCCTCACCCCGGCAAGACATGTTATCTGGTATAGGTTCTACATATACCTTCATATTAAACTTATTTTCACTGCAATCAGGTTATAAATACAAATTATAATCAATGGTGAACCATGAGGAAGAAGAAACAAAACCAAAAAAATAAACTAAAAAAAATAAATTAAAAAAAAGAGAGAGAGGAAATAGTTTGCCTCAATCTGCATTCAGACTCCATAATTCTTTCTCTGGATGTGGATAGCTTTTTACATCATGAGTCTTTTGGAGCTTTCTTAGAACCTTGGGGATGGCTAAACAACTTGTGGTATATGAGTATAGTGGAATGCTATTGTGCTATAAGAAATGAGGAGCAGATGGACTTCACAGTAACCTGGAAAGACTTACATCATCTGATGTTGAGTGAGGGGAGTAGAATCAGGAGAACTTTATACCCAATTACAGACACAAGGTGTCTGTGATGACTAACTTTGATAGACTTGGCTTTTCTAAGTAATGTGTAAGACACTTTAAGAAATCATTATTTTTTACATTGGGAGTATTTGATTTTGCTTTGCTTAATAAAATCAATGCCAACTGTTACATGCAACATTTTGGATTCAACTGATACCCAATTTTTTTTTCCAGCTCCTCATTTTAATTGTGTATGTGTTTTTTAAAGATATATTTTTTCTGTCTTTTTAAACAGAAGGTTGAATAATTTTACTTTATTTCATTGAATTGTTTAATCTATTCACAATTAAATTTATGAGTTAGGTTTATATATTTTTTTCAATTTATCTTACTTTGTATTAGAATATTTTAAGGGAACACAATTCCCATTAATTCTAGTCCTTTCAAACTCAAGCCCATTTTAACCTTGCTAGGTATTAATCCTTTTCCTAGTTTTGGAGTTTTGATTAATATATCAATTCCTTGGTCTTCCTTCCTTTTATCTAGTTATTTAATAGCTAACTCTTTTTCTCTCAAATTAGTAGACAAATAACATTCTACTTTCTAACCTCCCTATTAACATGTTTTGCTTATCAGCTTAAGATTTCATTTTCTTTGTCTCTTTCTTTAAAAAAATATATTTCTTGGGGAAAGCCAATATGGTGGCTGGAAAACAGGGACTCCCTTAATCTCTCCCACAAATCTCTCTAAACACCTGTAAAAATGACTCTGAACAAATTCTAGAGCTACAGAACCCATGAAATAACAGAAAGAAGCAGGTCTCCAAACCAGCACAGCCTGCATGGTCACTAGGAAGGGTCTGGGAATAGAGCACAGCCTACCATGGACCATACCAGGGAAGACCAGGCTGAGAGTAGATCCAGTGGAGCAAACATCAGGGCCATAAATCACTGAACTGTGACAGTTACTAGAATTCTCAACCCACAAACACCAAAGACAACATGCAAGTCAGTGGTAAAATGGCTGGATCTGGGTGAGAGAATTGTGTGGTCCAGCACCAGCCATGGGGATGGTGGGTAGCAGCAGAAGGAATCTCTTGTGGCTGCTTCCAGAGCTGCAGCAGCAGCTGCTTCTGGACTCCTTGGCCCACACTGTGGGAGAAATCAAGCAGCAGATCAGAGTGGGAGTGCAGGGAGCACTTTGCTGGCACAGAGGCAGGGTTCTCTTTCGTTGCCTGCTTGGATATGGGTCACTGTCCTCATTGTGTGTTTCTTGAGGAGGAGAAACAGTGGTGCTGCAGAGCTTGTGGTAACTGTGGAGTAGAAGTTGCTCTGAAAACAGCAGCATGAGACCCCTGAAGGTTGGGACAAAGCACTATCCACTCTAAAAGCATCTATATCCTGAAAAAAAGCTCAAGGGTCAAGTTGTTGGCTGGGAACATGAGCAAGCAGCATAAAAGGACTCAGACTCAGACTATAGATTCTTTTTGTAGTGACAAAGAAGGTCAAAACATATAGCGAGAAGAAGTCAACAAAGTCAAAGAGCCTACATCAAAAGCCTCCAAGAAACACATGAATTGGGCTCAGGTCATTGAAGAACTCAAAAAGGATTTGGAAAATCAAGTAAGAGAAGTAGAGGAAATGTTGGGAAGAGAAATGAGAGTGATGCAAGAAAATCATGAAAACAAATCAACAACTCCTGAGGGAGACACAAAAAATATTAAAGAAAATAACATCTTAAAAATAGACTAACTCAAATGGCAAAAGAGGTCCAAAAAGCCAATGAGGAGAAGAATGCCTTAAAAGATAGAATTAACCTAATGAAAAAAGAGTTTTAAAAGTCCGCAGAAGAAAAGACTACCTTAAAAATTAGAGTGGAGCAAGTGGAAACTAGTGATTTTATGAAAAATAAATAAATTGTAAAACAGGGCTGAAAAATGAAAAAAAATGGAGAACAACACGAGATATCTCAATGGAAAAACCACTGACCTGGAAAATAGATCCAGGAGAGATAATTTAAAAATTAATGGACTGCCTGTAAGCCATGATGAAAAAAAGAGCCTAGACATCATCTTTCAAGAAATTTTCAAGGAAAACTGCCCTGATATTCTAGAACCAGAGGGCAAAATATAAATGGAAAGAATACACTGACATTCTCTTGAAAAAGATCCCAAAAAGAAAACTCCTAGGAATATTGTCAACAAATTTCAGAGTTCCTAGGTCAAGGAGAAAATATTGCAAGGATCCAGAAAGAAGCAGTTAGAGTATTGTGCAAACACAATCAGAATAACACAAGATGTAGCAGCTTCTACATTAAGGGATCTAATGACTTGGAATATGATATTCTGGAGTCAAAGGATCTAGAATCAAAACCAAGAATCACCTACCCAGCAAAAACTGAGTATACTACTCCAGGGCAAAAGAAGGATTTTCAATAAAATAGAGGAGTTTCAAGCTTTCACAATGAAAAGATCAGAGCTGAGTAGAAAATTTGACTTTCAAATACAGGAATCAAGAGAAGCAAGAAAAGGTAAACAAAAGGTAAACAAAAAAGAGAAATCATAAGGGACTTACTAAAGTTGAATCTTTTTGTTTGCATTCCTACATGGAAACATGATATCTATAACTCATGAGACCTTTCTCATTAGATTCTCATTAGTATTAGAGTAGCTGAAGGGAATATAAATACATACATATATATATATACATATATATATATATATATACATATATATATATATATATATATATATGTAGACAGAGGGCACAAGGTGAGTTGAATATGAAGGGATGATATATAAAAAAATAAAATTGAGGGGTGAGAGGGGAATATATTGGGAGAAGAAGAAAGGGAGAGATAGAATGGATTAAATTATCTCACATAAAAATGGCAAGGGAAGAGGGGACAGGTGAAAGGGAAAGAGTGAATCTTGATGTCATCATATTTGACTTAAGGAGGGAATAACACACACTTAGTTGGGTATCCTACAGGTAAGTGGGGAAGAAGGGGATAAGAGAGGGGGGATGATAGAAGAGACGACAGACGGGGTGAGGAGGAAATCAAAAGCTAACGCTTTTGAAAAGGGACAGGGTCAAGAGATAAAACCGAATAAAGGGGGCAGGATAGGATGGATGGAAACATAATTAGTCTTTCACAGCATGACTATTATGGAAGTCTGTTGAATAATGATACATGTGTGGCCTTTGATGAATTGCTTGCCTTCTCAAGGAGGGTGAGTAGGGAGGGAAGAAGAGAGAGAATTAGAAACTCGAAGTTCTAAAAACAAATGCTCAAAAAAAGTATTTTTACATGCAACTGGGAAATAAGATATACAAGCAATGAAGTATAGAAATCTATCTTGCCCTACAAGAAAGTAAGGGCAAAGGGGATTGGTGGGGAGTGGGGTGACAGAAGGGAGAACAGACTGGGGTAAGGAGCAATCAGAATATATATCAGAATATATGCCATTACTAGTTTTGCTGGGTAGGTGATTACTGGTTTTATTCCAAACTCCTTTGACCTCCAGAATATCATATATCAAGCTCACTCATCCTTTAATGTAGAAGCTGCTAAATCTTATGTTATCCTGTGTTTTCACAATACCTGAATTGTTTCCTTCTAGAAGCTTTTAATATTTTCTCCTTGACCAAGTTACTCTGAAATTTGTCTAAAATATTCTTGGGGGTTTTCTTTCTGAGATCTCTTTCAGGAGGTATTTGGTGGGTTCTTTTTTTTTTTTAAATTACATATATATATATGTATATATATATATATATATATATATATATATATATATATATATATATATATTTAGTTTCAACACTCCATTCCACAAGTTTTTGGTTTCCAAATTTTCTCTCCCTCTCTCATCTACCCCCTACCCCCCAAGATGGCATGTAATCCAATGTAAGTTGTACATATACCTTCATATTGAACTTATTTAGATGGTGGTCCAGTTAGAAAAATAAAGAATTATAACCAAGGGAATGAATCACAAGAAAGGAGAAATGGAACCAAAAAAAAAGAAGGAAAAAAGAGAGCAAAAAGTTTACCTCAGTCTGTATTAAGGCTCCATAATTCTTTCCTTGGGTGTGCGTATCTTTTTCCACCATGAGTCCTTTGGAGCTGTCTTTGCACTTTGCATTGATGAGAAGAGTCGATTGACAGATTCTTTAAATGACTATTTACCTTCTGCTTCTAGAATATCAACACACTTCTCTTTGATAATTTCATGAAAGATGATGTCTAGGCACTTTTCTTTTGATGATGGCTTTCAGGTAGTCCAACAAATTTTAAATTACCTTTCCTGGATCTATTCTCCAAGTCAGTGCTTTTTCCAATGAGATATTTTACATTGTCTTCTATTTTTTCATTCTTTTGATTTTGTTTTATAATGTCTTGATTCCTTATAGAGTCATTATCTTCAATTTGCTCCATTCTAATTGTTAAGGAATTATTTTCTTTGGTGATGTTTTACATTTCATTTTCCATTTGGCCAGTCTCCTTTTTAAGGCATTCTTCTCCTCATTGACTCATTGAACCTCTTTTGTCATACTGTCTAGTCTGTTTTTAAGGTGTTTTTTTTTCTTGAGTATATTTTTGAGTCTTCTTTACCAAGCTGTTGGCTAGTTTTTCATTATTTTCTTTCATTACTCTCATTTCTTTTCCCATTTTTTTCCTCTGGTCCTCTTACCTGATTCTCAAAATCCTTTTTGAGCTCTTCTATGGCCTGAGATCAATTTGTATTTTGCTTAGAGGCTTTGGACATAGGAGCTTTGACTTTATTATCTTCTTGTGAGTATATGTTTTGATCTTCCTTGACACCAAAGTCAGATTCTATAGTCTGAGGTATTGTATTTTTTTATTGTTTGCTCATTTTCCCAGCCTATTACCTGAATTTTTAACTCTTTCTTAAAGTACAGCTCTGCTTCTACTCTGGGGGGTGTACTGTTCCATGCTTCAGGATTTTGTGTAGATGTTTTCAGAGATACTTCTAGGGTTCTCTTAGTTTTCAGTTCTTTCAAGGTGGTATAATCTAAAGAGAGGTGTTAATTCCTATTTTGGCCTCTGCTCTGGTATATGAGTGACCACAAAAACTCTTTTCTGCCCTGGAATTGAGTAGGGTTCTCTATCCATTGCTGCTACCAGCTCTGCTATGCCAGTGCTACTCCTTACCCCAGGACTGCCACCCAGGACTGTGACAGAGATCCAAGTATGGGCAAAGCAACAAAATTCTACATCAATTCCAGAAAAGAGACCCCTGTAATCTCCTTCTTATTAGTTGCTTGATCCCCTTACTGTCTATGGTCTGAGAGCCCTGGAGGCAGCCACTGCCCCTTGTTGCTACCTCCACCACCAATGCTTATTCAGTCACTCCCAAGGTCTGCTCCTGATTTGCTAGGGACAAAACTTTGCTGGGCTAGGGCTGGACTGTACTTCTCTCTCACTGCAGTCTAAACGAGCTTTCCTACTGCCCTAAATTTCTTTCACATTGGTGGGTTGAGAAGTCTGGAAACTGCCACAGCTGCCAGTGATTTGGTCCCCCAAGGCCTCCTCTGGGTTTTCTGGGGCCAGGTCTGTGCTGGAGCAGTCTGTGTTGGATTGTGCTCCTCTCTCAGCCCGGTGCAACAGACCTTTCCTGTCGACCTTGTTCTGGACACTGCTTTACTCTATCTTTTTTATGGTTCTACTGCTCTAGAATTTGTTTAGAGTCATTTTTACAGATATTTCGAGCGGTTTGGGGGAAAGCTCAGGCAAGTCTCTGCCTTTCCACTGATATCTTGGCTCTGCTCCTCTTGGCTTCTTTCTAAATGATGTTTTATGCTTTTACCTTGTTGATTCCCCATACTGACCATATTATTTCTATTGTTATCCCTCTTAAAATTATCAGTGCTTGCAGATGATAGTGAGGATAAAAGTAATGCTACATAGTAGGAATTCTATTATTTCCCTGATTGTTCAGTTTTTACCTGTTGCTTTCTCCATGATCTCCATGATCCACACACATACCCATTTACTCTAAAATATCTTCTTTTTCAATGTCCTGCCACTATTCTACATATCAGTTGCCATCATGCCATTTCCCTTTGCCTGATGGGTTAAGTGGTAGTCTGTGGTAACTCCAGAGTAGACAGAAGTGGCTCAGCTAGCCATTAGTCCCCTTTTCCTTTAGCTTAGTGGAGCACTACCCATACCATATACACTAGTGCCCTGTTTAAGTTTCCTCTGTTACTAAGTTCTCCAGCTGAGTACTTTTGCAGTCAAGAGTGATAAAGCCCAAGCCTGATCAAGGTTTTCATTTCGTATTTCCATCATACTGGGATCAGGTCAGGGAATGGGTAATGTTGAGGTATTTGCAAGCCAGCTTGTGTACCCCTACAAGAGTTTGTTGTGTGGTGAAGGATGAAGTCTAGAGTGAATGCCTTAAAGGGATTAGCCTTCTTTACTCTTAGTTCATTGGTTTTTGTCATATTGAGGTTATCAGTTAACTACACATGTTGTCACTGAAATTGCTTTATCTCTTGTGCGTAGTTCTTATTTTTCAGAAGTCTGAGAGGTTCTGGGGATCAGAGACATTGCCTAATCTTGTTGGTCATGTGACTCCAATTCACACTCAAATAGATGGTCTTATAATTAAAAAAATGTTCCTTTTACCTGAGGTCATTCTAGTATTTTTATCTTTTTCATGCATCACAATGGATAAATAATTTATCACCTAGTGGACATCCTATTGATGATCCTCTCCTAACTAAAATAGACTGGTCATCAGAAAGCAGATAAAACTTTTCATTTTTTCTTTATTCAAAAATTTTCCTACTTGGAAATATCAGCTGGGTTGATGGGCCAATGTCATATGTATAAAAAATGTAGTATCACCCCTATACCATAATTCTGCATCAGGTTAGTACTTTTATGGAGTGTTTATTGTGATATCTTTTTCTAGCAACACTATAGTTTCATCAACATAGGGAGCTCTTGAGAATATTCCCTCTACCAGTGAGTATAATCACTAGCTCTGGCAACGTAACACAAGGTTGCTACTTGCAGCTAGTGTAGCTGTGCAAAGCCAATAACATCAGCACACAGAAGGGCTGCTAGCAGAGGTTCTTTGATCTGCTTTCCTAAGGAAAGAAACTTTAAGGGTTTTACAATCTTACTTTAATTAAACATAAATATGTCATTCACATAGTTCAGTGTGGAAAAGCACCCTGAACTTCAGAGAAAATACAAAAAGATCAAATAATAGAAATCAACAGACAGGTTTCTAGCTGTCTGATCGAAGCTATACATACATAGTTACCAGAGAGAGAAGCACCAACATCTGAGTTTTCAAAGCCTGGGGGGCAGTCCTTAAAAACTACCCAGTCTCCACACCAATACTCTTTCAATGAGTGTGCCTCCAAAGCAAAACCTCTTCTCCCCCAGTTCTGAAAGTTCTTGATTTTTAATTACCATTCTGAGTTCATTGGCTATCCTCTGGGCATATGTACCCTTATTCAGGGCCCAAGGGCTTCACATCTCTTGTGACCTAGTTATCAAAAAGTTGTGGAGCTTCCTACAAACAAATGCAAGACTCAATCAAAGGCACTTAATTGCCTTAGTGCTGAAAAGTACTCCAAAAAAAAAATCACAAAAAGTCCCACTTTGCTTGCCCTTTCAAGCAACAATTAGTTTTAAAAAGCTGCCTTGGTCAGTGAGAGAATAAGAGACTTGCCCTTGGTCATATAGTCAGTATGTGTCACAGACAAGCCTTGACTTCAGGTTTTACTGACTCGAAGGCCAGCTCTTTATCTACTCTGCCATAGTGCTTCTAGTATAACTTTGATGGCTGTTCGCTGAATGAGTGAATGTTGTATCAACTATCATCATTTTCTTTTCTATTTGGCCAACAGACGTGCAAAGCCAGTGCAAATATAGCTACATGAGGAGCTATTGTTTGTCACAAGTGGAGCCATAATATGATGCAATCATAGCATTTTTATCCTGGTTCTGTTTTCATCTACAGCAGAAAGTAATACTTTAAAATATAAATATGTTAGAAAAAATGTTAATACACATGGGCTAGGTTGCCCAGGTACTAAGTGTCAGAGTAATGATTTGAACTCAGAATTTCTGTCTTTAAGGCCAGTGCTTTTTTAATAACAACATACTGAGATTTTCTGCAAATGTTTCTTTTCCCCTATCTTTCTGTTGCTAGAAACTTAGAAGTCTAGTGACTTATTTTTCAAGGCAACATGTTAATTAAAAATGCTTTCATTAGACTGAATGAATAAGGCAATATCTTGCACAACAATTTCCTTGATGTAGTGATTTTGTTGCGGTTCTCAATTTAGTTCCTAATGGTCATGATGAATTGTTATCATATCTGGCAACAGAGCTGCAATGGAATTAATAGCATAACATCCTTTCTTTCTTTCCCTAATAACCAGGGCTCTAAAAGTAGACTGCAAAGTTGATTGCTTTTTAAATGAATCTTAAGTCACCCATCTCTAATTTGGTCTTTGCACTGATATAAGCATTAACCTGACTCTTTAGAATTAGCAATCAGTAAGTAATTTAAATAAGCATTTAGGGATTATGTCTCCTGGGCCCATCAAAGAGTTCAGCATCCTTTTGATGTTGGTGTCTTTTTAGTCTACACCTTATCAAGACAATTTATATTGGGTACTAAGTCAGCCTTCATGATACCAAATGTATTAACCTGCTGAAAGAATCCTACCAATTCCATGCATTGTCTTTAGACTACTTCTGGGTTCTCTTGCTAAAGATAAACTTAAGAGAATTTGTGATATAATGGCTTTATTTTAGTTAAGCACTGTTTGTCTAATTCTTCTTGATTCCTCAGAGATTTATTTCAGAGGAGTTTTTTTTTCCTCCCTTTTCTTTGATCTACAACTGTCAGAACTTCATTTACATTTCAGACCCTCTGATTAAACCTATGTCCTTTGGGTTATGAAGTATTGTTAAATGACAGAATTGAACTCACAGAACTTCCTTATTGTATTGAAATAGATGAATGCCCTAATCAAGCCTCATCTTTTGGTTCCTTGTGGTGTTTTTGAAACAGGCAAAGCAGAAACCCTTTTTACTCAAACTAATGTTATTTTGGGATCTGGCTGTACCATTATGTTTTCTCCTTAATTATGTATATTTCCTTGCAGTTATTAAAGATGGTGTTTTTAATGATCTGTAGGAAAGAACAACACTCTATCTTTATTTTTATATTCCTTATTGATGTCTCTCTAAGTAATTTTGCTCACTTTTACAATTTCTCTGCAGACACATACACACAATAAACCTTAACCAATGTTCTTGCTTCAGTTTTGACAAATCAATTATTAAGGTAGTTTTTTGACTATTATTAAATAAAATTGCTTTTTTCTTTAAGAATCAAGTTTCCTGCCATTATTTGTAGTGCTTTTTGTCATAAATTTCCCTTTTAGAATAATTACTTTTAGAGGTTATTTCAGAATGTGTGAATTAGTTAGAATTGTTTTGACTCAGCGTGATTGAGAAATGTTATCATAAATACAAATTTCCCTCTTCTTTGAAAAATATCCAAAGCTTAATGATATAGACATGAATTGTAAGGAGAATTAAATTTGACTTTACTTTCATTTATTTAACTTATTTAAAATGCATTTCCTTCTGGGATGGTATAATAAAAATACAACACCTCTGTTAATTCAGCAAACTTCCCTAAGGAGTACCAATTAAAAGATTCTGAACCAGAATATTCACTGGCACAAAGCTCTAAAAAGCTCTTTGTTGTTATATTTGGCAGAAACCTAGGGCAAAGATGCTCCATGGAAAGAATGTGGAAATTATGATATCAAGAGGACTACTTTCTTTATTTCTGACATTTTGATGACTGAATATAAAGACTCAGTTTAAATGTGTGGAAACTTTGTCCCATGCCATATGGAACTTTATTGCACATATGGAAACAAAGAGGAAGTCAATGAATGATAGTCCTCACTTTGCCACTAACTAGGTGTGTGACTTTGGGTAAGTCACCTTGAAGACTATAGTAACGCTCTTGCCCACTAAAGGAAAGAGGCTTGGGAAGGTTCAAGTACCGTGAGTGGATTAATGAAAACAGGTTTGTGTGGTACAGCTTTGCCTATCATTTCAGACTATTGCTGGCATGGTTAATATTAGGGTTAGGTTTCCTATTTCTTTGTTACTCATTGTAACTTTCTTGATCCAAATTACTCTGTCTTTAGGTTGAGAAAATACTTTCACTTTAGCCGTCCTATAGATAACAGGATAATGTCCCAATGTTGTCATACTTGTTCTTTTTAATAAGTGACATATAAAATTGAGTTTTAAGAGGTTCTGGGCCTCTGACCTGTAGTATGGATCTTCTCTCACCCCCAATGCCCGTACTCTCCACTGTGGTCATAGAGGCCTCACCTGTCCCAGCTAGCAGCTATTATCCCCCCTGCAAATAGTAAGTAAAGTTTTTTAAAACTATTTCTCAGGACTTCTGGGAGCCAAGACATTAAAGTAAAAAGTAAATTGCTCTCTCTCTCCTTTATTGACCTATAAAAACCAAGAAAATATCACTCCAGGAAAAACCTTGGAGCAACTTAACCAGCAGAAATATGGGGCACAGCAGTCTTTTAACCCAGGAAGCTTGAGGGATTAACGGGGAAGGTTCCTCTTGCTCTGATGGAAGGGAAGCAATACAAGACAGGAGGTATCCAAGCAAGCCAACAGAAAGCCCACCTTGGCAAACCAGTGGGAGATCCTGAGCTGCAGGTTGTTGAGCAGGCAACTGTTAACAACAGGATTCTCTGAATGCCTTGGCACAGGGAAGGAACTGGTAGACTACTGTAGCCAAAAATCCCTGTGCTGAAACACTACTGCATATGGGTAGATTTCTTTTGCAGCCAAATTTTCTGGTGCTTCAGAATAGCTGTCATTCAGGGGTCATACCCCTTTGCATGCTGAGAACTTCAGTGTTGCTGACCCCCAATTCAGTACCAGGTAAGCTGACAGACCTCTACCGTCTCTAGGTGCCAGCCACTGAGGCCCTAGGACACAAAGCCAGGCACCAGGTCCCTGGCCCCCAGCACAGAAAGCTTGGGACAGTGACCCCAATGCTGCAGCAGGAGAGCTCAACTTTAAAAGTCAGGAAATAGGCATACATCATAAGTAAATAACAGAAACAATGACCATTGATTTTTATTAAGGGGACAGGGAAGATCAAAATACAAACTCAGTAGAGGATAACATTGTCAAAATACCTGCATCTGAAATATCAAAGGGGAATATGAACTGTGATCAAGGCCAAAAGGCCTTCTTGGAAGAGCTCAAAAAGAATTTTAAAAGACAAATAAGAGAGGTAGGAGAAAAACTGGGAAAAGAAATAAGAGGTATGAAAGAGAGAATCAATAGCTTAGAAAAGGAAGGACAAATATTGTAAAGAAACAATTACTTCAAAATAGAATTGGCCAAATGGAAAAGGAGGCACAAAAACTCACTGAAGGGAACTCCTTAAAAAGTAAAATGGGACAAATGGAAAAGGAGGTCCAAAAGCTTATTGAAGGAAACAATTTATTAAAAATCAGAATGGGGGGGCGGAGCCAAGATGGCGGCCGGGAAGCAGTGACTGGCGTGAGCTCCCCACCAAGTTCCTCCAAAAACCTATAAAACAATGGCTCTGAACCAATTTTAGAGCTGCAGAACCCACAAAGTGGCAGAGGGAAGCAGGGCTC
>CM053622.1:610895537-610928368 GCA_028646595.1 Phalanger gymnotis | reverse complement strand
ATTCCCCGGTCAGTCATCCCCTCTTTCCCCCCATTCCCCACCCCATCCCCTTTCCTCTTACTTTCTTGTAGGGCAGGATAGATGTATCTGGTTTCCCAGCTGCATGCAAAAAAAAAAAAAAATTAAGTTCTCTCCCCTCTTCCCTTCCCACACACCCCGCCTAGGAAGGCAAGCAATTCAACATAGATCATACAGGTATCATTATGCAAAACGCTTCCACAATGTTCATGTTGTGAAAGGCTAACTATATTTCCTTCCATCCTATCCTGTCCCCCTTTATTCAATTTTCTCCCTTGACCCTTTACAAATATGTTTACTTTTCATTAACTCTTCCCCCTATCTGCCCTCCCTTCTATTATCCCCCCTTTTTATCCCCTTCCCCTTACTTTCCTGAGGAGTAAGATACCCAACTGAGTTTGTATGTTATTACCCCCTAAAGTTGAATCCTATGACAGTAAGATTAGCTCACTCCCCCTCACCTGCCCCCTCTTCCCTTCCAACAGTACTATTTTTTCTTGCCACTTTTATGTGAGATAATTTACCCCATTCTATCTCTCCCTTTCTCCCTCTTTCAATATATTCCTCTCTCATCTCTTAAATTTATTTCATTTTTAGATATCATCCCTTCATATTCAACTCATCCTGTGCCCTCTGTCTATATTCCCTTCTACATCCTTATACTGAAAAAGGTCTCCTGAATTACACACATCATCTTTCTATGTGGAGAATATAAACCAACAGTTCAACTTTAGTAACTCCCATATGAATTCTCTTTCTTGTTTACCTTTTGATGATTCTTGTATTTGAAAGTCAAATTTTCTATTCAGTTCTAGTCTTTTCATTGAGAAAGCTAGAAAGTACTCTATTTCTACTTTATTGAAAATCCATATTTTGACTTGGAACATGATACTCAGTTTTGCTGGGTAGGTGATTCTTGGTTTCAATCTTAGCTCCACTGACCTCTGGAATGTCATATCCCAGGCCCTTTGATCCCTTAATATAGAAGCTTCTAGATCTTGTGTTTTTCTGATTGTGTTTCCACAATATTCAAATTGATTATTTCTGGCTGCTTAAGGTATTTTTTCCTTGACCTGGAAACTCTGGAATTTGGTGACAATATTCCTAGGAGTTTCCTTTTGGGGATCTTTTAAAAGAGGTGATCAGTGGATTCTTTCAGTTTCTATTTCACTCTCTGTTTCTAGAATATCAGGGCCGATTTCCTTGAGAATTTCTTGAAAGATGATGTCTAGGCTCTTTTTTTGATCATGGCTTACAGGTAGTCCAATAATTTTTAGACTATCTAACCTAGATATACTCCCCAGGTCAGTGGTTTTTCCAATGAGATATTTCACATTGTCTTCCATTTTTTTCATTCTTTTGGTTCTGTCTTATAATTTCTTCATTTCTCATAAAGTCACTAGCTTCCACTTGCTCCACTCTGATTTTTAAGGTGGTATTTTCTTCAGTGGTCTTTTGGACCTCCTTTTCCATTTGGCTAATTCTGCCTTTCAAGGCATCCTTTTTCTTATTGGCTTTTTGAGGTCTTTTGCCATTTGGGTTAGTCTATTCTTTCAGGTGTTATTTTCTTCAGTATTTTATTGTGTATCCTTTAGCAAATTGTTGACTTGTTTTTCTTGTTTTTCTTGCATCACTCTCATTTCCCTTCCCAATTTTTCCTCTACTTCTCTTACTTGCTTTTCCAAATGTTTTTGGAGCTCTTCTATGGGCTGAGATCAGTTCATGTCTTTCTTGGAGTCTTTTGACATAGGCTCTTTGACTTTGTTAACTTCTTCTGGCTGTATGATTTGATCCTCTTTGTCACCAAAAAATGAATCTAGAGTTTGAGTTTGAGTCTGAGTTCATTTTCACTGCCTGTTCATGTTCCCAGGCAACTACTTTACCCTTGAGCTTTTTGTCAGGATATGACTTCTTGTAAAGTAGAGAGTACTTTGTCCCAAGCTTTAGGGTCCAAGCACTGCTGTTTTCAGAACTACTTCTACTCCACCATCACCCAAGGCTCTGTCACAGCAGTGTTCCTCCTCTCACAAGAACTGCCAACCAGGTCCACAATTCAGATCCAAGCAGGGCACAGCAAGAGAATCTGCTTTTGTGCCCACAAAGCACTCCTTGCACTCCTGCTCTGATCTGCTACTATCTTCCTCCCTCCATGTGATCCAGGGATTCATGAAGCTGTTGACTCTGGCACTGTGGAGGCAACCTCAGGAGCTTCATGCTGCAGCTGTTGCAACTACTGCATGACCTCCTCCACCCCTAGAGCTCTCCACCTGACTGCTCTGAACTTGATCCCATAGTTTTCCCCTAACCTGCTCTTTGGCATTTGTTGGTTGAGAAGTCTTGTAACTGCCATAGCTTACTGTTTCATGTCCCAAGGTCTCTTCTGGCTGGCTGACTCTGGGTCTGGTCTGTCCTGGCATGGCCCATGATGGGCTACCCTCTGCTCTCAGCATCATGTGATAAACCTTTCCCAGAGACTATCCAGGCTGTCCCGGGCTGGAGATCTGTTTCCCTCTACTATTTTGTGGGTTCTGCTGCTCTAGAACTTGTTCGGAGCCATGTTTTACAGGTCTTTGGAGGGATTTGGGGGAAGCTTAAGCAAATGCCTGCTTTCCTGCTTCCATCTTTGGCTCTACCCCCCCCAAATATTTAAAGAACAATTAATTCCAATACTATAAAAATATTTGAGAAAGTAGGTAAAGAAAGAGTCCTACAAAATTCTTTCTATAATAGAAATATGGTGCTGATACCTACACCAGGAAGAGCCAAAATGGAGAAAGAAAATTATAGATGAATTTCCCTAATTAATGTAGATGTAAAATTTTTTCTATAAAATATTAGCAGAGATTTCCGTAACTTATCGCAAGAAAAATACACTATGACCAGGTACGAATTATTCCAGGAATGCAGGGATGGTTCACTATTAGGAAAACTATCAACATAATTGGTCAAATCCACAACAAAACTAAAAAAAATCATGTTATCTCAATAGATGCAGAAAAAAGCTTCTGATAAAACAAAACACCTATTCTTATTAAAAGCACTGGAGACCATAGAAATAAATGGAGTCTTCCTTAAAATGATAAGTAGCATCTACTTAAAACCATCAGCAAGTATCATATGTAATGGGGATAAGCTTGAAGTATATTCAATAAGATTGGGGCTGAAACAAAGATGTCTATCATCACTACTGTTATTCAGTATTGTACTAGAAATGTTAGCTTTATCAATAAGAGAATAAAAAGCAATTGAAGGAATTACAACAGTCAAAGAAGAAACAAAGTTATTGCTCTTTGTAGATGATATGATGTTAAACCTAGAAAATCCTAAAGAATCAAGTAAAAATCTACCAGAAATAAACAAATTTAGCAAAGTTGCAGCATATAATATGAACCCACCTAAATCACCAGCATTTCCATATATTACTAACAAAGCCCAACAGCAGGAGATAAAAAAGGAAATTCCATTAAAGTTACTGTAGACATTATAAAATATTTGAGACTCTACCTGCCAAAACAACTTGGAAAGTTTATGAACACAACAACAATACACCTTTCCCACAAATAAAGTCAAGTCTAAATAAATGGAAAAATATTAGTTGCTTGTGGGTAGACTGAGCTAATACAATAAAATTGACAATTCTACCTAAATGGTATTTACTTATTCAATGCCATACCAATCAAACCACCAAAAATGTTTTGTAGAAGTAGGAAAAAATAATTCATCTGGAAGATCAAAAGCTCCAGAATATTAAGGGAATTAATGGGAAAAAATGCAACAGAAGGTGGCCTAGCCATATCAGATCTTAAATTGTATTATCAAGCAGCAATCATCAAAACTACTTGGTGCTGGCTAAGAAATAGAGTGGTATATCAGTCTAATCGGTTAGGTACACAAGTCACAAACAGTCAATGGCTATAGTAACTACTGCTGGATAAACCTAATGACTCCAACTTCTGGGATAAGCCCTTACTAATTAACAAAAACTGCTAGGAAAACTGGAAAATAATGTGGTATTAAGTAGGCATAGACCAATATCTTACACAGTATAGCAAGATAAAGTCAAAATGTGTACATGATTTAGTTATAAAGACTGGTACTTTATGTGAACTGGGAGAAAAGGATAGTTTACTTGTCAGATTTGTGAAGAGAAGAATTTATGACTAAACAAGAGATAGAGAACATTATGAAATGCAAAATGGATGACTTTGATTACATTAAATTGAAAAGTTTTTGCACAGACAAAGCCAATGCAACTAAGGTTAGAAGGGAAGCAGAAAGCTGGAAAACAATTTTTACAGCCAGAATCTCTGATAAAGAGCTCATTCTTAAAATATATAGAGAATTAAGCCAAGTTTATATGAATATAAATCATTCCCCAATTGACTAATTTTCAAAGCATATGAACAGACAGTTTTCAGATGAAGAAATTAATGCTATCTATAAGCACAAGAAAAATGCTCTAAATCAGTATTAATTAGAAAAACACAAATCGAAACAACTCTGAGGCACCACCTCACACTTATAAGATTGGTTAACATGACAAAATAGGAAAATGTCAACCAAAGGTCTATAGAGCTATTGTTCTGACCTCATTTTTGTATGCCTCTGGCACCTGGACAGTATTCCAGTGCCTTGCCAGGAAACTGAATCATTTCCATTATAATTCTCTTAGGAAGATTCTGAAGATCACTTGGGAACATAAGGTACTGAACACTGAGGTCCTTCTCAAGTTGTGCTGCCAAGCATTCAAACATGTTTTTTTGAATACAAAATGAATATTTGCCTAAAAGACTATTTTACAAAGACTATATGCAAGGAAGCATTACAAGGACACTCTCAAGGCCTCTCTGAAAAACTTTGGAATTAATTGTGACATATGGGTGATTCTGGGACAGGACCACCCAACGTAGTATGCCAGCATCAAAGAAGGCTTTGTACTCTACGAGCAAAGAATCATGAGATGTGCAAATTCAGAGACATCTCTACTTCAAATGTTCATGTGGACTATTTGAACCTGATCTAGGGTAAGGCCTTCTGAATTCATATTGATCTGATCAATCACAGTCAGACAACTCTTCCTTGGCCCCAACATAGTGATGTCATTTTGGTGCTCTTAGAGAATAAAGGACAACAACCATATGGCACTTTTGTGTCTCAAAACTCACTCAAATCAACTCAATTTATCTGGGCATCAGAATCCTCAAGGACTTTTTAAATAGAAAAAGAAAGTTCAGCATAAGTATAATGTTAAAAGCATATTCCAAAAATAAATTGGGAGGCTCATTTCATCATTTTCCCTGCCTTGAGTTCTATGAGTCGTTAAGCCATCAACATTAAATACTATATTAGGTTAGAATTCCTTGGATAGAGATTTTATCTTTGATCAAACATATTAGCGATCTGAGCCCAGAAACTTTTTTTAAAACAGCAACAACAAAAACAACATTTTATCCCCAGCACCTAAGACTATGTCTAAGATATAGTAGTCGCTTAAAATGCTTATTGTTTTATAAATTGAATTTTACTCAAGAAAATAAAGACTCATACACATATGGACATCAGGGAAAATTTTAGCTCAGTGCTATCTTGGAAATCCTCAATTGCAAATTTTTAAATTGAAGATGTTACTCTTCACTGGAACCATAAATACACACCTGTATGAGTACTCCGGGAAAAAAAAATAGAAGTAGAATGCCCATACCAACTTGTTTAGGCTTAGGCAGGCCTCCCATAGAAAGAGCAGAGAACTGAATTGGAACATATGAGTGAAATAGCTAGTTGCTTTGTTTTACTGTCCTACTCTGACACACCAAATAAAATACTAAGATACTTCTAATTGCATTCCTAATAATATACAGTCCCTAAAAACAAACAAACAAAAAACTAAACAGTATAAAAATGCAATTGGTCAAAGAATTCATTCAACTTTGCATTGTAACTATTTTCTTTTTATTAAAAATAAATATATTCATATGTACATATACACATATACATATTTAAAAGTAGTAATAATTTTTCCACTTTTGATCTAGTTTCTTCATCTTGAGAGTTAAAACTGTTTTTGTTTTACAAAAGTATAGTAATCACCTCTATCACTCTTTTTATTTTGCTTACTCTTTATCCTCTCATTTATTTCTTTGAATACTTCATCTTTTTTGTTAAGGTTGTTCTTTACTGGATAATAATAGTCCATCATATTGATATATAAAAATCTATTCCAAAATTGTAGACAGAGTTTCCACCACCAAGCATTTGCTACTAGAGATAATTCTTCTAAGACTGTAATAGTTTTTTTTTTTAAATTATTATTACCAATTAAATCTTTGGGGCAATAAACACATTATAGGGCATTAATGTCAGTGGGGATGAATGATATTGTAACTTTTCTTATAAATTATTTGTAAAATGGTGGGCCAATTCACAACTACACAAGCAAAGAATGAGTATGTATCTTCCATAGTCTGGCCCTTTCATATCAACAATGATACTTTCAAGCTTTGGCAAAGTTATGGGACTGGTAGGTGTGATCATTCAGAGTTGTTTTAATTTGACTTGCTCTGGTCATTAACAATTTGGAGTATTTTGAGATGGCTATTAATAGTTTTCTATTTTTTTTAACTTTTCATTCATATGTTTCACCATTTCTCTGTTGGGGAATGGCTTTTAATCCTACTAATTTAGGTTACTGAAATTTGGGGGATATAGTAAAAATAGTTCTTAGGCAAAAATTTATCTAAATATTTTTATTAACAGAAAAAGAGAGAGAAAACTGCAATCATAAATTAAGGATGCAACCAAAAATACTAGAAAATAAACAAATTAAAAAATATAATTGAACATTAAAGAACTCTGACAAAAAGGTTGCTACCAAATATCCTTTCTATGTCATAGATATGGTTGTCATACATAAACCACGTTGAAGCAGAACAGAAAAGGTAAATTATGGACAAATATAATCATATTTGTCCATAATCATAGATCATAGATGAAATCACTTTAATGATCATAGATGAAAACACTTTAAATAAAATCACTTTAATGATCATAGATGAAAACACTTTAAATAAAATATTAACAAAGAGAATAAAACACCATATCAAAAGATAATATATTATGACCAGATCTGATTTGTGTCAAGAATGAATGGTTGATTTAATATTAGCTAAACTTTAAGCTTAATTACACATATTGCTGATAAAATCAAGAAGAATCATGTGATTATAACAAAAGATATAGAAAGTTTTTGAAAAAACTCTTCTATCTGAAATACACAAACACATATACACATGCACACGCATACACACACACATCTCACAATTGATATATACTTTGTAAACTATCATCTTAAGAAAATGTTCTGTACACACATATGCATGTACATATGCACACACATATATGTGTATGTATGTTTGTAAATACATTATATATATACATGTATACACACACCTTTTCTTAAAAAGATAAAGTAGTTAGCAAAGTTTATGTGAGTTCTGAGAGCTTCTATTATTTGTAAAAGAAAATAAACTATAATTACTTGCAATAAACCCAAGGGTGAAATAATAATGTGTATTATCAACATTTCTGTTTGACATGTGAACTATGGCAATATAATGAGAAAAAATAAATTGAGGGAATGATAAGTAAAGAAAAAAATGAAATTATCCCCCTTTTGTCAAATGACATGAATGTGTATTCAGGGAGCCTAAAGAGTCAACTAAAGTTAATTTAAACAACTAATCAATTAGCAAACTTGCAAGACATGTAATACAAAATAGACTTTGAATGCACTATTTTTCTACTACATCATTCTTCCTCCTGTATTGCTAGCCATTGCTTTGACTAGCATATGAAAAAGAACCAGCCCAGGAGATAAGGGTCAGTAGAAGCTATGTGTACCTTCTCTTTATTTTTATCTGGTGAGTCAAGAATTATTCTCATTTTCACCAGTATTGGTATCCTTTTTCCTCACAATCCTCTGAATCATAGAAGCAAAGGCATTTCTTCTGCATTCCAAGCTATTGGCAATATTTAAGGACTATTCGTGAGGTTAATATGTCCTTTCAAGAGATGAGTCACTTTTTTATTCACAAATATCCAACCCAATTAACAACAGAAAACTGCCTGTTTAAACTGGTTACATGATAAATTGGTACTCTTTTTTCTTTCTGTTTTTTTTCCCTTGAGCTACTTTATTTTATTTATTTTTAAATATTAATTTATGTATTTTTAGTGCTCAACATTCATTTCCACAAGATTTTGAGTTACAAATTTTCTCCCCATCTCTACATCTCCCCCATCCTAAAACAGCATATATGCTGATTGCCCCTTTCCCCAGTCTGCCATCCCTTCTAATACCCCACTCTTCACCCGTTATCCCTTTCCTCCTTACTTTCTTGTAGGACATTGCCTGTATATCTTATTTCTCAGTTGCATGTAAAAACAAATTTTAACATTTGTTTTTAGAACTTTGTCTCTCCCTTCCTCTCTCCCCACCTACCCTCCTTGAGAAGGCAAGCAATTCAATATAGGTTAAATATATATCATTATGCAAAACACTTCCATGATAGTAACTTCCGTATTTCCCCATGTATAAGATGCACCTTAATTTTGGAAACTGAAATTTGAAAAAAAAGTATTCCATAAAGTTATTGAATTCGGGTTTTATTCATCATAAAATTCATACAATAATGTGATGAAATTCAAGGACTTTCTGCTCATAGCTTTCAGGCATCTTTTGGGAAAGTCTAGTATATATACACATGCTTAATCCATTCTTTTTCATGAACCTGAAGCACCAATTGTGTCCTCCTTTGAAATCAGTAACTTCTTTTTCACCAGCAATTCTTCTTACCTCATACTGAACCATCTTTGGGGACACAGGAATTCCAGTTGCCCTTTGAACTTCAACCCATATCTTCAATTCTCTCTCTACATCAGGCCATTTTGCTGACTTCCCTCTCATGGCCTTCTTCTGCCATGGTGTGTTCAGTAGGGTGTCTTCTTCCCCTAGCCAGGCTTGGATTGTTTTCTCAGTTGGAGGAGGAACAAACTTACATTCAGCAGCATGATATCCATTCACTTTTGCAAACTGGATCACTTTTAACTTGAATTCAGTGCTGTATGAAAATGTTTTCTGAGCCTTTTCTGGGCAGAATGTGGCAAAACATAACCTACTATACTGGTAACAAATGCAAAGCAATGAGCATAAAGACAACAAGCATGAAAAAGTGGGAATTACAAGTAAAAAAAATCTACAACCACTGTATAAGACACACTCAGTTTTTAGACCCCAAATTTTATAGAAAAAGGGTGCATCTTATACATGGGGTAATATAGTATATTTCCCTCCATCCTATTCCATAACCCATTTATTCAATTTTGTCCTCTGACCCTGTCCCTTTTCAGAAATATTTGCTTTTGACTACCATCTCCCACAATCTGCCCCCTCTTCTATCATCCTCTCCCTTTTATCATCCCCCTTATTGCCTTCCCCCCTACTTTTCTGTAGGGTAAGCTGTTCAATTGAGTGTGTATGTCATTCCCTCCTTAAGCCAAATCTGATGAGAGTAAGGTTCACTCATTCCCTTTCACCTACCCCACTTCCCTTTCATTATAATAGCTTTTTATTGCCTCTTTTATATGAGATAATTTACCCCATTCTATCTCTCCCTTTCTCCCTCTACCAATAAATTCCTCTCTCACCCCTTAATTTTATTTTTGTAGATATCATCCCTTCATATTCAACTCACCCTGTGCCCTCTGTCTATATGTATCTATACGCACACATACTTGTATGTGTGTATGTATCTATGTATCTATGTACATTCCCTTCAACTACCGTAATACTGAGAAATGTCTCATGAGTTACAAATATTATCTTTCCACGTAGGAATGTAAACTGTTGGGCTTTAGTCAGTCCCTTATGATTTCTCTTTCCTGTTTACCTTTGCATGCTTCTCTTTATTCCTGTATTTGAAAGTCAGATTTTCTATTCAGCTCTGATCTTTTCATCAAGAATGCTTGAAAGTCCTCTCTTTAATTGAAAATCCATATTTTGCCCTGAAGTATTATACTCAGTTTTGCTGGGTAGGTGATTCCTGGTTTTAATCCTGGATCCTTTGACCTCTGGAATATCATGTTCCAAACTCTTCAATCCCTTAATGTAGAAGCTGCCAGATCTTGTGTTATCCTGATTGTGTTTCCACAATACTTGAATTGTTTCTTTCTGGCTGCTTGCAGTATTTTCTCCTTAATCTGGGAGCTCTAGAATTTGACAACAATATTTTCCTAGGAATTTTGTTTTGGGGATCTTTTTGAAGAGGTGATCAGTGGATTCTTTCCATTTCTATTTTACCCTCTGGTTCCTGAATATCAAAGCACTTTTCCTTGATAATTTCTTGAAATGTGATATCTAGTCTCTTTTTATGATTATGGCTTTCAGGTAGTCCAATAATTTTTAGATTATCTCTACTAGATCTATTTTCCAGGGCAGTGGTTTTTCCATGAGATATTTCACATTATCTTCTATTTTTTTTCATTCTTTTGGTTCTATTTTGTAATTTCTTGATTTCTCATGAAGTCATTAGCTTCCATTTGCTCCATTCTAATTTTTAAGGAATTGTTTTCTTCAGTGATCTTTTGGACTTTCTTTTCCATTTGGCTAATTCTGCCTTTCAAGGCATTCTTTCCCTTATTGTCTTTTTGGACCTCTTTTGCCATTTAGCTTCGTCTATTCTTTAAGGTGTTATTTTATTCAGTATTTTATTGGGTATCCTCTAGCAAACTGTTGACTCATTTTTTCATGATTTTCTGGCATCACTCTCATTTCTCTTCTCAATTTTTCCTCTATTTCTCTTACTTGATTTTCCAATCCATTTTGAGCTTGTCCATGGCCTGAGACCAATTCATATGTTTCTTGGAGGTTTTTGATGTAGAATCTTTGACTTTGTTATCTTCTTCTGGCTGTGTTCTTTGTCACCAATGTAAGATTCTATAGTCTGCCATTTTTTACTCTGCTCATTTTCCCAGCCAATTACTTGAATTTTTGGCTCTTTGCCAAGGTAGAACTCTGCTTCCACAGTGGAGAGCACTCTGTCCTAAACTTCAGGGATTTTGCAATCACATCAACTATCCTCCCCCCTCCAGGACCACAAACCAGGACTGAGACCCAGATCCAAGTATGGCAAAGTAAGAGAACTCTGCCTCAGCACCAGCAAAGAGATCTTTGCACTGAACACTGTTATCTGCCACTTGATTCCCCCATTGTCACTGGTCATGGAGCTCCAGAAGCAGCCACCGCTGTTGCTGCTGTAGCTACCTTTGCTGCCCATGGGCTAGGGTCAGATTGCTCCCTTTTCTCACTCAGGTCAAACAGAGTTTTCCCACTGACCTGCTAAGTTGTCTTTGGTGTTTGTGAGTTTAGAAGTCTGGAAATCTCCACAGCTCAGTGATTCAGTGCCCTGATGCCTCCTCTGCCTAGGCCCCCTACCCTTTTTCCTAAGATATATCATATAGGTGATAATAATTTTAGCAGATAATTGCAAAAAAAATTAAGAGAGCTAAACAGGCAGGCTCATGATACTCAGTGATATTTATGCTTTTCAAAAAAAAATATATAACAACATATAACAAATGCCTTGATTTTGTTCCCCAGATTTGGGCCATAATTTACTTTAATTTGATAAAAAAAAAACATGTAAGCATATACATGTGCTGGAACAGTTACAGAATAGTATTCTACTCATAGAAAAATTAATGAATAATAACAACAATAATAAGTGTTTGAGAAATAAATTCTAGTGGAGATAAAAAAAATACTTCTTTCCTACCTCAAAGCATCTGTGAGTTGCACCTTCTAGCAATGTTGATTGTGACCCATCCTGGTCTTCTCATCTGATGTGATGTCTTTCTTTCTTTCTTCCTTCCTTCCTTCCTTCCTTCCTTCCTTCCTTCCTTCCTTCCTTCCTTCCTTCCTTCCTTCCTTTCTACTTATCTTTCTAGCTAGCTAGCTGGCTAGCTAGCCATCTTTCCTCCCTGTAAAAATTTAATAGAAAAGCCAACAAATTTTCAGAAGTTTTTCATCTAGATATTTTAATTTTTCATGGGCACCAGATCTCCATAAAAGTTGTCCCAATGATATGCCTTGTTTCTGTTATATTCTAGCCACAAGCATACATATGTCTTGATCGATATTTTTATGTCACTTTTACGAACAAGTTATCACTGCTAACTTACTTCAGTTTATTTGTACTCACCATCCATCTATTTTTCTTTGAAAAAAGTCATGATTGGAATTATTCAGAGATTGTGTCTTTGTGTGTGTTCTATAATTACTATCAAGATGACATCATGAGGAGAATATTGATGTTTAAAACACTAGGGGTGGTGGTAGGACTAGGACTAAGAATAGTAGTAGTAATCGTAGAATTATTATTATTATTATTATTATTATTAGTAGTAGTAGTAGTAGTAGTAGTAGAAGAAGAAGAAGAAGAAGAAGAAGAAGAAGAAGAACTAGTAGGTGGTTTTAGAAGTAGTAGAAGTATAATTAGGAGTAATGATAGGTGTTTAGTAGTAGTAGTAGGAGGAGGAGGAGGAGGAGGAGTAGAAGCAGTAGTAGTATTAGGAAGAAAAAGAAAAAGAAGGAGGAGGAGGAGGAGTTTGATAAGTAATTATGGAGAAATCCTAAAAGGATATCTTGAAGAAAATGTGTGAGTAAAAAAAAATGTAAGCTGTTTACATGATGAAAGCATGTGAGAAACAGTGGTTAACTGAGATCCTATGCTAATATTATTTCAATATCAAGAGAAAATGTGGAAAGATCCTAACACAATGGATAGACCTGTGGTACATTTAAAGAAATATAAGGACAAGTATAGTATTGTTTTGGCAGGTGTGCTTTGAAATCTACATCATTAGTTATTCAATCAATGAAAATTTAATAGGTACTGATTTTGTGCCATACACTGTTTTGACGGTATAACAAAAGGCAAAAGCAACAATGTGTAAATAAGATATAGACCTGAAAAACTGGAATCTATTGAGGAAAGGCACAAGAATTAAGATGAATTCCAAAAGGCTTTCTGAGGAAGTTGAAATTTTAGCTGAAGCTTGAAGAAAGCAAAGGAAGCCAGCATTCAAATAGGGTAAAGAATAGCACTGCAGGATGGAAGACAGTGAAAATGCCCAGTTTTGGGGATGGAATACTTTGTTCCAGAAACAGCAAAGGGGCTAATGATACTTGATCACCAAGTACATTGGTGGAGCGTAAGATGCAAGAAGACTGGAAAGTTGTGAATGATAGGTTTTGAAGGGCTTTGATCCTTGATAGATAATAGGGAACCATTACAGTCTATGAGGTGAGTGACATGGTCAGACTGATAAGTTAAAAGTTGAATGGAGAATTAACTGGAAAGAAGATACGCCAACATATTATTGTAATAGTGCAAGTATGAAATGATGAGTACAGTGCAGGTATCAGAAAGGAGAAATGTACAAAACAAGAGCTACTTTGTATGTAAAAGCCAAGGCTTGACAACTAATTGAATGTAGAGAGTACGATAGAATGAATACTTGAGGATGACTCCTAGATTTGTAGCTTAGGTGACTGGGACGATGATGATAGGCTCAACAATAATAGAAAACTTGGGAAGCTGGAAGGGTTTTATCGAAAAGAAAATGAATACAGTTTTGATCTGTTGAGTTTAAGATTTCTATGGCATATCCACTTTAAGATGTTCAATAGTAGTTGAAGTTGTTATGATGAAAGTCATTAGAGAGGTCAGCACTGAATAAATAGATTTGAGAATAACAAACATAGAGATGATAATTGAATCTATGTGAGCTGATAAGATATTTAAGTGAAAAAATCGGAAAGAAAGAGGTCCAAGGACAAAACCCTGTGGAACACCTAAGGTTTGCTATCATGATCTAGAAAAAGATCTAGCAGAGACTGAGAAGGAGCATTCAGATAGAAAGGAAGAGAACCAAGTGATCATAGTGTCACAAAAACCTAAAGAAAAGAAATTATTAAGGAGAAGACCATGATCAATAGTGTAAAATCTGCAGAGATGTCAAAAAGAATGAGGACCGAGAAAAGGTCATTAGATATGGTAATTGAGAGATAATTAGTAACTTTCAAGAGAACAGTTTTGTTTTAATGATGATGTTGGAAGACACATGCTAGAGATTTAAGAAGAGAGAGAGAGGAAAGGAATTGTAGGTAACTCTTATAGTCAGCCTTCTCTAGAATTTTAACTACAAAATAGAGGGAAAAAAAGATATAGGAAAATAGCTAGCAGAAATGAATGGTTAAAGTGAATGCTTTTTTTGTTTGTTTGTTTATTTTAGATGGGGGAGACATGAGCAAGATTATAAGTACAAAAAAAAAAAGGTTGAAAAGAGCCAGATTATTCAAGATTTAAAAGCCAAACAGAGGAATTTGTATTTGATTGCAAAGGTAATAGTGAGTTATTGGGGTTTGTTGATGAGAGAGGTGACCTATTCAGACCTACTTTTTAGAAAAATCACTTTGGAAGTTCAGTGAAAAGTGGATCAGAGTTGGAGGAGATGAGTCAAAGAAATTGGTTAGAAGATTATTGCTCTCATTCAGGATAGAAGTGATGAGGGCCAGATTCAGGGTTGTGACTGTGAATTGAGAGAATAAAATGTGTCTAAGACTTTATATGAAGAGGGAAAAAACATGATTTGGAATCAGATTTTATATGTGAATCCAGAAAGTGGAAGGAGGACGCACAGGTTAAGATCCTGGGTGCCTATGGGAACGATAGGGCTTTGATAGTAATTAGGAAGGTTGGAAACAGAAAGTATTTGAAAAAAAATGCATTTTATTTTGAGCATGCTGAGTTTGAGACATCTTTGGGATTGCCAACTCTAGACATTCAAAAGACAGTAAATCTTTGTAATAGTGATAGAGAGACCAAGATTAGATTTATGTATCTGAGAATCATCTTCATGGTGAAGATAATTGAAAGCATAAGAGCTGATAAGATCATCAAGGGAGGTAGTATGCAAAGGGGATCTCCTCTATGTGATCCCAGAGGAATTTGTAATTTTGTTATTCACTTTTCTATTTGGGGTGTATAGGGTATTCATGGAGGACTAGCACCTCTGATGTGAAGGCTTCCTGAGCACTTTTCAGTGCTGTTCATCCACCTTGGTGTCCACTTATCACCCAAATCTTACCTGTGGCTTCAGGAAGCTGTAACGTGTTAAGTGGCCACATCCCAGGAAAACTGTCTTGGCAAAGACTAAACCAGGTTGATCATAACTAACAGGCTTCAAAACCATTAGGAAGTTGGGAGGGGGAAAGGAGCGGGGCAATGTCTACCACAAGCATGTGAAGACTTCCCCTGGTGGAATGGGTAGATAAGAACAATTTGTTCCGATGGTCATGACGGCAGCTGAATTAGACACTGTTAAGTCAAACACTGTATCCTGAGCCATTGTGAGTCACTTTTGTCTTTCCACTGAACTTAAGTGACTCATAAAGAGAGGGCGAGACTGATGATTTTTCACAAACTTTGTCTCAATTAAATCCACTTGACTTGCAAGTCAAGACATTACCCTGTCATATCATTGGTCCTCAAAAAGGAAGGATGAACAACAAGAAGAACAAGCTATCTCTTTATTTAGTCACTCATTTATTCATTTATCTATTAGTTGATTTGTTTATTCAATTATTTATTTACTAATTCATTTGTTTGTTTTTGGTTATTTGTTTTTTTTTTTAACCTCCAGTGTCTACTATAGTTAATTACACATAATTAATTGTAAATAGGTGTTTGGAAATTGAATGTTTAGTTGGGAGTTTAGTTCAGAAGGCAGAATAAGAAGTAACAGTTTTGCTTTTATTTCCTACACAACCCTCAACTAAACCACTTAACAAAACTAAAAAGTGTGTCAGACTGAATTCAGATCAGGAATACCAAGAAAAAGTTATAAGTAGTAATTTCTGGAATTCAGGAGAGCTTAAGAAAATAGAACTCTAGACACTGGGCTGGGAGCTGGTTAGGAGTTTAACAGTAGCAGAGTGGCAGGAGGAAAAAGTAGTACCAGGTTATGGCAGTGGCAGTAGTGGTGGGTCGGTCCAGTACCCAGGGACAATAAGGCGACTGAAAACCCAGACAAGAAAATACCAGAGGATCCCTCTACCAACACTAGAAGCAGAAATGGATGCCATCTGATGGTTGCCACCCATCACCTAGTTCCATGTCAAAGTTTCAGGGTAGAGAGATGGTTGCAAAGTCAAGGTTGCAGAGAAGCCAGAACAAGGACAAGGACAAAAAAAAGGACTAGGAACATGTTCCAGAAATATAGCTATGTGGCTCTGGATCTAAGTGCAGAATAGGTATTCATTTGTAATCTTTAGACCTCCACATAAGCCTGCAATGGAATATACCATGTCAGGAGAACAAAACTGAAGGTTTCCCAACGGTTCAGAAGCTGTATGTACAAATTCTCCTGGAAGGTTTCAATGAGTGAGTACTGCAGTAGTCTATGGAAAGTAAATCACAAATACACTAAAAGACTCAGACTAGACCAGTAGTATTCAAAGGCCAGACAAGGGAGGCATTGAACAGACTTTTCCATGGATCACAATATTTTGGAAACACCAAAAACTTACAGGTCCCCAAAGTGAACTTTGAAAATAGCAAAAACTCAATCCAGGACACCCTACCCCTATTCATATGTGAACAGAGTCCAACATTAATATGAAATCCTCAGTCAAGAAATAGCATGGAAAATGTGAGCAAATAGAAAATCTTACCATTAAAAAGCTATTATGATGACGGGGAAGCTCAAAAGACAAAACACAGAAGAAGACAATGTCTTGAAATCTACATAAAAGGCTCAAATGAAATTCAGAGTGTTAACAAGTCCAACAAGAATTCCTACAAGTGTTAAAGAAAGTTACAAAACAGCAAAAAAAAAACCCCACCATAGAGTAAATATTTTTTAAATAAAGAAATGAAAGCTATGCAAGATTTTTTTTAATGAAAAGATAAATAACTACTAGGTTAGAAAGGCATAAAACACTCCAAGAAAATAACTCCTCAAAATTCAAAATTAGCCAAGTGGAAACTGGTGACATCAAGAAATAATAAAACAAAGTCAAAAGACTGAAAAAATAAGAAAATATGACACATTTCATAGGGCAAGCAAATGACCTGAATAATAGATAAAAGAGAGGAAATTTTAAAATTATTGCACTACCTGAAAGTCAGGGAAGAAAAAAAGAGTCCAGCTATTATATTTCAAGAAATTATAAAGGAAAACTCCTTAGATATCTTAGAACCACAAGGCAAAGTAGAAGACAAAGAATCTACCAGTCAATTCCTGAAAGAAATCCCAAAATGAAAATTCCCAGAAATGTTAGAGATTTCCCAGAGCAAGGAGAAAATACTGAAAGCAGCCAAAAAGAAATAATTCAAATACTGTGGAACCACCATCAATATCACATAGGATTTAGCAACTACCACATCAAAGAAATAATGGGCTTGGGATAGGATATTCTAGAATGAAAAGAAGTTAAGATTACAAATGAGAAGATCTTATCTAGAAAAAAAAAACTGATGAAGAGATACAAGATGAATAGAAAAGCAGGCATTTAAACACAAGACTCAAGAGAAGCATACAAATAAACATGAGTAACAAATCATAAAATATTAAAAACATTTAAACTGTCTACATTTCAATATGAGAAGATGATACATGTAACATTTGAGAACTTTACCATTACTAAGCTGTTAGATTCCACCATGTTAGGGTGATCTCAAAAGAAGAATGGAAGGATAAGAAAGACAGATGAATTAGAAAATTGGAAAGAAAAGTAAGAATTAGAAAATTATCTTACACAAATAGGATACACAAAAAAGAGTTTATACAATGGAGTGAAAGAGGGAGGCAGTGGAAATGAGAAATATTTGAACCTCACTCTTATCTGATTTGCTTCAAGGAGACAAGAATGCACATAAACATAAATCTGGGTATGTAACTTTAGCTCACTCAATAGAGACATAGGAGTGAAAGTGGTTAAGAGAAATGGGGAAAGGAATAAGATGAAGCATGCATTAAGGGAGGTGGTGATCAGAATCAAAACAGACTCTTGAGGTGTGGACAGGTTAAAAAGAGAAGGAGATCCAGGAGAGACAATCTAAGACTTATTGGTTTACCTGAAAGCTATGATGAAGAAAAGAGCCTGGACAGTAACTTAACCCCTAAAGAAAATTTCCCAGAGGTCCTAGAACCACAGGGTAAAACTGTCATCAAAAGAATCTGTTGATTACCCTCTGAAAACGATCCCAAATTGAAAACTACAAGAAATATTATAGCCAAATTCCAGAACTACCAGGTCAAGGATAAGATAGTGCAAGCAGCTAGAAAGAAACAATTCAAATACCACAGAAATACAGTCAGGATCATGCAGTACCTTTCAGATTCTATATTAAATGAGTGGAGAAATTGGAATACAATGTTCAGAAAGGCAAAGGAGCTTGGACTACAGCCAAGGATCAACTACCCAGCAAAACTGAGCAGAATTTTCCAGGCAAGGAGATGAACATGCAATGAAATAAGGGAATTCCAGACCTTCCTGATGAAAAGGCCATAGCTCAATGGAAAATTTGACCTTTGAATGCAAAACTCAAGAGAAATATAAAAAGGTAAATGGTGAAAAAACCCTAGTTAACCAATAAGGCTAATTAATTACATTCTGCTATAGGATTATTTTGTTTGATATATGTTTGATATATAAATGCCAATCTTGAGAATAGTATACTTATTATGACAACTGAAAGGGATATTCATAGGCTGGATGTCAGTATAAAATAACAAATACAACGATAAAAAATATAATTATACAGATATAAAGAGATGGTCTGGGAGAAGAGGTAAGGAGGTAGTAGAAAAGGGTAAACCACATCACATGAAGAGGCACTAAAACATATTGTAGTAGAGAGGAAGAATGGAGTGAGAAGAGCAGTATCTGAGCTTTACTCTCATCGGATTTGGCTCAACAAGAAAATAACATACTCTGATAAGTATAGAAATTTAACTTGTCCTACAGGCAGCAGGAGGGGAAAGGGGGAAAAAGGGAAGGGGGTGGTCAGAAAGGAGAGAAGAAATAGCAAGTGGAAAATGGGAACATAAGGGAGGGGAATCAAGAGAGAGGGTAAGCTGAGGAAGGAGGCAGTGAAAAGCAAAACATTTTTGAGGAGTGGAAGTAGAAAGGGAGGAATAAAAGCACAAATGGAGGGAAATAGGATGGAGAAAATGGCACAGATAGTAATCGCAACTGTGAATATGAATGGGATGAACTCTCCCATAAAACAGAAACAGAGAGCAGAATGGATTTAAAACCATAATCCTATGATATGCTGTTTACAAGAAGCACATTTTAAACAGGAGGATACACATAGGTTAAAGATAAAAGGCTGGAGTAGAATATATTGTGCTTCAGCTAAAGTAAAAAAAAAAAAAAAAGCAGGGGTAGCAATCCTAATCTGAGAAAAGCAAAAGCAAAGATAGATCTAATTGAAAGAGATAAGGAAGGACACTACATCCTGCTAAAGGCACCATAACCAATGAAGCAATATCAAGCCCCAATTGGTATGGTATGCAGATACTTAAAGGAGAAGTTAAGGGAGTTACAGGAAGAAATAGACAGCAAAACCATAATAAGGCAAGACTTCAACCTCCCCCTCTCTGAACTTGATAAATCTGGCCTCAAAATAAACATGAAAGAAGTTAAGGAGGTAAACAGAATTTTAGAAAAGGAAGATATGATAGACCTCTGGAGAAAACCAAATGGGGATAAAAAGGAACATATTTTTTCTCAATGGTACATGGCACATACTCAAAAATTGACCATATTCTAGGGCATAAAAACCTCACCATCCAGTACAGAAAGGCAAAAATAGTCAAAGCATACTTTTCAGATCATGATGCCATAAAAATTGTTTGTAATAAAGAACTAGAGAAAATAAGCTAAAAATTAATTGTAAACTAAATAACCTAATTCTAAAGAATGAGTGGGCCAAAGAACAAATCAGAGAAACAATTAACTTCATTCAAGAGAATGACAATAATGAGCCAACATACTAAAACTTATGGGATGCAGCAAAAGCAGTTCTTGGGGTAGTTTTGTATCTCTAAATGCTTGCATTAGTAAGATAGAGAAAAAGGAGATCAAGGAATTGGGTATGCAACTGCAAAAGCTAGGAAAAGAACAAGCTGAAAATCTCCAATTAAATACCAAATTAGAAATACTGAAAATCAAAGGAGATATTAATAAAACTGAAATCAATAAAACTATTGAATCAATAAATAAAACCAAATTCTAGTTTTATGAAAAAAACAATGAAATTGATAAACCTTTGGTCAATTTGATTTAAAAAAAAAGAAGAAAATCAACTTACCAGTATCAAAAATGAAAAGGGGGAATTCACCTCTAATGGAGAGGAAATCAAATCAACAATTAGGAATTATTTTGCCCAATTGTATACCCACAAATTTGACAACCTTAGGGATATGGATGAATATCTACAGAAAAAATGTAAATTGTCAATGCTAACAGAAGAGGAAGTAAAATTTCAAAGTAACCCCATCTCAGAAAAAAGAAATTGAGTACGACATCAATGAACTCCCTAGGAAAAAATCTCCAGGTTCAGATGGTTTTACATGTGAATTTTATCAAACATATAAAGAACGATTAATTACTATACTTTATAGACTATTTGGGAAAATTAGGTGAAGAAGGCGTCTACCAAATTGTTTTGATGCAAATATCATACTAATACCCAAACCAGGAATAGTCAAAACAGAGAAAGAAAATTATAGACAAATTTCCCTAATGAATACAGATGCAAAAATTTTAAATCAAATATTAGCAAATAGATTACAGCAACTTATCACCAAAATAATACACTACAACCAGGTAAGATTTATTCCAGGAATGCAAGGCAGGTTCAATATTAGGAAAACTATCAGGAAAATTGATCATATCAACAACAAAATTGGCATAAATCGTGTGATCATCTCAATAGATACAGAAAAAGCATTTGACAAAATATAGCACTCATTCCTATTAAAAACACTAGAAAGCATAGGAATAAATGGAGCCTTCCTTAGAATTATAAATAGCATCTACCTAAAACCATGAACAAGCATTATTTGTAATGTGGATAAGCTAGAAGCATTCTTAAAAAGATGAGGGGTGAAACGAGGATGTCCATTATCACCCCTACTATTCAATTTGGTACTAGAAATGTTAGCTGTTGCTACCAATAAGAGAAGAAAAAGAAATTGAAGGAATTAGGATAGGCAAAGAAGAAACTAAATAGTCACTTTTTGCAGATGATATCATGATTTACTTAGAGAATCCTAGAGAATCAAGTAAAATGCTACTTGAAATAATAAACAACTTTAGCAAAGTTGCAGGATATAAAATAAAGCCACATAAATCCTCAGCATTCCTATACATTACTAACAAAGCCCAACAGCAAGAGACAGAAAGAGAAATTCCATTCAAAGTTACTGTAGATCCTATAAAATATTTAGGAGTATATCTGTGAAATAAACCCAGGACCTATGTGAACATAATTATGACACAATTTTCACATGAATAAAGTCAGATTTAAATAAATGGGAAAATATCAGTTGCTCATAGTTAGGCTGAGCTAATATAATAAAAATGACTATTTTACCCACATTAATTTACTTATTTAGCGCCATACCACTTGAACTTCCAAAAATTGTTTTACAGAGCTGGATAAATAATAACAAAATTCATCTGGAAAAAAAAGGTCAAGAATATCTAGGGAATTAATGAAAAGAAATGCTAGGGAAGGTGGCCTAGCCATACCAGATATTAAACTGTACTATAAAGCAGCATTCATCAAAACTACCTGGTACTGGCTAAGAAACAGAGTTGTGGATCAATGGAATAGGATAGGTACACAAGAGGCAGAAGTCAATGACTATAGCAATCTACTCTTTGATAAACCCAAAGAATACAGCTTCTGGCCTAAGAACTCACTATTTCACAAAAACTGCTGGGAAAATTGGAAAATGGTAGGGCACAAACTAGGCATAGACCAATATCTTACACCATATACCAAAATAATGTCAAAATGGTTTCATGATTTAGGAATAAAGGCTGATACTACAAGTAATTTGGGAGAGCAAGGAATAGTTTACCTATCAGATTTATGGAAAAGAAAAGAATTCATTACCCAACAAGAGATAGAGAGCATTACAAAATGCAAAATGGACAATTTTGGTTATGTTAAATTGAAATGTTTTTGTATAAAAAAACCAATGCAACAAAGATTAGGAGGGAAGCAGAAAATTAGGAGAAAATCTTTACAATCAGTTTCTCTAATAAAAGCCTTATTTCTAAAATATACAGGGAACTGAGCCAAATTTATAGGAATACAAGTCATTCCCCAATTGAGAAATGGTCAAAGGATATGCATATACAGTTTTCAGAGGAAGAAACTGAAAATATCTATAGGCACATGAAAAATGCTCGAAATCACTACTAATTAGAAAAATGCAAATCAAAACAACTCTGAGGTACCACATCTCTCCTGTCAGATTGGCTAAAATTACAAAACAAGAAAATGATAAATGCTAGAAATGATGTGGGGAAATTGGAACATTGTTACATTGCTGATGGAGTTGTGAAGTGATCCAGCCATTCTGGAAAGCAATTTGGAACTATGATCAAAGGGCTATAAAAATGTTCATACCCTTTGACCCAGCAATAGCACTTCTAGGGTTGTATCCCAAAGAGATCACACAAGTGGGCAAAGGACTCGTATGTACAAAAATATTTATAGCAGCTATTTTTGTAGTAATAATGAATTGGAAGTCAAGGAGATGCACATCATTTGGGGAATGGCTGAACGAATTGTGGTATATGAAGTTAATGGAATACTATTGTGCTATAAGAAATGGGGATGATATGGACTTCATAATAACCTGGAAAAACCTACAGGAAATAATGTTGAGGTGATAGAGCCAACAAACAGTCAAGGTAAGACATTTTTACAGCCTAAAACAATATAGGAGGTTGGCAAGAGAGGTTTGTGACACCAGAGTAGTTGCCTGGTGCTGAGTACATACATTCACTGGGAGCACCAGCTGTGGGCCTTAGAAGCAGACACTGCAGCAACAGCAGGAACTTCAGGAACTCAGAGCTGAGAGATAATAAGGGGCCACTGGTCAGAAAGATGTTGTTTGTTGGCACATGGTGCAGTTAGTGCTGTTTGGAAATTCTGTTGCCCATAAGTGTTTCTAGGAGGCATTTCCAGGGCAGAGGCACTAGTGAACAGTACCTTTCACATTAAAAAAGCAAAAGGTGTGGAATGTGATTTTGTAGAAAGCAAAAGAGTACAGATTACAACCAAGAATGACCCAGCATAACTGTGTATCATCTTTCAAGTGGAAAATGGATATTTAATGAAATAGAGGACTTTCAAGCATTCTAGATGAAAAAATGAGAACTGAAAAGAAAATCTCACATTCAAACAAAAGACTTAAGAGAAACATGTAAACATGAAACAGCAATCATAAGGGATGCAATAATTTAACTTTTTACATTCTATATGGGAGGATGATACATTTAACTCCTGAGAATTTATCATTTTAGGTGAGTTAGAAGGAGTCTACATAGACAGAAGGCATGGGTGTGAGTTGGTTAGGTTGGAATGATGTCTTTACCCCATCCCCCAAAAAAGAGAGAAAAATGAATGGCTTAAAAAGGGGATGCACTGGGAAAAGGGGAAGGAAGAAGCAGAATGGGGAAATTTTTCTCACAAGAAAGAAGTGTACTAGGAAGAGCTTTTTTATAATGAAGGTGAAAATGAGGGAGGGTGGGCAATGTTTGAATCTCACTCTTGTTAGAATTGGTTCTAAGATGGAAGAATATGTATATGCATGTGTATGCAGGTATGTATATATTTTTATCTCAATCTATCTGTCAATCTATCTATCTATCTATCTATCTATCTATCTATCTATCTATCTATCTATCTATCCACAGATACTCAGTTTGGTATTGAAATTTATCTTGCCCAATAAGAAAATAGAAGGGGAATGAGATAAAAGAAATGGGACAAAGGGGTGGCCATTAAAGGGAGAGTAAATTAAGAGAGCCAATTGTTAGAAGCAAAAAAAAAAAAACCTTCAAGAAGAGACAGGGTAAAGAAAGAGTGAAGAATAAACAACTCTGAAATGCCACAACACAAATCAAATTGACTAATGTTACACAAAGGGGAAATGGCAAATGCTGAAGAGGAAGTGGAAAAATTGCAACACTGCTGCACTGTTGGTGGAGTATTGAACTAGTCCATTTATTCTGAAGAAGCATTTGGAGCTGTGATAAAAGGGCCATAAAATTGTGCATACTCTTTTTCCCAGCAATATCACTGCTAAGTCTGCATCCAAGGAGATCAAAGAAAAGGGGAAAATATCTATTAGTATAAAAATATTTATAGCAGCTCTTTTTGAGGTGGCAAAGAATTGGAAATTGAGAGGAGGCCCACAGTTGGATAATGACTGAATAAGTTGTGGCATATGACCATGATGCAGTATTATTGTGCTGTAAGAATTGACCAGGGGTAGTTTCAGAAAAAAAAAAAAAAGCAAAACAAAACAAAAAACCAGCAAGACCTATAAAAATTGATGCAAAATAGAGTGAGAAGAACCATTTGTGCCCAATAATAATAGCAGCACCATAACAAAGATCAACTGTGAAAGATTTGGCAATAATGTTAGAAGACAATTCTAAAAGACTCATGAAGAAAAGAAATGTTATTCCCATGCAGATAGGGAAAGTATGAACTCTTAGTGCAAAATAAAGTACAATTTTCTCAGTCTTTCTTTCTTTCTTTCTTTCTTTCTTTCTTTCTTTCTTTCTTTCTTTCTTTCTTTCTTTCTTTCTTTCTTTCTTTCTTTCTTCCTTCCTTCCTTCCTTCCTTCCTTCCTTTCTTCCTTCCTTCCTTCCTTTCTTTCTTTCTTTCTTTCTTTCTTTCTTTCTTTCTTTCTTTCTCTCTCTCTCTCTCTCTCTCTCCCTCTCTCTCTCTCTCTCTTCCTTTTTCCTATAATATGGCTAATATGGAAATGTTTTACTTGATTTCACATGTATAGTTGAAATCATATTTCTTGCTTTCTTAGTGGGTGGAGGAGTAGTTGGAGAGAGGGAGGCAATTTAGATGTCTAAATTTAAATAGAAAAGAATTTTTAAAATAAATATTTTAAAAGAAATCTCCATATTACACCAATTAAAATTAAAACCAAACTGTCTTTGCATAATGTACATACTAAAATATAAAACTACTTATTGAATTATTCTAATTTTAGATGGGCAACTTCATAATAAAACAAATTAGGTCAATAGTATTTTTTTTTCAAAATTCAATGGAATAATTTGTACCTAAAATATAACAGAGTCTTAAAAACCAGTAAAGCAAATAATGGACTAAGACTTGAAAAATTAATCAAAAATAAGCAAAGGAGCTTTATAAAACATTTTTTGATTGTGATGGAATACTATTGTACTGTAAGAAATGATGAGCAACTTAATTTTAGGAAAACATGGAAAGACTTTAATGAGATAATAGAGAATGAAATAAGCAGAACCAAGAGGACATTCTATAAAGTAATAGCAATATTGTTCAAAGAGTAACTGTGAATGACAACTATTTTGAGCAATATGACTATTCAAATAAACTTCAAAGTACCAATGAAGGAAGATGCTATCCACCTCCAAAGAACCAATATATGGAAATATATGCTGCATATTTTCACATACACACACACATACACACACTCGTGTGTGTATGTGTGTGTGAAATGTTGACTTCTCTAGTAAGGGGTTTGGAGGGAAGGGAGATAACAGTTTGGAACTGAATTGTGACCAAAAAAATCAAAAAGAGAAGCACCATGAGATATGTGCGCACACACACACACACACACACACACACACACACACACACATACACACATACATAAATGCAGAGAGAGCACAAAATATAGATAGGCAGATAGATAATCTATAGATATCTGTCCATCTATCTCTGTCTATCTATCCATTTTTCTATCTATTGAACAAGAACAAAAAGGGAATAATGAGCTTACTGTACATAAAAGGCAGCTAACTGATTGGAAAGCCAGCGCCACTTGTATTTTGATAGTCTTTTCTTACAATGTCTTGTCTTCATGAAGGAGAATGACATTGTCAGAATCCAAGACCACCCGTCTCTTTCCTCCTCTCTTTACTAAGAGACACCCTGTTTTCCAGAGGTAAGGCCCAGCAAGCAAGTACACCCTGAGCTTGACATGACAGTAATCTTTTGCACTCACCCACTGGATGAACACTGCTATAATTAAATCACAGAATTGATGGTCCCTGAGCTCTGGTAATCACCTACAGTCCCAGAAATGAAGTCTTGCTATGAATGGATTTTTTGTCACTAGGAAGTCTTGCCCCACGGTTGCTGCTATGCGTCATCACTATTGCTATATAACGCTGATTCTTTGTCTAGCCACAAAAATGTAAATCAAGGTTGAGCTCCACTGCTCTGGTTCTCCTGCTAGAAGAGGCCCTGACACATATATTTAATTTCCCTCCCACAGTGGAATAAAGAAAGCCTTTTGCTTGTAACTTTTGTGATCTCTTTGGTGTTCTTGGAATTAACTGGTTTTGAAAATTGTGACTCTTTGGTCATTTGTTGCCATAGTTGATAATATTCAAGAGTTAAAGGGGTGTATATGTATGTATCTTTCTATATACATAGATATTATGTATGCTTATAAACATTAATTAAATTAAATTATATATGTGCATACACATATGCAGATAGGTATGGATATGTAGATATATACATATATACAAATAAATATAGATTTGCACACATATACATATATGCATAACATGATTTAAAAATAATTTTTAAACTTCAACATAGATAAGGAGATAGAAATATCACGAATAGGATTCTAAATTAAATCAAGTCTCCAGGGCTAGGTGAATTGCATCCATGGCAAGTAAGAAAACTTACAAATTGTCAAAACACAATTGTTAATCTTTGAAAAATAATGCAGAATAGATGACATACCTGCCAAATGGAGATAGGCAAATGTTTCAGTTTTAAAAAGAAGAAAAGTAGTATTTAGACAATTCTTACCTGGTAGACTTGATAATCATAGAAATAGGAATCTCCTTTGTAATAGTGGAAAAGTAATTAAATTCCCTGCTTCATCAGGTAGCAAATGCAAGTTTCAGCTCTAATTGTGACAAAATTATCCTTATACAAAGCAAAAATCTTCTCATTTGTCCTTCCAACAACTGGTTCTACTTCTACCCTTCAGGATCAGTCTGAATAAGCCATATTGGTTATCCCTAAAATTATCATTCAGGTTTTTATACAGATGATTTCTGAATATTTATAAAAGAAAGCAAAACAAGTCAAGAAGCAGTGTGGTTTCTCTAAGAGTAAATCATAGTTGTTTTTTTTTTAATTTGATGTTTTATTTTTCCCTGAGTACATGTACAAAACAATTTTAACATTCTTTTTTTTCAGTTTTTGAGTTCCAAATTCTCTCCCTCCCTTCTCCTCCTTTGACATAGGATATTCATGCGTAGCCATTCAAAACATATTTCATAAATCATAGTTTTTTAAACTGTTTAGGAGAATATTATAGGCTTATCAAAAAGGTATAAAAATACTTTAAGGATTAAATTTAGTATGGAGAAATATTGATCAAATAACACACTTATGTAAACCCATACCTATTTGAATGCTCAGACAAAACGAATCTTTATTAATGGATATCACCACCATGACTAGCTGTCTTCTCCCCTTGGAATAGCCTTTAGTACCTGAGCCTTTCCTTTCTTCAAGCATCTTTCTTCCATGCTAGCTCTCTTCTCCTCATTGGTGCATTCCTTTCAAAGTTTCTAATTTAGACACCCACCTGTTTCTCCATGCTTTTTTTGCTCCTCCCATTTGTATATGTGATTCTATGGACATTTCTCATCAGGCTCTCGTGCAGTTATAATCTCCACTTAGGACTCCCATGATTTTCAGCTCTTTTCCATGTTTTGTCTTACCGATTAGAATATAAACTGCTTGAGAGAGCGAGAACATATTTATTTTTGATTTAATTGAATCTCCAGAATTTAGAACAGAACCTGGCACAGGGTAAGCAACTAATAAATGTTTATTGTCTGAATGTTTGTTGCTGGCCTGGATTGATTTCAGCAAAGAGAAAGTTCATTACTGGTGTTCTAAAGGGATCTTCATTTTTTCTTATCCATTTGAAGAGTTTTACTAATTACTTATGAAAATATTCAAAGCAAGCTTTTTAAAATTTGGATTACAACAAAGTGAAAAATAGTGAACATGTTGGATTCGACTTAGAGTAACAAGATGAAACAAATCAGAATAATAGTAATGTCCTATATATAAGTAAAAAAAAATTCTTGCTCTAAAAGTACATTACAGAATAAACCTGACTTAATATTTATTGATGTGAAAAAAATATATGGGTGACTTTTGCTGAATGGAAATCTATTAGGAGTAAAGAGTATAGCATGGGAAGTATATTTTTATCAATTACTTGGGTGAAACCATAGATGGTATGCTTATAAAAATTATGAATGACAAAATACTTCAAGGGATGACTATTATGTTATAGACATAATTTGATCCAAAATGATCCTGACAGGATAGAGTGATTGAGGTAATCGAATAGGAGCATAATTTGATCCAAAATGATCTTGACAGGATAGAGTGATGGAGGTAATCGAATAGGAGAACATCAATAAAGATGCATTTAAAAGGTCCTAGAATTGTAAGGGAAAATGATGGTACAAATATAGGATGCAGAAATTTTGGCTACATACTGTTTCATGTAAAAAGGTCCAGTGATTTTAGTTAGTTTATAAGCTCATTATGAGTCAATACTGTGTCATTTAAATCAAGAAAGTGAATGAAATCTTTGGGCTACATTAATAGTAATAGTGTAGCTACATTTTGAATAGTGCAAGTAATGAATCCCAGTAAGTGTTCACATTATTTGAATTCACATTGAAGGTAACCATTGGAGTAGAACCAATTACCATATTTTACATACCTGTAACCTCAAGTAATAGGAACCTCACTACAGTATAGTGCAGTAAATACACTGTGTTCAATATACCACATGATGTTTCTTATTTGTTCTAATTGGAACCTTGCAGTATATGTGTCAGATTACTTAAAGGATTTAAAATCATTCAACTTAAAAAAAAACCAAGAAAATACTTAGGAGAGACATAACTGTCTTCAAACGATTTTAGGGCCATTATATAAAAGATGTATAAACCTTCTTTGTAGATGCTACAAAGAAGAATATCGAACACATTAAGGGTGAAAAAACAACAAACTTTCCAAAAATGAGGTAAGTCCCAAAACAGAGTGGACTTCTTTGACAAGTAGAGACATTGGGAAATAATGAACACTATTCGTCTTTATGTTAAGCTCAGGTGATCTCTTGCCGGGGATAATAATAACAATGGCTAGTATTTTTATATTACTTGAGATATACAGAGCACTCTGTATATGTTATTTGACTTGATTCTCATATCAGCTCTTGAGGTAAAAATTACTGGTGTCATTTTTATTTTTATAGATGAGGAAATTTAAACTCAAAAAGCTTAAATGATGCACCCATGATCACAGAGCTATTAAGTATTAAAAATGTGGTTATAACCAGTGCTTAGTGACTCCAAGTCCAGCTCTCATGCATTACTCTATATTGTCTATTTGGAGACATACTTGTAAAGTTAAAACTCATTCTAGTTACTTTCTTCCTAAAGTATTAGTCTAACCATCTCACTTCACTGATCAAGAATCTTTAGGAGGTCATTATTGATTTGACGACAAAATACAAACCTTGTGCAGTGCTCCTAGCCTAACTTTCTAAACTTTCACACTAATATTCTTCACATGCTCCATGTTCAGCTAAAATGGTCAATTTGACTTTCTTGAAAGAAGAGATTTCCTCTCCCATCTACATGCCTATGCACAAACCATTTCCCCATAACTCTAATTCTTAACTCTGACGTTCCTAATCCTTGTTTGTTTTTCAAAAGATTTATTTCAGATACTACTTCCCAAAAAAGTATTTCTTGATTCCCTTAATTATTAAAGCTCATATCCCCACAAATTATTTGGTATATACTTATTCATTTAACACAGACCGCTGTTTTCCATTTACTGGTTCACTTATGCTCCAGGAGTTCATGACAATGATCCAAGAGTTTGGAGCTAAAAATTCTTTAATTACTATTTAAGTGGTAAGACCTTCTTCAATTATGTTACAAATATACATTTCCTGTCTGACAGCAATCATTTGTATGCTTGAAGAATTATAGGATTATTTCTGCAGAGATTCTAAATTGAGATTAGACTTCTATAAACTCCTACAGGAAGGAATTGTCTTCAATTATTATCTTTGTATCTCTTCTATCCAGTTGAACGTTGAATTTATTATGTCTTTCATAAATACTTTTGGAAATAAATGCTCTTGATGATATCTAGTTTGGGAGATATCCATAAAAAGTAATTGTTTTCCTTTGCCATTTTTATTAGATTTTTGAGACTCCAAGAGAGTACATTTTTCCACTTCTTATTGAGTATACATCATATTTTTCTCTCCTTTGACAATATTAATCATACGGCTTTGATATAGATAATCTAAATAACTGAATTGACAGCTTTGACCTCCCTTTTGAGGTTCAGACTTGCTGCCCCAATTGCATACAGGACATCATGCCTCACACTTGACAAATCCAAACCTGTGCTTGCTACTATGAGAACAAACAGTAAATGAAATTTCTATTCACTTCTAATGTTAGCAAATTGTTGAACGTGCAATAGAAAACACACATACATATTTAGGGATATAGGGAGTAACCTCTGCCTCGTCCTCCCAAACTGGTTGTATCTTACATGGTACTAGGTAGCCTGAGGGCTGGGGTGTGTCTTCTGTACTATCAGGTGCTAGAGTTCTGACTATTTGAATTTCCTCTATTAAGAGGGCCCAGTGAATAGTGGCCTATTTCAATTTAATTATTTAATAAGAAATAGTGTATACAAAGGGGTGTTCATTTTGAAAATGTAGTAAAAACAAAATACATATATTTTCCAGAATCCAAAATACCTCAGAGGTATATTTTTTTCCCTGTACTACCTCTGTCTTGGGGAAAAAGAGCCTCAGTTTAGCTCAGTTCTTACATAGCATTAGTCCCACAAAATTAATACCAACATGTGGAATTCCTGCCAGATGAATCTTTTATCAACTACTGCTTGTATGGCATCCCTAAGACTACTGCTGAAGGTAATTTCTGTGGGCACTGATTCTGTTCTGCCTGAAAAGTGAAAGATTTAAATTTGGAGATTGTAAGGTCCCCTGAAAAACTCTCCAACTGATAAGGTTCTACTCCTTTCACTGGTCACTATGAATGATTCCAGAAGCACTGAGATAGAGAGAATCTGAGGCTCACAAGCTGTTTGTAATGTCTCAGTAGCCAAACAGCCTACCTTTATCAGGGGGTTAGCTGACTGGAACCATTTACAAAATATCCATACATACACTATAGAATGTCTGAGGCATTTCCAGTTCATCTCGTCACACTTATCCCAGAAATAGGCCTTAAGATGCCAGTCTCTCCATGAAGAGATATGTCATTAGAGATTTTATGTATTTATCTTACATTCTCATTACACACACACACACACACACAAACACAGACTCACAGATCAATTATTTGTCATCTACTATGAAATTATTGGCAAAACTGGTATCATTAATGTTTATTTTCAAGTTAAAAAGTTTTAGTGATGCCTTCTGTTTTGTTGTCAAAGTCATTTCTAATGTCTCACCTAGCCTTACGTTATGACAAAAATTTTGTTCAGATAGTTAAGAAAAACACACTTTTTGTAGCTTTTTTTCTAAAGGTAATATCAATAAGCTTCATACAGTACATAAGGATCCACAGAAGCAATGTATTGAATTAGAAAACAACATATTAATGTTATATATGCTTTATTGTAGCTTTATCTACTTGGTTATATATTCCTTTATTGCATTTTAATCTGGTTCAGGTAGCACTTGGAAATGTTGCAGACTACATATGACCTTCCACATATTTGACAACTTGACAGGTCTGGTGTAATATATATTGGACCTTTTCTTAATCTTTTTTTTTGGGGGGGTATATTATGAGAAGTGAAACTTCTGAGTCAAAGGATATATGTATTTAGTCAGTTTTTTCATGCATACCTACATACAATTTTCCATTGAGTTCTGGCCTTTTCTTCAGGAAAGTCTGGAATTCCCTTATTTTGTTGAATGTCCATCTCCTTCCCTGAAAAATTATGATTAATTTTGCTGGGTAGTTGATCCTTGGTTGTAGTCCCAGCTCCTTTGCCCTTCAGAATATCATATTCCAGTTTCTCCTGTCTTTTAAAGTGGAAGCTGAAAGATCTTGCATGACCCTGACTGTGATCCACGATATTTGAATTGTTTCATTTTGGCTGCTTGCAGTATTTTCTCCTTGATTTTGTAATTCTGAAATTTGGCTATATTTCTTGGAGTTTTCAGTTTGGAATCTCGATCAGTGAATTCTTTCAATGACTATTTTGCCCTCTGTTTCTACGACCTCTGGGCAGTTGTCTTTGATAATTTCTTGGAAGATACTGTCAAGGCTCTTTTTTTCATCATGGATTTCCAGTAGACCA